>CM018037.1:36644647-37867720 GCA_008638375.1 Nyssa sinensis | reverse complement strand
CCCTAACCTAAACCCTAAACCCTAAACCCTAAACCCTAAACCCTAAACCCAAAACCCTAAACCCTAAAACCCAACCCAAAGCCCAAAGCCCAAAGCCCCAAAGCCCAAAGCCCTAAGCCCTAAGCCCTAAGCCCTAAGCCCTAAGCCCTAAACCCTAAACCCTAAAACCCTAAACTCTAAGCCCTAAACCCCAAAGCCCAAACCCTAAACCCTAAATGCGAAACCCGAAACCCTAAAACCCGAAGCCCTAAACCCTAAACCCTCTACCTTTTTATGCCCTTAATTTTCCACCAAAAATGCTCAACTTGAGGTTTTGCTGCCCAAAACACCTCATATCAACCTGATGACCTGAAGATCTCGTCACATACCTCAAAAATTACAAAATAGTCGAGCTCAAACTTACGACATTCGATTTTTAACCTCAATTTGTAGCTTATAAATCGTTTCATCGTTTTAAGCCCTTAATTTTTCACAAAAAAGGCCCGTCTTAGGCAAAATGAACATGCACAAACCTACGACACTAAGTTTGAATTCCCGGTTTGCTACTTATGAATCTTTCTGCCATTTTGAGCCCTAAACCTTTAATCCTTCTATTGTTGATTTTGATTCGCTAATCTGACCAACAACCCTTTTATGGTGTTTTCAAAACTCATTTTGGATCCGTTGTTTGCAACTCATAAATCTTTCTATCATTTTAATCCCCTTAATTTTCCACAAAAAAGGCTCATCTAATGGTTTTTACTACCCAAAACACCTCATATCAGCCTAATGACCCCAAGATCCCTTCACGCACCTTAAAAATTACAAAATAGACGAACACAAACTTACGACATTCGGTTTGTATCCCCGATTTGTAACTTATAAAACCTTTCACCGTTTTAAGCCCTTAATTTTTCACAAAAAAAAAGGCTCATCTTAGGCAAAATGAACGTGCACAAACTTACGACACTAAGTTTGAATTCCCGGTTTCCCACTTATGAATCTTTCTGCCATTTTAAGCCCTAAACCTTAAATCCTTCTATTGCCGATTTTAATTCGCTAATCTGACCAACAACCCTTTTATGGCGTCTTCAAAGACTAATTGCTTGAGATTTACGTCATATTCTATACAAATCATCTTCAAAGACTCATGGAACCTTATCTTCCACCTCCCTCTCACTATTTTTAGAGTTTTGTGTGTCGAAAAAAATGACCGATGGTATGCCTTCAAATGCGTTGATATTCCTAGGATTTTTATGAGTGGTAAATAAGACATTGTACAAGATGATATTTATGAAACCATAATATGATTTTTTTTTTTTCTTTTTTGTGATAATATAACCATTTAATGCTCAAGGGCAAACAATTCAGCCATTCCGTTCAAGTTGTTATCCGACAAACACTAACAAGAATTTTAGTTTAATTTTTCAAATTTAAGGAGTTTTAACTATATCTTTATCAAACATCGAAGATAATTAGTATAATTTATTCAAAATAAAAATATTTCAACCTCCCTATAACTAAATTTTGCAACTACAATTTTGCAGGTTGATTACAAACTTAATTTTAAAAAACTCTCCTAACACTACAAACTAGGTTGAAGTTCACTCCCCACCCAACCCGCCTTCTGAATTTTTTTCCCATCCTTGCGTTGCATTACTGTTTTTTTCTTTTTTGTGTGTGCCTTAGTTGTTACACGTGTTATGTCATATCCCGTGTAATTTCTTTGCGGCACGACTGGACACGTCTTTTATTATTATTATTGTTTTTATTTTTGTTTTTTTTGCAACACGCAAATTGCTGCCGTGTCTCTCATGTTCAAGTGTGACATAGGACACAGGAAAAGAGCGAACAACAACGGTACACGTCGACCAACCGAAAACACAAGCAATAGAATCATAGACTGCCAATCAAAAATTGAGTTAGGATCTCCCGCTTCAGTGGGACCTGCCACAGGACGATTACGACCTTTTTCCATTACTTTTGCAGCCTCTCAAGAAACGATTCTGAGCGGCCTCTTTCTTTGCCATAAGCGCGTGTATATATATTTGACGAAATAACCCTTATTTCCTTTCGGCCATCCCTCACCTCAAATTCTAATTCTAATTCGCAGTTCGAATTTTTGGAATAACAAAAAAATTTACAAAGCCTCGTCCGCCACGATATAATAAATATAAGATGATTCTGTATTCTAATTCGAAGTATTTCTAAAAGACGGATTTTTTCATAGACATCTGCTGCTTCTGATGATGATGCTCGAGTAATTGGAGATTCGATGTCGATTGAGGGTTACGCTCCAAGTGCGGGACTGAAATTAAGGGTGGGGATTCAGAGATTGAAGATGGAAGCGTCATGCTTTTTCTGCGGTGGCATCTCCACCTTGGCTCTGAAGTCCCCAAGCTGCCTGCGCTTTCGTTTGCGTCATAATGTTTCCAATCCTCCTCCTCCTCCTTCCTACTACCCTTTCATATTAATTTCTCAGTTCAGCAATGACGGTCGCGCTTTTAGTGATTCTCTCTCATCAACATTCCGATCCCAACAATTCATCCTGAACAGTTACAATAGCAGCAGCAGTGGCGGGAGCACTAAGACCAGCAGTAGCAAGAGAAGAAGCCGCAACAACAAAAGTAACAGTGCAGGCAGCAGGAGCCTCAAGGGTACTACCAGCAAGAGTGTTCCAACTGCTGGGTTGTCTGCACTCGTGCCAGCCGATTTGGATGCGAAGCAAGGACTGAAGCAGCCGCAGCAACCTAATCGATCTCAACTGCCGGAGGTGAAGAAAAATAGGCCTATTAACGTGCGTGCTCTGTATCAGAATGGAGACCCACTGGGGTGGAGAGATCTGGGGAAGTGTGTCGTGAAGTGGATATGCCAAGGCATGAAGGCCATGGCCTCGGATTTCGCCACAGCTGAGGTGCAGGGAGAGTTCTCGGAGGTCAAACAGCGAATGGGGCCTGGTCTCACTTTTGTGATCCAGGCTCAGCCTTACCTCAACGCGGTCCCGATGCCCCTTGGCTTTGAAGCCGTCTGCTTGAAGGCCTGCACCCATTATCCGACCCTGTTCGACCACTTCCAAAGGGAGTTGAGAGACGTCCTTCAGGATCTCCAACGCAAATCATTGCTTAACAATTGGCGCGATAGCGATTCATGGAAGTTGCTCAAGGAGCTCGCCAGTTCAGGTTCTCTCCCGTGTTTTGTCATCCAATTTTTTCTATCCTTTTGGAACCCTTGCTTAAGGCTTGGCCTCACATGGTGCATTTGCAGCTCAGCACAGAGCCATTGCACGGAAGGTTTCCCTGCCAAAGACTCTTCACGGTGGTTTAGGGATGGACCTCGAGAAGGCCAAGGCTATTCAGAGCAGAATTGATGATTATACAAAGCGGATGTCGCATCTACTTCGTATAGAAAGGGATGCTGAATTGGAGTTCACCCAGGAGGAACTCAATGCTATTCCTACCCCTGACGAGAGTTCTGATTCACCTAAACCAACTGAATTCTTGGTTACCCATGGCCAGGCTGAGCAAGAACTCTGTGATACCATCTGCAATTTGAATGCAGTTAGCACATCTACAGGTCACATTACTAATTCAATTTCCCCGGAAACATTGATTAACTGTCACACGATTCATAATTGTCTTCAATTTTCTTGCTTTCGGTAACCACAAACCAGTCCTTTTGTTTTTTTCTATAACTACTAACCAGTCTAGTCAAATAATTATTTTAGGAATTGGGTTGTGCACACAGGATTAGGTGGAATGCATTTGGTATTGTTCAGGGTGGAGGGAGATCACCGGTTACCGCCTACTACCCTTTCTCCTGGAGACATGGTTTGTGTGAGAATATGCGATAGTAGGGGTGCTGGTGCAACTTCTTGCATGCAAGGGTTCATTAACAATCTAGGGGAGGATGGATGTAGCATCAGTGTGGCTCTGGAGTCTCGCCATGGTGATCCCACGTTTTCTAAACTCTTTGGCAAGAGCGTGCGTATTGATCGCATTCACGGGCTGGCTGATGCACTGACATATGAGGTATTTGACGAAAGGTTTTATAAAGTTATCTTTTGCTTTCTGAGCATAGAGAGAGAACACTATAACCAATTAGCATTTGAATTGATCATATCACCTTTGAAGTGAAGGATAGCAGTGCTATCTGTAGAAGCCATCTGGGATAATGAAGCACCATGTGCAGCTTGTCCCATGAGATGGCCACTTTTACTAAGATGTGGCGGAAGAAGGTCTACCATGTAAATGCCAACAACTCTCTTTTGTGTACTTATCTCTCTCACCTTACTCATCCTTCACTGGCTTAATGCAATCACACTAGGGTGGCAGGAATTCGCTACTCTGCAGTTTTTCCTCTACCACTACCACTGCTGCTCCTATTAGCCGAGAAAGCCAAGGTTTGCTGCTCAGTAATTGGGCTAGAATTAAATAGATGCATCAAGGTAATTTGCCTTCTCTCTTGACCTTGGAGAAAGGCAATAACCTGATTTAGAATGGATGCGAGCTATCCAATATACTGGACTGCGACCAGTAGGTTTTCGCGCCCCCAGGGGGGGGGGGGTGAGTAAACCATACGGAGCCCTCTTACTTGATTATTTCGTAACCTCTTCTCATCCCTTACTTCTTCTAATTATATATACATATCAAATGTAGCACAAATTCATACGATAGTTTCAGGGTTACCCATTCTCCATTAGAATAAATATTGAGAGGGGAAAAAAGGTAATCAAATGATTGTGGCCAAAATGAGGATTCTAAGATGGATATGTTTCAACAAGGGAGAGGATACAATTATTGACCATGAATTTAGAAGAAATGGAGAGACAGCAGCAATTAAGAACAGGATTGAGAGAGTTGTTGAGATGTTATAGTCATGTGCTTCAAGTTCAAAGCACTACTAAGGAGTCCTTCGGTGAGTTAAGCCTAGAGGGGAGTTTCAGACTTCCATTGTCACGACCCAAAACCCACCTTATGCGGATTAAAGGTCCGTGACCAGGTCTGCGGCCCGTGGGTCGTTCCCCATCAAAAGGATCTGAAATACTAAGTAAGGTTTTTAATAAAACATTTTATAATCAACAGTAAATCTAGCAGCATAGTCAGGTCATCATTTAATACATGCCAAAAGAACGTAAGTGTTTATAAGTACAGATCCTCCAAAACACAAAACTGACAAGACCGTGGTGACATGGGAGATATTAAGACCTTCCAGTATTTAATTTAATACAAAAATTCGTCAAAAAGCTACCAGTGGTTAGCAGGCGTCTAAACCTCCTGAGCACTTGAAGGTTATCCTACTTCTTGCTGTCCTGAAATAAGTAATAAAGGAGGGGTGAGCTAACAAAGCCCAATAAGTAATTTCCTAACTTTAACATGGGTCAGGATTAGATCACAAGAATGATCCAAGAGTAAGATAACAGATAGCCAAGAAAAAGATGTCATGTATAAATATAGCCTGTCACTGAGATGTAACAACAGTGACCCGAGGGTCCAAATAGAGGCATATCCCACACTGTGATACAAGAAGGCAATGACAAAGTCAATCCAATGGGATCTAGCCTATCATGATGAATCGCTGCCATAAACAAAATGTTACCTAATAAAAAATGTCTCATGCTTACAATAATATGATCATTCACAGGGCATAAAATATGATCATTCAACGAATACAAAAATATATCATCATCGAGTTCTAATAACCCAGAAATGCGTGAATCACCCAGGGCCCAGCATACCCCACTGGAACGCATATTTAGATTTGCCTCTTTATTTCGGGCTTACTGAATAGCACTAGAGCTCTTATCTCTCAGGTCCCGAAGGACATACAAGACCTCCAAAGGGTCTTTCCCCCACGCAATCTGTGAATGGGCCATTGTGACTGAGCACAACCCCAGGCACAGTATAAAATATCATGATCATGCTACTCTCCACAGGAAAATGATGTGGATCATAACTAGTTAGTTCAAGGCAACATAATATAACCATAGCTTCCCACCAGCTATGTTACTGGGCTGCCAATAACATAACTGGTTCAAGGCAACAATATATAACTATAGCTTTTTACGGCTATGTTACCGAGCTGCCGAGAACAACCATATCTCAATCAACGATGCATAAGTGTATGGAACAAACAAGATTTCCAAACAACATATATATTACAAGATCATGACACAATATACATGATGGTATAAATATGCTCAAGCATCAACAAGTCAAGATCACAAAATGATATAGGCAAGTAAGTCGAGTCCAAAGTACAGGCATGAACAAATAATCACAAGTTGATTGGCATCAAATCGGAGAAATCAAGTTCAATAGGTAGTGATAGAGTACAAATTTGGCAGCATGTGAAAAATAACGTGACTTGCTGGGAATAACCCATATTAAAGCATAGGAGTTGCTTACCTCAGTTTCTTAGTATTGCTTTCTCAAACAAGCACCACTATTGTTACCCCACAGCTTCTTTTCAATTTTGTTGCTTAGGTGCTCCTATAATCATGGTTCCAAAAATTGCACAATGAATTAGTACCCATTTTAGTCCCAAACATGGTTATGCAATGCTTTAAGTTCCTTTGAACTTAGTCTATTTAGTTAAATGTTTTTAATTCCCCATTTCAGGGTTTCAACTTAGGCTATTATATTCCATTAAATGAGCTCAGTAATGTTCAGAATCATCTTTTAAGTCATTTGGACTTCATTCGTTATCGATTAAGTACTTATTTAACCTTAGAGGGCAAAATAGTAATTTTGTCATTCTTGCCCCAGACCTTATCTTGGCCCTCAGAACATTCCTGATAGCTTATATATAAAGTTCTAAATCTCTTGGGCTTCATTTGCTATCTGCTTTTGGTCATCGGGACACATCGGTCATTTCTCATCCTATACTTTTAACTGTTTCGGAGTCTTATTTAGTCCTATAATTATGTTGTATATCAGATTGGCCTTCTTTTCTAATTTATTCGGCCTTTACTTTGCATTTTCCATGCTTAAGGGTATTTTGGTCATTTCATATTTGATGATATTCTGACCCCGAATTATTATTTAGTCATTCATACAAGTTTACAATTATTTGGGCCTTCATTAGTATCAATTTCGTCCCAATTTGGACTCTATTCAGGCTTCGTATGGTATTAGGGGCATTTTGGTAATTTTATATTGTCACGCGTAACATTTTTCGATACTTCATTTGCTAGTACGGACTCCACCGTTCAGTCCAGAGCATCTGACATAATTAAAATGGGCTATCTTTTATTTTTAATTAGCCCCGGGTATCGTTAGGGGTAATACAGTCATTTACCATTTGCGTGTCTATATTTTTCGGAACTTAATTTCACAAATCGGACTCCACCTGTTGAGTCCGGAATGCCCGAAATATTAAAAATACACTATTTATTTATTTTATTTGAACTTCATTTGACATATTTAGTGTCTAAGGATAAAATAGTCATTTTACCCAATTAATATAATAATTAATTAAATTATTTTATTATTTATTTATTTTTTAGGGACTTATTTGAATTAATTCTTTAAAATCTGGGTCAGAATAAAATTATTCAGGACAGTTGGGGTCAAAGTGCAATTTAGAATAATTTTGGTTTAGTTTATTCATTTCAGCCCTTGAACTGTTAGGTTTACTTAGGTTAAACCCTAGACCGGCTTAATAAGCCCTTGAACCGACCGGCTCAAGCTAGGTCAGAGAACCGGAATAGGATATCCCTGTTATACTCCTTATCCAAGGTTTGGTTATCCTTCCTTCCGATTTCAATTGATTATCTTTGCGTCCAAACAGACTAAATATCATTTAAACTCAACTCCCATACGACGTCGTCCCACTTAAGCCCCTAACGTGCAATGGGTCGAGTCCCGACCCGAACCCGATTCAACCCAAACCCAATTCGGTTACTGTTTATCTTCTTCCCCAACTCGCCCTCACTGTAGCCCTAATTTCTAAGTTTTATTTTTTTCAATTTCGTGATGTTTCAATCGTCTAATCCCTCTACTTTCCACCCCAAAGGGTTTCTGGGACCTTATACTTCAGTTATATGTCCATTTCGTGGCTCAAATCTAAGGATGGAGTTCGGTTCAACTCCATTATTGTATGAACCGGCAACTCCTTCGTTTAGGTCCAATTTTGGGCCATTTTGACTACGGTTTCTTGGGTTGTGCTCATTGGACAATGGAGCTTCAAACCCCGTCCCCAAAATCCAGTGTAAGGCCTTGTACACAGATGATTGTTTTTTGGACCCCAGCCTGCAACTCGACGGTTCTCTCTGGTCTTAGGGCCATTTCACCTAATTTTTGTTGCGTTATAAAGCTTATTCTTCCCAGTTTTAATCCCTATCCCTCCATCAGGGTTTAACTTAAGTCGAATCAGACCTAGTTTAAGCAAGGTCCTTTAATGGCGGTTGTTCCTAGTTGAGGGCTTTTCAAGTCCTTTTTGCCTTCTCATTACGTGCTTAACACCCCGGTTTGATAGATAAATTTATGCATGCAGTATAAGGCTTTATAAGATCCAAAACAGTACACAAAATTTTCAAAAGAAAGAAAGAAAAGAAGATCAAAACCTTGGTGATCCGTTCCTCCTCTTCTCTTGGCTCAAGGTGAGACCCTCAGTACAGTCCAGTTCTGCAAGACCAACCTCCTTCCTTCATCTTTAAGTGATCACACACTCACATGCATGCACACACACTTGTATAAGCACACACAATGTCCCTCTCTCTCTCTCTCTCTCTCTCTCTCTCTCTCACGCACACACACACTCTGGTTTGCCCCTACCCACACTAAGTATGCAGCACACACTTGAGTGTTTTAAAGGTGGCTGACCAACATATATAATTGTACACCTATACACATACACATGTCTAGGCTTTGTAGGGTTTAGATGTGATGATGTAGGCTAGGGTAGAAGGTGATGTGGGATGAGGTGTTGCATGTATGGCTATTGGCCAATTTGGGAGGTGGGCTTGGGTAATTTAGGTTTATATACAATTCTGTTGTATAATTTAGCACAAAAGAGTTGGCAGCCCACTTGGTATATTTTTGGATGCTTAGAATCTTTCCCCACTTGGTCAAGGGTTTAAATCCCCTTGGCCTCACTTTTGTCATTTTTTTCCTCATTTTGGGCTTATGCTCCATTTGGCTGGCGCAGGTTTTCATTTTAGCTATTTCCTCCATAATTTCTTTTCTATTGTTCCTTTTACGAAGCGGTTTCTTATGATGGTTTCCTATTTCGGTTAGCTTCGATGTCAAATGCCTCGTGTCAGTTATTATTTCTTTATGTTTTTCCGTAGTTAGCTAATTCGAGTTTCAATGGTGTTAAAATGAGGCTAAAATGGCTAAATTAAGCCCACCCCTCTTGACATATTAAAGTATTTTATTGGTCTATCGTGACCGTCGATAAATTCACAATTCATTTTCTTAATTAGTCTTTATATTGTTCCTAATTAATAATTAGCGAACTAATTATTATTTAATCGAGGTCAGGGTGTTACATCGATCATTTGGAGGGGGGGAAGTAGCTTTCACAGTGCAATCCTTTTATAAGGAACTGGTGAGGAAAGGAGACTGTCAATTACCTTGGCAGATGGTGTGGGGTGTCAAAGCTCCTATGAAGGTTGCCTTGTTTGTATGTTTGTTGACTTGGGGATTGGTTATGACTTTGGATAATGTGCAGAGGGGAGGCTTTAGTTTGGCTAATAGATGTTGCATGTGCTTGGAAGAAGAAGAAACAATCAGCCACCATTTTCTTGCATTGTTCGGTTGCTAGGGAGATTTGGAGTCTTCTTTTTGCTCTGTTCAGACATTGTTGGATTATGCTTGCTTCAGTTTTGGAGTTCCTTCAAGGGTGGAGTTGGGGGCGGGTTAAGAGGAATCTTAGGGAAGTGTGGAGCACAACCCCTTCTTGTCTTTTTGGTGCTTGTGGTGGGAGAGAAATAGGAGGATTTTTTAAGGGACCATTATGCCTCATTTTAGACTTGGGGATAGTTTTTTGAAGACTTTGTATTTTTGGGTGCAAGGGTCTTCTTCCTTCTCATGTAAATTCTTTTGTATATTTTTTTGGGAGATTTAAGACTAGTTTTTGTGAGCCTCATTCTCTTTTGTAAATGCGTTCGCCCGCCAGTGCTCTGTTTAATACAACTTTACTTGTCAAGTTTTTTTCATACAACCACTTGACCAAGAACTTAAGCTACTAAGGAATGCGCCCCAATTTTTATCAAGCTCTCACACCCTCCCTCATGTGTGGTCCCCTTTCATATGTGGAGAGAAAGACAAATAGATAGAACAATGTAATTAAATTGCACACAAATAGAATGGGGGAATAGATGTAGACGGAGAGACTTGAACCTTCTAAAATCAAAGCCATGATACCATGTTGGACAACCATTTACCTCCAAAGCTTAAATTGTGAAAAAATTGCCCGACAATGTATGTCGAACTCTCCCACTTTCTCTCATGTTCAACTTCATATCGCCCATGGAGAGAGGATAATGTAAACAAACAAACATAAAATGCACCAAGACCTCCTAAAACCAAACTTTGACATCAAGTTATACATCTAGTTACCCTTAAAGCTCATGCTCTTAGCTAATTGACCAAACAATATATATCAAGCTCTCATAGGTTTCTTTACAAGGATGGTGAATTTTTTTTTTAAGGATATCCTTGTAGACACCAAAATATGCTTAAGTTCCTTACAAATAAGAGTGAAGTTAAAAATAAAAAATAAAAATTACAGGTGGAAAGTTTTCCTAAGGAGTGATCTTCTTCCATGGTATTCTTTCCCCTCTTTATGCGGATCGCGTTGAGAAATCCCGAGCCTTATAGATTCTTAGTTAGTAGGCTAGAAGCATCACAAGGTTGGTTTTGGAGACGTGACCATTGGGTTTTCTGCAAATTACTGGAATCATGAAGCAGACTTGTTTGTTAGTTTAACAACTTGATTCCCTGTGTGTTGATGGATTCCTTTGTACACATGCCGAGAATTGATAAATTTGGATATTTTAAGGATAATTTATGTTTCATGACTAAAGTACAGTTGCATAATCCTACAGGCAGGTTACATAAATTGGTAACGCGATACCTACAGTGTTTATCTCTTGCAGTAGGTGATGGAGCATTTTCTGCAATACTTTGTTCTTTTCTTAACTCATCTCTGTGGATTGAGTGTGCATTAAGCTGTCATTTGTTTCAAATTTAACTAGAGATTTATTTTTAAATCTCTAGATTCTGTAATATTTTTAAAGGTAAGCATAACGCAATTGTGCATATGATTTCATTAATTTGACATTTTTGACAACTGATGTGATTTAGATTGTGTTATTGTAGCCAAAAGAATGTGGAAAATAGGTCTAATAAAAAACTCATCTTTGGTTAGATATAGATGAACCTCATGGAAAAATATCATAATATTCGTCAATCAGCTTTCTCAGTTCTATCTCCTATTGTACATAATTGTTCATTGTAGCATTGTCAATTTAGAATGTCTCGTCATTCCTCAGAACTTGTCATTGAACATTTTCATGGCATCCCAATTTATTTAAGAAAAATTATTATCACAAAACTGCATTATGCTGAGCAACGCCATCCCACAATTTTTTTTTGAACAAAATTTATCATTTCCGTTGAAATATTATAATATTTATTGAAACATTATTTGACAAGTTGACATTGATATTAAAGTGGTTGAATCTCTTTTCAATGGTCTCTGTGCTGTTCATATACATATATACTGTCTACTTATTATTTTGTTTTGCAGCGCAATTGTGAAGCACTAATGCTGCTCCAGAAGAAAGGCTTGCAGAAGAAAAACCCTTCAATTGCTGTTGTGGCTACACTTTTTGGAGACAAGGAAGATGTTGCATGGCTGGAAGAGAATCAGTTGATAGATTGGGATGAAGCAGAATTGGATGGATTGTTAAACAACAAAACTTATGATGACTCCCAGAGAAGAGCAATTGTCTTAGGTTTGAACAAGAAGAGGCCCATATTGATAGTACAAGGACCTCCTGGCACTGGAAAATCAAGTTTGCTTAAGGAACTGATCTTACTTGCTGTTAAACAAGGTGAAAGGGTGCTTGTAACAGCGCCTACAAATGCGGCTGTGGATAACATGGTTGAAAAACTTTCTAATATTGCGGTAGATATTGTGCGGGTTGGTAATCCGGCACGAATATCGCCTGCAGTAGCTTCCAAATCTTTGGTTGAGGTTGTGAATACTAAGCTTGCAAATTTTCGGATAGAGTTTGAAAGGAAGAAGTCAGATCTAAGAAAGGACCTGAGACATTGTTTAAATGATGATTCTTTAGCCGCTGGGATACGCCAGCTTCTAAAACAGCTGGGGAAAACATTTAAAAAGAAGGAGAAGGAGGCTGTGAAGGAAATATTATCAAGTGCTCAAGTTGTGCTTGCCACAAACACTGGAGCAGCCGATCCACTAATCCGACGGCTGGATACCTTTGATCTGGTTGTTATAGATGAAGCGGGACAAGCCATTGAACCTTCTTGCTGGATCCCAATATTGCAGGGAAAGCGCTGTATTCTTGCAGGGGACCAATACCAACTTGCTCCGGTAATTTTATCTAGAAAAGCATTAGAAGGTGGTCTTGGTATCTCTCTCCTGGAGAGAGCAGCAACTTTGCATGAAGGTGTGCTTGCCACCAAATTAACAACGCAATACCGGATGAATGATGCAATTGCCAGCTGGGCATCAAAGGAGATGTATGGTGGATCTTTGAAATCCTCTTCAACTGTGTCTTGCCATCTTCTTGTAGATTCGCCTTTTGTTAAGGTACAATACCCATTTATAGTTCTTTCATTCTAAATTAGGGGTTGTAGAAATTTTACATTTTTCTGCATCATAGTTTCAGCCTATAAGGTTTCTAAGTAAGCAGCAGAATGTTAACTTGAATCATGCTCTTTAGCATTGAATAACTTCCCCTCGACAGTTGTCACTGTGTCATGGTTTCGTTGTCTGCCAAATCTGTTAAGTTTTTTTTTGTTTTTAACTTAGCCCTTCTTTACTAGGTTTGATCTGTTATAGTAGGCAGATCCCTTTCTTTGATTGGTGGGGTAATAAATTTTTTTTCTTTTAAATAAGGATGAGAAATTGTTCTTTTAAAGGCATTTTCTGGTAGAGAAAATGTGTTTTCTCATTGAGGGTTCAGCTTTTATGTTTAGAAAATTGCCCTTTCATTAATCCTTACCTACTATATATATATATATATATTAAATTTTATATAAAAAAAATATTCAAGGCTGTATGTAAAGAACTCTGATGTAGGACGATGTCTTAAGATGGATAGTGAAGGCTTCCCTATGGATCAAATATGGCAGGCTAGGGCTTTAATCTTTAGGGTTTATGGAAGGTAAGGTTAGGGTTTAGGATTGAATAAGCATTAGATTCATTGAAATTTGAGGCTATCTTTGGAAATTCAGAATAGTAAGGAAAATCTGGGTTTTAGGGGTTGCAATGGTGTGGAAACTTAGGGTTAGGGTCTAAGAAGCACGGATACGGACACGGGACATGACCTTTTTCAAAAAAGTAGAACACGGATATGTTGGGGACACCATGAATATATATATATATATATATATTTTTATACGACTACATAATAAAAACTTAAGAATAGGCATAAAAATACACAAATCACGACTATTAATATATCAAAATAACGAAGCCATAAAATAAAAATTTAAGAACTTTATTTAACCATCAACATTCATGATTTAAGTTTCAAAAAAAATTTGTTAACTACTATATATATGTGTGTATAAAAAAAAGAGGGAAAATTAATTAAAAAAAATCCAAAAACATGTTTGGGACGTTGCCGAAATTCAAAAAAAAATGGACACTCTTTTTTCACGTGTCCATGTCTGCACGGATACATGAGGCAAAATAGTGTTTGTGCTTCATAGGTTAGGGTTTTAAAATTAAAGGTATATGATTTTGGAATAAAAAGGTGGATTGAAGTGCTGGTTATAGCTCTTAATTATGCATGGCCCTGCTAGAAATCAAAATAAAAAAGGAGGAGGAGAAGAAAGAGAATAGAAACTTAGAATCTTTGTAAAGACTTCAGGGAGTCTCAAAAGATTTGTGTAATACATATAACTTCCCTACTACATAAAGAATTTCTTAAATCTAGCTAGACAAAGGATTACTCGCAAGCAGCCTGATTATCGCAGAACATCTTCATAGGATATAGGATTTTATTGATAAATCCCATCTCCCAAAGAAGTGTTTTAACCCATAGCATCTCACATGCCATATGGGTAATAAAGGATAGTAACATTAGGTCATTCACTCACTCCTTCTTATGCCCTCACCCCTATGCTTTTAGGGGGCTACGATGAGAGAGGTATGAGTCCATTCCCTCATTCCCACAGTAAGAAATAAATGTGAAACCCACTCAGGACCTACATTAGCATTGGTCCATATATTCTGCCTATAGCTCTATATTCTGCCTTGGCCCTCGGTACTAGATCAAGCTACCAAACTTTGTTTCTTGCTCTTCCTTGTCACAAGATTACCTCCAACATATGTGCAATAACCAAAAATAGACTTCCTATCTAGACGATAACCATCCAATCAGCATTAGAGAAGCCAATGATATCTAGATTCCAGTGAGATTGAGGACTCTGCATGAAGTGACTAACAATTTCACAGTATTAAGTAATATCAGGCTGTGTCACAGTGAAATATATCAGTTTCCCCACAAATCTCCTATATCTACTAGAGCAACACTAGGGAATTTGTTTTGGCTATAAATATCAACTTAAGTGGTGGAGCTATATTTGTTTTATTCAGAAGAATTATGTAACTGGGACATTCTGTTTAACTCTAGAATTTCAGTTACTGGTATTATATCTTCAGTTTTGTCTCTAAATCTACTGTTTTCTGTACTTATCAGTACTAGTGATTCCCAAAAGGGTATAGATTTGCACCTTCTGCAGTAACTAGCACCCTAGGGTGCCACATGATGAGAGGGAGATTGTTTATGTGGCTAGGTGGGGTCCAATACCCACACTTGTCATGATAAAGTATATTATTCTTTTTCTCTCTCCTATATCTCTCTTGTGCTTATGGCCCATACCTGACAGCCATATTTTATCATTGAAAGCAGTTATGTAAAACTAAAAGTTGGGAGTTAACTAATGATGAGCGAACTGCCACTTATGTAATAGTACTTGATACCGTTTTATCATTGAATGGCTTTACCTATTAAAAAAAATAAAATCAACGAATGGCTTTTGACATCCCTTGAGTCTCACATTTTATCTTTGTCTATGTCAGGTATCTAGGTTGTACATATAAAACATGGCCCCAAGGTTTCACTTCATTGTATTCTTTAAATACCATAGAGTAGAAAACGGATTCATATTAAACCATTTTGCTTAACAACACATCTTAGCATAGTCATTTTGTATTAAAGTGTGTTATACCATCTGGAGAATCATGGTTTGAAGACCTTTGATTAAAAAAAAATTCTGAAAGATTTGTTTTAGAATTCTTCAACTTTTTATTTAATTTTCCCTTTTAATCTTCACATTAATTCTACAAAGAATGATTTTAACATTTCTACACATGATCGCAGCCCACGTGGATAACACAATGCCCATTGCTATTGCTTGATACAAGAATGCCATATGGAAGTTTGTTTGTTGGTTGTGAGGAGCATTTGGACCCAGCTGGCACAGGCTCCTTTTACAATGAAGGGGAAGGCAGATATTGTTGTGCAGCACGTCTTTTCTTTGATTTATGCTGGTACCAGTTCTTGGATCTCCAGTAAAAAAAAATCAAGGCTGATATTTTCCTGCATTAATCTTTATACATTAATGCTGATGCACCTGTCCTCTTATCTCTAGGTAGAAGATAAGACACTAGGCATGAATTATAGAAGGATAAAAAAAAAATTCTGGTGGAGCACTCGAAGGGCATTATAAATATGTTACTTTGGTCCATTAGAATCTTCACAATAATATTTAGTTTAAGGTTGGCCTTTTGGGTTGGGCCAGGTCGACTGATTGGTTAAACAAGGAAATCAAATGAAATATGTATTTGGGTTGCACTGAACTGAGGAACTACAATAAGAGGTCATGCTTGGACCTGACTTGCACCAGAATTTTGGATGGAATAATCTGTCTGAATGTGGTTTTGTTGGTTAGGATCATTGGGTGGGGGGTTGTCTAGGCAACCAAAAAAAATTCCCACCCTTGTAAGGTTATATGTAACTGTGTTACATATTCCATCTTATATTAGTAAGGCAGGTCAGTAACGTTGAATAAAGTAAATTTCCAAAGAAAATTTATTACTTGGCTTTGAACCTCTCTCACCAGAAACTAGCCTAAAAATAATGTTATATCAAGCCAAGTTGTTTTGGTTTCATTTTAAGTAGGGGTAGAACCAAACAGTAATTGATAAATAGTACTGTAATTGCTTTATGAAGAGTATCATAAACCATCACAACTAGCGAGTCGTTTATAATTTTTTGAGTATGCTTGGCTAGCTGATTAGGTTTATATGAAATTTGGATTTAGTATTAGCTCTTAGGTTGGAATAAAAAGAAATACCAGCGGAGTTGAAAGACATTGGTGAATTTCTTCTGATTACTACCAAAGATTTTCAATCTTCAATAGATGGTCTTGTTAAGGGTGTTATTTTATTTATTTTTTTGGGTCTTGGGTAAGTAGACTTTCAGGATACAATGAATATACTACTACAACCATTTTCTTTATTCTTCTTACGATTGAAATGATAAATTGTCACCTTTTCTTGTAATAATTTTAACTCATAATTTAACTTTTAGAGATTGGTGTAGGACTCTCGAGTT
Organism: Nyssa sinensis; assembly: GCA_008638375.1. Classification (NCBI taxonomy): domain Eukaryota; kingdom Viridiplantae; phylum Streptophyta; class Magnoliopsida; order Cornales; family Nyssaceae; genus Nyssa; species Nyssa sinensis. The sequence continues at coordinate 37,850,916 of CM018037.1, read as the reverse complement.
GTTTGTAGTGTGGCTACACCGTATCAAGAAAGAAACAAAAAGGTATAGGGTGGCTCAAATTCAGTGATGCTAGTCTTATTGAGATTTGGAAGCTACATATGGGGTGTGTAGTTGAAAGATTGATTCGTTTGATGTTAGGATTCAAGAATGAGAGAGAAGAAAAGGACGAAAAATTTTCAAAAAGAGTTGAGAGCATACTGGGTCTCTTCTCTCGTACATGTATTTATACTACTAAAGGAATAAAAATGCAAAACCCTTCTAAACATTCTAATGTTATCCAACACTCCCCCTCAAGTTGGTGCATAAATCTCTCATACCCCACTTGCAAACAATATAATTAAAAGACCTACTACTAAGACCCTTTGTAAACACATCAGCTAGTGGCTCCTCTGACTTCACAAAGGGCATACAAATCAAACCACTATGCAGCTTTTCTTCAAATGAAGTGTCTATTAATCTCTATATCTTTTGTTCGATCATGTTGGACTGGATTGTGAGCAATATTAATAGATGTCTTGTTATCACAATACAACCTCATAAGCCCTTCACCTGCAATTCCCAGCTCTTCTAGCAATATCTGAAGCCACATAAGTTCACAGGCTCCATGTGCCATAGCTCTGTACTATGCTTCTACACTAGATCCAGCAACTACTGGTTGCTTTTTTTTTTTTCCTCCAATTGACGAGATTGCCTCCAACAAAGGTACAATGACCTTATGTAGATCGCCTATCATCAAGGGAACCAGCCCAATCTGCATCTATATAAGCTTCTAACTTCAGGTGTCCATCATTTGAAAACAAAATCCCTTTACCAGGAACATACTTGAGATATCTCAAAATATGATACGTGGCCTCCAAATGGGAAATACAAGGATCATGCATGAACTAACTAGCAACTCCAACTACATAAGCTATGTTTGGTCGTGTGTGTGAGAGATAAATCAAATTTTCCACAAGTCTCTAATATCTCTCTTTATCTACCTTGTCGCCTTCGTCGCTTCTTTATCTACCCAACATTTCAGTCTCTTGAAGCAAATCAAGAATGTATTTCCATTGATAGATAAAAATTTCTTTGTCTAATCGAACTACTTCAATCCCGAGAAAGTAACGCAGATTTCTCAAATCTTGAATCTCAAATTCTTTTGCTAAATGGGTCTTTAATCTGGATATCTCCTCAATATTATTCCCTGTCACAACTATATCATCAACATGCATAATAAGAATCGTAATCTTCTCACCTACATGCTTGACAAACATAGTGTGATCTGCATGACTCTGTCTATACCTAAACTTCACCATGACTTTATGAAATTTGTCAAACCATGCCCTCAGAGATTACTTAAGTCCATAAAGAGCCTTCTTTAACTTGCACACCTTTCCTTGAGTGCCTTCAATTGAAAAACCTAAAAGTATCTCCATATTTACCTTATTTTCAAGATCTCCATGCAAGAGGGCATTCTTTACATCCAACTGTTGTAAGGTCCATCCCAAGCTAGCTGCACAAGAGAGCAAAAATTGAATAGAATTCATCTTGACAACAAGAGCAAATATCTCTTGATAATCTATTTCATATGTTTTGAGTGTATCTCTTAGCAACCAGCCTAGCTTTGTATCTGTCAATTGTTCCATCAGCTTTCTGTTTGATTGTGAACACCCACCTACAACCAACGGGTTTCTTCTTATGTGGAAGTGATACTAACTCCCAGGTTTCATTCTTTTTTAGGGCTTTCATTTCTTCCATCATATCTCCTTTCCTCTGGGGATCTGCAAGAGCTTCCTTCCAACCCTGAGGAAGAGACATAGAAGATAAGAATAAACAACGCAGATAAGGAATTATAGGAAACAAACTTAGATATAGGATGTTGAGTGCAAGAATGAACTCCTTTTCGAAGAGAAATTGGAAATATTAGTGTCATCGATAGAAGGATTACAACTACTAGAAGGTTGATCATTAGACGAAGATGGCATAAGAGTTGGAGTTGGAGTTGGAGCTAGAGATTGCGACAAGCTTGGTGGCACATGCAAGTTAACATGCAAACATGCTCTTCCCCACACTTAGGGTAAGTATTTTGATTTCTGGAATACCTTCCTAAATTTGCCCTATGCAATCAATCATGAGATGTGTGATCACCACAAATTTGCTTCCCCTAAACAAAATCCCAAGACTGAAGAAATGACTCAATCTGTGGTTCTTGAGAAAAAGATAAAGGAAAGAGAGGTTGGGAGGGAGGCTGAGGCTGGAACAACATCTCTTCCTCTTGAATATTACCACAGTTCGCTCTTCAAAAAGATGTTGTATAAGGATAATAGACCTCAGACTCGTGAAATGTAATATCCAAACTAACAAACACTTTTCGAGACGAAGGATGAAAACATTTTTACCCCTTTTGAGTAGCTGAGCATCCAATGAAGACATAATGCAATGCTTTCGAATCAAGCTTACTCCTAGTAGTTCGATGATCATGAACAAAACATACATAACCAAAGATACATGGAGGAACAAAATGTCTACAAATAGGTCCTTGAAGCACCTCAAGAGAGGTTTTAAAGTCAAGGACCTTCAAAGGCATCTGATTGATAAGATAGGCTGTAGTAAGGACAACATCACCCAAAATGACTTAGGAACACCATTTGTGAATATCAATGCTTTGGCCACTTCAAGTAGATGTCGATTTTTTCAATCTGCCATGACATTTTGTGTTGGTGTATCAACACAACTAGTTTGATGAAGAATTTCATTGTCAGAAATACAAGAGATGAACTTTGTAGAAAAATATTCAATGCCATTATCACTACGAAGAATTTGTATTTTGCCATCCAACCGGGTAGTGACCATCTTGTGGAAAGTTTGAAAATAAGAAAACACTTCACTCTAATGACGTAATAAATAAACCCATATAACACGAGAGTAATAGTCAAAAAAAAGTAACAAACCATCGATAGCCTAGACAAAGAAGCATTCTTCGAAGGTCCTCATACATCAGAATGAATGACCACAAAAGGAAAAGTGCTTTTATTATTATTACTTGAATAAGAATTTTTTTATGTTTAGCAAACTCACAAGCATCACTGACAAAATGAGTCCTATTACTCACTCTTATGACGTAATAAATAAACCCATGTAATAAGAGAGTAATAGTAAAACTAAAGTAACAAACCATCGATAGCCAGACAAAGAAGCAATCTTCGAAGGTCCCCATACATCATAATGAATGACCATAAAAGGAATAGTGCTTTTATTATTATTACTTGAATAAGAATTTTTTTATGTTTAGCAAACTCACAAGCATCACTAACAAAATGAGTCCTATTACACTATTTTGCTGAAAAATGGAAAAAACTTTTCTAAAACACAAATCATGACTACCATTGATAAGCTTGCTTGGACAAATCTTGCACAAATAATGAATGAGCAGGCTCTAGCATATATAAACCACCATGTGCCTTACCACTGCCAATCGTTCTCCCCGTCTTCAAATCCTAAAAAACACAATGGGAGGGAAAGAATGTAACAACAATTTAGCGATTTGGCTAAAGAAGTGACACTAAGAGCACTTACAGAAGTACCTGAATGAGCAAAGTTAGAGGTACGAGAGGTAGAGGCAGAAAGGATTGAAGTATCAAGACGAGTCATCAAATGCATGAGAGTTTGAGTCTTCCCACATCTCTTTCAAAGAAAGAAAAGAAGTACCGTGATTGCTAGACGGTGTCTGAGTCTCAAAAGCCTCAGATAGATGTGCATGAGATCTAGTAGAACTAGAATGACCACCAACCTGTCCTCGAATAGGTTGACCATGAAGGTGTGTCGTGTCTTCCCACAATAGTCACCTTTGAGCTGATCTTTCTCCGAACTACTTGTTTTACTGTTCGCATGGGTTGGAGCATAACCAATATTTGTTTGAGGCGAGGCAGCTAAGGCGAATCAATCATGACTCAAGTTATGAAGTATAACACTACACCTACTTTCCTCCTACTGAACACATGCGTATGCTTGTCTCAAAGAGGGAAGGGGATCTCGACCAAACACGAATCTGATCATACCCTATGTTGAGACTAGCAAGAAAATCATACACTCACTCATTTTCAACCAATTTCTAAAACTTAACATTATCACTAGCAAAGTCTACTTGAAAATCCTGTAATAGTCTGATTCTTGCCATAGACAGTTAAGGCTCCCTATTATGGTCTGCAATAGTCATGTCCTTTGCTTGGTCTCATGAACATTTTTTCACAATTCATAAACTTGAGCATCATTACCAATCTGTGGATAAGTTTGGGTTACGACGGTGCAAATGGCACAGGCTGTATCAAGAAAAAGATACCCTTTACTAATTTGTGGCTGCACAGAATTAAGTAACCATGACATTAACAAAGAATTCTCAGCAATCCATTGATCGCCATTCTCTTCTGACTTTTTGCGTGCTCTTGTCAAATACCCATACAACCCCCTTGCCTGAACTGAAAGTAGAAAGGATTGTAACCAGGCTAAATAATTAGTCCCATCCAACTTCACTGAACTAATCTAAAGAGATGGATTATCTCCAAGAGTCCCAATACGACTCAACCCACTCTCTCCTCCACCACTAGACCCAGTACTAATTCCAGACATCTATCTAGCCAAAGGTAGTCTTCAAAATCACACAGAACAACAAAAACACAGCAGCAGTCCACCAAAACACATCTATAGCACTATTTGAAGCATCAAATGAATAAAAAAAGTGGTCAAACAAATGATCGTGTGCAAGAAGAAAGGAAAAACCAACATCAACAGTGTACTGTCAGCAAAAACAAAGCAGCCAACCATCCTTTAGTCCCAAAAATCAATCAAACTCTAACCAAATCAGAAAAGAATGTCGTAGAAAGCCTCCAAGGTGCTAGACGAACCACGCTGTAGCAGATCCAACAAAAAAAGGTAGGAAAGAAACCCCAAAAAATGCAGATAACATCAAAACATTTTGTAAAATACAGCATAATTCTTTAAAAAAAAAAAAGAGAGAGATGAATGAACCATATGTTTCCCTACGTGAGATGGCCTGGTCAATGCTGATGTCAGCATGTTGCTGACTGCGCTGACTCTCCCAAAAATCCTCAAATTTCAAATATCCTCTATTCTTCGATTGATTGCTCTGATACTAAGTTGAGAGATTGATTCTTTTGATGCTAGGGTTCAAGAATGAGAGAGAAGAAAAAGAAGAAAATTTTCAAAAAGAGTTGAGAGCATACTAGGTCACTTCTCTCTCACATGTATTTATACTACTAAAGGAATAAAATTACAAAACTACCATTCTAAACATTCTAACATAATCCAATAGTTTCCAACTTGTTTCTCCATCTCTTAAGAGGTTTGAGAATGCATGTTTGAGCCCCCATTTTTCACATTATCCAGTTCTTGACTTAGGTAGGTTACCTCTTGGTTCTATTTTACTCTGTGTTATCACCTAGTGTGGGCTACAAAATACTGTTACCTCATCTTTTTCTTTTTTTTTTTTTTGATAAGTACCTCTTCATCTTTTGACTTAGTGCATTATAAAATTTATAAAACTGATGAGTTGTATTACAAGATTTTTACTGTAGTTCTGTTTATTTGGTTCTCTGTTTTATACTATCAGTAATTGGTAAAAATGACCTTCAACATGATTTTTTTTATTGCATTCCCAGACTTCTAAAATTTGTATTAAGTTGAGATACTCTCTCTTGGGATTGGAGTTGCAATATATAAGGAAGGCATCTCCTCCTAGTAAAAATGTCTGTCCTTAAATATCAATGGCTTGGCACATGCATCCTTGGTAGTTGGTTGTAAGCCAGTTGGGACACAAATTAAGAAAAGTCTTGTCAGTGAAGATGGTGGGGATTTTCTGGATTTGAGAAATTTTTACTCTTTCATATATAAGGAGAGCAATTTAAAGATATCTTAACCAAAGGAATTGTTACTTTTCTATGATATGTCGTTGATTGGTTTCCATGGTCCCCGTTTGATTTTATGTTATGCAGGTGTTAGCCCAACAGCCATTGCAGTACAGTCTCCTTATGTTGCTCAAGTACAACTTTTGAGGGACAGGCTTGATGAGCTTCCAGAGGCCACAGGCATTGATGTTGCAACCGTTGATAGCTTTCAAGGCCGGGAAGCTGATGCAGTAATTATATCAATGGTATGCTTTTCATATAGTTATGCATCCCATTTATCACTTAATAGTTTTAAATATAGATTTTTTTCCCTTTTATATATATTTTCCCCCTATACGCACCCATGCAGTTTTATGTAATTTATTAGCATTCTCTACTCCAATTATCTGAATTAAATCAGGTTCATTAAGTTGTTCTATTCACTTGAAGTTCCAATTTTATTTATTTTTGATAAGTAAAGAGTATTTGTATTAAAAAGCACCAAAGGGGGATACACCTATATACAAAAGAAGGAGACTCAAAATTAGAAGAGTCTCATATTGCTTAAAAATCTACAAATCACCCACCGAAGGATTACAAGACCCATCTACCTATACATACAAAGTATACCAAAAAAAAAGACTCCTAATTCTATAGGAGGCAACTTCTATTTCTCTCCTTCCATATACACCAAAAAAGGAAAAGTGGAACCACGTCCCAAACTTTACGCATACCCCAATGGGTCAGAATACCCCACCAATGGGTGTATTAAGACCGTTGTTCTAGCCACTGCCTTGGATCGACACATAGAGAATCTTGAGGATCAAAACGGGCATATCTCAAAGGTATCATTCTAGAGACCATGACTTTGATGATCACTAGAGAGTAGAGACCAGTTAGTGAATGACCATAGGGGAGGTTACCCAATCAGTTCCATCCGTTACCCTTGTAGATTTGTGGGTACTATTGCTTACAGGCTGAAATCCTTCAAATTGTGATAAGATTCCTTTTTTGATTAGAAGACTTATCATTTTGGATATATTCACTGTAGGTAACTAGAACTGGAGTACATGTGTCGCTTTCAAAATGGTGGGATATATATTTTCCTCATCAGCTAGTCCCCTCACTTCTTGTGCCTTGCCCATTGGGTAGTAGGTTTAGGAAGTAGCAATAAAAATCTAGACTGACAAGACCATTAGCTTGGAAGAGCTTTTGGAAGAGCCAGTGATCTGTGCTCTTTGGAAGAGCCAAACTGAGCTCTTTAGAAGGGCCGGTGAACTAATCTCGTTGGAAGAGCCAATCTAAGCTCTTTAGAAGAGCTGATGAACTGAGTTCTTTGGAAGAGCTGAACTGAGATCCTTTGAAAGCGCCGGTGAACTAAGATCTTTGAAAAAACTGAACTAAGCTCTTTAGAAGAGCTGGTGGGTTCAAGAGCTGATAAGCTAATGGGACAAACTAAGCTCTGGGAAGAGCTATAGAGATGAATTCTTGGAGAGTTTGTGAAGTTGCAAAATTTTTTAACTCCACGCATAATAAACAAGTAAATAAACACCATCGAACCCTTGTGTGGATTTTGTGGAATCTGACGAAGTGCCCAAAATAAACATATATCACGAAACCAATAATGATTGAACCCAACTATAAATTCTCGGGAGATGATGGAGGGGCCTGGGTGAAATCTGATAACCAAACTGTCATAGCTGCAGATGTTTGCTACTCTACTTCAACGTTTTTAGTGATTGCAGCCCCTGCCACCGCTGGCAATGGTCTGAGTATTGCTGAGAGAGAGAGAGAGAGATGAAAGGATTGGAGAGCTGTCGCTGTTAGCGATACGTTAGATATAGCACAAATTTTTTGGCTTTCCTGAGACTTCTTTTCTGCCTTGGCTCACTTATTTGCTGGTCACGAAAGCTCCTCTTTGTGGGAGAACTGGTACTTCATTTTCAGCCTTCCCACTTAATGTCTCTGTTTCGATCCTACACTCCCTTCTGGCCTGTTGATGGAGCTCGACCTCCGTTGTCGGATGTGTTTGGCTGAAAAGTCGAGCTAAAGATTCTCATAAGTGACCGCTAGTACTTTTAAGTTGAGGGTATATTGGTCTCAGTATTCACCTTGACATCATAAAAGGGATTCTTCATATTCTTCAAGAAACTTGTTCCAGCCCAACCAATGCCAAGGACCACCTGTTGGAGAAAAATGGGTTTGAGCATGAATAATTAGCTATCTTTGAGCTAAAATTAAAGTGGGTTCCACACATTAATTTTAATGGGTCTACATGGGAATGTATTCTCCTCCATGAGGAGATTAAAATCATATATTGGGTTCCTCAAAACTATTAAGGAGTGAATGAGAAATTGCCTCCAAAGATCACTTCTTGAAAATGGTAACAAAAGCTTAAAACTTGTGGAAAAGCTTGTGTCCCACATAGGATGAGCACAAGGCTTTTAAAGAATATATATACACCTACCTTGGAGGAGGGTTTGGGCCCCAAGGGCTACCCAAGTTTTGTGCATGGGGGACGACCTAAGCAAATGCTTAGACCACCATGCGCGCGCGCAGCGCCGCCGCCGCCGCCGCCGCACCGAACCGGGTAGGGTCGAGCTTGGGTTGGCCCATCGTATATATATATATATATATATATCTTTTTAGAGAAAATTAATTTAAATAATTTTCTATTAAACGTTGTCGTTTAGTTACCAGATTAATTAAAACTAAAAACGTCACCGTTCTGCGAGTACGTTGTTTGGTTTTGGTTTACATCCAAAACGACATCGTTTTGCGATTGCATTGGTTTGATTGAACAATCGTCTTCTTCATGGATGCGCTTGTGCCTGTTCACCATGAACAGACACAACTGAACCTTCATGATTGTACGAAACAGTTATGAAGAAATCTATAAATACCCAGACCCTTTGTTGCATTCATTCATTAGAAATATTGCATTCTCTCTCTCTGCATAAGTCAAGTTCGAGTTGCTGCCATTGTTGTGTTAGCTAGGTTCTAAAGATTGAAGTGCTGCTTCTTTAGAATCGAAATCCGTTCTATCTTGGGAGACAATTGCTCATCACCTTGAGCACCGAGAGGGAGCAAATTCGTCTTAAGGAAATTGTGAATTTCACAAGGCTCAGATTTTTATTCCGTTCAAATTCAATAACAGTGAGTTTCTATATACAACATTTATTCATTTTGTTTTAATTATTGTAACAGTATATATATATATATATATATATATATAATCAGTATAGTTTAGGCCAACACCACCACCCTCTTTTTCTTGCTATCAAGCTCCAGTGAATCAGCAATGTTCACACCATCATATGATTTTGAGTTAAAGAGTAAGCCACGAAGCCCCCACCACTAACTCTGAAGAGAAGTAGTTTAGAGATAGAAGGATGCTCATGGACAGCTCAAGAAAATCTCTTGTAGAAAGTTAAATGATGCCTCATAGCTTCAATTTCTCTAACTCAGATTTAACTATAAGTTTAGAGGACCTGTAAGAGGAACTACTTTTTCTTTTCTGTTGGTTCTAAAACACGCAAATGTGTAAGAGAATGATACATGGCGCCGTAAAATGTCGCCATGTCCATCATTATCATCAAAGTTGTCTGGTCTTCTCTTCAATAAAACAAGCCAGGTGCAAATCGAGATTTGGAAGATTTCAGGCCAGAATCCAACTGCGTCTTGCTCTCTGCTTTCACCAAGGGACTGGTCTTCTTGTTGCTCTTGCTATTGGAATCAACGTATTGGGTGGACCCGCTGAAGAACGGGTTCCAGAAGATGAACTTTTTGAGCGATGTGGGTCAGGTTTCCAGTGGCCGGAGGTGGCATGCATATGCTCAAACTCCGATCGGATGGAAAGGGAGGAGATCAATGGAGACGATTGGAAGATGAAGAGAGAGAAGGAAAGGTAATCTAGAAATATGACTTCTTAGGGGAATATAAAATCAAGCAAAGATGTGTACTAATATAATATGTGATTCTCAGGTACGGTGCCAAGCTGATGGTGACAAAAAATCCGACAAGTATGACTTGCAAAAAAAAAAAAAAGAAGCTTTAGGGGTGCCGGTAAGGTGCCGACCCAAAACTGTCTGACAATCAAGTCATTATAGAGAGAATAAATAATAAACTCACCTTTATTTATAGAGGCTGAAAATCGTATTGCTTGAAAAGTTATAAATCTAATGTTAATCTTTTAAATTGTAATAAGAATCTTTTCTATTTAGAAGACTTCTCGTTCTGAATATATTCACTGAAGGTAATTATAATTGGAGGTTCACATGTCACTTTTATAATGGTCGGCGATATTTTTACTTGTCGGACCTATCATTTTTTATTGAACAAATGCATATGCTTTTGACACGTTAATGATACCAAGTTAATAGGTGTTTGTGTTTGTCAAAATATGCTGTAGTGTAGTCTTGTGAGCATAACAGATTTTTGTGAATCACAGTACATAAGTGCATAATCACCTATAGTATCCATTCAATAAAGTCTGGTTATTTTATAAGTAATACATTTATGAATCTCTCTCTCTCTCTCTTTTTAATTTGTTTCCCCTGAAGGTGAGGTCAAACACCATGGGAGCTGTTGGTTTTTTGGGGGATAGTCGGCGAATGAATGTTGCCATAACAAGGGCACGCAAACATGTAGCAGTGGTGTGTGATAGCTCAACAATATGCCACAACACCTTCCTGGCCAGGCTGTTGCGTCATATCAGACATTTTGGTAGAGTGAAGCATGCCGAGCCTGGTACTTTTGGGGGATCTGGTCTGGGCATGAATCCGATATTGCCTTCTATTAGTTAACTTTGCAGGAGTGGATCAAGACATCAACTTTATACTTATCCCAGCGTACCTCAATTGGTGATTATCTGGGAGGGCAGTTGTAACATAGATGCTCGTCCTCTCCAGCATCTGCCTCCATGTCTGCTCATGTACAGTGGTTCCAATTGGTAACCAAAAAAAAAAATTGAATGTGCATGCGGAACCATTAGTCAAATCTTGCAAACAAACAACATGTAGACTAGGTTTTTTTTTTCTTTTTCTTCTTTTGTATGCAATTCAGAAGGAACTTGATTTGAAAAAAAATTGTGAATCCATGCCCATTAAGTTATTGAAGTTATTATACAATCTACGGTGCCTCTTAATTGTGTCACATTCATGCTTGGATTTGCCTTAGATTTCTGCTATTTAGTCTGAAAAGCTAGGTTGTGTCTGGATATGTGATGAGTTATTTTCTTTTGACACGTATATATCTTGAGATAGACGAGTTCTTTTCTTTTGACATGTATATATATTGAGATGGAAAAGTAAAGAGAAGTGACGTTGGGAGAGACATAATGGAACAACAAATCTTTTCCGGAGATGGCGTAGACACTGTAGGAGTCCTTTGTCCAGCCTTTGAACTTTATTAGAAGATTTAAATATAAATGAAGTTATTCTGAATCCCAAAACTCAAGTTTCGTTTGTTTATTCTTTCAAATTTATTAAGGTACGCAATTTCTAATTTTAATTACGCCTTTGAACTTTATTTAGTTAGTTTTCCAAATATATAATATTTACTATTAATTCATGATGATGAATAAGGATTGAGATTCCAGATTTCCCCTTCTATTAAGAATGCGTTCTTGCGTGAGTTCCTATAGTGAAAACAATTTATATTTCCGTAAAAATTAATTCTGTTATTCTTTTATACAATCATGCATTATTAATATGATTTTGATAAATCATATATGTTTTTGTGAAAAACCAAATCAATAGAATCGAGAATTACACCAAAGAAAAAAATTATTTATCTTAGACAAAGCTACCCTTTCTTAGCCAAGCACTTTTTTCAATTTAGAATAATATCATCTTAATAAACCAAATTACAAGCACATCAATTTTTACGGTTTGAGTTCTTTGACAAACCTATCCTTTCTTAGCCAAATATATATATATATATATATATATATTGTCAAACTCAAGGAATGGTGAGAATATACAGAGTAATATCAACAATTGATCTTCTAAGGATAGTCAAGTCAATGGAAGTCAACCATACTTTCAGATACTTAAGTTTTACAAACGTTACAAAAGTGTTCTCATACCGAGACTCACAAAAAATGAGTATTTTAAATGTTTATAATTAATCTTACAAAAGTCCATGTTATTATTCCTTATGTATTCAATAATTTCAAATGATTTGTAATAAATTTTAGTTAAAGTATAACCCACCCAACTAGCTATGATCCAAAGTGGAATTCTTAAAAAATTCATAATTTTATTCATAAATAAAAGAGTTGACTTTTTATTCTTAAAAAATTAACTTTTAAGACTAATTTTATTAAATCTAAATGGAAGATACTTCCTATTTACACTATAAGGATACTTCTTTTTTATTGAAGACGTTTATTTAAATGACATCAAATATAAATCGGGTTTACTAAGAGCAATGGTGTGCACAACAAAGTGAAGAGCAATACAGGCAAATTGTAAATTTCAATCGATTAAAATTTAATTTTCAGTCAACTGAAAGTCCTTGACATCTTTAGTGAATTAGCCTACTATGAATTTTAGTCTACCTATTATAAGTTTTCAATAAACTAAACCTGAGAAATTGCAATAATTCATCATGTTTTCAGCTACTTAAACATCTCCTTCAAAAGATCAGTCCAAGAGCTTCATTGCAAGCTATCCTCAGTGCCATTAGTTCTTTGTTATTTCCTTGCATCTAATAAAGGTTAGAACAAGACTCCTTAAGAGAGTCTAATAAAAGAAAAACATGAATAGTGCATGGTATATGCTTATGCGGATAAAATAGTGCACTAAATGTCATATATTCACACACGTGATCAATATGTTTTTCACATCAATCATGCTTATTAATGACATTTATTGTTACTAATCTTAATCCATATCTAATAAATGAGATGCGAAGATAAACCCATGAAATGCATGACCATGCCCTAAACATCGATCATTTAATCTTTAGGTTAGAAACCTTCTTAGGTTGAGAGAATATGTAATCCTAATTCATTTTCTCTTGATTCTTGTAGAATTCTCCCAAATCTCACTGAGGGAGTTTAGGGTCCTAATTAATTAATTAAAATTAAAATTTAATTTACTAAATGTCCCACGGAGTACACAAATTGCCCCAAATTTATTTTTTTAATTTAGTTAGCTAGACATCAATCAGTGAACTAAATGGTAAACCAATTATTCCTAAATATCAAGTTTTAAACTAGATTCCAAGCCTAATATGATTAAGTGTTATATAAAAGACATTAATCATGCATAATATCAAGCATAATAAAGATAGTATAAGAAACACAAAGTCTTGACATGAGGAACACAAAGTCTTTACACGGGGAACTCACTTGGAGAATAAAACTCACTTCTAGAATAAAAGCTCACCATGAATCGAATCCAATAGAAAGATGCACCAGGATTCAAAATACTAAACTTACTACAACGCATTGTAGTCTGATGTAAACCTCGCCAAGAAATAACGAGACCCGACAACCAAAAAAAGAGAATCCAAAATCATTCTACAATCAGATCTGAATGGAAGACCTCGACCCGTGGTTCTTTTGAGTAAATTGAGAGAGTATTTTCTCTGTGGTTCTTTGAACAACTATCTGAACTTATCAGGATTTTCCGTGGCATTCACCAACGACTTATCAAACGAATTTTCCACCAGCGTTTGTGGCGTCTTCCTTATACCGAGGCTCTTGTTTGTCGTAAACAATGGGTCGAGGTTTTCCTATTCAGATCTGATTGTAAAACGATCTTGGATTCTCCTTTTTCGTTGTCGAGTCTCGTTACTTTCTTGACGAGATTCACATCATAGTCTTCTACTGTTAATCAATTTGTTTATAGTCTTTTTTGTTATGATATTCTGTACTGTTGATTGCGTTTTCATCAGTGGTCTTCTTCACAACAATTACTTTTACCACCAATCTGAACTCCGTATATCAACACTATATCGTTTCATGATAGATAATAAGCTTAAGACTCAATCTTAGAATGCAACGACTCTACAATAACCTTTATGAACAATGGATTATATGAAATCCTAATTTAAACATGTATTTAGGTTCAAAGATTCATAAAGAGTGTTAAGCACTCAATAAAAAGTTCATAAGATTGACTCTTAAATGAAAAATTTATCATTAATAATATGCAACCAAAAGTAATAAAAATTAGAAATAAGCAACCGATCAAAAGTTTATTGAGGATGAGAATGAGAGTCTCCATTCGAACTGGGAAAATTTCATCATCGGACTAGAATTCAATTTATGAGATTCAACACGAATTTTAAAATAAAGTCAACATTAGGTAATAAAATAAATTTAAAAACTTTTTAAAACTCTTTTTCCAAACTCATTTAGATCAAATTAATCACAATAAAAATATAAAGAATTTAAAAATTATACTGACATCCTTTCTACTTTTCTTAATCAAACGTTAAATGACTAAATGAAAAATACTAATATCATATTATAATCTTTTTCTAAATTTCAAATTTATCTTTATCTATTTAGCCCAGTGAGTTAACTCATCTTAACTTTTTCTTTCTTTCTTATTTATGCATCTTGTTTAATAAATAATAAAATTTTAAAGTCCTAAATGTTTATATTTTATCAAAAATGAATTTATATCTGATTGAATTTTAATTTTAATTTTTTTAATAACTGACGCCATTTTAGGGAGAATAATTTTCATCTTCCTGTGATCTCTGACTGAATGAATCATTTAAAAATGCATCTTACTTAAGCAAAATATTATTATTATTATTATTTGTAACGCAGCGGAGCTTGTTTGCGACAGCAGGGTTGCCCCCATTAACGAAAACAAAGCTCGAGAAAAACACAAACACACACATTTGGAAGAAGAGCTGTGGCTCAGGAAATTATATCTTCAAACACCCGTTTTTCCCGGCCGTCTTTGGTTATAATTTCGATTTTTGATGTATTGTCCTTTCTAATTTTCTATTATTAATCTGCGACTTTTCCTTCTCTTTAATTTATTCCTTATTCGCATTTTTTGTTTTTTGGAAGAGGAAATAAGTTCTTATATCATCTTGATATAGGTGGAGTATTACTTTTGATTTTGATTTTGATTGTGGCTTGCGAATGTAATTACTGATGAATCTGATAAAAAGATTTGTCTTGTGACTGTTCGAGGGATTCGGCGAATGTGGATGGGTTTGGAATCTTCTGGTGAATTCCCTGAATTCGCCTGAAGACTAATACATCCGATAGGGTGGCAACCGAACCGCTGAAGCTTTGATATATATATATATATATATATTTATTTACTTATATTTCTACATCTAGAGAAGCGTGTGGCGTCATGTTTGAGGTTCTTACTAGTAAGGAAGGTAAACCTCGACCCTCAGAGTTGGCAGCGGAGGAATGGTTATTGCCATCGTCATCAGAGTCGATGGACATATTATGGCGTCCAAGCCATCTCATCTTCTGTCCTTATTCTCCGGTACTCGATATTGATGACAAGCCTCAAATTTTGTGCGTCGTTAGAAGACCTGTAAGTGTTTGTTCATTATTTGTTCTTGTAAAATTTTCTTTTCGTCAGTATTCTTGTAATTTTGGGGTTCAGATATTCACATTTTTGTTGTTGCACGTTATACTATTTTTTTTGATTTGGGGGTTACAGATGGGGAGTTTGGTGTTTGTTTTGATCCAGAAATTAGGATGATGAGACTTGGCATTTGTGACATCTTATTGACATATTTTTTTGATAAGTAATAATTTCATTAAAGGCACCAAGGGAGTGCCAGCCATTTACAAAAAGTCCCCATGCTCATGGAAAGTTAATATTTACAGTCGAAGGCATCTCTTCTTTGAGTGCTCACTGAGAAATATTAATTTTCACGAGTTCTACCCCTTCTTATCACCCGTACTTTTTTGATAGATGAAAGCATTCTAAGAAGCAAGTTAAGTTTGCATGAATGCGATAACAGAAAAAGAGTATATGGTTGGAAGAAATGCGAAACCCAGACAGTAAATCAAAACTAAAACCAAGGCGATGCCTTGTACTGCTCAATCTCACTCCTTGGATTTACATAGGAGTTAATACATCTTTTCAATGGACAAGACCATGATGAAGAAGTAATACCTCAATGTTGAAATAGATTATTTAAACTTGCATAATACTTGTTATGTGATGCATCATATAGGTAGAAATCAATTTTCTTGCTTGCCCATATTTCATTGTTCTACTATAATTTCAAATGCTACTTCGTTCGCTTCATTCACAATCACGATGGACCAAGAAACCATTCCTTCAAACTTTTATTTGCATGGGCCTGATATCCTCCACCAAATCATATTTATGTTATTGTTGTTTTCCATCTCTTTGAGCGGCATGGTTTGCTTGGTCTGCAGTGTTGAATGCCGTTCTTACTATTGAAAATTTGAAGAGGAGAGGATTTAGAATGGCCAATTGGTGTTGCATTCATAAAGAGGAGGAATTGGGGATCTTTGTTTGCATTGTAAGATGGCATGGGAGCTTTGGGATTGCTTATTTTCTTTGTTTGGAGTGTGGTGGATAGTGTTGGTGATGGTTTTGTTAAAAATTTGGAGGGTTGGCTGCAGGCAGTGAAGGGTTAGTAAGGTGTGATATTTAGATTTCTTTCTTTCTTTCTTCCTCTTTTTTTTTTTTTGGAGCCTTTGGAGGGAGAGATATGAGAATATTTGAAGGAGATAAGTAGAGATTGACTCAACAATTGAAACAGATTCTCGTGAGAACCTTATTATTATTATTTTTGAATTGTGTAGTCATATCATATTTCTTTAAATTCTTTTGTAGCATGTTTGGACAATATGAACCTTTGCTCTTGATCTTTTATTTATTTGTATACCTTGCGTAATCATGCGTTTGCACTCCCGTTTTGGCACCTTTAGTGAATTGTACTTGTAAAAAAGGGAATCTTGAATGTGTATGAACTCACACATATAACCCACAGTGGACATTATATGATAGGTGTATATGATTCCTTTATTATTATATGCCTTCTGTACATGGTTTACGACTCTTTTGATGTTTCATAGTGGACTTCTTTCACTTATAAAAAGATTAAAATAAATAAATAAAACAAAGCCAAAACTATCATATGCTAACTTCTTAGTGTATGCTACTAAGTTTACTCCTTTATTATATCTCTCTTTCCACAACTATATTCTTTTTCTACATTAAAAAGTGACCATAGGCACTCTTGACATGTTTTGGCCATGTTACAATATCAAGTATCTTGTAAAAAATTCAAAATATTTTCGACACATATCATCTACGTCTTAAACCTTTTTGGGAGTGTAAGGGATGTGTAGTACGACACATGTTAGACACAGAAGTGGCCATAAATCTCGCTATAGGTTGCATCAGGATATGGTCTGGGTATGCCCTAGATGGCCGGATCTGTTCCACTATTGAAGTATCAGAATGTGATCAGATCCAAATTATCCAACGATACTGATTCAAATCCAGTTCTTATTGGATATCCAATTCAAACTTAAAAATGGATATCCAATTTAAATACCAATTTGAGAAATGGTCCAAATTTTTTTAATCTATTGGAAAAAAAGAAAAAGATCCTTATCCAATAGGATAAGAAGTTGGAATAACCGAATAAGTTTTATTTTTCATTCTTAGTTGCACTGTGCCTACACCAAATGGAGATTTGGTATGGGGTTTTGCACAATAGGCATTTGAAGGCGAATAATAGCTCAATTAAATTTATAATATAAGAAATGTCATGTAAATACTAAAAAAAAATGATTAACAAATCCTGTGAGGACATCCAACTTCAGCCTGTTAGTCATCTATTAGAGGCATTGGATTATAATCTGACTTTTGGATGGAAATCACATTTTTGGTTTTTTGTTATTTGATTGAAATTAGTTATTGATCCTGTCCATTGGAAGGTACCTCCAGCTATCTGTGATCTAGCATGAGCCTATTTTTGGGTCTACCACCAGAATCTATCTGAATAATCATTTCTATATTGGAAGATAGCTCTTTCTTTGGCATTTTAGCTTGTTGGACCTTACATAAGCAGTTATAATGCTCCCTTGAATTTTAATTATTTAAAGTGGAACAGTGTGATGACATAGTTCTCACCTTTGCAGTTCGTGACAAGATTAACTAAGGGCATTGTCGAGACATACCAAATATGCAACCCACAATTTCATTATTCGGAAGAATTGAATCCAAAGCGGTTCCTGACAAGCCCGTCTATTGGAGTGCTCAATGATGGCTTTGATAATGCAAATTCAGATCTTATTCTCACTGTGAATTTTGCCTTGGTTAATTTGGACACACAGCGAAGGTTTGACATTATTATTTATTGTCTACTTCGTGATTTTTATGTTAACCCCTATTGCTTAAAATACTATTGTCCTTTTGTTGGAATATTTGCGTTGTTTAGAATGTGTTTTAGACTTTAGAGAATTAGGGATGGGACGTTAAAGTATTATTTATTCATTCTATTGTATTAGTGAGAACTTAGTTTACTTACAAACTAACTAAGATTTTATAATATACATATTTTTCCTATTTCTTTACTTTTTTTTTTTTTTCAATTATTTGGAATACCTTTGACATGTACAATCCAGAAGTCAATATTCTTGCTGATTTATATGATAAATCATTGACATTTTAAGTTGAAAGCGTTTGGATCCTATTTATTTCCTAGCAATGGCATATCAATTCGGGGAAGGGGTTCTGTATGGCTGTATGAAAATTTTTCACTGTCATTTTTTTCTCTCTCTTCTGGTTGAGTGGTGGGGGTCCTCAAATTGAATTGCGAGAGCTACTTTCACCGCCCTTTATTCGTAACCTTGTTGAGACCTTGTATATATTCTATTATACTTCATTGCCTCCATGGGTAAAATCTGTCTTGTGGCTTCAAGGTTGCTGACTAATCTAAACTCTGTCAGTGCTGCAGCTACAGTCCCCATTGAAACATATATATTTTTTTATAAGAAAAATATTCATTCAAAGAGCCTCAAGGGGGGCTTAACCCCTGAATAAGGAGCATATACATCACTACAATTAATCCCTTATACACAAGATCCCCAAAAACTCTAAAACGAAGCTATATCTATCATATAAGATCTAGGATGCCAAAAAAAGTAGTGTACAGAGCATAAGCGGCTTCAAAAGACACACAGAATGCTCCCTTCTTTCAAAAAGCTTACTATTTATTTCCCACCAACATCAAAAAAGACATAACAGGGCCATTGAAAGAGAATTTTAGACCTAGAAAGAAGAGAGTCATTCCTCCTATGCAAGGGGAAGATGGAGGAAGAAATAGGAAGGCATGATGTTTGAAGAGATCAATATGGGGTTGCGAGAGCTACTTTCACCGCCCTTTATTCGTAACCTTGTTGAGACCTTGTATATATTCTATTATACTTCATTGCCTCGATGGGTAAAATCTGTCTTGTGCATGGTGTTAAATAACGGCCGTTACGTACGTATCGGCCGTTACGTATCGGTTTTTTGACTCTTACCGTTACGTATTGGCCGTTACAGGACCGTTACAGTACTGTTACATCTATGTTATGTTTCTTTTTTCAATTATTTTTTTCATATTTTTTTTTCTTACAGAATTCTTATGATTTTTGTTTTTATAACATTTATATACAAGAGAGACATTTAACAAAATAATCCTAAAAAAAAAATATTGAAATAAATTAACAAAACATTTGGGTCAATATGAACTCTTAAAGGCCTCTTGGCCTCAATTTTTAAATTTTTATTCCATCACTATTCAATTAAATTGATTTTTATGCTTATAATTATTTTTTGTTATTCTTTATATTATTTTTTGTAATGTTACACAAATTAAATGATATTTCTTATTAGTTTAACTTTAAAGTATCCATATAAAATAAGAAAATATATTTTTAAGTGTTATTTATAAAAAAAATATTTTTTAGGTGTTAGAAAATAAAAAATTAATAGTAAAAAAGATTAAAATATGATAATTATAATCAAGATATATGTATCAATGACTTTTAAGAGATTTGCTAGTGTTTGAAAAAATTCACGATTGCAGTTTCTGATTCCCTTTACGAATGACCCGATACTCCTGATACCGTTAAACCGTGACCGCGACCGATTCGTATCCCGCGACCGCAATTTAAATCCATGGTCTTGTGGCTTCAAGGTTGCTGACTAATCTAAACTCTGTCAGTGCTGCAGCTACAGTCCCCATTGAAACATATGTTTTTTTTTATAAGAAAAATATTCAGTCAAAGAGCCTCAAGGGGGGCTCAACCTGAATAAGGAGCATATACATCACTACAATTAATCCCTTATAC
Source organism: Nyssa sinensis (assembly GCA_008638375.1). Taxonomy (NCBI): domain Eukaryota; kingdom Viridiplantae; phylum Streptophyta; class Magnoliopsida; order Cornales; family Nyssaceae; genus Nyssa; species Nyssa sinensis. The sequence goes on along the minus strand of CM018037.1, from coordinate 37,830,708 downwards.
ACATGATCCCCAAAAACTCTAAAATGAAGCTATACCTATCATATAAGATCTAGGATGCCAAAAAAAGTAGTGTACGGAGCATAAGCCGCTTCAAAAGACACACAGAATGCTCCTTCTTTCAAACAGCTTACTATTTATTTCCCACCAACATACAAAAAGACATAACAGGGCCATTGAAAGAGAATTTTAGACCTGGAAAGAAGAGAGTCATTCCTCCTATGCAAGGGGAATATGGAGGAAGAAATAGGAAGGCATGATGTTTGAAGAGATCAATATGGGGTTGGCTGTCAGATGCATTGGGATGACATTGCATGCAAGCGGAGGTAAGTCTGTCTCGCCTTTCCTGGTGTAAAGGGTTACTTTTGCATTGGCTCTCTCGGAGATGGAAAGTGAGGGTCAAAGAGAAAGCATCTTCTCTCAAAGAAGAAGACCTACCACCTCTCATCGGACATAAGCCTGTTTGATGTCTTTAAATTTTTTCAAAATCAGAGCTAGTGGGGGCTTAAACTCCATTCAGTTGTTTCAGCATTTTAGCTTTTTTCTTGTTCACATTGAAATAGGAAGGCATGATGTTTGAAGGCATCAATATGGGGGCTGCTGACAGATGCATTGAGATGACATTACATCCAACCTAAGCCCGTTTAATGTTTTTAATTTTTTTTTCCCAAAATCTGAGCTACTGGTGGCTTAAACTCCATTTATTTGTTGCAGCATTTAAGTTTTTTCTGATTGATGTCAACTCCACATGTCAAAAGCTCTGTTGTTTGCATCCTGAACAATGCCTAATTTTTGAAGATTGTTACCAAGTTGGATATGTATATATTTGAATAAAAAAATTTCTGATATATAAATATTGTTGGTTGTTAATTAAATTAATGCATCCATCTGTGGGTTTTCAGCTTCTCAATTTTGTGCATTTAAAAGCTATTTGCATATCATGCCTCAGCACTGCATAGTGAGGCACTGCATGAAGATAAATAGAAATTAGTGTATATAATTAATTATGAAGATGAAGCCTGAAGGAGAGTCCTGGAGCAAAATTGACAGAAGGAGAGACCTGGAGTAGAATTAAGGCATTTGTATGCATGCTTTCTTGATGTTGCTAACACAAATATATCTTGAAATGCATCAATTAAAACTACCAGTTCTGTTGTTACCTTGATTTAGCCTACCCTTTATTAAGTAAAATTTTAATTTCTTTAGCATTTTGCAGATACATTGTCAAAGATATTCTTGGTCATGGGACGTTTGGGCAGGTTGCTAAATGTTGGGTTGCAGAAACAAACAGTTTTGTTGCTGTGAAGATCATAAAAAATCAACCCGCATACTATCAACAGGCGCTGGTTGAAGTTTCTGTTTTGACAACGGTGATTAATTCTCCTTCAGCCGGGACTTTACATGTAGATTGATATTAAAAAATTTGTTTGTATTTGCTTAATTATTGCTTTTTGCAGTTAAATAAGAAGTTCGATCCTGAGGATAAGCATCACATTGTTCGTATTCATGATTACTTTGTGTATCAACGTCATTTGTGCATTGCTTTTGAATTGCTCGACACTAATCTGTAAGTTGTAGGACTATACTTAATTATTTGTAACTATGTTATCTACTAGATTTATCGCATTTAACATTTATTCCGCATACATGCACACAATTGTATTTTTGATTTATTGTGCTGCATGATGTGGACATTTTTTAGTCATTCAGGTATGAACTTATCAAGATAAACCATTTTAGAGGATTATCATTGAGCATTGTCCAGCTGTTCTCAAAACAGGTATAGCATTTCCTAGCTTAGAATTAAAAGTGGTCTAGTAGCGCATTTTTCTTGTATGGGCTTATATTATCCTTCAACAATGTTTTATCATCCCATTTTCTCTCTTTAAATTAGATTTTGCGTGGATTGGCTCTAATGAAAGATGCTTGTATAATTCATTGTGATCTAAAGCCAGAAAACATTCTTTTATGCACGAGGTGAGCTACTTTCCAAGATTTTGGAGTCCAAATTGTGTGTTGGATCTCTTTCTTGTTAATTTGTACTGTCTTGCCATCAAATTGGTAGTGTGAAGCCAGCAGAAATCAAAATTATTGATTTTGGATCAGCATGCATGGAAGATCGGACTGTTTACTCCTATATTCAGGTCATCATCTCAGCCTTACTCATAGTCTTGTTTCCAATTTTTTTTTTTATTTTTTGAAGCTGAAAGGGGTCTCATATTTTGAATCCTTTGTGTTTCTTCTGCAGAGTCGTTACTATAGATCACCTGAAGTTCTTCTTGGGTATCGGTATCCTTGTCATGGATTTAAATTTTGGTCGCGGGATAAGACGTAGTTGCGGTGTAATGGTATCGGGAGTATCAGGTCATCCGTAACGGGAATCAGAAACCGTACTCGTGAATTTTTTTCAAACACTAGCAAATCTCTTAAAAATCACTAATACACATATCTTGACTACAATTTATCACATTTTAATATATTTTATTTCAATTTTTTAACACTTGAAAAATATTTTTCTTTTAAATAACACCTAAGAAGATATTTTATTGTTTTATATAAATTTTAAAGTTAAATTAATAAGAAGTATCATTTAATTTGAATAACATTACAAGTAATATAAATAATAATAAAAAATGATTATTAGCATGAAAGTTAATTTAGTGTAATTAGTTATGGAATAAAAAGATTTTAAGGCCAAGAGGCCTTTTTGAGGTCGTATTGTCTTGAATATTTTGGTAACCCTTTTTCAATTTTTTTGATTATATTTATTTTGTTAAGTATCTCTCTTGTATATAATTTTTTTTAAAAATAGAAATCATAAGAATTCTTCAAAAAAAAAAATAAAATTGAAAAACCAAAACAATTGTAACAAGTCCTATAACGGTCGTTACAGTCCTATAACGGCCCGTAACGGGTGTAACGGTATCGGCTTGTTACAATATCGGAGGATATCTGACAGCCGTTATTTAAAACCATCATCCCTGTACACACCTATTGATCGTCATATTCCCATTTTCTTCTATGGATGGCTGCAACTTGACCGAAATTGAACTAGACTTAACCTCAGTCCAACCTCACCAGTGGGAAAGCCTGAGTTCCATATTTGAAGGTTATGGCTGGTCTTGGTTGAAGTATCAGAACTTAGGTAGTGCAGCCTGTAAGGGAGGGAAAATGATCTTAGTTAGGATTGTAGTTAAGGCACTTGGAACCCAATCTAAATGTTCACATGTATTATTATAATACATAAATAACCAAACCACCAGTTGTTAGCTTAAGTGGTTTGTTTTATCACCTCTAGAAAGGAGGTGCAAGGTTCGAGTCGTGGGTGGGATGCGGACATGTGTGTCTTACTTATCACATGAGGGGCGGGGATTTTATAGATATCCAAACACTAACACAAAGTAATATTTGCACCAGAAAATTTCCTCATCCTAAATTATATTTCCTTTAGTGAAGATGGTGATGTTGAGGCTTATAAAATATAAAGGTATAGATGGATATTAATGTCACTATCTGCTTGGAAATAGTCTGTCTTATATGGACTCTCCTGCTTTTCCCAAGGTATCCATGTCAACATGGGCATGGGTATGGGGTACATGTCTGACACACAAACTCAAATTGGACGTGCTGATCTTCTACATGTGACGAGATGATGGAAGAAGCAGCAGCAGCAGCTCAGATTTGATAGCAAGAAAGGGTTTCTTGCTTCTCACATGGAGAGAAATAGAACTTCCTTTTTTCCATTATATCTCATTTAATTTAAATCCTATTCGAGTACATTCTTAAACAATAATAACACCATATATTTCGATATTATATAAAATATAGTGTGTGTTAATGTTCAGGCTGTGTCCATGACTAATAGTCTACTTTTGGACTCATTTCAAGCCAGGTCCCTGTATCTTAAGACTTGGGATTCGAGGAGGTCTTCTGTTACCCATACATGCACTGGCATGATTGCATCTGTATACAAAAGAAACAACCTTAAAAAAAGTTGAAAATTACAAGCAAAATATGGAAACAAAATGCACAGGGGCCATTAATTGGTGAAGTGGGTAAAGCCTAGACTACCAAGCATGGTACATTGTATCAACAAATTCCATCCCTACTCAAGAAAATTTAAAGCCTACAGCGAGAACTCTAAATAAGGCCTTTATATTATTCAATATTAATGTAAATTTTTTATTTAAAATTTATTTTTCTTAATTTTTGAGATGCAGAATTACTTGTATTTGAGTTTTGCTAACATATCCTTTTCAATTGATTTATCATTGTTGCCCCAAAAGATTATATTTGAATTTGATATAGGCCAGGCCTATAAGAAAAAAGTGTCTATTAAAATAAAGAATTATAATTAATAAAAATATTCAATACAAATAACATGAAGTAAGCTATTAGTATATCGTAGCCACCACCCCCCTCCCCCACCAAAAAAAAAACTCAAGATATAATGAAACAATAAAACTTTATCCTTCATCAATAACTAGTATGAATTAATAAAACAATCACAATATTCAAGATCTAAAGTATATATCAGATAAATAATATATGATAATAAATAACGTGAATTGATAACTTACTCTATGATTAGGTTTAAAAAAAAAAAAAAATTTGATATTTTGGTTCTTGGTTAATTTTTTTTTCTTAGTGTTGATGAGTCTTTTGTTTAAAAAGAAAACTGGTGGTGTTGACAAGTTGAAAATTTGTTATTTGAGTGTAAAAACAGAGAGAGAGAGAGAGAGTAAATAGGTTGGCGAAGGTTCTTAGTTCTGTGTCCTTTACACTGCGAAGCACTACAAAAAGCACTTTAATGAAAAACAGAGAAGGAAAGAAAAGAAAAAGTGGAAGGATGACCATTTAGCTTTTCTTATTTTTTATTTTTTTTGATCTGTGTTGTTCGATAATGACCTTTTTGTTTTGGGCTTAGATTTTTTTTCCCTTCCTTAGAATTTTATGGAGCCTTCTTTGTGGAGATAGATTTTTATAGAGATTAAACTTTTGTTCTGAGCTATACTATAGATGTAGATAGAATATGAAGCCTTTATTTTTCTTTGTTGGTTTTAGAATTTTATGGGTCCTTTTTGGTAGGGCGTAGACTTTTATGAGCTTAGATTTCTAATCTGGACTCCACCATAAACATATAAACAATATGGGGCCTTTTGTGGGCAGGGACTTAAGCCATTACTTTGTAGGCTTTATGATAGAGCCACCCTTGCATGTAGGCAAGTTAGTCGTCATATCAACAAATTCCATTCTTTCACCTTTGAATGTTCCTAATTCTGCTTTCTTGATTACCCACACTTGTTTCTCAAAGTGTAAAGAGTACTAGAGAACACCCTAGCTGATCCTTAACTTTATTTTCTCTCTATTTAGGGGCTAGCAAAGTTGGAAATCTTTCATAAATTGTTTCCATGAGGCATGTCTACATGTTTTACATTAGCAATCTATCTACCACTGACCCTTTTCCTCTCTTGCTGTTGGCTTGTGTTTTAAAGTAGTTCTTGATTATGTTTTGTTTAATAATGACTATACTTTATGTTTAATAATAGTTAATTTAATTAGTCAAACATAGAATTCGTGTTTTGTTTGCTTTTAGTTATGATTTGTCACTTTAAGTAAACTATATATACTTTTGCCGCAATTTATAATAATATTAATAACTATATGAGTGTTGCAAGTCCCCACCCCCATGTAGTTGACGTGAGTTCAATTCCCCCTCCCCACATTGTTGTATAAAAAAAAAAAACTATATGAGCAAGAATATTATCATGTTGGAAAGTATCCACCATACTACCCACCATAGTGACCTCTTATATTTGCCATATCATTGTCATTTTGATATTTTAGTTTCTTCTATGCTTATTTGACAATTTTGGGTACGTTGTACAATTGATTTTCTTGTCAATTTGTGGTGGGTACGTAGTGGTGTTACATGTCTTATTATGTTACAAGAACATACACTGTAGTAAACCCATTGGTTGTATTATAATTTATATACATGCATGAAATAATATGGTATTGGTACACTATAGCAAAGATCAACAAGTATCATTGTAGTAATGTGTTTTAAAGTAGAATTTTTATTACATCAATAAAGGTATTGAGAATTCAAATCAAAATTTAACACAAATAGGCAAATTAAAAGGTAATTATGGTATTTTGTGGTTGCAAATTTTATACTATCATGCAATGATCTTCTAAAATGCTTTATTTTGGAATAGTTTTCTGAGAAATTCTATTTCATAAGATCGAAATTTTTTAAAACTAGTTCGAAATAGACAGTTGGAGAACCATGTGTATACTTGCATACAACAATTATAATCTATATACTTGGATGAGTTGGGAAGAGGCTTGGGTAATATACATATACATATATATATATATATTTATTTTCACTGCTTCCTATCATCAACACCACCCCCCCCCCCCCCCCCCAAAAAAAAAAAAAAAAAAAAAAACCATCTCTGTAGTCTTCTTGATGTTGATCATTTGTTTAAAAATAATTTTACATAATAAGAGTGCTCCATTTTTTATTTTAATATATTTTTCAGGAAAGAAAATAATTAAAATGTGGCCAACATTTTATTGTTTAGTATTTTAGATTTGGCCAAGGTGCCAAATTCCAAAAAAATAAAATTCAAACAGTGTCCTGCCACTTGGCACGAGTAAGAGGTGACACATGGGAATCATGGAGCAGCCACACTGTGTGGACTTATAGGGACATGTTGTCCATTGTGTATTTGATGCATATGAGAGATTACCTATGAACCAAACTTTATACTCAATCAAGTGCAGACCTTAACCCTTGTTCCAGGTATACTACTGCAATCGACATGTGGTCATTTGGTTGCATAGTTGCTGAATTGTTTCTGGGCCTGCCACTATTTCCGGGAGCATCTGAATTTGATCTTTTGAGGCGGATGATTAAAATACTTGGGTATGCCTCTGTAATTTGTTTTGGTATTTGAGATGCATTACATTTTTATTGTTACACATTGTATGCTGTGCTTGACATAGAGACAACTTATTCTCATATATCCTGGATTAATTGCTGTCCCTCTTGTTTCTTTAAAGTTCTTTCTGAAAAGTGAAATGATCTACTATGGAACAATAGATGAAAACAAAATGATTTGCTGCGAGAACAAGAAAAACGAGCTGATAGACGTGGGAGATGACATGGATTATGGATTCCTTCCTCAGTCTTTGTACCAGTGGCCCCTAGTTACTGTTGAGTGTTTTAAAGCCACAATCCAAATATAAGAACGGTTAGAAGTAAACTAGAAGATGGGATTGATACAAGTTCCACCGTTGACAACCAGCACTCCTATGCACCCAAACGTAAAGATAATTTTGAGTTGAAATTGAAGAAGTATTTGAGCTTCAACTTTGGCTTAGTGTTTAATTCTAAAGTGGAATTAATTTATGGAAGTTCAAAAACCATGTATGAGGGTGGAAGGTGCCGAGCTCATGGAAATGTGACTTTTAGTGGTGGTTGCCATTTTTGAAAATTGGGGATGGCTAATATTACTCTCTTTAGTTTCCACCTAAGAAGCATAGATACAAACACGAGATACGGATATGATATGATACGGACACGCATATACGTTATTTTTTTAAAAAAGTAGGGCACGTATACGTCGGGGACACGTTGAATATATATAATATTTTTATATGATCATATAATGAAAACATAACGTTATTTCAATTAAAATTGGCATAAAATACACAAAACACAAAATTATTATTAAGATATTAAAATAACAAAGCCATTAAGTAAAAATTCAAGAACTTCATTTAATCAGCAACATTCATGATTCAAGTTCCAAACAAATTTACCAAGTATTACGTAGAACATATATATGTATATGTATCGATACATAGAAACCACAAAGAGAACTGCATAGAAGAGGAGAAAAGAGGAATAAATCCAAAAAAGGAAAAATGGTAGAAAACATGTCCACACCGTGCCCATTCAAAATTCAGAAAAAATAAAAAAATTTGGATACTCTTTTCGCGTGTCTGACACGTATCCGGGAAGTGTCGATGTTCGATACATGTCTGACATGGACACGTGAGTCAAAATAGAGTGTCCGTGTTTCATAAGTTTCCACCTTAAGTTAAATTATCATTAAAAAAAATTAAATGGAATGAAAGGTAATGATATTTTGCTACCCTTTCCATCTATAATATTTTTTCTTTCTAAATGTACAGATATATTAGAGGTGTCAAACGGCCCATTAAGAGGAGGCCATTAGTGCCAGTGGGCCGACCCTACCCATTTACGAGATGGGCCAAGCCAACCCACTTACAAAACGAGATGTGTCGTGCCTGAGATTGAAAAGCCCTAGCTCAACATGGTTTGTGCCTTGTCGTACTTGGCCCGTTGGCCCACCATTTGTTTCCTTCATTTGTTTTGCTATATTTTCTAAATCCTTAATAGTTGATTTTTTTTCCAACTTTTTTTTATTTCTTTGCAAAATTGTTAGTTTGTTAGTGTTTAGTAGTTTTGGTTTTTGGTTTAATATTATTATTTATTAACTAATGTGTGATAGATATGGTACCTTTAAAACATGGATATATGTTATAGAATTATTGTAAGATTCTTTAGTTTCTAAATTTGAGCCTATCTTAAATTGATTATTTTAGTGTCTGTTTGGTAACATTTTTTAAAGTACTCTTTAATAAGTAAAAAAGTTAACTTTTATAATTTTTTATTTTTATTCAGAAAAAGTAAAAGTATGTTTGATAACTATTTCTCAAAAATATATTTTATCTCAATATTAATTTTTTTTATTGTATCCATTAAAAGCATTCTTTAAAAATAATATCGAGACCATAGTGGTGGTGGGGGAGGCAATAGTGGTAGCGGCGGTGGTGATGGTAGTGGTGGTGGTTGTGCGACAATTTGAACAAAGAAGGCATAAAAGTAAGTTTTTTACTTATAAAAAGCAAAAAAAAAAAAAAAAGCTTTTGCTTAAAAGTAATTGTTTTGCTCTTTTAATTTTTGAAGTACTTTTTTTGAGTGCAAACCAAACACTACTTTTTATTTTTTTGCTTAAATAAGTAAAAAAGTACTTAAAAAAAGCGTTACCAAACGGACACTTAGATAAAATATCTATTATCTTTATTGCTTTCCATTCAAAATGGTATTCTTTATTCTATTAGGATAAGATTTATGATTTTTTAGTCAAAATAGTAGTATTTTAGCCTTATAAATATGATGTGATAGGTCATTATTATTATTTTTTTTATCAATAATAATACAATTTTGAAATTTTTAGAGTTTATTCTCTTTTTTTGGTTGATTGTTCCTCGTTGTGAATATTGACACGTTGGTTGTATCTATCCTTTCACGTTTCCGTTCTGTGTTAGTTGGTATCAGAGTAAGGATTTGCCTAGCTAGATGACAATTAGAGACAAAATTAGAAATCTTTACGACGATGTTCATAGGAGATAATTCGTTACTCGTTTGGAGTATCAAATACAAGAGAATCATGAAGACAATATGTATTGTACTGACAATGGAGCTCGCAGTCAACCTGTTCGTGGGCACATTTTTATTCAGAAAGTTACGCACAATTACAAAAGACTTCCTGACTTTGATGGTGATTTTTATTTTGAACACACAGGCACAAACAACTACAAGGTAAAAAGTGCATTCGTTCTTAAGTCATGACCAAGAATGATGAGGTTGTTGATTGATAGTTTTTTGTCAAGAAATTATTTACAAATTTTAGAAGACAAATATAGACCGACTTAGGATTATAATAGTGCAAAAACGTATTGTTGAGAATAAAGAAGAAACTCAAACCCATTCTTCACACCGAGGGAAAGGCACGAGAAAAATCTATTGATAAGGTTGCAAATATTATACCATTGAAAGACGTGCACATCATTACAGAAGACTCTTGTCATTGAAGATGATCACAAGGAATTAAAAGAAAATAAAGTGGAATATATTTTTGAAGATGTTGCTCAAGAAACTGAAGAATTTGCACACTCAAAAAATAAGGCTATTGCAACCTCGGTAATTCTGAAGCCATGAACACCACCGAGTACCTAGTCTCTCATGTGAGTGCTAATTTTAATGGTAATGAACATGTCTCTTCACTCTTTGTTACTTTAGACAAACACCTACTACCTATTGAAGACATAGGCCCAATTCTCATGAGCTATAATGACCCATTTCTTGGAGAAAGCCACATTTATTTGAAGGGAAATAATTATTGAGAGAAATTGCGATGAAGCAAATTGGTGACCAGGCAAGTTACGAAACATCCACAAACAATTTATTGGTTATGTTCTTTTAGGTTATGGACAGATTCGAGGTCGAGTACATCCAGTTAACTCGAGGATGAGTTCTTTCCTATTGGGGGAGTTTGATGTAGGACAAATATGGTACCTTAAAAGCATGGATATATGTTTTAGAGTTATCTTTAGTTTCCCAATTTGAGCCTATTTCAAATTAGTTATTTTAGATAAAATATCTATTATCTTTATGATTTTCTATTCAAAATAGGATTCTTTATTTTATTAGGATTTGGATAAGGATAGGAGTTATGGTTTCCTAGTTAAAAATTAAAATAGTAGTATTCTAGCTTTATAAATATGATGTAATAGGTCTTTATTATGTAATTTTTTTATTAATAATAATATAATTTCGAATTTTAGAGAATTTATTCTTTTTTTGGGTTGATTATTTCTTGTTGTGGATGTTGATATTGGTCGTATCCATTTTTTTACATTTCCATTCTACGTTATTAGCTTATGAACTTATTAGTATGGTAGGTATTTTAATAATTAAGTAATTTACATGAGTTTGTTTGCTTTATTTTCTAATTAATTTGCATAACTTGTATTTTTTTATTTACTTCTTTTCTAAGTTAATTTCTAAAATGTTATAAGATTTTTTTTTTATCGGTAAAAGTAACTTAAATTACTCGCAGGGGCTGAGAGGGGCACCAAAATAAACAAAAGAAAGGGACATGTTACAACAATTAAAGCCTAAAACCTCCCAAAAAATCTGTAAGCTTATCTAAATACATGGGAAATTATTCTTTTAACCAAAATAAAAAGTTTTCAAAAAAATGTTTTTTAACTTCCAAGGGGGAAATTCCACACCTTAAAAAATCCTACGGTTCCTCTCTCTCCATATACACCACACTAGACAAGTAGGTGCCATTTTCCAAGCTATCCTCAACTCCTTGCGAAGTCTTTTGTACCTCCATCCCAAAAAAAGGTGCTTTATCTTTGCTGGCATGACCCATGAGTACCCAAGAAGGCTAAAAATCATGTTCCATACATCCCATGTGTACTTACAATGAAGAAGAAGATGGTTTACCGTTTCTTCCTCTTCTTTGCATAGAGAACACCGACTAGGGAGATGATAGCCCCTTCTTTTCAAATTATTCTGTGTCAAAATAACGTCCCACGCCGCCTCCCAAGCAAAAAGGCAGCTTTAGCAGGCACACAAGATCTCCAAATCAACTTCCATGTAAATGAAACGCCCCTCCCCTCCCGCAACCTCCTATAAAAAAGATTGAACTGAGAAGGTCCCATCACCACTTCCCTTCCAAATTATCCCATCCCGTCTCTCCTCCTGCCCATCAACCTTACTCAAAAAAGTCATCAGCTCATTCACATTCTTTAACTCCCAATCATAGAAATTTAGGGCTTCAAACCCTCCTACCCCCTCCCCCACCCCCATTTCTAAGCAATCTGCCACGAGGCCCTCCTTATTGCAATAAGAGTATAATATATTACTTCATTAATTTGTTTGTTAGTTTGTTTTTGTTTGCTTTATTTTCTAACTTTTATATTAGTTAATATTAATATTTTGTTTAACTTTTTTTTTTCAAAATTGTTACATAATAGTTGATAATTTTTTTTTGTTTGAAAGTAAATACATAATAATAATAATTTATGACAAAATGGAAAAAAAAATCATCCCTTTATTCAAAAATAAATTCAATTACAAATGATTTTTTTGTGGCTGCATGTAATTTAATTACTAAACTGCCTACGTACTTTTTCGGGATGAAGCCTTGCATAGTTCTTTACATTTGCATTATAATGTGAATTTTTTTGGATACATTTATTGTCTAATTTATTACAATCTTCAACCATATCATCCACTTGGTTTTAAAGTCGAAGTTTTGCATACTCACAGACCTTCATGCACATGAGGGCCTCCAATACCCTGTTATCTATCTACACTAAAAGTAGATTTCGATGCTATTGTTGAGATTTGAGGTGTTAGTAGAGCATGGGTCATGATCTAAAGTATAGGGAAATTCCTTGCACATGTTCTCTACTATGCCAAAATATCAAAATTTTCTAACTCCTCAGTAGTTAGAAAACTAATCAAATTATTTTCTAAATATTTATATAATTTGGAAAGGGAAGAAGAAGAAGATGACAATGAACCTGCATTGCTCATTTGTTGGGTAAGATATGACCAGGATAGGTCACCTATTTTACTCGCCGCAATATTTACAGAAGAGGAAGAAGAACTCCCTCCTTAGTTATAACTATATTTCATTAAATATTTATTAAATACCATAGCTAGTAGTTTTCTTATATCATCTATGCTAACATTTAACTCACATTTTAAATTATAAGATACTCCTTTTATTAAAAGTTCTACACCATTAAATTTAATTTTAGGATCCTTTACCATTGCTAAACTAAAAATTGGGGGCAATGTTTCTCAATATTTTCTAAATTTATCTTACATTACTGCACAAATAACTTTAAATAAACCAATTTCCCTATATAACACAAAAGTACTAGAAATATTAAATAATTCATTAAGAACAAGACAAAAGTGGGATAATAAACACCCGAACGAGTATTAGTTGTTCTATAAAAAAATTCTAAAAATGCTTTAAATGTAAAAGTTGTGTTCCAATCCAAAGTAGTTAAATGCCTATAACCCTTTTTTTTAATTATAATAATCAATAATTATATGATGATAGTTTCACAAGATTCTAACAGAAGATTAGGGATCAAAATTTCATTTCATTTCCTATTGAAACCGCCAAAACGTTTCCATTTCCTAGTGAACCAAAACGAAACACTAGTGCAATATCGAAATTCACATATTTTCATGAAAACAAAGTTGTTTCTGTAGAAACATACCGAAACTAGTAGAAACATACCAAAACTAATGAAAACATACTGAAACAATGTAAACATTTATTTAGTATCAGCAATATTTCTAAAAGTTGGTAAAAGATAATATCCATTTGTTTTTTAAATGGAAGAGATTAAAAGATTAAAACCCTAAAATTATAAGAATATATTTCTATTTTTCCTAAAAAACAATAGACAATGAAAAGTAGAAGTAGTGGAAATAAAATGTAGATAAATAATTTATTTTAATACTTAGTCACTAATTATAATAAGTTTAAATTACTATATTTTGGCTTATTATATTATATGTAACTTGTGTCAAATTGTCTAATTCGTGGATATTACACACTAAATAGTTATTATTTATGGTTTATAATAATTTTACATTTTTTATAGAAAATATATAACAAATTCATATTACATAAACAAATTAACTCTGAATCTTTTATACTAGTTTTTAATAAGTAAAGAATTATTTGGTATTAATGACTAATTTACATTTATGTTTTTTTTTTTTTTTCAAATTTTACCCTAGTATCTTCTTGTGTGGATGAACATGTACTCTAAAACATTTTCAATTAATTATAATACTTATTTTCACACATTCATGTATTTTATTTATGTTTCCAAGTGTTTCTATACATTTTAATTTTTTTTCATCATTTTCACTATGTTTCCGAAATGTTTCCATTTTCTAGGTGACCGAAACAACACTATGAAACGAAATTTTGATCATTGCATAAGATAAGTAGAGTTCCAACGAGTATTAATATCATTTTTCAATTTTTTTGTTTTTAATCCATATGTTTTAACGCAATACAAAAACGTGAAAGGTAGCGAACACATCGAATTCCTTGAAAACGAAGTAACACGGGAGTACTCACCCAAATAAGATAAAACTCTCTAAATTTGAAACTGTATGTATTATTGATAAGTTGTATATTAAAGACCTATTACATAATATTTATAAAACTAGAGAACTACTACTTCAAATAAGAAACTATTAATTCCTTCTTCTGATTGATTAAGAACTACTAATAGTAATCCAAATAAAATTAGAAAACCAAAATAGCCCATTTTTTGGGTCGCTTCGAGTCATCAAGGATCCGCCACTTGTATATCAATATAATGTATATCAAGCTCTCAAGTTTCAACACTCTCCTTCACGTGCGAGGAGAGACAAACAAACCACAGATAAATACGAAGCAGGATAGTGTAACTTTGCACTAACAAACCAAATGGAGAATGAATGCAAATGAAGAAATTTGAACTCAAGATCTCTAATGACCAGAGCTCTAATATTATGTTAGATCACCAGTTACTTTAAAAGCTTCAGTTGTTAGAGAATGGACCAATAATGTATATCAAGCTCTCAACACCACTAAATGGTAGATGTAAAGCACCTTTGAACATATCAATTGACGCAGTATTTGCAGTAGCATTATCTAAAGTAATGCTAAAAACTCTCTTGCACCTCATATTCTATAAATACAGTCATAATAGCATTAAATATATTAGTTGCATTGTGAGGTGGCTCAATAGGATGGAAAGAAATATTTCTTTTATTTAAAGTCCAAGTATTATCAATATAATGTGTAGTAAACAAATATAACCAACTTTATTTCTACCGAACCTTGTATGGAAAGTGCAAGAAATAGAAGCATTAAAACTAGCAAATTCAAAAACTATTTTTTTTTAATCATTAAATCTTTTGAGAGCATCACTTCTTATAGTATTTCTAGGAACACTACTATAGCTAGGTTGAACATATTCTCTCATAAAATTTTGAAAAATGTGGATCCTCCTCAACAAGTAAAGGCTGCTTGGAAGCAGTATGTATCTTGTCAACTCCTCTCTCATTTTTCTTTGGGAGTACGTAAAAGTTTCAAACTACTCCTACTTTGACTAAGTTGGGTTTGCCTAGGGTCATTACTACCACTAGTACAGGGTGGTCCGTGCCACTAGTACTTTTGCAAGCATAACTATTCTTCCAATATTTACATATTACCCTAGGTTCTCTTTCCCCACTAGCATTTCCTATTTGTACTATGGTAAAATGATTCCACACACAATGTAGTTAAAGGTGAAAGGTGCCCTTAAAATGCTAAGGTGTTGCATTGCCTAAAAAGCGAGGTGACAAAAAAACGCTACCTTGAGTAAAGCAAGGTGCTAACTAATAAAATAATAAAAATGTATATATATTACACATTTAAAGTTAATTCATTATGAGTTAAATAATATCTTATTATTATAATAATTATCATATAATACTAAAAAATTCAATCTAAAAGTTACATATGACGTATTTAAGTGATATAACTATTTGAAGCTTTACTGCTTTTTTTTCTAAATTAATATTCAAAGCTTTGTTATCTAACTAAGTCTTATATAGAAGAAATTTTTGTAAATTTGCTAATCCTAATAATATGGAAGACATGATAGGGCCAATCTCGTTGACATCTAAACTAATTCTCAAAAATCGAGCCTATGTTGGGAAGACTTCCCATATAGGTGATCAATTTGATTGATGGAAGGAAGATGTTTTATCGTAGACAGACTCAGATTTTGTGAAGAATGATGATAGTATGTTGATTATAGAAGATGAAATTTCAATCCCTAATTAATTTTTTTTTACATGTTGAAAGTATTACTCTCCTTAAAACTTTAAATTTTTGGTAATATTTCAAATATTTAAATGTTTATTAGGCCAATTTTGTGCTAATGTTTGATAATAATATTTATATTAATATAATAGATTGGACAATAATACTTCTAGACTATAACTATATTCTTTTATATTGACATGCTTTTTACAGAATTGTTAAATATGATTATAAAACACTATAACATAAGGACATATAGGTAAAATATGTTACAATTAAAAAGGCCATCGCCTCTCACCTTTGTTTAAGGCGATCGCCTAGGCGTTGCCTCTTTGAAGACGTCTGGTCTGAAACATGTTAAGGTGATAAGATTGAAAATCGCCTCTCCCGTTCTACAAGGTGATCACCTTTGACAACACTATCCACACACAAGGATCAAAATTTCGTTTCTTTTCCATCGAAACGGTCGAAACATTTCCGTTTCTCAGGGAACCGAAACGAAACACTAGTAGAATATCGAAATTCACATATTTCCATGGAAACAAAATTGTTTCCGTGGAAACATACCGAAACTAGTGGAAACATACCGAATCAAATGAAACATTTCTTTTGTATCAACAATAATTCTAGAAGTTAGTAAAAAATTATATCCATTTATTTTTCAACGATTAAGACTCAACATTACAAGAAGATATTTCTATTATTTTTCCTAAAATAATAGAAAAGTAGTAGAAAAAATAAAATGTAGAGAAATAACTATTTTAATACTAAGTTACTAATTATAATAGGTTTAAATTGCTATTTGTTTTATTTTTTATTTTATATGTAACTTGTGTCAAATTATCTAATTCGTGGATATTACATAGTATATATCTATTATGCCATTTATCATAAATTAGTGTCATTTATCATGAATGTGATGTATATGCCTTTAACATGCATAAATATTCAATAAATAGGCTTATTTGTATAAATAAATAAATTTTAAGTTATGTTTCTACATGTTTCCAATTTTTTCTTCGTTTCCATTATGTTTCCGAAACGTTTCCGAAATGTTTCCGTTTCCAGACAGACCGAAACTATACATCGAAACGATATTTTGATCCTTGTCCACACAGTTGATGTGCGACTTCTTTTTGGCCTAGGACAGTTAGATATGGCTTTGGTGTGTGTAGAAGGGTTAGTTGAGGCGATAGGAATAAAAATCGCCTCGCCTGATCGACGAGGTGATTGCCTTTGACAACACTGTCCACACATTTGATGTGCAACTTCTTTTTGGCTTAGGACAATTAGATATGGCTTCAGTGTGTGTAGAAGGGTTGGTTAGAACCTTCATCAAATTCACCATAGTTAAAATTTTCTAGGTCAACTTTTTTAGGGTGACTAAGGTCCATTTTCAAATTTCTAGTAATAAAAAATATTAAGAAATTTAAATAAAAATTTAAAAACAAATACTAACAATTAAAATTAATAACAACAATTAGTAAATAACAACGATAATTATTATTATTAAGATGCAAGATTTTAAGTTTACAACACTAATTGGTGGGCCAAGCAGGCCGTGCTAGGCTGAAACGGGGCTGATGGGTTGTGCTGTGCCTGGGATTCTTGCTGGCTGGGCCGGGGCCATGTACTAGAAAAGGCTGGCCTAGCACGGCCCACATGCTCATGCCGTGCCAGGCCCAGTCCACTTGTCAGCTGTGCCCAACCCGGCCCAAGTTACACCTAAGATATATTTTGATTATCATTTGTTTATTAATATTGTTATATAATTGCTTTCCTCATGCATCGTTTATTTAGAATTGTTATAGAAGTTTACTATGACTTTTTAAGCAAAACAAGTTGTTTTGGATTTTGTACTATCCAGTTGTATCTCAATGCAATTATTTTTGACTGTTCAGTGTATATGGTTGAAATTTTGTAGGGGACAACCTCCTGATTATGTACTGAAGGACGCTAAAAACACAAGCAAGTTCTTTAAGTGCGTCAGAAACGTCAATTATGAAGAGACCGATCAAGTTTCTACAGCCAGAAGAAGTGCTTACCAAGCATTAACAGAAGAAGAATATGAAGCTGTAAGTGTTCATGTTATGGTTTTTGCCATAGGAAGAAAATCAATAGATGGAAGAAAAGCTAACAATATAAGCAGTTTTTGTAACATCTCCAACATATGTTTTCTTTTTTCACTTCTATAAGTTTGCCGTAGTAAAAAAGGGCCAGTACTCTTTGTTTGTTCCATAAATCAAGGATGATGCTATGGTGAACTAGGTAGAGACCTGACCTTTGGCTTACTCAGACGAAGTGACAGGCCTTGTACTCTAACCTCCATTCTCACTCTGGATAGCTTGTAGTTTTACAGTTACACCAAGCAATGACCCCTAGTTTGTGATAGTTGTTAGTTCTTTACTTTCAAAATATAATGTATTTTAGTTTTAGTGAAGTTCTCCTCATTTTAATGTTATGCTTGTTGTCTATTATTCAGAGGGAATTGAAAAGGCCATCAATAGGAAAAGAGTATTTCAATCATATGAACCTTGAAACAATTGTCACAAAATACCCTTACAGAAAGAATTTGCCCGAGGAAGACATTGTTAAAGGTTAGGTTTCATTTTCTAAAAAACACAAGACTGTATAATACACTTGTGCTGTTTCTATCATCTCTTCAAAAAGTTATTTCTTTTTCCTTTTTCTTTCTTTTATTTATTTGTCTTTTTTTTTGGGGGGGGGGGGTGGGGGGGTGGGTTATCAAAGAAATTACTAATGCCTGTGCTGCCACAAACATGTTGCAGAGAATCAAGTACGATTAGCAATGATTGATTTCTTAAGGGGACTTGTTGAGTTTGATCCAGCGAAGCGGTGGTCACCTTTGCAGGTTATTAAACTTTCTGCAATTAGCATCTTTTTTGGTTTATTTTTTATGACCATTAATTTCATTAAGAGAGGATAGAAGCTCTTCTAGACGCTAGGTATATACAAAGACTGGATCCCCAATCAACAGAAAAGACTACCAATAAAACTGAGTAATCACCCTTCTAAACACCAGTTTATGTGCTCCAAAGGAGAAGATTCCTTACCAAGTGAAACTCTGACCTAAACTTCGATACTCAACATTATATTCTTCCATTTTTCTTCTTCCAAACCACAATATGCGGACCCCTCTCCAAATAGCTCTTTGTGTCTTTCTCTTTATCACTGGCCTTAATCTACTTGCCTGAATTAAATCAAATGTTGGCTGAGCAGCCAAGAGGCAAGACATTCCGAAGATAAAGAAAGTTGGAGAACATGCCAAATACGTCGTAACATAGTGGTTAATTATTGGCATAACATCTTAAAGGGATGGGTGGAGTTAAGGTTTGATTCTTCTTGTTCATAAGAAAAATGAAAAAAGCAAGAAAACATAAATCTTGGATTACCTAGCCTATGTTACATCTAATTAAGTGTCGAGTGTGGTTGTGTAACTTAACTCTTTGTCAGATAATGGTGTAAATTTTTGACATGACTTTACTTGACATGAAGTAGAGGAATTGGGTTGTGCTTATTCTGGTTTGTACCATAAATTGGTTGACATGGCTAACCAGTATGATATATTGGTAACGGTAGGGGTTTTAACTTCACCCTGCATGACCGTAGTTGATCCCATGGTGTTAAGTAACGGCCATTATGTTACGTGACCCTCCGATACCGATACTAGCCAATATATTGATGTGACTAAAATTCACAGCCGTATTGGCCGATACTGTTATGTATCAACCGTTACACGACCATTATAACTGTTTTATGTTTTTTTTCTTTCAAATTTTTAATTTTTAATTTTTTTATTCACTTTTTAATTTTTAATTTTTTTTTCTAAAAAAAATTCTTATGATTTCTATTTTTATAAGATTTATATACAAGAGAGATACTTAACAAAATAATTTTTTAAAAAAAATTGAAATGTGTTACCAAAACATTCAAGTCAATATGAACTCGAAAATGCCTCTTGGCCTCAAAACTTTTAAATTTTTTTTATTCTATAACTCAACTCAACTTAACAAAGCCTTGTCCCAATTACTTGGGTTGGTTACATGAATCTTATCTTGTCATTCTTTTTATTTAAGGTCATTCCTTCCGTTAAACCACCCATTACCATATCTTTTTTAACTATTTGTATTAAAGTTAGTTTTGGTTGTTCTCGCTTCCTAACATGACCCTCAATATTAACCCTATTGTTATTCCTTATTGGTCTTAGTTGTACATGACCATACTACCTTAGCCAATGCTCTCTCATCTTGTTTTCTATAGGTGCTACTCCTACCATCTCACAAACCTCTTCATTTCTAATTATATCATTTCTTGTCTTTCTGCACATCTATCTTAACATTCTCATTTCAGCTACACTCATCTTATTAACATATTCCCTAACTACCTAGCATTCTGTTCTTAGTTGTACATGACCATACTACCTTAGCCGATGCTCTCTAATCTTGTTTTCTAGAAGTGCTAGTCCTACCATCTCACAAATATGTTCATTTCTAATTCTATCATTTCTTATCTTACTGCACTTCCATCTTAACATTCTCATTTCAGCTACACTTATCTTATTAACATATTCCCTTAACTGTCTAACATTCTGTTCCATACAACATGGCTAGCCTAATAGCTGTTCTATAGAATTTACCTTTTAATTTTAAAGGTATAAGTTAATCAAATAATACCCCAGACGCACTTCTCCACTTAACCCATATTGCTTTAATTCTATGAGTAACATCATCTCCAATTTCTTTCTCTTGATAAATAAGTGAACCTAGATATCAAAATTTTTCACTTTGTGTTAATTCTTGATTTTCAATTTTCATTACATCCCTATTTATATTACTAGTTTTACTAAAATTACACTCAAGATATTCAGTTTTTATTCTATTTATCTTGAATTCTTTTGATTCTAGAGCTTCTTTCCAAATCTCTAATTTATCATTTATACTTCTTTTAGTTTCATCAATCAAGACAATATCATTAGCAAAAAACATACACCATGGAATGTCATCCTGTATATGCCTAATTAGCTCATCCATTACTAAAGCAAAAAGGAACGGGCTTAATGCTAACCCTTGATGTAGGCCTATTGTGATCGGAAATTCACTTGTTTCTCTAACAGTTGTCCTCACTATAGTTATTATCCCATCATACATGTCTTTTATTGTTTCGATATATTGTTTTGTAACTCCTTTCTTTTCTAAAACCCACTATATTGGATCTCGAGGGGAATCCTGTCATAGGCTTTCTCCAAATCGATGAATGCTATGTGGAGATCTTCCCTCTTCTCTCTATACCTTTCCATAATTCTTCTTAATAAGTAATAGCTCTCATTGTTGATCTCTTTGGCATAAATCCAAATTGATTCTTTGATACAGTTGTCTCAAATCTTAATCAGTGTTCTATCACTCTCTCCCAAAGTTTCATAATATGACTCATTAATTTAATGCCACGATAATTTGTACAGTTTTGGATATCCCTTTTATTTTTATATATAGGTACTAAATACTTTTCTTGTTAGTTTAACTTTACTTCTTGTAATGTTATTCAAATTAAATGTTATTTCTTATTAGTTTAATTTTAAAAAATCCATATAAAATAATAACATATCTTCTTTAAGTGTTATTTTTAAGAAAACTGTTTTTTAGGTGTTAGAAAATTAAAAAAATATAGTAAAAAATATTAAAAGGTGATGATTGTAGTCAAGATATGCGTATCAGTGACTTTTCAATAATATATCACATTTTGAATTTAGAGACTTCTTCTCTTGTTGGATGAGTAATTCCCGTATTACTTGGTTTTCTAGGAATTGGACGTGTTCAGTTCCTTTTACGTTTTCGTGTTGTGTTAAAAAAATTTCTTTCCAAGTTCCCAACTAGTAAACACTCACAGCCATCAACACATCACTACATCAGTTTGCCATTTCTTCTATTTTTCTCATTATCTCAGGTAGTGAGATCCAACCATTAAGGCTTGATCTTCAATCATCATTTTTAAAGGTGAAGATGAATTTTGTTAGTTAGTTTCTTTGTTCTTCTATCTTCTTTGTTAAGATTATATATTCCTAAATTATTGTCTATTATATACCTTTTTTTATGGTTAAGTGGCCCTTGGGGTGGGAGTTGAACCTGGACCTTGGGGATATTACCCAAGTCTCTTCCCAACATGATTCACCTTCATGTGAGCATTAGTCACCCTATGAAAGAACTTTGTATTCGATCCCTATCACGCAACCAGAATGCCCTTAACGTGTGATGCCAAGTAATCTTCATCTGATAAACCACCCTACTCATCTCAGCCTTCAACTCGTCGTAACACTCCATTTTCTCTTCCTTGACACCGAGACTTGAATTTCCTCTTATTACCCTCTTCTTTTTCCATTCCAATTCCCAAACACTTCTTTGTTCCACTTTTGTAACTTCCCTTTGAGTAACTTCAATTTTTGAGCTAAAACAAAACCCATACTACCCACCACCTCATAAGCAATCCACCAACCATGAATTAGCTCCTTGAACCCCTGCCTCTTCCCCCCTCCCCCCCCTCAACACAAAAAAAAGACCACCCCCCACTAAATTCCTCCCTTATGTAACTAAACTAGGATGTGATATGAAATTGCCCATCACAGAGCATGCTAGGCTACATAAGCAAAATGCTCCTCCCAATCCCCAGTTGCCAAAAAGCGATCCAATCACAATAAAGAAGGAATCTCTCTATTACCATGTGCACTGAGCCTCTATTAGTGTCAAGTCCAACAAACCCAAATCATCAATAAGTTTTTGAAAATTCTCCCATAGCCCGAGCTAAATGCCTCTTAAAAGACCGCTTTGCACGGTATCAAACCACATTGAAATCACCTCTATTGCACCAAGAGTGTCACTATTGCTCATTAAGAACTCTCAATTCCGCCCTCAATCGATGTGTAAACGAAGCCTGTCCATAGGCTCCTAAAAAATCCCTGAAGATCCATCCATCATCGACCAAAGAAAATAAACATGACAACGAATATTCCCCAGAAACCGCCTTCCTTTTATTTGGCACCCTCAGGTTCCACATCAGAAAAATACCACCCAATGGGGCCTATAGCCCATTTTGCTCCCAATAAACAAAAATTTCACCCCACAAACTTCTCTCAACCTCCGTCGATATGACCTCCATTTTCATCTCTTGCAAACACATCACATTCACCTTCTACTTGTTAGTCATTGATTTCACTATCATTTTTTGATAAGTAAGATTGTATATATAGTTGCCCAAGAAGGGCAACAAGGGCAAAAACCCCAAAAGATTACAACTGTCTAACAACTATCTTAGAGAACCCAAAAAACTAACAAAGGAAGAGACATTTACAGGGGAGGCGTGGTTAGAATCAGTAGTCATCATCCCTCGTGCTGCGTCAAAATGGTGGGGCCCTCTCCTACCTGCCGTCTAAGGATTATGTGCACCAAAGGAGCTCACGCGGTATAACAACATCACCTCACAGAACAAATCCCTTGAGGTCGTCCTTGTGATGGTGTCAGGTTGGTGGGCCCCGCTCCCATCTACTATCATGGGGTAATTTTTTGAAGTGTAGAGCTGACCCTCAATTTTCTACACTTCAGAAAATTACCCCGTGACAGTTACCACCCAAAGATATGGTGCTTCTAGCGAGATCTCCGCCATACATTCTACAATTTTCCCCAATACTTTTGTGTTCTTATCAATTGCCAAAGCCTCCCCATTACGCCTTGTTCCTTTAACTCCGGTTGTCCTACATTGAGTAGAAAATTTTGGTGCTCCTTCACTCGTATCGGAATCTCATGTCCACCAGTCTGCCACCACCACAACTGTCATAGAAAATCTTGACTTGTATATTTTACACTTATCCAAGCCCACTACAAACTCCGCCGTGCCTAAGTTGCATCATCCACCCCCACAACCATCACCAATGGCCTTAAACACCTTGGAACACCACAAATACAATGGAAACCCCAATGTCAGATCCAAATATATTTTGGTTGCACTTCTGATTTGTAACACCCACACATATGAGACCACTAATCCAAATATGCTATAGTACCCTCAAACAACCACTACTGCCCTAGTATCCAATGAGCCTCTACCATTGATGGAAGCTCAAATAAAAACGAAGATAGAAAGACCTTTCTATCCCTACCACCCTAACACCGAGAGGAACCTGCCACTTCCAATCAATCCACTCCTGAACACCTGACAACAATGATGGTGATGAGTCCAATTTGACCAAAATGCCCCACCAGATAAAATTCTAAATGGGAATTGCAAGAGCCCGAATTCATCTACGCTACCTGATTCCTACTCATCCCTGTCATTGACACTCCACCAAGTCCAGTGGCCATTGCAAAATTTTCACAACGTTAAAGAAAGAACCCCCTGTCATCCTCACGCCATTACCGAGTTATTATCCTGTTCAAAATTTGGTTGTATTGAGTTTCATGCCACCCTTCTAGTCTATCTACTACAAGCTAATCTGTGCCAATGCATGCATCCTTCCATAAGGAACTCTTCATTCAAGCATTGTATCATTTTAATATAACATGGCTGTTTGAAATCTATTTCTCTTGGTCAAACAATCCATTGTCACGAACTTATCACTAATCACCAACCACAGAAAAATTCACCTCGGTGGGATTGACCGAATTCACACCTTTATGGCTGGAAACCCAACCTTGAGTCAAAGCATACTATGAGTGTGTTACATAACTGGAAAGCTGCATTTACATCTCCTTATCATATCTATTGCATCAATGATTTAAATCCCATCATTTCAACTGTTCAACAAAATGCCCAGGGCCATTAAACAAACCAAGCTCCTTATGAACAACTTGGTTGATAGCTTGCTCAAACATGTTTGTTTGTTAATTGACGCTAGCTTAAGCCTGATTTTCAAGCTCAGTTCCTTTACTAGCTGGGAATAAACACCATGCTGCTCGGCTTGTGTTGTGTGGTGATGTGTTCTAGAGCACCTTTACATTCGATGGTCACCTGATAAATTTCTCGAATGATGCCTAGTTGTATAGTAAATATGTACAACTTCAATGGGCCAGAATCTTTTTAAGAATTTACTCAACTCATGAACACATGTGACATCGTTTTTGTTAAAGATATTTTAGATAATGAAAAATAAATATTCTTCTCTCTAAGAGGTCAAGATTTATAGTCACAACTTACAAATAAAAAATGAAACTATCATAAATTAGTTCTTATAATCAATCAATCAATCCATCAATCAATCAATCTAATGCCTAAATTAAGTTACAGATTTGGTCAATATTTACAATCAATATTTACAACACTCCCCTTCAAGTTGAAGAGTATATATCTATAACTCCCAACTTGCTACAAATAGAGTTGATGACAGTCTTCGATAAAACTTTGGTGAAGATATCGACAAGTTGACTACCAAAAGGAACAAACGGAATAGTGATTTCCTTGGACTTTACTTTAAATCGAATGAAATGACAATCAACTTCAATATGCTTGGTCCGTTCCTTGGAACCCTTCAATTTTTTATTGGTTAGTGATCTAATAAAAAAAGAACATTTGTTGTCCTTGATGTCCAATTTATCAGTATGATAGGACAAAGAAGTTGCTAGAGCAAATATTTGGAAAGCAAGAGAAGCTGGCCGAGACTGGTTGGACTGAGAGAGTCAGGAGGCTCTACCAAGATTGACCAGAGGTTGGGCTAAGAAGGCCGAGAGGTGCTGAGAGGCTCTGCCGAGAGGGGCCGAGGGGGATGAGAGGCACCGAGAAAGAGAAGCTAAGGTTTAGAAAACCTGCTCTGATACTATGTCAAAGATATTTTAAAGAATGAAAATGATATATTCTTCTCTCTAGGAGGTCAAGATTTATAATTACAGCTTACAAGTAAAAAAAGAAACTATTCTAAATTAGTTCCTACAATTAATCAATCAATCTAATGCCTAAACTAAATTAAGCTACATATTAAGCTCAATCTAATGCCTAAATTAAGCTACAAATTCGGTCAATATTTACAATGGTTTTAATGCATTTGAGTATCCTGACATGTTTTGTAATTTTTAACTTCACCAATCAATTATAAAGTAAATACTTCATACTTGAAAACCACCTGGCATGTTATAAAACCAACTTCAACTCTCCAAATGTTCTATCAAGTAAAGGTATCCAAAAAAAAAAGGGTTACCATCTCAGTGAACAGTGGAGAGAAAACTTAAGGTACTCGAGAATAAAGTGGACCAAGCTCGAACAAACTGTGTGACTTTTAAGTGTGAGTTGAAGCCAAGCTTGTTCAAGACCAAAGGTCAACCAAGCCAAGATTAAGTAGGTCACTACTTGGCTCAGCTTTATTCATTTT
This sequence comes from Nyssa sinensis, assembly GCA_008638375.1. Classification (NCBI taxonomy): domain Eukaryota; kingdom Viridiplantae; phylum Streptophyta; class Magnoliopsida; order Cornales; family Nyssaceae; genus Nyssa; species Nyssa sinensis. The sequence goes on along the minus strand of CM018037.1, from coordinate 37,804,611 downwards.
CACCCCTAAAAATACCAAGATCTTTCATATTGAAGCCTAATATGTGCCTTTTATGAACTTCTTTTATCCACCATTCCTATGTATTAGGACTCTGTCAGATAATTCCTTCCTTGAGCTTTCTCTTTGAACCAGATCTTCATAACCATTTGATTGAAAGCGCTTGATCCAAAACAAGTGATCTAATAGCCAAACCGCCAATCTTTTAAAGGAAACAACAAGTGGTCTAGTACCCAACCAACCTTTTTAAAGGAAAAGAAGAATAATGTAATTAAGACGGCTGAACTTGAACTACTTCCATTTTTGTCTGTACGACAAAACTATAATCTTGTAAGGATACATAATTTTAACATAAGAATGCTTGCTGAAGACATATTTTGTTTACAACTTCAGTTTGGCCATCTGTTTGCAAACTAGAAGATCGCGGGGAGGCATCCATAAGACGCTACAAGGTATGCCAGAAGTGCCCAACAAAGCATGGATCACGAAGTCATAGACTTTGGAATCCCATGCAAATGAATGACTTCTCATAAGGTAGGCATGTGTGAAGCATATTTTAGTACTCTTACCAGGTGTAAAATATGCCTTCTTTGAAAATCTTTCAACCAGAACAAAGATGGAATCAAGGCTGCGTTTTGTGTACGCCAAGTATGAAAGAGATGGAGATATCTTTGCATGGTACTGTAGGTATGGGCAGTGGCTGATACAAGCCTGCATTTTGCCTTCTTCCTTTTGCATGCTGACATATGATTTAACCCTGCACAAAGTTTACTATATCCCCTATTTATCGATGGAAAAAATTATTGTTACTTCACTAAGACCTCAGTCTCGTCTCCATCAAAGTGCCCACTGAGTTGTCCCGCATGTAATATAGCTGTGAGATATAATTTGAGAGATTCAGCCGGTCTACATAATTGGTTGCCTTGGGGAAGCCTTCAACCACGGTAAAAGAACTAGTTTACCTTAATGGACTGTTGCAGTGATCTTTTGGAAACTGTCCTGGCATAACCTCAGTTGACAAGTGTCTACAAAAGCTTCAGAGGGATATTCTATGAAGACGTATAGGAGACTGATCAAATATCTTCATGGAATAGGATGAAGTTTACTCCCCGATTAGTAAGGGGGTTGTGCATCTGGCTGTTAAGGTTGTTCAACTTGTTGAGAGCTTGATATACTTTGTTGGCCCGTTCTCTAACAACTTATGTTTTTATAGGAGTGGTGGTTAAGATGATATCAAAGCTTTGGTTATGAGAAGTCTTGAGTTCGAGTCTCACTTGTTGCATTTATTCTCTATTTGATTTATTTGTAAGTTGCACTCTGTACTACTTCGTATTTGTCTACGTTTTCTTTGTCTCTCCATGTGCGAATCTAGGGCCGCACGTGAGGAGGAGTGTTGAGAGCTTGATTTACATTGTTCGCCCATTCTTTTAGAGAAGTTAGTGATTTAACAAAGCATTATTAGGTAAATCATTGAGGAAATATGATAAAGATAGATAACTGAGTAGTGGATGGTAATTACGGGGCATGAGAGGTGAATGGCCATTGTAAAGTTAAAACACCCTATGCGGTGCGGCTGTGGGAGAACATCATTAAGGTTTGGGAGGAGTTTTCCAAGCATATTAGCTACATTGTGGGGAATTGGTACACTTGAGGTTTTTGACATGAGCCATGGTGCACTGAGTGAGGGACCTTCGAAGTTGAGATTCAAGATCTATATAAAATTGCAGTGAATAACAATGAGAGTCATGTGACAAATGTTGAAAATGCCAGCTTTCTAGAGATCGTTGTGTGGGATCTTTGCTTTGGTGGGGAGCCTTGGAATGGGGAGTTGGATTCAGTGGATTCCTTTCTTAGAGTGTTGTATGAATTGTCAATTGGGGAAGGGCGAGAAGGCTCATGGAGCTGAGACTTGAGTTGAGAGGCATCTAGAAAGTGGAGGTTTTGCTTAGAAGACCATTTATTAAGTGCCTTCCAAGTTGGCTTCTCTTGGATGGACCACAGCCTTTTGAAGAAGATCCTGTTGTTAAATAATTTGAGACGTAGAGGTGAGGCTATGACAAATTGTTGTATGTATTAGGGAGCAAAAGGTATAGTGAATCAGTCATTTCATAGCTCTGTAGTTAGGAGTTGGGTTTTGCTAAAGACTGGTGGTAGAGGTGTTGAGGGTCTGGTGGGTGGTGATTTTAGGAGGAGATTGAGAGAGGTTTGGGACCCTGCTATGTTTTGGTGTTGTCTTTGGATTGAGTGCAATAGATCTTCATCTTCTTCTTTTTTGAAAAGAGAAGCATTATAAACAAAGCGTTATAGAGGGCACAACCCATGTACATGTGGAATATATGAGATTGAGAAATTAAGCCGCATCTATACAGCTCAAATCTCCTAGAAAATCCCCGGGAAAATGAAACATAGATTTTTTTCAATCTATGCTCATGCAGCTCCTCCTCTTCAAAATTGCACCTATTCATCTCACTCTCACTCCAAATATACCTGATGGGACAAAAAGGAACTACTTGCCTAACCTAATGAATCAATACGAGTGGGTCATACCTTTCGTTCCACTTCCAAGTCCTACTTTAATAGGAGTGGGGCTTCTTCTTTTTCAACGGCAATAGAAAAGCTGGTATCGCGTTTGGAATTCTGTTCTTGTTTCAGAGGGTGAATCTATCAAATTTGAACAACCATTAATGAGTAATCCAAATGTGAATTCCATTCCAATCTGAACTCAAATGCGTGAACAGGACAACCCCCTAAACCAACACCTCATGATATCTCTAACTGTCTTAGGCATAGTTAAATGTACTCCAAATAAGGACAGCACCATACACCACAATCCTTCACAATTGCAATTGACTTTCTTTTGAAGGTGTAGATTTGTGGTTTTGTTGCTAAAGAGGTGTTATTGAGCCACCTTTAATTTTGGCTACAGTGAAAATTTTCCTGTTTACTTCGATTTTTTCAGGAAATATGGTAGATTGTTTATAATTCTAATTTTTTGTTCATACTCTTCTTTTCTTTTTTTTATAAGTCTCAGGAATATGATTTTAGAGGATTGCTTGATTGCTTTATCAATCAAAAAAGTTCTGAAATAATGTCAACCTCCCTTCACCACCTTGAACTATTGCTTGCCTCCTTTTCATTTGTTGGCTGTAGATTGATTGGGTTAAATGACTTTTATATCCCAAAGCCATTAAGAGTGTTTTATATATTTTTTTTAAATACAAAAGATCACTATTTTATTTGGATAACTTAGAATTCTAGTAAACAGGCAAGGTGGGAGATACGGTATAGTGCTTGGTTTGTCACCTATAAAGATACTGTAAGTGTCATTTTCTTGTCAAGGAATCATAGAAGGGAAAATTCATCCTATTGATTCAAAATTTTAGTGATCATCTTTCCTTGTCATATATTGCTGTTAACAAATAAAGGTGAGGTCTGTGATACTTCCAATAAAGTGGAGAGGAGGTTTGTGTTGTTTCTGGAAACACAAGGGAAGGTCTTTTCAGTTATCAAAAATGAAAAACCTTAAGGCAGATAACTGCTATTTTTCCCTCATCTCTGATGCTTTTAGCAAATACACAGCTTGGAGAACTGTAGTATAAAAAAGAACTCCAAAACTTCCACCAATTAAACAAAACCATACTCCTCAATTCACATATTTTCTAATTCAAACTGGATTTTTTTCCTTAAGGAACAGGCTTGATTTCTGCTCCTATGTAATACAAATCTCAAATAATTGATGGTTAAAATTGAACTTTTGTGCTGCAGGCTTCAAAACACCCATTTGTGACAGGAGAACCTTTCACATGTCCTTTCAAACCATCCTCCAGAGACACCTCGCATGGTAAGTAGATCTGTATATAAACTTCATTAATTTGCTCATGAAGCTTCAACTGAAGGTGACAATGCAAAAATGAAAATTCCTTCCCACTATTATTTTTTAATACATACTACAGTTCCTGAAGATTTTCATGGCTGCAGTCTTGACTTTTAAGAAACCGTTATCACTATTTTATAACATATATTAGATTAATATTTACAGTTTTTGTTGGCCTCTGGTACATTTTGTGTACCCCACTTGTGCATTCTTCTATATCTTAAATAATATATTCTGTTACTTCATTTTGCATTGGGAAAGACTATTATAAAGGGGAAGGATGTTGTGTCTACAAAATATGGGTGTGAGGATGGGGGTGGTTCTCGAAGGAGGTAATGGAGGCTTATGGTTGTGAGGTATGGAAGGCTATTATAAAGGGGAAGGAAGACTTCCGTCAATTTGTTCATTTTGATGTAGGAAATGGGTTGAGGGTGAAATTTTGGCAGGATCCATGGTGTTACAATAGGACATTGAAGGGGAGATTCCCCAAGTTCTTTAGCGGCAGATTGTGTTGCTTCTATGGGAGGAAATATGACTTGGAGCCCTTGCTTTTGAAGAAATTTCCACGATTGAGAGGTTGGGAAACCGGGGAAGTATAGTAACTTATGACTATGTTGAGTAGATTGGGGTTGAATAGGGGAAGGATGGGTTGACTTGGACAGTGAACAATAATAAAAGTTCACTATCAAATCTTTGTTCATGGGTAGGGGTAAGGAGGGTTTTCCATGGAAGTAGATACGGAATCTGGCGTGCCAAATAAAGCTATGTTTTTTGCTTGGTTGGCGGCATGGTTTGACAGCGGAGAACCTCCATAGAAGTGGTTTTCATCTTCCGAGTCGCTGTTGCATGTGCAAAGAGGAGGAGACGGTAGATTATCTTCTTGTTCATTGTAAGATGGTGAGGAATGCATGGAACTTGATTTTCTCTTTGTTTGGGTGTAGTTAGGTGATGCTGGCCTCAGTTAAGGAGGTTCTTTTGGGGTGGAGATGTAGCCAAATTCAAAAGAACATGAGGATTGCTTGGATAATAGCCCCCCTTTGTCTTATATGGTGCCTATGGAGGGAGACGAATAGGAGGACATTTGAAGGGGTTGAGCTATCTTCTTGGTGCTTCAAAGATAATTTTTTGAGACTTCTTTTCTTTTAGATAAAAGTAGAATATACTATGTACTGAGATATTTTCATAGATTTTTTGAGGGACTTTAGGCTTTGATTTTTGTAGCCGGTCCCTTTTTTCTGTATTGATGGGTTCGCCTCCCTTGGGAGCCTTGTTTATGTATGAATATACCTTTTATTGATTATAAAAAATAAAATAATGTTTGTTATATGTCTCTGGTCATATCCTGATTTCTCCGAGGATCATTTGGTTCTCCTCAGTTTTCATTCTTTACTTCTTGCTTATGATATAAACATGAACTTTTTAATGCTAGGTTTGTTTAATTTATCATATTTTATAACATTTTTCTGACTTTTTTTTTTTTTTTTTGGGGGGGGGGGGGGGGGGGGGGTTCCTGTAGCCTGTTTCTCAAAATATTAAGGTGGATCATCACCCAGCTGGAGGACATTGGTTTGCTGCTGGCCTTTCTCCTAATGTGAGCTAGCTGCTCTTTTAAATATGCTATTATTTTATTTATTGGAGGCTATGAACACCTACAATAATCACAGTTGCTAGACCTTATACCAGAGTTTTACCCCATTGAAGTATATTTACAATTAATGCAGAATCCGGGCAGGAACAGAGTTGCGCTGCATAACAGCCCAATTTTTCAAGTGGTGCCATATGCGCAGGCTGGTAGTTATGGCAGTTTAGGAAGCCATTGTAGTTATAATGATAGTACTGGGCTTGGAAGCAGTTATGGGAGCTATGGTGATAATACTAATATGCTTGCTTATTATTCACCTGTTGGTCCATCTGGGATGAGCATCCATGCACAGGGCATTCTGTCAATTCTTGGAACCAGTCCTGATGCAAGGCAGAGGATTATTCAACTCCCACATGGAAATGGACTTGGTGTCAGTCCATCAGCTGGAAAATTTGTGCCAATGTCCCTTGGCACCAGTCCATCACAATTTACTCCACCAAATTCCTATAGTCAGGTTTCAGCTGCTTCTCCTGGACATTATGGTCCGACCTCCCCAGCAAGAGGCAGTTGTCATGGATCGCCTTTAGGAAAAGTGGCTGTAGTCAGCCAGTTTAACAGAAGAAAAAGTTGGGGATATTCAGGAAGTTCGCATTCGCAAGAGAGTTCATCTCATTGGCGAGGGCAATTTACTGATGGTACCAGTCCTATCCAAGCTGAGGGAAACTCCCCAGTACTTGGTGGTTCGCCATTGCAGTCAAACTCAAATGGCACAAGCTGGAAACAGAAACAAGGAGGTGGTGGAATCACTTCTGGTTACTCTGCCACTCATAACATTGGTGTTTCATCATCACTTGGTTCCAATATGCAGTTCCCACAGCCCATGGGGGGCTGCTCATGACAAACCCGAGGCCAGTTTCTTGCTGCCTGACCCTGGGGATTGGGATCCCAACTATAGGTAACTGTTTGTTCTTTATTGATGTACATGCTCATCCCATATTCTTTCAAGAAAAACTACTGTCAATATTAAATATTGATGTGTTAGTATGATTTAAAGATATCTCTAAACATGTCAACAAATTCATTTATCCTATATGTACGAATATTGATAAATGCTGAGACATGTCTATAAATCTTTAGACAGATTAATTTTCTGTGGAAATATTTATGTTCTTAGTAATTTCTTGAATTTAAATACTTCAACTCAAATTTTCAATTACTCAAAGATTTGCAACTCGGGCGTGGTGTCTTTTACCCCTCGCTATTCGACACTTGCTAAAACATTAAATTTTACACTAGCATACATCTTCAGTGAATATATAATTCCATTTAAACTTTGAGGTATTGGATACCATGCTTTGTACTTTAGATTTACGAGTTTTTATAGTGTATTGGATGCCATGCTTTGTATTTTAGATTTATAGTGTACTAATGTCTCTTGTCACATGCTAAGGTTTCATAAAAAATCTGCAATAAAATTTTTCACCTTTTCTTTCCCCCTGTTTTTTTTTTTTTTTTTTCCGGGGGAGGATAAGAAACAACATAAATTTATTAATGAAATGAGGAGGATCTGCCAGGTGGTACAATAGGAGGAAGGATGAAAAATTCCTTCCTGTACATAATTAAACAGTTCTTAAGTAAAGCGAAAATGAAACATCATAGCAAATTTCTCTCATGGGGGATAAAAATATCCTTTAAAAGGAACTAAAACTGTAGCTCCTCCTTTCGCCAAAAAGTTGGCTCCTTCATTAGTGAGTCTAGGAAGTGGGAACCCACTTGATCTCTGCTTCCAGAGGGAGAACCAAATCAATATTTTCAAGCATACGGCTGACATAATACCAAGATCCCGCCCCTCAATCATCAGGTTGTGAATAACCATAGAAATACTTGGCAAAGGCGTTCAAGGAGTGCTTGGATTTCTACTTTAAGGGCAAACCTAATTCCTGCCTGCTTTAAATAGTATAGGATAGTGTTACCAGAATGTCTATAAATTTTATTAATGAAATGAGGAGGATCTGCCAGGTGGTACAATAGGAGGAAGGATGAAAAAATCCTTCCTGTACATAATTAAACAGTTCTTAAGTAAATCGAAAATGAAACATCATAGCAAATCTCTCCTCACGGGGGATACAAATATCCTTTAAAAGGAACTAAAACTGTAGCTCTAAGGAAGTAGGAACCCTGGTGCGGACACTGGGACTGTGACCCCTTTTTCACGGGTGTATAGACGTCGTCGTTTGAGGACAGCCCACCCATTGTCATTGTGGGTGGGAGAGGATATTAGTGGGCCATGCTAAAGGGGAGCTCGGCCCATGATTATTTATTTGATTTATTCTTTCAGTTTATTTTATTTTAAGATATTTATGATGGTTGTCATCTTTATTTTGTCTCTATCTATTTTGACTAGTGTTTATCTTGTAAAGGGTCTATTTAAGGGACCCTGGTTGGAATTTATTAATTAATGAATAAGAATTATATTTTGTTTCCTTATTTTTGGTGTGGATGCCGGAAATCCTTCCTTAGGTGCGGATTCCTAAGGCCAGTTCTTCCCTTAGGTGCAGATTCCTAAGTGGTCCTGCATCAACTTGGTATCAGAGCCAAATTATTCTTTGCTAGTGATCAGTGATGGATCCCATGAAGCCAGGCCACCACATTATGTCCACACCCTTCCCTCATGAAAATTTTCCCGCTGCTAATGCCACTAAAGCCGCAGCCAAACAACCTATTTCCACCGTCTCTCCTTCAACTAGTGACCTAGCTCCCAAGTGCCCTAAGCTGCTCTAAGTTACAATTTGATTTTTTTTTTCCTTCTTTTCTTTTGTATCGATTCGTTACAATAAATCAATTGTTCCAGTATCTCTCTTGTTCTTTTCATTTACTTTGTTACGAAAAAAATTGAAGATATGCATTAGAGTATTGATTGGGCCATTCCAGACTCCTGTGCAGTGTCAAAAAAAAAAAAAAAAAATCAGGCAGTACACTGTTCTTGAAAGCAATGACCCATCACATCATCCTGCAAATACTTTTTCATTGTAGTGAAAGCTTTACATTGTTCAAGTAATTGAAACCTATATTGTCATTTCTTGCACTGATTTCACAACTTCCAACAAGAAAAAAAACAACACCAGAATTTTCTTGAGCCCTTCCCCTTTTTACCACCGTTCAACAACCGTTCCATCCCAGGTTACTGAACCCATCCAACAACGTCCAGCACCAACCAACGCTCTCACCCACCATTGCGTGTCCATCCTCACGGCCTTCCAAACAGATTGTCAGATCCTTTGCTCACCATCACGATCATAAAGCAAGATCAACAACGAGCTTCTCCTGATTGACATCATCATCATCGCAAGTTCAGAGTTCGGAAATTTCGATCGGCCGCCTCAGATCTGCTGTTACAGAGCCCACTCGAGGATGTTCCCTTGCCTAACCCAAAGCCTTTATCTGTCCCTTCAGCACAAAAGGACCAAATTGATGCTATTTTGGATGATCAGATTGTAACCGCTAGGGATGGTGGACTTCAGCATATCTTAGTTCATTGGCGAGGGCGCCCTGCCACAGATTCCACATGGATCACTCGCGAGGAGCTACAACTAGCATGATCCTGACTTGCTTGAGTTTTACCAGAGTCGTTTAGAATTCCACTCGTCGGAGTCGAGTTTTTCTCACCTTGGGAGAGTTGGTGCTGACACTGGGACTGTGACCCATTTTTCATGGGTGTATAGACGTCGTCATTTGAGGACAGCCCACCTATTGTCATTGTGGCTGGGAGAGGTTATTAGTGGCCATGCTAAAGGGGAGCTCGGCCCATGATTATTTATTTGTTTTATTCTTTCAGTTTATTTTATTTTAAGATATTTATGATAGTTGTCATCTTTATTTTGTCTCTATCTATTTTGACAAGTGTTTATCTTGTATAGGGTCTATTTAAGGGACCCTAGTTGGGATTTATTAATTAATGAATAAGAATTATATTTTGTTTCCTTATTTTTGGTGTGGATGCCTGAAATCCTTCCTTAGGTGCGGATTCCTAAGTGGTCCTGCATCAAACCCACTTGATCTCTGCTTCCAGAGGGAGAACCAAATCTATATTTTCAAGCATACGGCTGGCATAATGCCAAGATCCCACCCTTCAATCATCAGGTTGTGAATAACCATAGAAAATACTTGGCAAAGGCCTTCAAGGAGTGCTTGGATTTCTACTTTAAGGGCAAACCCAATTCCTGCCTGTTTTAAATAGTATAGGATAGTGTTACCAGAATGTCAATAAATGTGCCTCTAATCCCAATTTGATCTGGGTTACCTAGAGCAAACCCATTCAAAGTTAAATTTGATTTTACTCACTGTAAGGGGTTTCCAAGCTTCCATACAAGTTTTCCTTCTCCCACTAGGGGAGGACATCAAATTCCAATCCCTCTAAATCAAACTCAAGGGTATTGCGTCCTCAGTGTCAGTAGGCGAAGCCCATAGGGAAGCGAAGGGCACCTTACCCCAAAGAGATCCGTATGCTTATCTTAAAAAATTTAGCATTTCTTTCGCTCCAAATGACCTAAATCATAGCTAGAACTCCTTCAACCCAAAGACTGAATTATAATAATTCTGGGATGTGAACTAAGCAAGACTGAATTAAAAAAATTCCTCTTCCTGATAAGAAAAGGCTTTTTCCACCCATCAAGACATTTATACGCCTCTTCTATCACAAGATCCCAAAAATTCAAAGCTCCAGGATTACCACCTAAAGGAAGACTCCATCAATATCTGACACCTTGTGTATAATGGATACGTACAACTACCAGTTTCAAGAGAAATATCAGAGAAAAACATTCTTGATAGCAATGTTTACCACTAAGCTTTGTTTCTCTTGTTTTTTCCCTCTTTTGTTGATAGGAAATGAGGCATATTATTCAAAACAGAAAGGAAAGCAATGCAGTAAGGAAGATGAGAATCTTCGTCTAAGTAACAGCAATAAAACAAAGAAAATAATTACACTTAGAAATGCACGGGTATTCCTTGCATAAAACTCCTATTTTGATTCAAAGAGTTAGTATATTTCTCAATTGTCAATCCTTTTGACATCCTTCTTTTTTTGATGTCGTATTTAACTTCTGCTTCAGTGAGGAACAACTTTTGCAAGAAGATGGTTCAGATGTGAGTTGCATGACCACCGACTTCAGTAAAGGGATGCATCTCAATCAAGCTTTAGTTCCTATGGATTCATTGGTTGGTGTCAGAAGATTTAACCATTTCTCAAGCACAAGTTCAAATATATTGATGCAAAGGTAAGTTTTATCTTCTCTAGTGCATTTTTCAGGCTGATTTTACACTAAATATTAAAATGATTTGAACTTGGCTGACGGATTTTGGCTAAATTTCTAAACGTTTAGAACATATTGAATCTCCCCTGGTATGAAAATAGTGAAACCTTTGATAGTCTGGAGGATTCTGCATTTAACATTGAAATTTTCATAATGAATTGTTCAAGCATGAAAATATATAAATTGATGCATTTTTCTGGGTCTTTTGTGTATGGATTGACTCTTTTTTTTTGGGAGGGGGGGGGGGGGGGATTAGGAGGAGATGCAGAGAGGTATTATTGATCAAAATGATTTTTTTTTTCTCTTTTAATCATTATCAAGGAGGCTCAGTTTAATTCCGTTCATGTATATATGTGATATGATTCAGACCCAATTTGCCTATTCAAGCATTTTCACGTGGAGAAGTAGGTAACCCTCCTTCAGCCCAGGATCTGCATGGTGTGTATAGCTGCCCTGTAACAAAGCCTTCACATTTCATGCCTCATAACCCACAAAATTCTCCAAGCCATGTGCGGCAGCAATCTGTTCAGCAGTTCAATCATGGGAGATCGACAGCTGTCCGTGGCAATGAATGGAATCATATTAAGGTCCAGCCCTCTCCTTCCAGCTTTAATTCTGGGGGTCATTTTCCTGGAAATAGCTCATTCGGCAATGGCAAGTCATGGGGTACTTAACTAAGTTCACCTTTCCGTACACCCCAATTTTATTTTATTTTTAAATTTCTTTGATCGGTTCCTTTTCCTCTCGTTTTAATTATAGAATATATTTAGGTAAGAGTCAGTTTTGCCTACAAAATAGATTAATGCACTGTGGGGTGAAATGAAAAGATGGGATGAGGTGCTATTTTAACCAATCTTGGTATTCTGTTGTAGGGCACAGGGGCAACCATCCCATCACCAACACTCCTCCAACATCGCGTGGAAGAAAAGACTATTGAAGGATTGCCTAATCTTGAAAGTAGCTTAGTTTTTACTGCAAGGGGATATATATTGAGAGTGGGCAAGAAAATTGTACTCTAGTTCCAACTTCCTTGTGGGCCTTGTTTATGGAAATCCTCATCCAAACCATGCTCATTCATTGTGCTTGCATAAATATAATTTATGATTACAGCTTCTTTTATGGTCGCTTTGCATGCAATCAGCCTTCTTTTGGTCATTGCGTCTCTTCAATGGATTGAATTTTGCAGCTGTTTCTTAAATGCCAAATTCTTCATTGACAATTACATTTTGTTTGTTGTAGGAATTTAACCTGGTTATTGAGGTGTTTGTTGCTGCAGGCGTAAAAATATATTAAGAAAGAGGTCTCAATCACCCAAATTTTGGCAAACTTCATGGATTCTGGCAAAGCCACACAGGCTTCCATTGAGCCCGTGAAACCTCCGCTGAAGTCCCGATGAAATATATGTGCAACTTCTCTCCACTGATGCCGCGAAACTTCCATGAATTCAGAGTAATTGTAGCATATGTATAAAGAGAGAGGGAGTGTGGGTTCGGTCATGGTGGCTGCCAGAGTTCGACAGAGACAATGGAACGTCCACAATGGACTGATAAATAAGTGGGTTTTTATTGAGGAAAACTACAAGGATGGAGAGAAAATAAAGCGTGTGGGTTTGATGGTAGAAGAGAGAGAGGCTCGCTAGAGAGAGTTGCAGAATGAAAGGGAAGGTGGGGAGGAAATGGGACAGTTAATGTGGGACGTTGCTACCAATTGTGATCAAAAGAATACGTGGCATGGGTGTTTTATTCAGTTTGGGCCTCGTTTTTGTAAGCATAATTTGGTACTTTACGGTCCAAGTTGGTTATAAGTACCCAAAACGCATTAGTCCATGTGTAAAAAGACCCTTTAAGATTAGGTTATGCCAACTTTTCCCTAGAATTTTCTAGTGACCTTTTTAAAAGTTTGAATACCTTTTATCAATTCTTTTGTATTTTTTAAGGATAATTTTACTGACCTCACTTAAGGCTTGCCTTATTGTAATGGGACCCTTTTTATTTCACAAATACGCATGAATCTCTCTTTCAATATTTGACCTTCAACTTCTTTCAATGCTTGAAATGTATGTCTTTAGAAAGCCAAAATTAAAAGACTATATACCCTTTATTCATGTAGTTAAAGACCCATTCATTTCTTATACATACGAATAGGTTTTCTATGACTCATTTCATACGAATAGTTTTAAAATTAACTGTGATAGAGACAGTTAAAAAAATATGATTATGTGTGGTCTAACTAAGAGAATAGTCTTAAATATAAAAAAATGACGAGACATGATTCATGTAATTGATCTCAAATAATTAGAATAAAACTTTGTTGATATGAGTTGTACACCATTCTTAATATCTACTTAGCATTTAAGAGGTAATGTTGCCTTAGAGACTTCTTTGAGCCATACGACAATTCAACTTGCAAGTATGTTCTTCTTTACTTTGTACAACAAATTCCTATTGTTGATCCATTTAAATTGTCTCCTCAAGCTCTCTATGTAGGAATGTTATCTTAATGTAACTTATTTAAACTCTAAGTCAAACAAAGCAATCATATTAAGCAACATGTGAATAAAGTTATGTTTTACAATGAGTAAGAAAACTTCATTAAAGGATACACTTTTTCTTTGATTGTAGCTTTGTGCAACCAAGCATGCTTTGTATTTAGGATCTTCAACACCTGGGATGTCTTCATTTTTCTTAAAGATCCATTTGTAACTAACAACCTTAGATCGTTTTGCCAATTTTTAAGTTTAGTGCTTACGAAGAGATTTAATATTTTTATTCATAACCATAATCCACTATGCAGACTCGCTAATCGGATAGCTTTTTAATAATTAGGAGGTTCTTAAAATCCAAAATCCTTTGCCATGGTAAGTTCATACACAACCAAATCTACATAGCCAAATTTCTACGGTGACCTAATTTGGAGTTTGAGAAGAACTCTATGTACAAACAATGGCCTTAACTTAAATGGCCTCTTGCACTCTCTATAAAGCTTTCTCTTGTAACTCCACTTCCTTGATATAACTCTGCTTCTTTCTTAAAAGATCACTAAACTCCTTTCTCGAGTAAAGCATAGTAGACTCAGAATCCCGATTGTCCCATTGTCTAAAGGTAAGAAGGAACGCCTCTAAGAAATGAAAATAAAGAAGGGAAGAGTCACCAGTTTGTTCTGGGCAATTAAATCAGCAAACATGATACAACACATGAGAAATAATCCATGTAAAAGAAAACAAAAACCAAAATTAAAGAGAGAGTACATCACTTTGGATCATAATTACATTCTAAAACTCCTTGACACAGGTTAAATGAAATAAAGGCATTGAAAAAAAAAAAAAATGAAACCAAAGAAAACTGGATCCAAGAGTTGTGGTACAGAGTGGAAGGGTGTTAAGCACCCACCTCACCTGGGCCGAATAGACTTGTCTCAAGTGTTAAAACATAAGGCACATTCATTATAAATAATACAAAGATAATGAAAAACGAAGAGATGTAAAGAAGTAATGACAAGTAAATGAAATGAAAAACATAAAGGAAATATGCTTTGAAGCCACCCCTTAATCTACTTCTATCAATGGTAATAGAAGCCGATAGATTGATATCCCTTCCTATTAAGAGTGATAGGAGACAATGGATCGAGCTCGTGGGCTATGTCACCCACTTCTATCAATGATAATAGATGATGATGATTTGCCGATCAAAAGATGAATAAAAGTAAAGAAAACAATATTTGCATGGAAATAAAGAAAGTAAACAGGAAAGGGAAAAGGAATTTGACTCGGGCTCAAAGGCTTCTTATGTATCCGTTTAAAGAGTGGAATCAGAGTCACGTAGTTCTTCGGTTTGCCATATTCTATCAAGAGTGATAGAAGAAATAAAACCAGGTAGAAGGACTAGAAAAGGTTTCGTAGATATCGGGCAACATTTTAGTTAGGATTGTTCGATTTGGAATCGTCACTCCGGCAGAGCTCTGGCTTGCACTTCTTGATTTTTGATCGTCAACTAGTCAAGGCTTCAACCTTGAGAGGAAATAGACTTGAGAACTTCTAGAGAGAGAAGGGGCTCAAGCACTAAAATAACAACGCATGGTTATAAATTTCTGAACCTTTAGAATAGTGACCAAGGTGGTCTATTTATAGGCAAAATATTGAAATTTGATCCAAGGGACTATAATTAACCTCACAAATGGATGGTTAGGATTATTTCTTGAATGATAATTACATGATTAAATAAAAAAAATCAAATAATTATCCTAGAGAATGAATATCCTAAATAAATAAATTATAAAAATGCAAAAACCTATAAGATCAATGTTTACATGAAAGACTAAATAAGAATTTAGAAAAAAAGAGTTTATATCTAAATAAACTCTAAAAAAACAAATGTCTAGATTCAATGAATCTCCTCTAAAGGAAGTGTCTAGAAACTAGATTCAACAAAATTTCAGAAAAAGAAACTCCTAATTGTGCACAAATGAACAACTATCACTCAAGATTACCAAATTGCCCCAATTTAGTGAAAAATCTCTAAGTTGCCCCCAAGGCAAGAAAAATAACCAAATTGCCCCCCAATGTATGAAAATGTCTCCAATTTGTCACCAAATGGCTGAAATTACCAAATTACCCCAAAAGGGGTAAATTGATATAAAAATTACGAAAATACCCTCCGAGTGATTGAAGAGTCTCACTGAGGGCAAGACTATACCAAAATACCCTCTCAGGACAAAATATGTCAAAATTATCGAAATGTCTTCTAAAAAGCAAAATGGTACAAAAGAGTCCTACTAATGGTAGGACTTTGGCCAAAATTACCAAAATTCCCTCTAAAGGGCATACAAGTCCTAGTAGAGAGCCCTTAAATGATAGAAAAGTGTAAAAGAGTCTTACTAAGGGTAGGACTCTGGAAAACAAAATTGCCAAGATATCCCTATGAAATAAGAAACCTCTAGGATTTGCCCAGGGTGCCCTTGAGGAATAAAAAATGAGTAAAATTACGACAATGCCCTTAGGAGTCAAAAATATGTAAAATGACCAAAATACCCCTAGCAACCAAACATGTGAAATTACCAAAATACCCCTGGATACGAAATATCTTAGTAATTTCTTCAAAATGACAAACTACCCCTAATCAAGGGATTCCTCAAAATATATCACAAATGACCGAAATATCCTCAGAATGTTGCAAAATTAAGGTTTTAACCTTATTCAATCAAGGGTAAAAAAAATGAGGTGTCTACAATTAATAATAAACTTGAGTAGTTTAGGATCAATAGACCACATTCTATATCCATTCGTATTTTTGGCATATCTAATAAATATGAACATCTTGGTCGTTGACGCAAGTTAAACATCATTCACATAATAAAAAGTAGGACAACAAAACATTCTTAATGTATAATAATTAGTCAGAGTATATTTTAGCCCTAAGGGTTTTCGACCAAGGGCATCTCTATAATTTTGATGATAACAAGGCATTATCCATGTGGACTAATGTTTTATCTAGTGACAATGCAAATAGGTCATCTAGGACAAATAAGATTGTTGACTAAAAAATTATAAAGTCTATCAAACTTAAGGACTCCAGTCGAGTACAAGCTTCAAAGCCAAAATCTAATCAAGTGGAATACTCTCATGATAATCAAAGCAAATGGACACACTCAAGCCCAAGGAAACAAGACAAGTCAAGAGAAGACTTTTTATTTTCCTAATTTTGGGTTTTAAGAGATTTAGGATTAGATTGATCATTTTTCGTAAGCTCTTACTATTTGAAATGATCAACTAGAACCAATCCTAAAATGATTTTTCAAAACAATACATTACCATACTTTAAGTTTTAAAAGATCAAATGGTTTTGAAAATGGAACACTGTGAAAAATAAGTAAGAAGGCCTTTTTCTATCAAAATCAATCGACTAGTTTCAAGAACTAGTCGACTGATTCTTAAGGCTTATTTTTACACTGAATAAATCAGTGGACCAGTTACTAGAACAAGTCGACTGAGTTACCATTTCAAGTATACAGCCTGAACACATTGTCCAAAATAGTCGACCTAAATGCTTATTCAGTCAACTGACTTTTAGAGACAAAGATAGTGTACAACAGAACCAGTAGACTAACTCTAAGAACCTATTGACTGATTGTTTTTGAATTCATGAACCTCAAACTCTTTAGAAAAATTAGTTGAGCTGATCAGTCAATTGGATCTTGATCCATTCGACTGATTAGTCAATTCAGTTGACTAATTTTGTCGATCTAGCAATCGAAAATTCAAATTTTGAATAAATGAAAATGAGGGGAGGACTACATTTTGAAATACAACGGATATATTCATTTTAGAGCAGGGCTATAATGAGAGGTACTCTAAAGCATTTATTGCTATCTCTTTACAAGTTTACACTTTTATATTTCTATTTTTGACTTTAGATATGACCATTGAAAACCTAGATCTAAAAATTATACTCATTTTAAATACTCTAAGCTTACACTTGATCAATTTATAGAAAATGAGTATTTATTGCACCAATCCACTCTTGAATAGAGTGCTTGTTGGTAAACAAACTTTGTATCTTTTCATTGCAATGAGATTTGCGAGTAGGTGCTACCCTTGTGAGGCAAAATGAGATATTTTGTTGAGCAAAGAGTTAGGAACTCTTGTTGTAAAGGTTTAACCTTCACCTACAAGGAGATCAAGATAGTAGAAAAACTCAAGTGTGGATGCTTGAGTCGAGGACGTGGGAAGTTTCTCGAACCTCGTAAAAATCGTTGTGTTTGCTTTCTCTTTCTCTATATACTCTTTTACACACTTAAGCATTTTCAACATGCATTTTTAAAGTTAGTAAAAGTTTTCAATATTTAAAAAATACCCAATTTACCCCCTCTAGGGTAAATATCTAGGCAACAAGTGGTATTAGAGCCTCATCTCTTACAAAGTATGGTTAATACTCTAAGAGAAAAAAATGACAAATATTATAAAAACCATATTTGCCAAAGGGCAATTGACCAATAAATCTCTATTGTTTAGTGGACAAAACTACACTTATTGGAAGGCTAGAATGAAGATCTATCTTCAAGTCTTAGATTATAAAATATGGAAGGTCATTATAAATGGGCCTCACATTCCAATAAAGATTGAAAGTTCTACTAGCACCGCCAAAGTAACTAAGGGAGAACAAGAATGGGATGAGATTGATCTCAAACTCATTTAAATAAATGCTAGGGCTATGAGCAATCGATATTGTGACTAAGATGCAAATGAGTTTAATAGAATCTTCACTTACGAATTTGTAAAAAAGATATGGGATAAATTTGAGGTTACCTACAAAGGTACCAATCAAGTCAAAGAGTAAAAAATTAGCATGTTGGTTCATAACTATGAACTGTTTAAAGTAGATACTAGTGAGTTTATTCCCAAAATGTTTACTCGTTATACTAATATTATTGACTCTTTGAAGGCTCTTGGTAAGAGCTATACTAATTTTGAGATGGTGAGAAAAATTCATAAGTCTCTACTAAGAACGTAGGAAGTCAAAGTGACGATCATCCAAGAAGTAAAAAATCTTAACAAGCTGAGCCTTCATGAACTTCTCGGATCTTTAATGACTCATGAACTAACCATAAGAAACCATGAAGAAGATAAAAAGCCAAAGAAAAGTCTTGCCCTCAAATCTTCATCTCATAAAAATGAAGATGAAGAAAAAGAATAAAAAGAGGATCAAGGAAGTGATGAAGATGTAACTTTCATCACATGGAAATTCAAAAGCTACCTAAGAAGGAAGTAACGAAATCGAAAGCAACAAAAAGAGGAAACAACAAAGAAATAGCCCCCAACTTTCTACGAATGTCACAAGTCGGGACACATAAAGGCAGATTGTCCTCAACTAAAAAAAGAAGGAAGGAGAACCAAAAATAAGGCATTGAAAGCTACCTGGGATGATTCAGATGAAGAATCAAGTGACCAAGAGGTGGCTAACTTTTTCCTCATGGTTCAAGAAGATGAGGTAAACTCTAACCTTGACCCATTTCTTTCTTATGAAGAACTACAAAATGCTTTTAAAGAATTATATGAGGAACTTGAGAAAATTCTTTTTAAAAACATTGATCTTAAAAAGAAAATCTCTTTTCTTTCAAATAATCTACAAATTTCAAATGATCAATATGAATTTTTAAAGATAGAAAAAGATTCCTTATATTTAAAAAATAAGGATCTTGAGGAGGAAAATTCCTCTCTAAAAAAGAAGGCGGATGATCCAAATTTCACTATAAGAAAATGATTCTGCACTTTTTGGCTCGCAAGGACTCTGGGTTCCACGACCTGTAGAACACTCAAAAAGGGGGATTAAAGGGCCACCAGATTGGCTCCGGCGGTAGCCGCTCCGATGCTTAAGTCAATAAACTGAATCGAAAAGACTGTAATGAAAGCCAAAGAATGAGCATGAAAATAAAGCGTACCTTTAGTGTTTAATTTATAGACTGTGGCTTTCCTAAGTTGATTAGGATTTGGAGCCATGAAAATAGGGATTTGATCATTGGAGATTGCAGTTACCTTGTTGGACATTGTATCAAAATAGAGATAACCATGTGTGATAGTTTCCTTGTAAAAGACTGTTTCCTTATTCTTTGCTCGGCAGATGTTAAGGCAATAACGAGGTCTGAACCATACGGAATGCTTTGAGTGGATTTCGTTCAGAGCATGAGTTCTGGAGGACAAGTGCATAAGTGTGCTCTGAAGGCTTCGCCTACTCTAGATGACCGAGTATTATCAGATCTGTAAGTATACGTGTCTCAAGATGATTGGTGTGTCGGTTTACAGTATATCAGCTACTCCCCCCCCCCAAGCCTTAGTTAAGGCCTAGAGCGTAACTAGGGCTATGGGCTTCATGAAGAGTCACACGTTTTGTCTCTCCACTTTCCAAGACGTTCGTTTGATGGGTCATTTATTGCGTAGCCGATGCTTGAGAAGCCATCATTACCCTCAACCGTCATGCCGACTCGACTTGGGGGGCTCATATTTCGAATATGTATATAAAGAGGGGGAAAGGAATTTTTACGCCTTTCTTCTGCACTTGCTCCTACTGTATCAGAAACTCTACCATTGCTGATTGACGTATTTTGAAGTTCGAAGCATATTCGTTGCTCGTAGTTTTCCTTTCCTTACTTGATTTCAGGTTCGATTTTTAACCCTTTTTACTGTTCTCTCTTCTTTGCTTCGCCATTTTCCTTTTGTCCACCATGTCTAGTCTTGGGTCACCCTCTGGTTCAAGAAGTTCTTCTAGGAAAATTACTCAATCTCAACTTGTGAACATTCCTTCTTCTGATAATGCTAAAAATAGGTTGGTAGGGTCCCCCTTCTAGTCCGGAGGTTAAGATAGTTAATGCGTTTGTGGAACCCCCAAATAGGGCTGAAGAGACTTCTGGTCGATCCACCCGTAGAGAGGAAAGTGAGAGCGTAATTACCAAGAGTATGCTGAGGGAGTTGTGGGAGAAGTACAACCTCTCTTCGAATGTCACTTTTAGGGTTCCGGAAGCTCTAGATCGCCCACGCGATGTTAAAGCGGGAGAAATTTATGTCTATTTAGCTTGGTTTGAAATGGGACTGACACTCCCTCTTCCTGACCTTATAAAACAATTCTTTTATTGGTTTAACCTTTGTCCTTCAGACCTCAACCTTAATAGTTGGAGGCATTTGTTAAGTTTCATAGTACTAGGGCATCTGAACGATGTTGATGTGTCCCTTGACCTGATCAGTAGTAATATGGATCTAAAATACATGAGGTTGGAAGGCCTCTTTTACATGTCTTTTGACAGTGGGTTCAGACCCCTTTCCTCTGTGCCCTCTTCCAACAAAACTTGGAAGAAGTAGTATTTTTTCATAAAAGGAGGATGGGAGCATGCAGACTTCCAAGACCACTTCTCGACATTCTCTCGTACTTCTGGGCCAAAGGGTGAGACCCAATTTTTCTTGTGACTGCTTTGATTCTGTTTCGTGCATTGACTGTCGAACAGATTATTTTGAGCTTTTGGTGCAGATAGGAGTGTGTGGAAGAGGCCTCGCTTTACTCCTGCACTCCAAGAGCAATACTGCAAGCTTCTACAAACCAGCACCCGACATCATTCCATCATCGTCAATCCTGAGAACTTAATGGCTGCCAAGAACCGTGTGGAGGAGCTGACGAAGGGTGTAATGGCCAGGTGGGGGGCCGAGCCGTCTGCAGCAGTGGGGGAGGTTTCTTCCCCGGTAGAACCTCCACTCTAGACGAAGAGGAGGAGGTTGATCTCGAACTCCCCTAAACCTGTTGAAGGGGAGAGGGAGGCCCCTTCCCCTAATTCAGTGGTCCCCCCAGCCCCAACCAACAAAACGGGTAAGGGGGTGTCGGCTTCTGTGGCCTCTGGTGTTGTCAACCAAGCGGCCAAGAAAATCTTCAAGGACTTCTGGGCTAAAGGCTCCTTGAAGCTCAAGCCACAGAAGTCAGAGAAGCTTCTTGCTGATCTGGCTTCTCTTTAGGTCAAAGTAAGTTCTTCGGGTCCTCATCTATTTTTCCTTGTTCTAAGTACTTTTAACTAGATGCTGACCTGTTTGCTCTGTATATTACAGACCTTGCACACCCTCTCTGCTATGATGGAGGTCTCTCCAGCTTCAAAGAAGGTTGACAAGCTCCAAGCTAAGCTGGATGAGTTTAGGTTCCAACTGGGATCTGCCCAGTCTGCTGCTCTTGCTTCGAAGGAGAAGTGGAAAGAGGCATCCAACTCTCTAGCAGTTATGGAGTCTGAGAGGGATCTTCGTGTTTTGGAGGCGGAGAGACTTCAAAGGGAGATGGACGGCATGCGCTATCTCTATAATCAGAAACTTGAGGATGCAGTTGAACGGTCCAGGTCTGAGATTGAGGCGGAAATGAGGACAGCAGTTGAAGGGATGGCAGATAACCTGATTCTGTTCGGCTTCAATAACTTTCGATCCAAATTCCTTGCCAAATTTCCTAATTTTGATGTATCTTCAATTGTGCCACATGGGGTTGATCCTCCCGAAGTTGTCGTCCCGAGCAAAGTGACTGACGCTCCTCCTGCCGAACCTTTCCCAATCGATGAGCCTGCCTTTATAGATCAGGCTTAGAATGTATTTTTACCGTTTTGCATTGTTAATGTACTAGATCATATTTATTAATGAAACAATCTTTTTCTTGAAGCTTTTGTCTTCTTCTTTCATGTGTAGCCTTAAGTTGTACTGCACTGTAACATTTTAGCCTTTCAGATTTGAAGTTGATGCGAAAATTGTTGTAAGTAAAGCTGTTCTGAACCCATTGTATGTTAGATCAGTTCAAAAACTGTTAACAGTTGTCTTCCGAGCTGCATGACCTGCAATAAGGCAGTGATCAAAGACTAACTCGGCCTGTTGCATTATCTTAGAAGCTCTAGTGCTTAACTAAGGCTTTTAGTCTTCCGAGAGGACCATTTAATGTGTTATTTATTACACAGTCGTCATTTGGGTTTTCAAGGCCAACCTTTTCCTCAACCGTTGCGACGGTCCGAATGGATGGCTTTTAGACTTCAAGGGTCTATATATACGAGAGAGGGGCATGCTGTTGCACCCAATCCTTTTGCCTTTTGTTTCTAAGTTGTTTCCCCATCAGTGGGAATTGAATGTCTTTAGAAGCTACCATTTTTTCGGAGATGATTGACGATCTTCAGTCCGAGTTGGGAATGATTAAACTGTGGCCAAGAGTCATCCAACCCTTTGCTTCAGTCTCCAAGGAAGGATTAAAGGAGGAGAAGATCTCCTTGTTCATCTTAGCATCCAGTCGGGTTCCCTTTGTTTAGAGGTGGGCTTTCCTTGATTCAACCGAGACCTGGAGTGTTGATGATGAAAATAATGGTGGGATGCCTCCTCCCCTTTTTGTCTTAGCAGAGACCCTTGCTCGAGCTGGCTTGGGTGTCGTGCCGAATTTGAGGAAAACGAAGGTGGAGAATGGAGGTCTCATAAGACCTAGAGCCCTCATCCTCCGTTGGTATTGATGCCAGCGACAGTGATGATGAAATGGCCTGGGTGCTTGATGATGCAGATTGGGGTTCAGGGCTCCTTCTTTTCAAATGAGAGCCGGTGACGGCGGCAATGATGGTTTGGAACTCTGGCCCCTTTTCCTTGTACTGGAAAGATTCAAGGAAGATAGCCATACTGTTGTAAAACAAAACGATGTCTTGCCTGAAGCTGCTGTAACTTCTGTGTTGTGCTTTTGTTTCCTTTCCAGTCTTTTTGTATTGATGTAACTTTTATAGATTATCAATAAAATTGATTTCCTTTTCCTTAAATCCGATGTATCTTTTGATTGGTTGTCCTTTTTTTTTGAGTTAAAACATCTTTTCGAGCACTGCTGATAACTACTTTTTATCAATAGTTCTGTTTGTATGTTCTGGGAGTAAACTAAAGAAACTTGTGTAACATTTGCGCTTCAAACTGAAGTACTTTGAGTTGCTACAGATGCTAAGGCAACTTGGTGCTGTAGTGCTTTCGCTTGGTAGCTCATAAGCCAAGTAATCTAAGAATCAACTCTGAAGCACAGCCTCTTAAGTAATTGATAATAATCAGAGTAAATATGCTGTGATGATAACTATGACTGTCAATCTAAGAAACTTGTGCAAATAATAATAGTTAGAAAGTAGTTGTAGATATCGAAACTTTAATGCCTTTAAACGGACTGAATCATCAGGTCTGAATACTTGCTGGACCAGACTACGAGGTCTGTATACTCAATGAAACAGACTATGAGGTCTATACTTTTAGAGCTGGACCAGACTTTAAAGGTCTGTGCATTTAGAGATGGACCAGACTCTGAAGGTCTGTGCATTTAGAGATGGACCAGACTCTGAAGGTCTGTGCATTTGAGATGGACCAGACTCTGAAGGCCTGTGCATTGGAGATGAACATTTTATGGATGTATTAAAAAAAAGAAAAACCTTTATAGATAATACTTCCGTAAATGTTCTACATTCCAAGGTCTAGGAATAGATTTCCCAGCCATGTCCTCTAGCCAATAAGTGGTAGGCCTAACAACCTTTGTCACTCTGTAGGGGCCTTCCCAGTTAGGTGATAACTTTCCCATAGTAGGAACCTTGGTATCTGGAAAAGCCCTTCTCAAGACAAGGTCTCCAACTTGAAAGCTGACCATCCTGAGCCCCACTTTGGAGTTGTTGGCCATTCTGCTGATAGGTTTCCATCCTGATCTTGGCTTGATCCCTTTTCTCTTCAAGCAAATCCAAATTTTCTGCAAGCTGCTGATCATTGGACTCTTGTTCGAAGGCTTCAGTCCTTAAGGTTAGCATACCGATCTCCACGGGGATTACTGCTTCTGTATCGTAGGCAAGTGAGAAGGGAGTTTCAGAGGTGGGAGTTCTTCTGGTTGTTCTGTAGGCCTGATTACGCCCAAAGAATAACGCGGTAGTTGCAGTGTAGCTTTGGGGTGTCGATTCCACAGGGAGACTAAATTAAAAGAATAATAAACAGACTTTCTGAAACTACAGAAGTATTAGACGGTTAACGAGAAAATAAAAATATAGAAAAGTGATTTTTTTTTTAATGCAACTAAAAATTAAACAAGCTGAATAACGGATGAAAATAGTCAAATTTAACGAACAGTAGAGTTTCGGGAATTCCTTGCACATAACTGGTATTTTAATTATTTTTAATTCACTGTTAACTCAATTGAGAATTTAAATTCCAAATATCTCAATCGGAAGATATAAAAATTATGAACCAAAATTAAACTGAAAATAACTCTGTGAAAAATCATTCAACACTTTTAGATCCCCCAAATTAATATTCACATTAAGAAAATCCAACGACGACAATATACCCAACCAGTAATATTGCAGCAGAGAATTGAATTAATATAAATAACTAATTGTTCCAAAAATAATCAAAACATGAATCCATTCGATAGAAAAAGCATGACTGAATCTATAAACGGACTAAACCCTTTAATTACTCGGAAAATAAAATCCAACAATTAATTATGAATGATCATCAAAGAATTTAACAAGTGAAAATCACGTACAGGAATCAAAAATAAATTAAAATAACCATATATGGTGCAAGTTCATCCCTAACTCTACTTAGAAATTTAGTTACCCATGTACAGGACGGATAACATAAATTTCACGGAGAAATAATCTGCCATAGATTATCTGCAACTGATATGCTCTACACTGTTCAGTCCTGCACAACCGCAGCTCTCCCCTTTGTTTTCTGCTGCCGCACTGTTCCAAAAAAATTCCCTCTTCACAGCCGCCGTCGACTCTGTATTTTATATTCCTCCCCCCTCGCCGAACTCCTATATCCCCTTTTAAATCAAAATCTTCTTCTTTTAAATCAGCCCCTGTTCAACGCCCTAAAGCCTTGTAAAACCCAGCCGTCTCACCTTCATTCAGCCCACCGCACAACTGGATTACTTCACTTGCTGGCCCACATGCTTTACTTCCTATTTATTTATTTTTCTTTCTTTCTTTTGGCCTCACTAAACACTCCCAGCCGCACAACAAGCCCATTGGCAGCCGCATGTCATCCAATTTCCCTTGACTTCATTCTTTCCTTTTGATTATTTATTATTCTTAAAATGCTGTGTTTTCAGCCGTATACTGCCAGCCTTATCTCTTTGTTTTCTTTGACAACCTGCGTGATCAAAGATTCAAATTTTTGGTTAGTCTTACCTTGTGCTTCAATAAATGCCTGTAAAGTATCTTCTAAAGAATTCCTAGAAGATGAAGATGCATGATATGGTGCAGGGTATGATCTAGGAGGCTGTGCAGGTGGTGGTGCATGTGGCTGGCTTTCAGATTTCCAGCTAAAATTGGGGTGATTGCGCCACCCTGGATTATAAGTCTCAGAGTAGGGTGTGAAAGGCTTCTTGTACATACCCAGGGTATTACATTGGTCCTCATACATCCCTCTCATCTCAGCTGATGTGGGACACTCTTGGGCAAGGTGATCTACCCCGCCACACACTGAACATGGTCTAAAAGGCTCTGCATGATTAGCCAAGTGTGTTGGCTTTACGTCTCTAGCCTTTAGCATCTCTAACTCTCTAGTGAGAGTCTCAACCTTAACTTTCAAATTATCCTCCTCCCTAAGATGGTAAATTCCCCCACTCTGTTGGTTCCCTATGGGTCGTGACCTATTTGTGCTTTCAGTAGCACTAGGTCCTGTCCATGTGTGAGCTTTTTCAGCAAGCTCATTAAGATACTCTATGGCCTCATCAGGATCTTTCTGTAGGAACTCACCATTGCACATCATCTCTACAAATTGGCGCTCTCTAGGTGTAAGTCCCTCATAGAAATAGCTCACTACACGCCAACTCTCATACCCATGGTGAGGGCATATACTCAGTAACTCCTTAAACCTCTCCCAAGACTGATACAAAGTCTCACTATCCTTTTGTGCAAAGGTGGAAATCTGTCTTTTCAAAGCATTGGTCTTGTGTTGGGGAAAGTATTTAGTGAAGAAAATTTGGGTCATCTCATTCCACGATCCAATTGACCGTGGTCTCAGTGAGTATAGCCAACTCTTAGCTCGATCCTTCAAAGAGAAAGGAAAGAACTTAAGTCTCACAATGTCTTGTGTTGCATTCTGACTATGAAAAGTCGCAACTACCTCTTCAAACTCCCTAATATGCACATATGGATTCTCATTTTCCAAACCATGAAATGTAGGGAGTAACTGTATTACCCCTGTTTTAACATCAATTGGACGAGCATTGGGTGGAAACATGATGCATGATGGTGTAGCTGTGCGTGTAGGGTGAAGGTAATCCTGAAGAGTCCTAGTGGGTTGATCCTCATATTCACTCATATTTGCAGAATTAGAAATATTATCAAACAAAGAATTAGAAAAACAAGAAAAATTAGACTCTAAATCTGACTCTAACACAGGCCTATAAGCAAAGCGGCCTAATGCGTCCCTATACCTATTATGCATGCAAGATGACAATAATAAAATAAATAATAAAAAAAAAAGAAGAAATAAAATAAAATGAATAAATAAATAACTAGAAATAAAATAAAATAAAATAAAATAAAAAATAATAATAATAATAATAATAATGCAGTAAGTAAAAAGAAGGGAACGAAGTTACCGCCTTTACAAACTGTTGAAAAGAAAAACTATCTACTGATTCTTCTACCGTCTCCCCGGCAACGGCGCCAAAATTTGATTACGCCCAAAGAATAACGCGGTAGTTGCAGTGTAGCTTTGGGGTGTCGATTCCACAGGGAGACTAAATTAAAAGAATAATAAACAGACTTTCTGAAACTACAAAAGTATTAGACGGTTAACGAGAAAATAAAAATATAGAAAAGTGATTTTTTTTTTAATGCAACTAAAAATTAAACAAGCTGAATAACGGATGAAAATAGTCAAATTTAACGAACAGTAGATCACAGTGACACCTGACTTTTTCGGGACAACCTGCGTAGGACTAACCCATTTACTATCAGCAATAGGATATATAATGCCTGCATCTAATAGTTTCAAAACCTCATTTTTCACCACTTCCTTCATAGTGGGATTAAGCCTACGCTGGGGGTCTCTACGAGGGTTAGTTCCTTCCTCCAAATTAATTTTATGCGAACAAACTAGGGGACTAACACCTTTTATGTCAGCTATGCTCCAACCTATGGCCGGCCTATGCCTATTCAGGGTCTGAATTAATTTCTTGCCTTGGGACTCAGATAATTCAGATGAAATGATAACAGGAAAAGTGTCACCTGGACCAAGGAAAACATGCTTTAAACCTTGAGGCAAAGGCTTCAATTCAACTTTTGGGGGCACCACACTTGAAGGAATCTGCTCTTCCCTTTTTGTAGGTAACTCTTCAAACTTTGGTTGCCACCCCCGTGCTCCATAATCTTGAGTCCTGTCAAAAATAGCACAAATATCGACCACATCAGATGGACCAGCAATATAATCGAACTCAGAATTAACCAAAAAATGCTCAAGGGGATCGGAATCATGAGTTGGAGGAACTCCCCTATCTATGAGTGAATCAACGAGTGAATCAATCATATATGTCTGGTGGCACTCATCATCCTCTTCTAGCTGTTTTGCAACATGAAATATATTCACCTCAAGAGTCATGTTCCCAAAAGACAGCTTCATAAGGCCATTCCTGCAATTGATAAGAGCATTAGCTGTGGCAAGGAAAGGCCTTCCTAAAATCAAAGGAATTTTAGAGGTAGAATCAACAGTAGAGTTAGTGTCAAGGATTATGAAATCAACAGGATAATAAAATTTATCAACTTGAATTAAAACATCCTCTACCACACCCCGTGGTGCTCTGACTGAACGGTCAGCCAATTGCAATACCACAGAGGTTGGTTTGATCTCTCCCAACCCCATCTGCAAGTAAATAGAATAAGGCATTAAATTCACACTTGCTCCTAAATCTTCCTCTTTTAAATCAGCCCCTGTTCAACGCCCTAAAGCCTTGTAAAACCCAGCCGTCTCACCTTCATTCAGCCCACCGCACAACTGGATTACTTCACTTGCTGGCCCACATGCTTTACTTCCTATTTATTTATTTTTCTTTCTTTCTTTTGGCCTCACTAAACACTCCCAGCCGCACAACAAGCCCATTGGCAGCCGCATGTCATCCAATTTCCCTTGACTTCATTCTTTCCTTTTGATTATTTATTATTCTTAAAATGCTGTGTTTTCAGCCGTATACAGCCAGCAGCATCCATCTTCACGCTCCATTTTTCATCGAATAACGGCTGAATCTTGACTCGATTTCTTCACGGAAGTTGTAGCCCCGGATGAGTAGATAATTTTAGACATAAAAATCACCTAATTTGGACTTCGGAAGCTCAAGTTATGGCCACTTCAATTTGGCTGGACGGAGAGGTTCATAGCAGCTTTCCAGGCCTGTCTTTGAAATAATGTTTGGAGGCCCAAACGAACTCCGATTTTTGCAAACCAGACCTTTTTGAAAAGCTCAAGACGTCCTCTAAACATTTCATGAAGATCACTTTCTCATTCTGAAACTTTAACGTCATCCAAATCTCGATTGAAACTCAATGGTCGAATCTGCCAAAAAGCCAAAAAATTATTCTAAAACTATTAAATGTAAAGCGCAATTGCAAACTAGCGCTCGCCAACAAATAATGCAATATTTGAGACTTAAGATGTTATAAAATACCGCTAAAATATATCTCAATATAAATAGAAATTAAATAAATAATATCAAATATATCTCAATATTCCTATTTACTTTCTAGCAATTCACTTCGATAATAGGGTATTTAGAGTGCACTTTTGCGCACTCATCAAGGCCCAAAGAACCCCAGGAAGTTCTTCCGCCCACCTTTCTTTGGCTTGCTCCAACCTTTTCTTCAGTGCATCAAGGATTGTTCGGTTGGTGACCTCTGCTTGTGGATGGCCTGGAGAAGCAAAATTTTGTCTGATGTTGAGATTTTCACAAAATTTCTTGAAGACTTTGCCAGTGAACTGCGTCCCATTATCAGAGATGATTACGCGTGGTATCCCGAACCTGCAGACAATGTTCTTCCAGGTGAAGTTTTCAAATTCCTTCTCTGTGATATGTATTAGAGGTTCAGCTTCAGCCCATTTAGAGAAGTAGTCAATGGCTACCAAAAGATATTTCCTGTTTGGTGGGGCTTTAGGTAATGGACCCACAATGTCCATCCCTCACTGAGCAAAGAGCCAAGGACTAGTAATTGGGATGAGCTCGTGGTGAGGCTAGTGTTGATATGGAGCAAACCTTTGGCATTTGTCGCACTTCTAGACGTACTCCTTAGCCTGCTTTAGCATACTAGACCAGTAATATCCTTGTGTTAGAGCTCGGTGAGCTATTGTTCTACCTCCATTATGGTTCCCACAAATTCCTTCATGTATTTCTGGCAAGACATATTGAGACTCTTCTAGAGTTAAACATTTCAACAGGGGCTGAGAGTAAGACCTTCTGTAAAGCTTATTGTTCAAGATTAGGTACCGAGTTGCTCTGATTTGGATTCTCCTCGCTTTGTTTTTATCTTCTGGGAGGAGCCCTGATTCCAGGTACTAGAGGATTGGGGTCATCCAATTCTGGGGTTGTTCAGCAATTTGGCCAACTTAGGCTCCCTCTATGCTGGGTCTTGGTTGGTAGGAAATTTTTACTGCAGAGTTTCCTTTTGGCTTTAGGCGGGATGCCATGTTTGCCAAAGCATCTGCTCGGTAGTTCTGGCTTCTTTCTATTTTTTGGATAGAGAACGTCCGGAAGGAATGCTTCAAGAAGTTCACTAGTTCGGAATACCGAAGCATCCTATCGTCTTTAATAGAGAATTCTCCCAGGACTTGGCTCACCACCAACTGGGAATCTGAGAAAACCTCAAGGTTTTGAACCTCGCATTCTAGAGCCAACTTCATGCCTAGGATTAGGGCTTCGTATTCTGCTTCATTGTTAGAAGCTCTGAATCCCAGGCTAACTGCTTTTTCTGATAAGAGCCCGTCAGGGGACTGCAATACCAGGCCCACTCCAGAACCCTGATCGGTTGATGACCCATCAATATAGAGCTGCCATGTCTCTGACGCTTCAAAGAGTTGTGCCTTGTCCTGAAGTGCCGGGGTGAATTTAGCAACGAAATCTGCCAAGGCTTGTCTCTTGATGGAATTTCATGGTACATATAATATGTCAAATTCTCCCAATTCCACAGACCATTTTACTAATCTCCCTGAAACCTCAGGCTTTCTTAATATCGACCTCAAGGGATAGGCGGTTGGGATTTCAATTGGATGGGCTTGGAAATAAGGTCGGAGTTTCCAAGCTATATTACCAAAGCGAAGGCCAACTTTTCAACCTCTGGGTATCTCTTTTCTATGTCGAGCAATGCCCTACTGACGTAAAATATGGGCCTCTGGACTCCCCTGTCCTGTCTGACTAGTACGGAGCTGACTGCGTTCTCAGAGACTGCAAGGTAAAAAAGTAGTTTTTCCCCTTGGACTGGTTTTGACAGGAGCTCTGGAGAGGCAAGGTATTCCTTCAGTTCTTGAAAAGATTTCTCACATTCTTCCGTCCCTTGTAAAGCTTTGTTACCTTTTAAAGCTCTGAAGAAGGGTAGACAACGATCAGTGGACCTGGAGATAAACCTGCTCAGTGCTACAATTCTGCCATTCAGTGCCTGAATGTCTTTTTTGGTTTTTGGTGATTCCAATCCAATCAGAGCTCGGATCTGAGTCGGGTCTGCCTTGATGCCCCTCTGAGAGACAATATATCCTAAGAATTTCCCTTTCGTCACCCCGAAGGTACATTTTGAGGGATTGAGCTTCATCTTGTGTTGTCTTAGGATATCGAAAGTCTGGGATAAGTGCTGGAGGTGGCTACCTTTCTATAAACTCTTGACCAGCAAGTCATCAATGTAAACTTCCATGGTATTACCGATTAGTGGGCTAAACATCTTGTTGATCAAACGCTGGTACGTGGCTCCAACATTCTTCAAACCGAACGGCATTACTCTGTAGCAATAGAGACCTCGTTCCGTTATAAAGCCTGTCTTTTCCTGGTCTGGAGGGTACATCTGGATTTGGTTATACCCAGAATAGGCATCCATGAAACTCATGAGTTCATGCCCTGCAGTAGCGTCAACCAGCTGGTTTATCCTTGGTAGTGGAAAGCTATCTTTGGGGCAAGCTTTATTGAGGTCTGTGTAGTCAACACAGACTCTCTACTTGTCATTTTTCTTTTTGACCAAAACGGTATTGGTCAGCCAATTTGGGTAGAATACTTCACGTATCATCTTGGCTTCAAGTAGCCTCTGGACCTCCTCGTTTATGATCTAATGCCGCTCTAGAGCTAGCGGCCTTCTTTTTTGTCTTACTGGTGGGTGGTCTGGATCTACCATTAGTTTGTGAGTTATGAGGTTTGGATCTATACCCTCCATATCTTTGGTCTCCCACGCAAATACAGAGAGGTTGTCTTTCAGAAATCTTATTATCTCTTCTTGCTCGGCATGTGTCAAGTCTGGACCAATGTACAAATAGTGCCCCACTGATTCTGAGCTGACTAATACTTTGTTGGGCTTCCTAATTGGTTTGGTCCTACTATCCCGTCCTCTTGGGCTTAGGGGTTCCTCAACTCTGAAAGGGCAACCTTTCTCCTCGGGACTGTGGGAGAGAATTGGATCCGCACAGTCCCGAGCATATTGTAATTGCTATTTAGTAGTTTTCTCCTTGAGTGCAATGGCATGACATTCCCGAGAAGTCGGCTGGCACCCTCTGACAGAATAAACAGTCCGGTTATGGACATACTTTAAACATTTATTGAAGGTCGAGGTGACAGCTCCTATCTGATGTAGCCATGGTCTCCCAGTTATGACATTGTAAGGAGATTTTGTATTCAGCACCATGTATTCTGAGATTGTGGTTTTCTGTCCTTCACCTTCCCCTACTATAGTTGGCAGGTCGATTCTCCGCAATGGGGTGCTGAGATTACCATCAAAACCTGCCATTATGACAGTGGTAGGCTTGACGCTATTGTGATCAATCTTCATCTGCCTGAGAGGCTCATAGAACAGTATATTAATAGAACTACCGATGTCAACCAGAACTCTTCTGATCTCGAAGTTGGCAATTTTAAGAGTGATGACGAGGGCATCACTGTGAGGGCAATGTACCTCGGCCAGATCCTACTTTGTGAACTGAATTTCTAGTTATGGTTTGAGCCTTTTCTCAAAATTGGTGATCCACAGAGTATTCGGGGCAGCTTTAGCCTCCCGGGCATACCTTTTCCTTGCTCTGTTTGACATTCCTATAACAGGGGTATCTGCATGGAGGACGTAAATAACATGGTTGTCCTGCCTCTAAGGCTCATTCCGTCCTTCCCTTTGCTCTTGTCTCTACTCAAGCCTCTGGTCTGTCCTGCATTGATGCTTGTCCTCGTGGAGGTTCTGCCTCCCGTCCTACTTAATGAACTCTCAAAGACGTCTTTTCTTTATGAGCTGCTCAACCTTATATTTAAGGGACCTGCATGAATTAGTCGTATGCCTGTGATCCTTGTGGAAATTGCAGTATTTACTTTGGTCCCGAAGACTGGGATCTCCTTTTATCGGCTCTGGCCATCTTAGGTTTTCTCGATCTCGGATCTGCCGAAGTACCTGAGCCAGTGTAGTGTTCAAAGGAGTAAAGTTAGTGAATTCCCTTGGATCAGAATTATAAACAGCCCAGGGTGCCGCTCTCTTTTCTGGACTCCTGACCCTCTTCTTGCTAGGGTCCATTTTATGGTCGTCCTTCTTATGGTCTTCCCTTTTCGGATTGTCCTTATGGGTTTGTTCCTTGCTTTTTTGGGATGTGCCGTTAGCTTCCTCCAAGTTGATATATTTCCTGGCCCGGTCTATTAATGTAGCCATGTCGGCAGGAGGGCTCTTTGTTACAGAATCCCTAAAACCTCCGTGAGCAAGACCAGAGGTTAGGGCAGCTACGAGGAAACCTGGGTTGCAGTCAGTTATCTCAGTGAGTTCGGTATTGAAGCGTGCAATGTAAGCTTTAAGGGACTCTTCCTTAGTCTGCTTGACATTCAGCAGGAAATCCGGTCCCTTTCTGCTCCTCTTGCTCGTCATGAACCTGTCCAGGAATTGCTTACCGAGCTCATAGAAGCTGGTCACTGAGTTCGGTGGGAGGTGTTAGAACCATTTTAGAGCGGTACCTTTTAGGCTGGTATTGAAGCGTGCAATGTAAGCTTTGACGGACTCTTCCTTAGTCTGCTTGACATTCAGCAAGAACTCCGGTCCCTTTCTGCGCCTCCTACTTGTCATGAACCTATCCAGGAATTGCCTACCGAGCTCATAGAAGCAGGTCATTGAGTTCGGTGGGAGGTGTTGGACGATTTTAGGGCGATACCTTTTAGGTTGGTAATGAAAGTTCGGCACATAAAGGCATCAGAGGCCCCGTGAAGGGCCATTGTATGTTGGTAATGTGACAGGTGATCTACTGGGTCTCTAGTCCCCTCATAAAGGGTGAACTTCGACACAACGAACTTCCTTGGTCTTTCTTCCGATATGATGGTAGGAGTGAATGGGGTGGCAAGTCTTCCGTGCAGTCTGGCCAACTCGTCCTACTCTAGAGGGTTCTGAGCACCTCTTATAGCCACTGTTCGATCCATAGATTCTGCAACTTCTTCAGCCCTCCGTGGGCCTCTAGGCCGGACTTCTTGTGAACCTCACCTTATAGCTTCGGCTTCAAGGTGGTCGAGCTGAGTATGTCCCACAGATTGAGGAGGGTTCTGAGGCTCCCGAACTAGAGGAATTGGTGCTGCTTAGGGCTAAGGTTCCTCTGGTGCTGGATATGCCCCCGAAGCCCTTGGAGTCGGAACTCTAGTAATGCTTCGGTAATGGATGTCAAGGGCAAAGGCTGGCGTTCCCCAGCCCGGGGTTGCTGATGGCTATGGATCTCTGCTAATGTGAGCAGTATTTTGGGGGTGCCCTGGCCGATTTTTTGGAGCTTCTTCATAGGGCTCTTCATTCGTAGTGACAATAGGGGGTTGCGTCCCCTCAGCAGCAACATTGACCAGCAGATTTGGAAGATTCGCCCCCTGATTTCGTGTAAGCATTGTCAGAGTTCTAGATATGGCTAGTAGTTGTTCTTGCACTAGTTGGTTGTGCCGTTTGATTGACTCAATCTCCTGTCACATAGGATCAACCGTCGGCCCTCTTGCTCGTGCGACAGGCGGCCGACGTTGAGAGTTTTGAGGATTTTGAGCGTTCTGCCTTGGTCGGAGATTGGCGGCTATGGTTCTCCGGTAGGAAGGAGAATAAGTTTGCAAATAGAGCACTTGGAGATTTGTCGATTCCCACAGACGGTGCCAAACTGATGCTGCACTTTTTGGCTTGCAAGGACTCTGGGTTCCACGACCTGTAGAACACTCAAAAAGGGGGATCAAAGGGCCACCGGATTGGCTCCGGCAGTAGTTGCTCCGATGCTTAAGTCAATAAACTGAATTGAAAAGACTGTAATGAAAGCCAAAGAATGAGCATGAAAATAAAGCGTACCTTTAGGGTTTAATTTATAGACTGTGGCTTTCCTAAGTTGATTAGGATTTGGAGCAACGAAAATAGGGATTTGATCATCGGAGATTGCAGTTATCTTGTTGGACATTGTATCAAAATAGAGATAACCATGTGTGGCAGTTTCCTTGTAAAAGACTGTTTCCTTATTCTCTGCTCGGCAGATGTTAAGGCAATAACGAGGTCTGAACCATACGAAATGCTTTGAATGAATTTCGTTCAGAGCATGAGTTCTGGAGGACAAGTGCATAAGTGTGCTCTGAAGGCTTCGCCTGTTCTGGATGACCGAGTATTATCATATCTGTTAGTATACGTGTCTCAAGATGATTGGTGTGTCGATTTACGGTATATCAGAAAATTTACAAAGGATAGTGAATTTTAGATAAGATCATCTCATAACAAAGATGTGTCTTTGATAAAGCAGGTTTGGGATACTATTGGCTCTAGTTCTTTGTTAGAGCCTTTAGTTCTAATGCAACCATTCATGCACTATTTTCAAGAAAATCTAAAAAAAAAGGTATGAAAGAAAAAGGAAAAATAGTTTGTATTCCAAAAGGAACATGCTTACCTAAAACTAACCTACAAAGACTCAAAAAGGTTTGTGCATCAAAAAGAGTTACTTGAGTTACTTTTGTAGGTATGCTTGAACTCTTCCTCAAGCAAGGATAAATGGTTCCTTGCTTTTGTAGGTGTTTTTATTCCTACAGAATTGATTAAACTCTCTACCACAGAATTGTATGTTGTTTATTTTAAGTTGCTTGACCATTTTATCAATTTACTTCTCAATTACAACTTTTCATTGCTTGAAAGTTGCAAATGCCTCATTCTTAGACTTTAACAAATACACTCAAAACTTCTTAAATAATCATTGATTGAAGTCAAAAAACCGAGAACCACACTAGGATAAAGTGGTTATACGAACTCAAAGACCCAAATAAATGTAATCAATTTTACCCTTAGTGCTATATATAACATTATTGAACTTTACCTTTTTTTATTTTCTAAAGACAATTATTATAACAACCAAGGTTTTATGTAGTTTATCTGCAAAATAAACCATCTTTTGCTCAAAACTAGCATTCCTCTTTCGCTTATATGAACCAATCGCATATACCATGAGCGGGTAGTATCCAAATCCAAATCAACCAAAGATAAAGGTGAAACATCTATAAAAACAATAATTGTATTGCCCTAAAGAACATAAAGGCTAGTAACTTTGTTATATCTCATCACACTTGCAAACCTTCATCACTTCACTTTAGCAAAGAACTTGTAACCATTGGAATCTAAACTTCTCAAAGAAATCAAACTCTTCTTCAAGTTAAGTATATGTCGTATATCCTTCAAATTCCTTGCAATTTTTTCATGCAACCAAATTTGAATTTACCTACACCAAAAATCTTACAAGCCATATTGTTACATGTTAAGACTAAACCACCATTGGTTGTGTCACGACCCGAAACCCGGCTTATGCGGATTAGGGGTGCATGATCGGCCGCCGAGGCCTATTTCAATAATCACAATACTTTTCCTAAATACCATTTATGCAGCTGAATAAAATTTTTTTTTTTCTTTCTTTCTTATCATCCACAAAATAAGCTACATCACTTCATTAGTTAATTCAAATACCATCATCAAAGATCATAGTCTCCAAGTCAAGAGTAGCATAATATTACATAACTTAATACATAAGATCCCAAAAATATCTAATCTATCTTCGGTTAAGGACTCATCACAAGAACTTGCTTCGCCACTTAAGCACTTATCTTGCATCACCTGAAAGTAAGTTGTCTAGTCCTTACCTTGAAAAATGTTAATAGAATGGGGTGAGCTTCAACAAGCCCAATGAGTACTTCCATAACATGCCAAGGGTTTCAAAACTACTATATAGTATAGTCTGAAATGTATATACTCATATGGAATTAAAATACATCATATCAAGTACAACAGATCAGAAATTGGTATCAAAGTCATTTTCAATAAATCTCAATTCAATCACAGTCGTAAATCAAAATCGATAACATCACACAGTCAAAATAATGATCCAATAACATAGTTGGTAACGATGATTTGTATTATAATTCAAACATGGTTCAAAGTCGTTTTCAATATCAATAGTCACAGTCAAATCAACATCGTAGTATAATATTGTAACTCAATCGTAGTTATGGTTCAAAGTCGTTTTCAATATCAATAATCATAATTAAATCAACATCATAGTTTAGTGTTGTAACTCTATCATAGTTACGGTTCAAAGTCGTTTTCAAATTCAATAGTCATAGTTCAAAATCAACCTCATGGTTTGGTAACATAGTTCGATAACAAATTTCATAGTCTGATAATCAAAATTATAGTTCAATAGTTCTCAATTCGGTGATTCAAAGTTCAATCATAGTTCACATTCAATATTCATATAAGTTCAAATCATCAAAAATTACTCTTCTATGGCCAGCAAATTAGCACCTCGCTGACTGAGATCACATTCAAAAATACCACCAATATACCCCGTGGTTAGGGTTCAAATGTCAGCAAATTAGAACCTCGCTGATTGAGATAAAAATTCAATAGTACCACTCGTATACCCCATGGTTAGGGTTCAATAAAGTCACAATCTATTCGATAATGACAGGTCATAGAAGATTCTGTTATTCAATGCATCAAAATCATTTCCAAAATCAATAACATCAATAACAATCTCAATTATTCAATTTAGAGTATCATATTTAGCCTTTAATCAAAACAATTCAAAGATTGGTGAGAAAAACCGTTACAGTGTCATGAGCATTTTACAAACTATTAGGAAATTGCAATGTCAATAAGTCATTCAAATCAATTTCAAACAGAAGGATCTATTTTCAAATTATACAAAAGTTCGATATTTATATCTATAATAAAAATCCACCTCAACATGGTATGAAAATACTCATCTAAAGTCCCAAAAGCAATTTCCAAAAATCCTTCCTCGACGAAGGTCCCTATAGTCACAATTCAAGATTTTGTTACTTTCTTGTTTAGAGTGTCGCATAATTTAAGTGTCAATTTAGACCCCTCTCCATTCCAATTTCCCCACAAGGATGTCACCGTTCGGTTTAGAGTGTCGAAGATAATTAGTTTAGATTTTTCTAGACCTAAATTTGCTTTCCCATAGTTTATTTTAAGTCTAGGGATATTTTTGTAATTTTATACTTTTACGTGTCATATTTTTCGGTACTTTCATTTGCCAAAATGGACTCTACCGTTGAGTCCGGATTGCCCAAAATAGTCAAAATGGACTACCTTTTATATTCAATTGGCCCTGAGTATCATCAGGGGTAAAATGGTAATTTTACATTTCACGTGTCTTAAATTTCGGGAGTAAATTTCATAAATCGGACTTCGCCGTTGAGTCTGGAATGCCCAAAAGCATTGGGTTACACTATTCTTTTAATTTATTTGGACTTCGTTTGAGTCATTTAATGTCCAAGGGTAAAATAATAATTTTACCCAATTAATAAAATAATTAAATAATTTACTTTATTAATTATTTATTTTTCCATTGGCACATTTGAAATTTCCTTTTTAAAACCTGGGCCTTAGTAAAATATTCTAAATAGGTGGGGGTACAAATGCAATTATCAAAAGTTCTGGTTCAGCTTTTTAACTTTAAACTGTGAACCAGTGGGTTCAGTCACCCAAACCCTAGACCGGTCCACTTATCAACTGAACCACCCGGTTCAGTTCCTTTAGGAGAACTGGAATAACATATTCCAGTTATTCCAATTTTGCCCCCTTATCCGTACTTCGATCATTCCAATTCCGAATTTCAATTTCCAATCCGCGCGTCCGAATAGCCCAAATTTAATTTTAAAACAATTTTGTTTCTCCAAAACGGCGCCAGTCCCACTAAAGAGGTGACACGCCGGTAGCTCGACACGTGTGTGAGTTAATTCGGTGGGTCTTGGGCGCGTTGGACGAGTCGACTCGGTCGACTCGTCGTCTTCCCCATTGCGCAGAATACTGTAGCCCTAGTTGCAGGGATTTTCTCTTCCAATTTCGTGGGTTTTTGGCCACGGATTATTACTGATATTCATCCTAAAGTATTTCTGGAATCCTTACAAATGTTTTCCCAGTCCATTTGAGGCATCAAATCGAGCTCGAAGGGGTTCTGTTCAAAAGGATAGCCGAACCTGCAACTGGTTCGTAAGTGTCCATTTTCGGCCCAATCTTCATGAGGTTTGGTTTGTTTTGACCTACAGATCATGGGGTTTCAGTCCTTATTTTTAATTTTCAGTTTGGTCGCAGTTTTAGTGGGGTTGGGTTTTAAACTTGAACTTGCAACTTGTGATTAGGGGGTCGGTTTTGAGCCTTTAAGGTCGCGTATGTAGGTTTTTGGCTTGCTAGAAGTGTCTAATTTAAGTCTAAACTAACCAAACTAGGTTCGGTGTAAGTTGATTCAGACCCATCTCAGTCATGGTCATCCATGGCAGCTTACACGATTTTTTTATGTTCTGGGCAGTTCTGATGGTCTAACATTCGAGCATTAATCCAGATCTTACTGCCTAACTAGCATGCAATAACAGTCTAAAAATACACTAAAACAGTAGGGAAATTCGAAAGGAAGATCTTGGGTTTTTCGGGTGTTTACCTTTGAACAGTGAATTCCTTCCTATTCGTGGCTCAAGAAGAGACCTCAATGGGTTGGCTCGTCCTCGTCGTGCAGTCTCAGTCCTCAGCCTTCTTCCTTGCTCCTTCAATGGCCACTCAAACATGCACACAAGCACACACACAATGTGCCTCTTCACTTTCTCTCTAATCCTCTCTCTCTATCTCTCTCTCTCTCTCTCTCTCTCTATATCAATACACAAGACCACCACACAAATCTGATTTCCACTTCCAATGTTCATACCCTAATAGGATCTCATGTGTATTTGATTTATTCAATTTGATAAGCAATCATTTGATTACATGTAAACTGGTTGGAGAAGAGAACAATCAGGTGGTTTCTAGGGAGATGATGACCTAAGGTGCCTAGGGTGAGGTGGTGATGATGTGTTGCATGCATGGCCATTGGCCAATTTGGGAGGTGGCCTAACCAAGTTTTGGGTTATATACAATTCATTACATATTTAGACATAAAACACTAACAGCCTACCTGGTAATCTTTTTAGGTGTTTAGAATCTAGTTCACTTGGTCAAGGGTTCAAACCCCCTTGGCCTCAATCTTGGGCTTCCTTTTTGTTATGTTTCCTTTAGGCCTTAATTGGCCAATCAAATTATGTGTTTTTGTTTTATTTTCTTTCGCTTTCTTTTTATTTATTTATTCATTCATTTATTATTATTATTTTTTTTCTCGGTTTAATTTCTCGCAACTCCTTATTTTACTCTCGTCAAATTTGTAATACCAAATTACTAACTTAATTTTCGGTAAACGGGCCGGGGCGTTACAGGTTGCTTCATAGGTAGTGAACCAATCTCAGTCAAGGGATATATAATGGCCAGCAAAATCAAGAATCCACTTATCCTTGGAGCGATTATCATTAAAGATAATTGAAAGAACATTATCTAACCCTTAGAGGTTTTTTTTACAACACGAGCAACATTAGAAGAATTCATCTTCTTGTTTCCCTTGTTATTTGAAACTAAGACACTTTATTTTGTAGTGTCTAAACTTATGACACTGGTAACACTCAACATTATTCTCGTTCAACTTGGAATGTGATCAACCTCTAGATTTGCCTGGGTCTCTACCTCTGTCTCTATCTTTACTATTACTAAAGCCCCTTTCAAAAGGTCGACCTTTAATGTTGGTGAATTCCAAATGATTTGTCACAAACAAACCTTGGCCTGCTCATCTATGGCTTTTCCATTCAATTTAGTTATCAACTCTTACAAGTTTAAAGATGCCTTATCAACTAGACATATGATATCCCTCCCATATAACATAGATTTAAAAAAATGTTTCAAAGGAATTCGATAATGAATACAAAATAATTAGGGCTTAGTTTTCTTCATCGATCATCCTTAACATCAATGTTCTTCCAGTCCATAATAGTTTTGTTAAATTCATTAATATATATATATATATATATTCTTCATCTTAAGAGTATTGTTTCAAATACAAATGGTAGGTGATGACTTCTTCATATACAAACTCTTAACTTTTTCCAAAGTCCAAAGGTTGTTTCTTTATTTGTGACATCTCGTAAGACTACATCAACAAGAGATAACTGAATAGCTTTGTGAGTCTTTTCTCATCTTAGTAGTTTTCTCCTTGGTCAATACTGATGGTTGGATGTCATCCAAAACCTTGTTGTTGTAACCATGAACACATCTTGAAATACCACAGGCTAAAGTTATCTTGACTATCAAACTTCTATACTTCGTACTTTGTGGTAGCCATCATAACAATAGGCTCTAATATTAGTTTGTCACATAATGGAAGTAAGTAATGAAATAGAAAAATGCATAAACAAAATAACACAATAAACAAGAACTCTAAATTTTACATGGTTCGGCAAGATGCCTACTTCTATGGGTGAAGGACAGTTATAAAGTTTCACTAACAAAGTGAAGAGCAAAAATATGGGTGTCAAAATCCTCTAACAAATGTCCAAGAACAATTCTTACCACTCTCTCCCACTTTTTTCTTGTGGAAAAATACAATTCATAGTGCTCTAAAATCCTAGAAAATAAAGTTGGGCTGAAAACATGCAAATTGGGCATTGAGTGTCGATCAACACCCTGAGAAGGGGGTTTCTGCACTATTGACCGATTAGTTGTAAAGAGGATTTTCCAGACTCAAATGTTGTCCGATAGTCCAAAAAATATACTTAAATCAGGTCGGATACAAGTCAGAGTAGGAATACAAGACACCAATAACACTTATCAAATAGTGCTGAAAAGTGAAAAAGAGCCTCTCGAATTTTGTGACAAATAAGGGGGCATTGTACATACCATTAACAACTCCATTGATAAATAAATATGGGTTACCCATTCCATTATCCCTTTAACTATATAGTTAAAGACCTGATGTGATTTTATACCTTTTATTTATTTGACTCAACAATAGAGTCTTAACTCAACAATGAAGGGAAATAAGAAGTTGAGAGAGAGAGAGAGAGAGAGAGAGAGAGAGAGAGAGAGAGAGAGAAAGAAGGGGTTTCTAGTAAGACATACCTTGACACGATTTCTTTAATTATTTTATTGATGTAATATACTATCCTATCCTTTGACCATCATATTGACTTAACACCAAGTAATGGTAGGGGAGGTCCTTGCCTATTTTCGAAACAATGACAGTTTTGGTGTAATAAGGCCAGACCTTAGGAAAAATAAATGGAAAATTTTCCTTATTTTTTAAGTATCTCAAGTTTTGAATCTTAAATCTAAAATACTTAAACAAATAATGGCTATGTGGTATTTCCAGTCTATTATCATAGGGGAGGAGAGGGCTCAAATCCTTGTAAGAGAAAATTTTAAGGAGTTAGTAAGAATTTTAATACCATGAAATTATTACCTTATTTTTTAAAATATTTCAAGTTTTGAATCTTAAATCTCAAATACCTAAATGGGGTAATGAATATGTGGTATTTCCAGTCTATTATCATAGGGAAGTGTAGGGCTCAAATCCTCGTGAGAGAAAATTGTCCGAAGGAGTTAGTAAAAATATTAATACCATCCAACCCAATTAAGTGGGAATTTTTCACACAACCGATGTTTTCCTATCAAGTTTCTTATATGCATGTAGTTTTCAACTTATTTCATAAACTCATGTCCCCTAAGCAAGAGGCATCTCCTGAAAAAGCTTCTTAACAAAAATTTAGAGAAAAAAGAGATGCATTTTGACTGAAATTATAGAACCCTATATAGCAATAAACTCTTTTAACTTAATAGTCATCAAATAAATAAAAGTCTCTTGAAAAAAAACCTCCATAGTCCTCCTTTAACAATATTGGTTTGGGATATAAGATCAACATAATGTGTATATGAGAAATTTAAAATCAGTAATAGAAAAGAAATCTACAATCTCAAAGAATATAAATTATCAAGGAACAATTAGGCACTAGGTAGTGACGCCTGTGAGTATAGGAAAAAAAAAAAACACAGTGACAAGGTGATAAAGAAGAAATTTATGCACATACTTATTAGATTTTGACATGTAACATGAATTTTATATTATAGCATGACCATTACATCATTTATATCATATGTCAAAATTTAATATAATAATATTACACTATCACTAGATTTTTTTTCCATGAGTAGGGTTGGACCTGCATTTCCATGATTTTTGGGCATATTTAAAGCAAAATACTAACTTTTACACGTCAAAGTTATATTTTGGCCATTTATGTTCTAATAGTGTATAGAAAAAAAATATTTGTATTTTTTTACACAGTTACATCATTATTGTTATCAAATATTGTTCCATAACTTCCATTTAAAAGAAAAAAAATCTCTTATCATTCTAATAGATAATCACATGACTTGTCAAAACTTATCATGAGTTGTAGTGTCAAATACAACACAAGATATAAAATTGTTACTTTTTAGCTATATTGCATGTCAATTATTTTGACATTACCAGCTTCAATAATATGTCCGTTAAAAATGCTCTTAGATTTACACTTTTTATGTGAAAATTAAAAAAGATGAAAGAAATATAAAAGTAGCAATCTATTTGTGCAACGGGCCACTTGGGCGGCCCTGCACCACACGGAGGTGAACCAAATCTCTCCTCGAGCCAATCGTCTTTCTCCCTCCCATATCCATCAAACCCTCTTATTTTCCCATAAATATCTAATAAACAATACAAAAGAAAGTGATAGTAAAACATTTATTCAGTTACAACTGCCCCACGACCCGTCTATCATTGCCATTATTCACACATTCGCTTGGTTATCATCGCTGCTCCCCCTTTCTCGTCTCTCCAACTGTTACCATTTTGCTTTCTATCTTCCATTCATTCAGGTACTTCATTGACATACACACATATACGTTTGTTAATCTGGTTTGCGTTGAATCCTTTTTGCTGCCTGCGACTCAATTCGTAATCTCATCCAAGAAAGATGTTTGTCCTCAATTTAGAGATTTCGCTATGGCTTCTCATCGAGTGTTTAAAAATAATGTGTAAACTGTTGTATGCTACGGGTTGTACTTCGTTTTGCTTTCCGATTGTTTCTTGTTACTGTTCGATTCCCTGCTAATTAGTTATGTTTTGCCCTCTACTTACAAAAGCTTATTCATGACGATGGTTTCATCTAGTTTATATGTGAGATGCAAACAAATCTTCATTCACAAATAATTTTTACCATCATTTTTAAAAATAAATAAATTAAAATACCACTTTACCCAATATTTCACCCAGAGGGAAAAAGGATTGGTCTTTCCCCGAAAAAAAGAAATAATATGCTGATAATTGGAGCTATATTTTGTGGGAGTGGTGCGTCTCCCTTCATTTGTGGTTTAACATCATAGTTTCAATTTGTGGCCGTACTATGTCAGGGAAATGTCCCATCATTAATATTATCCTTCCACCAAAATGATATGCGCACCTTGTGATTAAAGTTCAGCAACTCCTAAGCATAACAGAAAAATGACTTCGAAACATACAAAGAAGAATGTTGTGGTCGATATTCTTTCAGTTGATTCTCCCTCTCTCGGGTTATTTTTCTTTTCATATTTTTCCTCTCTCAC
This sequence comes from Nyssa sinensis, assembly GCA_008638375.1. Lineage (NCBI taxonomy): Eukaryota > Viridiplantae > Streptophyta > Magnoliopsida > Cornales > Nyssaceae > Nyssa > Nyssa sinensis. The sequence continues at coordinate 37,760,156 of CM018037.1, read as the reverse complement.
CTATCATTTATTGTTCAATATATAGACTCTATCTATATACATCTACACACACACACACACATATATATGGTAGTATATCGTTGTCCCTGCTTGATTGTTACGTGCCAACCTCTTGCAGGGTGTATTGATTGCCTAAAATTTTCTCACTGTTTTACTGACTTAAAGCTCCTTTTATAAAATCTGTTTGATTTGACTATTTTTGATGTACCAGTTTAAAATGAACTTGTCAACGAGTACCTAGAAAGAAAGAAAAACTAGTCCTGACTCCTTAGAAGTGAACTTGTTTTTCTTTTTCCCTTTTCCAGAAGCTTAATGATCTGGGAGTAATCTTAGAGGCCTATACAGCCAGTATTTTGTGGGCTTATGAATTAATTGCAGTTGGAGAATTATAACATGGTTGTGGTTCAACAACTTTGATACACTCGTGTGATGGTATTGCAAACAGACAGGAGGAAGCCATATGATGGCCACTGCTGCAGTTATCGGACTTAGTGCAGGGAAGAGACTCTTGAGTTCCTCCTGTTATTCTGATCTCACAGAAAGGCTGTCCTGTGGCAATGATCTTGGGTTGGCACACTATCAGTTTGCTTCAACAAAGAATGTGATCTCTGCAAAGAAGTCATCCAATTGTACCCATAGTTTTCTGTCCAATCGACAAGTGCAGTCCATTAAGGCGCTTAAAGAACATGTGGATGCTGCCTTAGATCCTTCAACCGTGGAGGAGTGGCTTCAGCGATCCCTCCACTTGGAGGAGGGAAGCTCTGATCCAGCATTTTCAGTGGAGGCTCTCCTCTTGTTACAGAAGACTATACTGGAAAAGCAATGGAATCTTTCAACTGAGATGGTAATAACTGACGCGCCAAGAGAAAAGATCAGCAAGAAGATGCAGGTCACTTGTTCAGGGATATCTGCACGGAAGCGGAGAATGGATACTAGGAGGAAAATTCTGAGCCTAAACAATTCTATTCTGCAACTTGGTATAAGCAAGCAGCTAAGATCCATTATCAGTCCAGAGCTGCTTCAGAATCGTTTGAAAGGTTATGTGAAGGGTGTAATAAGTGAAGAACTGCTCACACACACAGAAGTTGTGCAACTCTCAGAAATAATTAAAATTGGTCTTTACTTAGAGGAGCAGAAATCAAGGTAATTAAATGTTCTCTTTTTCTTTGTTCAATTGAAAAAAAGTTTTTTTTACAAGTGTAAATTGTATTAAGAACGTAAAAATTATCCTTAAACCTAGAAGAATCCTCCTATTTCTCTCCCTCCGCAAACACCAAATGAGGCATAATGGGGCCATTCTCCACATTTTCCTCATTTCCTTCCCCCCCCCCAATCCTCCCCATCCCAAAAGAAGTTCTTTTATCAAGGTTCACATAATTTATGCATAACCAAAGAGAGAGAAGATAAGACTCTAAGCGTCACTTACCATCTTATAATGAAGGAGTGAATGGTTGACTGTTTCCAAATCTTCTTTCCACATGCAACATCTAGTAGCCAGAATGAAGTCCCTCCTTTGCAGGTTGTCCATGGTAAGAATTGCTTCCCACGTAGCTGTCCAAGCAAAAAAAACTACTTTAGTAGGCACTTTTGAAGTCCAAATCATCTTCCACTGAAATTCCCCTCCAACTGAAATTCCTTTAGGACAATATATTTACCCCAATATAAGAGAATTAATGGAAACATTAAGTTTCTCACTAAAGCCAAATGAACTGCAAGAAACTTTGTTTCTTTTTGGCTTACTTATTTATCAATCTTCTATAACGCATTTTCACACAGTTTCATCCCTCTGGTTAATGTAAAGTGTTGTAGTTTTAACAATTGCTTTCTGTCCTGCTTTCCTTGTGGTGGAAGATTCACCAGAAATTTGGATCTTGGATTGAAGTCATTCCCCTTGTATCTTATCATTTTCACAGTAGTAATTATTCTTTCTCCACACTGAGAAGTAATGAGATTAAAATTTATTGTGCCCGTAGAATTAACGAGACATGAATTTAAGAAGATGCTCGGTTCTTCCTGGGTAGCTAGCAGTTGTTTTTACTTATCCTTTTCAATTTTCCAAGAAATTGGCACTCACAAAAAGAGGTGGAAGGGTGAGGGTAGGGGTAGGGTGAAGTGTGTCTCATCCAAAAAATTAGTTTTCAATTTTAGTTGATGCTTTTTAAGGGCTTCTGTCAGAGTAAAAATCTTTAATCTTGTTTATATGATTCTGCTGGATGCTACTTTCAGACTGAAGGAAAGATTAGGATGTGAGCCTTCAGAGGAGCAACTTGCGACTTCCTTAAGTATTTCTTGTGCTGAGTTACAGTCGAAACTGATCGAGTGTTCTTTGGCAAGAGAAAAACTGGCAATGAGCAACGTTCGTCTAGTCATGTCTATTGCACAAAGATATGACAACATGGGTGCTGAAATGGCCGACCTTATTCAGGTGATTCTTTTTTCTTTGATTTAAGTTTGAGACACCAGCACCTTTTGCATACATTTATGAACTAATGGTCTAGTATACAGTTTCCAATTCCTCTCCTATGAAAATTTTCTTTTATTATTTCTCTTGCAGGGAGGCCTGATTGGCCTACTCCGGGGGATTGAGAAATTTGATTCTTCAAAGGGTTTCAAAATTTCAACTTATGTGTATTGGTGGATACGTCAGGTGAGGTTAATATTTCTTTTGAATGTAAACAATAATAGTAAATGTCTCAAATTTTGGTACCAACTTTTGCATCCAAATGATGTGGCATAAGATCATTGGTGGTGTATTAGACACATCATTTAATGATCAATCAATGATTCACTGCTACATCATTTGGGATGCAAAATTTGGGATTCATAAGTCATAACCTTACTCAAATGTAAATAATTTAGTGTATGAGGAAATGGTAGATGCGTTCATCACCATTAATTTATAAATTCTTCATAGTCACTGAAGCCTTCGAATGATTACCTTTTTATGCCAAGAAATTTTTTTGTCTACGAACTCCAATTTTCTCATGATTGCAACAAAAGGCTGCAAAAGATAGTACGCATAGTTAGGATAAAACACTAATACCCTAGCGGTCCCTGTTTTGGCATGCAATTTCCAAAACGGGGAACACTTACATTCTAGAATAATAAATTTAGTGACCTCATAAATTTCTTTGTAGTTCTTTCCTTAATTTTTCTTTTACGATAAAAATAATAGGAAAAGACTAATGCACCAACATAAATAGGTATACTTAGTTTAATGCTTTTATATGTTTTATTCTAATATAATAAAATTTTATAACTATATAGACAACTTGTACATTTTAATGATATTTATTCTCATCACTCATCTTTGGGTGAAAAGAATAAAATACTTATAAAAGTAGACCTATCCCATGATATTCCCCCTATGTTATCTATAGAAGCCTACCTCCTGTTGTATTACTATTTAGAATATGTAGCATATTGCATTCATGTTTCTATTGCAGCCTTCCAAATAACATTGATAGTACCTGTAGAACCAAGAGCGTAGCTATTCAAATGTGGATTAGATGACATCATTTCAGTTGTGATTATGATGCAACTAAGTATACCTCACCAAGTTCATGCTTCTTCGAAGGCTACTTGATTTGAGACCTACAAGTGGATGACATGGTACTTAGGTTTACCTTGTTACTTTGAGTCATGGGGGTTTAAGCTTGTGGTTTACATTGTATTTTAAGATGGTTTAGTTGATCCTAGAGTAATGTCCCTTATTCGGTTACTTAAACATTGAGTTAGTCAAATAAGCTTATTTTTAGGAGGTTAGTGCTATTTATAGGTAGAATTTTTTTTCATATAATATCATATAGGATGGAACAATGTTACCTAGGAACGTGGATTGTTATGGTACATGGAACAGGAACGTAGATTGTCACTTGTTATAGGACATGGTACATTAAGAGTAGGTTCCCTCGGATTGCTTTGTTGGAACGAAATACTTCTATTTGAAATGTGATATGCTTTTTCATTGTATTTCTAATAATATTCAAACATATTTATATATATACACATTGGACAAATTCCAATGAATCTAAGCCATTATAAAAAAATTTCTTATTTGTTGTATGATTTTTTGGGACTTTTAATATTTTAGATTGAAACGCTAAATCTTGCTTTCCAAATTGCTAAAGATTCATATTTTGGATCGTGTAATCCAATTTGCTAGGGAGCAAATGGTAACTATGGGATGGAATTAATTTTTTATTCTTTCTTTTGTATTTTTAGCCTTGTATGAAGCCTATAAATAGGTTTACTGAAGCAAAAACAAAACTACAATATATAGATAAATGATTTTTTACATTTGTTCTAAGAACTTTGCTCTATGTCCTTCCTCTTCCCTTCCCCTTCTCTATCCCATCTCTTAAGAGTTGAATCTTGGAAAATCACTTTGCACCGTCCCTCTGTAATCGTCTCCTCTCTCATCTTTTCTCTCTTCCTCTTGCCATTCTTTTTGTTTCTATCTCTCTCTTGCTCTTATCTTCTTATCCTATCCCCTACTTGATTTGATGCCTTTTGAACACCACATCTATATTCTTTTCAGGAACTCTCGTCTCTTCTGGCTTTTTATATTTTTATTTCCTTCTTCTTTATTTCCTGACAAGACTTTATGCTTTTTCTTTCAGTTAAAGAACCATAGCCCAGGTGAGTTACATCAATTTTGGCACCAGAGGCAAACAACTCACAATTAATGAGGCTTATCTTCCACATATTCTTTTCTTTCACTTGAAGAGTTCATTTTCGATAATAGATCATCATTGAAAATAGATTATTAATACTCAGCATGTGCATTACTCAGGCTCCAGTTTTCTCCAACAAGAGGAGATTAATGCAACCATACTAATATCTCAAACCCTTGAAGGTCCACAAGTGGAAAATAAAATCTCCAGTTTATATATCACTCGTGCAGTTAAAATTAGAAAATCTGTTGGGTCATTTAGATTAGAATGGACTCGACCACTTATTGATAATGGAAAACACCACATGTAGACAATTTGTTCTAATATAATTAACTTGACTATTTTACCAATTCTGAAATTTTTTTCTGGAATCTCTTCAACGATGGTAGCAGCAAACATTGGGGGTCTGTTTGGTTTCATTAGCCTCTTTTTGTTGGAGAAAACTTGACCTTGAGTTTTATATATATTGAGTATTAATATGATGTTCCATCGTGTCCCAAAGTCTGGGTAGCCTTCACAAAGTCCTTGATCTCATAGTTTAATGCTACATTAAGGGTCGAGTATATGGTAAATGCATATAGTGAAAGTAAACACTTGTAGAGAAAGGGAAAAACGTGTAAATATGGTTTTCATAGCTATCAATAAATCTAGTTATGGATCTCATGGTGGGTTGGCAGGGTATGGCCATCAAGTGTGGAATACTGTCTTATGTGATGTGTTTAGAAGGAGAGAAATCAGCAGGATTTTCAAAGAGGTGGAACGGTCTTCTTCATATCCTTCCTGACCTGGCTCCCTCTCCAACTAAAAAGCATTCCTTTGACTGTGGCAGGCATCACCCACATGGACCTGAAAATAGTGAAAATGAGACTCCAAGCATCCCTGCCCAATTTCAATATAAAAACCAAAAAATGTCAAGGGAGTTAAAGGGCCTAAACACCATACCAGATATTTCACAATGTGATGCACAGCCTCTCAATTCTATCTTGGGTTTTGCATAAACTAACAACCCCAACAACAAAAGAGATATCAGGTCATGTTACCATCAAGTATACAAGCTAACCGTCTGTACATTCTTGAATCATCTAATAACTAACTCCTTTATCTTTATCAAACTTTTCATTATAAAGCTTTGGAGCATCAATAGGCTTTGGTTTCATAAGCCTAGTCTCCCATAAGAGATCAGTAACATAACTCTGAGAGAGAGAAACTCCCTCTTTAAACTGTGCAGCTTCTATACCCTAGAAATACCTTAGTTGACCAAGATCCTTTGTAGGAAAATGCTTACTCAAACAGGGCTTAATATCATCCGTACAAACTTCATCACTATCAGTGACTACTATATCATCCGTACAAACAGCTATTGGACCTGCTATGTTGTATGAAACCGAATGTTAGCTAGTTAAAAAACATGTTAATAAGATTAGTGTAGCCGAAGTGAGGATGTTAGGATGGATGCATGGTAAGATAAGAAAAGATAGAATTAGGAATGAACATACTCGGGAGATGGTAGGAGTAAACCTATAGGAGATAAAATAGGAGAACGTCGTCATGTAAAACAAAGACCAATAAATGCACCAATAAGGAAGAGCGACATGGTTAATATTGAGGGTTATGCTAGGGGGCAAGGGCGACCAAAAATAACTTTAGTAGAGGTAGTTAATAAAGATGTGATAATGTGTGGTCTAATGTAGAAAATGACCTTAAATAGAGAAGAATGACAAGATAGGATTCATGTAGCCGACCCAAATAATTGGGGTAAGGCTATGTTGAGTTGAGTTGAGTACAACAATAGTAGAATTACTCTGACCTTGTCGAAAAAAATATGAATTATCTAATGTTACACGTTTCATTTCATAAACAATGCTGAACTTGTCAAACCAAGCCTTTGGAGACTGTTTCAAACCATAGATAAACTATTTAACTTGCATACTTTTTCTGACTGCTCACGAGCAATATGCCCTAGAGGTTGCTTCATATGCCCCTCTTCTTGGAGATCCACGGAGGGGCATTTTTAACATCACATTGGTAAAGGGGCTAACCTTTAACAATTGCAATAATTAGCAATACTCGAATGGAATTAAGATGAGTTAGAGGTGAAAACATCTTACAATAAACACCAAAGGTTTGAGTGTACCCTTCCAACACTAATTGAGCTTTCAATTGCTTAATAGTCCCATTGGGATGGTTCTTGGCATAAACCCAATAGCACCCTATAATTTTGTTTTCTGGAGGCAAAGGAGCAAATTCCTATCCGTCTTTCTGCCATAAGGCTACCATTTCCTCATCCACGACACTTTTTCAAGCAGGAAAAGGCAATACCTGAACATGTGAATGAGAAACTGAGGAGAGAGAAGGAAGAAAAGAATGGTAATTGGAAGACAATACCTGAACATTGTTTAATGCTAAACTATATGGGGGGAAATAATGATGTCCCTTAAAAAAATGTAACATTGATGCTAACAAAATAATGATGAGAGAGAGCAAGTTCAAACACTTATACCCTTTTGAATAACCCAAAATTATACATTTAACAACACGAGGATCTAATTTATCACCACTAGGTGCAAGAATTTGAGCAAAACACAACCAAAGACTTGAGGTGGCAATTCAAATAAAACTGAATAGATGAAGGCATATGATTGATAAGAAAGCATGCAGTTAAAAACATCCCCTCAAAATTCTTTAGGAGCACGCATTTGAATCATCAATGGTTCTTGCAACATCAATCAAATGCCTCGTAAGAACTTGGATGCATAAAACTCCTCGTGTTTTTTCTCAAGACTTCAATGTCATTAGTGAGGATGATATTGATTCTACACGTCTAACATTTCCTTAAAAGGCACTATAATTCTCAATCAAAGACTCGTCTCCTTGTTAAAGGAGGAATATATTCTCATATAACTTGTAAACATGAGACATTCTTCTCCATAGAGTACATGTCACGAACTGCACCCTGAATCTCCTTTGTAGTAGTATTACAGGACATGACCTTGGAGTTTACAGATGGCTCCTTTGCAGTATCCATATCCAAGTCATCACAAGAAAATTCTCCCACTCATCCAACTCCTTATTAGATGGGAGCGAAGATCAAATATATTTTAACTTCTTCCTTGCACCCAAGCTTACCTTAAAGGCTTGATCTCATAGCAAGTATTTACTACCATTAAATTTTATTGTTGTAATTTGTACAACCACACTGTCAATGGAAGCAACAAGGACCAACTTTAGTTTATTAGTTTCAACCAGACCCCAAAAAAAGGGAAAGGTGATTATGCAAATTCCCAGCACAAATGACATACTACACCACACAAAACACCATTTTTACTCAATAAGAAACTCACTGAATAATAACTACTGGCAAGTAGACTGTCCCAATCATAACCACAACCCAAACAGAGAACACTAGAAAGTATCTACTGCAAAGAATGTTGAGGAACACAGAACCATCACCACATCCAATCAAATTCTTCTTCACATAATCCACTCTAATCCAAGTCACACTAAGTAACCTAACTGCCTTGCCATGCACTTGTGGACCCTGTTGAACTAGGTGAACTCCACCTAGTTGCTTCAAATTATCAAAGAATCTGTAGTTCATTGTTCTTCTCTTCTGATCCTTGTTTTTTCAAGTTGTGCATGAAAGTGAGTATAAAGCACCTTACCAGATTAACTTTAGGAAAAAAGGGGGAAAAGTTGCTTCCTAATTTTTTCTTTTAATTATTGGACATCATACAGCAGTTCTAGACCACTTACCATTCTCTAAACAATGAACAGACGTGTTAGACATCTCTTGCTTTAAGGTCATTTCATTTTTGGTTTTCCTTCAATAAATTGTATGTTGTATACATGCTTGTGTCAGTTTGTGTAGAACTTACAAGGATGTTCTAATTTTCTTTTATGCCAGGGTGTTTCAAGAGCATTAGTTGAGAATTCGAGAACTTTGAGATTACCTACCCATTTGCACGAAAGATTAAGTTTAATCCGGAATGCAAAGACCAGACTAGAAGAGAAAGGAATAGCTCCATCAATTGATGTAAGTCTAATTGATAAGAAGTGTGATCAAATTAGAACAGCTTCGTACCCTGCAATTTAACTTACTGAAATATGAGATAACATGCTGAATCTGATTAATAATATAAGTTCAATATTAATCAAGATGTTTGATTTATTTGTTGGTGACATTTAAAAAGAAAAAATATTAAATTATATTTTTTGTCTATATTACATTTTGGTTTTGTAATCCCTCGTGTCTTCTGTATTTCAGAGAATTGCAGAATGCCTGAACATGTCTCAAAAGAAAGTGAGGAATGCTACAGAGGTACAAAATATCTGAGAGTTCTTTATTTTTCTGCTACATTATGCCTTTATTCTCTCCTGCTTCATGTAAAAATTCTATATTTGCAGGCAATCAGCAAAGTCTTCTCGCTTGATAGGGAAGCATTCCCCTCTTTAAATGGCCTTCCAGGAGAAACACTTCATAGTGTAAGTGTAGATATGGAAACTTGGTTCTGAAATTGTCTTGAAAGTTTTTTTATTATCAGTGCTTAGTAAAGTTTTTGATTATCACTGCATACCTCTATCCTACTTTTTTTTTTTTTAATTAATTCTTCTCTCTCTCTCTCTCTCTCTCTCTCTCTCTCTCTCTCTCCAGTACATTGCAGATACTCGGCTTGAGAACAACCCATGGCATGGAGTAGACGAGTGGGCACTCAAGGTAGTTAAAATAAGGCAACAAAAAATGTTTGAAAGTTAAAATTTGAAATGCAACCCCCAGGGTTAACTCAGCTGGTAAGGTCTTGAGAATAAAGGACTATGTCTCCAACAGGTCCCAGTTCAAGTCACACTAAGGTCATGTCTCATTTTACCCGACATGCAATTCTTGGGGGTAGAGTCGCATATTCAGAGTTGGCTTTGACAGTCACGTGTCCAAAGGACCCATGGTTGGGAATCTCTTCTATCAAACAAATTTCTATGATAGTAATCACCTAAATTTTAGGTGTGGCATGTAGCTTCAGTATTATTTTAGGAGGATTATAAGTTTTCAGTTAATTCTCACCTCGAAGCAAGGCACAAGGAAAACATGTTAAGAAGTAATAGTTGATGCTGAATCATCAAAACGAGTAAGCAAGGCTGTCATGAGAAATGTTACCTCATGTCTTAGGCCTACCTTAGATCTAAAATAACCAAAGTAAGAGGCTTTCACAAAAAGCTAAGACGTAAAATTTTTAATTAGTTTATTTTTTAAAATCCTTTTTGTAAGATTAAGCAAAGAGATAGTTATGCTAAATGTTATTTCATCCATGCCAAATCTATATTTTGGCATTGTTATAGTACAAAAATGCCAAATTTTGGCGACTCTGCTTCAATGTTAAAATGTTATTTTTTAACACAACAACTATTTTTTCCTGAAAAAGTAGGGTGGACGCCGCCTCCATTTGGCATTTATTGAAAATGTAGCATGGACCCTACCTCCGTTTAACATGTGCTAGTGTATTCCATGATATGCCATAAATTGGCGCTAGCTACTCTTCATGTCAAATATGGCATTGAAAATGGCATTACCATTTTTTAACAAGCCAAATAGCACTCCATTGGAGTAGTAATTTTTACATCAATGCCAAATTATGGAATTGGCACATCAAATAGCACATGTATTGGAGTTGCTCTTAGTTGTCATAGTAAACATATTTAGTCTCTAAAAACAATAAGCCTTTATTCAATATTGTGGATTGGCAAAATGAATGCTGGGAGGATCAAGACCATTGTCCCAGACACTTTTTTTGCGTGTCCATGTCGTGTCATATCTATGTCCCGTGTCCGTATCCGTGCTTCTTAGTATGCATAGTCCAACCTTCGTATGATTGGGTTGAGATTCTGATTTATTTGTTTATAGTCAATTTGGGGGTGAACCCCCTTATTTCGGGCGGGTTGGTGGTCATATAGTTAAGGCATGCATGCATTTATTAACATGTCTACATTTATGTGTGTACATGTGTAGAAAGACTCTTTTCAACATGTTGTTAACATGCTTTTGTATGCCATTAGGATTTTCAGATTTTTGTTCTTGCTTCTTTTCGAAAGCTATTGCACAAATTTCAATGTTTCTTTCACAATTTAAGTAAAAAAATATATAATACCAGTAATTATTCATTTTGCAGGATGAAGTAAACAAGCTTATTAGTTCAACATTAAGGGAAAGGGAGAGAGATATTATACGCCTTTACTATGGACTGGACAATGAATGTCTTACTTGGGAGGATATTAGTAGAAGGTGGGGACTCAATAATACTCTATATGTCTCCTTGTAAATTAGTATCAATATGCATGATATTTTTAAGGTGACCTTGTTGATATATTAATCCCCTAAATTTACAAATGCTTGGAGTTGATTTTGTCATGCATTCTCTAGAAAGAAGGATATTACAAACATGCTGTCTTTTTTTGAATTATGCTTTTACAAATTGCCATATATAGAAATTATGCAAGGTGCAGTAAGAAGGTGGACCACACATTCATTTGAATTGTGCTTTTATAATATACTGCAATTTATAGGCCTTTCTGTCCTGCTTGCTCACAAACATGCTGTCTTTTTTTTTTTGGCCAAAATCAGTAGTTTTAACCATGTTATTCTGTCTGATCCTTCAGGATAGGTTTGTCCAGGGAAAGAGTTCGGCAAGTTGGACTTGTTGCACTGGAGAAACTAAAACATGCCGCTAGGAAAAGAAGGCTTGAGGCCATGCTGGTGAAGCAATGATTTGATATGTATATATTCCCCGTATATAAAGAAAGGAAAGTTATATCTCCAATTTATTTTTTCAATCAGGAAACCTGTCCCCCCAAACTTCTGAGAGAAGAGTTAAACACACTGATTAAGAGCTTCTAAGATGGAGCAAATGAAAAAAAACCAAAAATTATGTATTATATATTTAAGAAAAGCATCACTGGATGTAAATTGCGTTCTCTCTTCAAATTAACTTCTTATCTATTATTTTTTTATTATTATTCAAATTTTAGTTGTGCCAGTTCTATTAAGCACTTCCACATTCTTTATTAGTAAATATTTTCTGTTTTCATATGACTTCATTCTAGATAATGCATTTTTTTCCTTCGAAGGCTATATGAATAGAATATGGAATGTTTCAGTTTCCCTGGGCTATAGCAGGAAAGATTATTCAATGATCCCAGCCCCATAGTTCCAATGGCTTGATGACAGGTTACATGTGCATTTATAGTAGAGTCTTGGCTTTCAAATGTGAAGAAATTATTGTATGGTCCACAATCATTGGTTTCAGCCAATAATAAAATGATCATTTTCACACTCGTTTAATTATTGCACATTTATATAAGATGGTTATTTCTACATTTTATGAGAATAGTCATTTTTCCCACAACCTAAAGAATGAGTTTTATTCCACAAGAATGCAATTAGAATTTTAAGAAGTACAAAACATATATATGCATACATGCATATACATCCAGTGATGCATATATGCATTCAGGAATGTTGAACTATTTTGAAAATGAAAGTTAAAAAGAAGTTTGGGAAGCTTAACTTTGTGTTAAAAATTGAAACAAAGAAAAAGCTTTGGTTAATGCACTCTAGGTTGCCCATGGGCACTCAAAGAAGGGGTATTTGACCATTGAGTGCTAGGAGGCATTCAACAAGTGTCGCGTGCAAGGAGGCACACAAAAAGGGGGGTTCTGAACTCCTGAGTGTCAGCATGCATTGGTGAGGTGCCACTCGACACTCAAATGGTGAATTTTCATTTTTGAATTCAAACTCTATTTCACTAATCGTCACATCTTTTCAAGAAAAAAGGGACAAAAATGATACTAAATGTCTGCAAAGAGTCACCAAACAAGTATATATACTCAAGGATGGAACAACGCTAATATACACGTCTCTAAGATTGTTCCAGGACAAAATTGTCTTCCTACAAGTTCAACAACTCTTCTCCTTTTGACCTTTTGTTTTCAAACAAACTTCCTGCAATTCTATTAGAATATAGAAATATAATTGCAGATTCTTAGCTTATTCATTCTCCATTTGGTATTTGGGCTCTATCTTCGTAGGTGCATTAGGTAGATATATTATACTTCAGTGGGCTTCATTGTATCTTGAGTATAGATTTATGGAGTTCCTAGTTGCACACTGTTCACAAAACTTGGTGGGGGAAAATATTTTATTCAGGATTATGTTCTGTACACACACAGAAGCCAATCTTTGTTGCAGTGCGATTCCTATAACACCTTCTAATTCTTGCGGTATTCTTGAAGACCATATTTCTTACAATCTACATATGGTATTCATAAAGGTCATTGACCGAAACCTTTTTCCAAGTTAGACCATTTGATAGCGGAATGGAACTACATCTACATATAATGGAATTACATTAGTTTATCTAATAATTTATCTAGAGTTTTGATTTCATATTACTGTGATTATTTTAACCCTAAGTAAGTTTTGACTATAAGCTAATATATTTTTGGTAAAATATTTTTTAGAAACTTCTAAACTTGTTTTATTACCTAAATTGAGTTTTACTTGAAAATCATGCAATAGATTTATCAAAATTGGAATATGATTTTTGGTAACATTCCCGTCCGAATGGAAAAGTTGTTCTTGTTGAACGGAGTCCTGTCTAAATGGAGAAACAACTCTCATCCGAAAGTGTAAAGGATTTCAGCAACAATAAATGACTATTTTTTATTTCAAATTTTATTAGGATTTAGTTGTTTGTAAATACTTATGTGCGAAATTAGTACAATATATGAGAGAGAATAAGAAAGAGAGAATTAGCTTTCAATACCCTAGAGACAATCTCCTTTTTTTTATTAAATACTTAGTTACTCTTCATGAATCCTTGAGTTTAAATATATATTCAAATTGAGATTTCATATAGTCTCTTTTTCACTAAGGTTATTATGAGTCTTTTGCATCTAAGATTCAAGTCTTAGGTTCACTTTTTGTCACAACATGTGGAGTGTTAATCTGTGGAGATCAAATTGGTGATATAGTTGGTGTGACTGGTGAGGGCGCAATAGGTTATAAGAAGATGATAACTGAAGGACTACGAACATTGGATAACGCCGATAGAGTACTGACGGGCAATAAGACTAGTTGAATCAAGGTCTGGTGTATCTTTATATTAGGTTGGAGTCATAGTAGATTTTCTTGCAAGTAGAGGTTTTCTTCTCTATGAGGATTTCTCATGTATGACTCGGTGTTATATCTCTCTCTATTGTGTTTGGAATTATTATTGATTAATATCTATTAATAAGCATTTGGCCACATATTGCTTGAAGTATGGTATTAAAGTTTATATCTAATAGAACAATCGATTTACCGTTTAGTTTAATGATTCTTGCCTAACTAAGTTAGATTAATTAAAAAAAATTAAATTCTAGGCTATTTGCACAACTCTACTGGACAATTAATTAATTTAGTCAATTAGTTGACACAAAATTGTCTCAATTGGTATTTGATGGTGACTAGTACGACACCAGAGGAGTCTGTTAGAGCCTTTTATAAAGGTATTGTCATTTATGATGTAAGTACACATACTCAGACTTCCTATATAGGCAAACTTAGGATAGGAATATCCCCAACCTTAGTAGCTCAAACCTTAGGTATTCGTAGACATTAGGATGACCCATTTAGGGTATTTCCTTTCTTATATGAGCCTCTAGGTGAGGTTCTTGAGTTTCTTACAGGCAAGACTTACCTTCCTCTATCTCAGCTTACTATTTTCAGTCTATCTAAGTAGTATAGATATTTGTTGAACTTTGTCTCTACGTCTATCTTTCCCAAGAATCACATCACTCATTCCACCGTTAAAATGGCGAGGCTTTTATGAGTTGAATCAAACGCAATTTGAAGCTGTGATATGATTAGAAAATTATCTCAGGATTTCAAAACACTTTGAATCGCCTTAAACAGGTTAAGAAATGGCCATGATATGGCCAAAAATTCAGTCACCGGTGCAACGCCGGAAAACTGAAAGTGGGTGTTGGAACCGGCAAATATTGGGGCTGAAATTTAGTTTAAATTAATTATTGAAGTATTAGAAGTATTTTCGTGTGAAAATCATAAGAAACGAACGTCAAAATACAAGGAAAAAGGGTCGGTTAGTTCACTGCTCCGCTGGCCGGCGCTGGAAAATCCCACCGGAGAGGATGACGGAAAAACGAGGGGGTCATTTGGTTAAACCGAACCGGTTGGTTCAGTGACCTAGTAGACCGGTTTAGGGTTTAAGCCAGTGAACCCACTGGTTCAGACCGGAACTTTTGAAAATTATGAACCAACCCCAAAAGTTCTAAACAATGCCACTAAGGCCCAAACAGAAAATTAATTAAATATTATTTTAAGGAAAATTATGAAATTATCCCGAGTCCAAAAATAAGTCAAACGAAGTCCAAACGAGGTAAATAAATAGTCAAATTTTATTATCTCGAACCTTTCCAAGCCCAATGGTAATGTCAGAATTATGAGAAGAGGTTCCCGGGAATAAAAGACACTTAAAAGTACAAAATGATAATTTTGCCCTTTTCAATCCAAGAGGCCAAACCGAGATCCGCAAAAGCCTAAACTAATTTTACTCGATATTCCGGACTCAATAGTAGAGTCTAAATTACCAAAAGAACAACTTTATGACATAGAGACATAAAATTTGATGAATAGCTTGAACTATGTATAAAATAAATTAAACTGTGTTTATTGAATACTAGGAACGTCAAAGGGAAAAAAGGAGGATAGCGGACTTGCTTGATTGTACTATAAGGTAAGTAAAATCCGATCTCTATACGTGGCAAAGACCTAATTGTGTTATGCATGTGTTGCTTGTTATTGTTGTATTGTGTTATGCCATCAGATGTTATTGAATTACATTGATGCTTGTTGTAGTTCGTAAAGATTATTGAATCACATGCTATGTTCTGAGCATGTGATTATTATACAATTGAGATATGATGCTTGAAGATTTCATCGTTATACGTTATACTCTGGAAGAGAGGCATGATCATTTCATACATCAGTAAATAACTACAAACCACTATTATTATGAGAAGTAGGTCGGGTCTACATGAGCAATTCAGACTGGTAGTTTCTGATTGCAAAAGGGTATGGCTTGGATCCTACTAACGGGTGTAGGCTGGGTTTACATAAGCATGGCAGATAGAGAGATCTGGGTGCAAAAGGGTATGCTGAGTCCTACGGTAGACTGGGTATACATGAGCAAGTCAGGTGGTAAGACCTGTTTGCAAAAGGGTATGCTGAGTTCTACGTATATATATATATATATATATATATATATATATATATCAGATCATGGAAATCATTCTACACATCATTGCATGTATTTGGATAATTATTGTCATTGCCATTATCATGTGATGTAACTTACTATCATCGACATTGTATCATCTTGATTGATTATGTGACTTATTATGTGAACCCCCATATGTTGACCTGTCCTTGACAGAGTAAAGGAATACTTACTGAGTTTTCATAACTCATCAGATACTACACAAACATTTTGCAAGTAATGACTGCTACTGTTGAATGTAGGGATCAGAATCCTAAACGGGCGTAGGATTGTTACAGATTTGATGTATTGTAGGGATTATTTTTGGTAGTAAAGTATAGTACTAATTCTATGTTCTCCCATCACTCCACGTCCTAGGGATAGTTGTATTTGAAATTTTGGGTCTGTAAAATAAAAATTTTATTAAGTCTTCCGTTGTGTATTTAATTATTGATCATATGTTAATAACTTACATATAAATGTCAAGTTAAAATGGAAAGGAAAAATCCGGTTTGGCCATCGGGTCGGATCAGTGTCGCGATGCCAAATCCGCACAGGGTGGATTTCGGGTCGTGACACTAGGTCTGAATAGTGGTCTTTCAACTATTGTGTTCTTGATTTATCATGTCAAGCACAAAAAGTTTTTTTTTTTTTTTCCTCTTTTGGTAGATGTATTTTGTTTTCATTTTTCTTTAAGTAGTTTCTTTTTAAGTACATATGAAGCACAAAATGTAAAGTTTATGTGATCATGACCCAAACAAAATAGCATTCTCACATAAATTACATCTTATGATCTTCAAAATGACATTTACAGAAAAGAAGAGATTATGTCAATGAGATAAACCAGCAAGAGACCAATGTTCACATCCTTGAAGAAACAGATGGACACAAGGAAAGCATATTTAATTTTCTAAAAGGAAAAGAAAATGTTCATAGGTCTCGTTTTATTGCTAACCCCAATTCCTGTTGTAGTACCTTCCCTTTCTCTCTCTCTTCTTTCATTTCTCTGAAGATGGACTACCAACAACATGAAAACCAATTAAAAAGAAAGTGCTAACAAACAACTCCAACTCATAACTTGGATTCTTTATCATGTACCGAAATTGAAATAAATTACAGAAACTCAAGGTTCTTCCAACATGCATGTGATCAAAGGAAAAAGAAGTTGATTTTTTTTTTTTCCCGATGCCTCTCAATTCTTAATACAATGAGAGTCTGCCAAGTTTTTTTCAACTTTTTCCTTGTCACATTTTTTAAAGATACTACCACAGTTTTTCAAGTTAAAGAAACTTCAAAAAACCTCACAAAAAAAGAAAGAAATATAACTATTACACTCAGGAGCAAGACTTCATCATATTTCCACTTATCTGCTTTCAGCCCTTGTGAGGAGTTAGTTTTGAATAGCATTGATTAGGTTCATGACTTCAGTAGGTTCAATATAGCATAGTGGTCCTATAACTACCATATTGTCAGTTTCTCAAGCAAAGCACAAAATATAGATTTATCTAATTGTGACATGAACATAATTTCATTCTCACATAAAGTACATTTTCCAGATTTCTAGACAACATTTATAGAAAAGATAGTGTCAATCAGTTACAAGCCTAAAGAAGTCTATAACAAAATGTCCAATAACACCGCCACTATTCAATGACAAGGTTGCATTCAGGTTCAGATAATTCTGGCAAGCAACGGTAAAATGGTCACCATATTTGATTTTCCATAGAATGTGTATATGTCAAGATCTTTTTTTTTTTTTTATCGGTATGTGTATATGTCAAGATCAACAGTGACAAATAAAACTAAAATGTACTTTTAAATGTGGAATAAATGATAGGCAATAATAGCCACCTAATTTTTAAGTCTTGATATGCCTTTTTTATTATAAAATAATGAAGGGAATCAAACTTGCATCGACTGTATGAGAAATATAATCATAGTCCGGATTTGATTATATATGTAAAATGCAATCTCTCATATGGAAGTAAAAAATGAGCGAATTTGCAAAAATATATGCATATTATAGTCAATCATATTTTGGAATCATATATAATAGCAGAATTTCAGATTATGCATTTTTTTTATGGTGGATCATCAAATATTAGTCAAAGGCTTAGAATTTTGATGGCTTGTCAAATCATGCTCCAAAATTTCAGATTATGCTCGAAGATATATAATAGCAGAATTTCAAATTATGCTCCAATATCGTCTTTTCAAAAGACGCTTTGAAAAGCGTATTTCTAAATTTTGATGCCTTGTATTTCTTTTTTGAAGGTTAGAAATGGCTGGAACATCAATACATGTACTATGTTATTGGGGAGGAAATATTCGTTATGGGGAATAAGGTAGTATATGGTATGAAATGAATGCTCGACGAAGCATTATGTTAAGGAGGGGAACAACTTATACTGAACTTTTGGCAAAGATGTATGCTATCATGAAGGTGGATATGACAGAATTCTGCCTAAAGATGATCTGCCGATTTCCAATCAACCACAACAATTACATACCATTAGAAGTAGTTGATGATGAGACTGTGCAAACAATGATTGAAATTGTTTTAGAAAATCAGGCCTTATATGGCATCAACTTGTATGTGGAGAAGGAAAATGTGCATCATCCTTGTGCGATCTCTCAACTGCTAGAGATGGAATCTGGTTCTTATACTCGATTGCTCACACAAGATAATGATGGCCCAATTGCCAACTCTATCCCCATGGCACATTAAACTACCAGTCCTGTGTTGATAAATGATACATGTCATACAGAACATGTGTCGTTTCTTATTGAGCATCTTGTTCAGGTTGAGAGTGAGGACATTTGCAACCATGACATAAATTTAAATGATTGTGCTGCCATATTCAGATGAAGACAATAATGTGGTGCAATTGGCTGATAATGATGACATAAATGAACCCGGTGAGCATAGCATTCATTTGCATGAGGCTGATTCTCCATTTTTTTTAAATGTGGATTTTGGAGATGATGTTGGTAGTAGTGGTTCAACCCTTCCACACCTATACTCAGATTTGGGATCCATTGCGCAATGAGTTGGCTAAAGGCATTGTTTTCAACGATAAAGAAAAAGTACAACATGCTGTCAAAATTTTTTTAATAAGATCCCACCATCAGTACGAGGTGCTTGAAAGCAATACAGAAATATGGGTTGTGAGGTGTAAACTTCATGAAGAGTGTGGGCGCAAATGGAGGCTACGTGCTATTAAAAGAAAAAAGACTAGGAAGATTTGAAATCACCAAATATGAGGGCCCACATACTGGTTTACACCCACGGATGAACTTGGATCATGTGCAATTAGATTCCAAGTTAATTGCAAATGAGATACAAGGTGCAGTGAGGATTGATCCTACAATCAAGATAGATTCAATTGTGGAGCAAATGCAAGAAAAACACAATTACAATATCTCCTACAGGAAAACTTGCATTGCAAAGGAGAAAGCAATTTCTATGATATTTGGAGATTGGAAAAGCTCGTATAGGTTGTTGCCTAAATTTATGAGAGCCCTTGTTAAATATAATCCAGGCACAATTGTGAAATGGTTGCATTGTAATACTGACAACCGAGATGTGGTACAATTTGGTCGAATTTTTTGGTCACTTAGTGCATCAATTCAGGGATTTGTGCATTGTCGGCCCTTTATCAGTATTGACGGCACACATTTGTATAGGAAATACAAGGGGAAGTTGTTAATTGCAATGGCTATTGATGGTAATAATCAACTTTTTCCCCTCGTATTTGCAATTGTTGAAGATGAGAGTTACAACAAGTTAGTTATGGTTCCTTAGTTTACTAAGGCTGCATGTTGTGGGAATGAGGCAAGGGATTTGTTTGATATCTGATCGACACAAGGGTATAATTGCTGCAGTCAATAATGTCAATTCTGGATGGCTGGAGCCTAACGCATATCACAGGTTTTGCTTACGACACGTGCGTAGCAATTTCAATAGCAAATTCAAGGATGCCCATCTGAAGTCGCTTGTTTAGGGTTGCTGGGAGTGCACATCAAATATGCAAATTCAATTCCATTATACAGGAAATTAAAACCATAAATCCAAAGGCATGGGAGTAGTTGAATAACATACCTACAACACAATGGACAATTGCACATGATGGTGATCAACGCTATGGACATTTGACTACCAACATCTCTGAGGTTTTTAATGGTGTGTTGAATGGTGCACGAAATTTACCAATATCTGTGTGTGTACAACTTATTTTTTATCGTCTTGTCAAATACTTTTGTGGTAGGCGAGCTTTTGGGCAGCAAACTTTATGCGATGGTTGCACATATACTCCTTTTGTTATTACAAAGATTTTGCGTTACCAATCTAAGTTAGGTGGACATCGCATCATTGAGTTCAACAGTAACTCCGATAAGGCTGCAAGTGATGACGAAGAGGGGTAACTCACATGTGGTATTAACATGTGATGGTGTATGTTCATGTGGGAAATGGGTTATCTACAAAATTTCATATTCTCACACCTTAGCGTTGTTTGCACAAGCTTCTGTTGATGGATGGAGTTGCATAGATGAATGTTACAAGTTGTCAAAAAATGTAGCTATATATGCATCTGAATTCCATCCTCTTCACCATCCAGATTATTGGGATGAGCCCACTGGTCCATATTTGTGCCGCTATCCTACTTTGAAAAGAATCAAGGGTCGTCCGCAATCGACACGCATTCGAAATAAAATGGATACGGGGGAAGGTCTAGGCCAAAACAATGTGGTTATTGTAAGGTTAGGGGACATGATAAAAGAACTTGTCCAGCAAGAAATCAGCAACCCACAGGGAAACTAACTCAGCTACTCAAGTAGATGTTGAGCAGATTTTTTATCTTTGTTATCTTTTTTTTTTTAATGATATGGCAGAAATTATGTATGTTTTGTACTAGTTATGAGAATTTCTTATCATTTGAATTATGTCATTTTTCATTTCATCATCTCTTTTCTACTTCTTTTAATCTAAAATAGTTGATATTAATAAAAATAAATGGCAAACCAATGCTCTATTAGAAATTGAAATACAACCATAATCATAGCCACAACAGATAATGATGTAACTACCAAGGACTATATGCAAGGTAACAAAATGACGTGTTATTGATCTTAAGAGAACCAGACAGATATCTTTGAAACTCATCATCGCTTAAGTCACTGTAGTCGGAGATTTCAGGGTTAGACACCATCAATGGATCCTCAATGATCTCTATTTCACCATCAATAGGATCGAAATGCTCCTTCTTCACATATTGAATTGCATGAAACCTGTTCAAGCCTAGATATGACATTGTCATCATCAGAAGCCTCGTTTTGACACAAATCAGTTGAATGTGCTTTTAGAACTGGTATTCCGTGCCACCGACAATAGACTTCAAGCTCACATCGTTTGTCAAACAACTTTGGCCATCTCAATCCATCATTTGTTAGGTGACCTAAAGTTGGTGGTCAATCATAAGCGTGGATCATTATATGACCAACATGTGTAAATTGTTCATTTGCATAAATTGGCTTGTTCACAAACTCGTGTTTTACTCCATACCAAGTTTTGCCTCTTGGATCTGTGTAAGATCCCATTAACAACCTCCTTCTTGCTGACGGACTTCCTTCATTTAACTCATTGTATCGCTTGCTTGAGTTGTTTCTTGGCATTTTTTTAGACTGAACAATGTGAAATAACTATTTAATTAACATCTCATTTATAGACAATCAGTGCATCACAAGTTATATATCTTTGCATGACATGAAATCTCACTGCATGACATGAAATCCCACTGTTTGACATGATATCTCACTACATGACATGATATCCCACTGTTTGACATGATATCTTACTGCATGATATGATAATTTATTAATAACAGATGGAGACCGTTCATAGGGAGCTTGTAGATCCCGGGCCGACATATGAATATGTACTTTATATGCAATCTTCACATAGATCTAGTCAAATATGGGAGGGGCAGGTTTGAAAATTCATACCATACTAATTTTTGATTAACAAAAGTGATTAGGAGTACTAACTTTTATTTATTCATTATGTTGAATTGTAGGATCCAGGGTATTTTCATTGTCGTAGGAGTGATAGCCTATTACGACGAGCTGCCCCACTTGACATCCGCATCCAGGATTACCTACGTCGAACAGGATTTTACGGAATTTATCGAGTTGGATTTATACAACTTGATTGGGCTCTAATTACTGCATTGGTTGAGAGGTGGAGGGTAGAAACACATACCTTTCATTTACCAGTAGGCGAGTGCACCATTACATTACAAGACGTGGCTATCCTACTAGGCTTGCCAATAGATGGGGACACTGTCACAGGTTATGATGTTAGCTCCGTTGTTAATGTCTGCCAGAAGCTGTGCTTGGACTTATTGGGCATTGTACCATCTTAGTCCGATCTTGATGGATCATGGCTAAAGATGAGATGGATTCTTAATCATTTTGCTGAGTTAATAGAAGATGCAGATGATGAGACCATTCATAGGCATGCTAGGGCTCACATCTTGTAGCTTATTGGTAGATCCTTATTCGCCGATAAATAGGGAATAAGGTGAAGTTAATGTATTTTCCATTGCTTAGAGAGTTAGAGGATGCAAGGAACTTTAGTTGAGGGAGTGTCGTCCTTACATGCCTTTATCGAGAGATGTGTCGGGCTACAAAGCCTACTGCCTCAGCAATAGGTGGCCCACTTATTTTATTACAGGTATATTAATACATATTAGTTTGTTTTTAAATTTTTTTTACATTAAATATTTATTAATATATTTGTAATCTATTTGAAAAGTTATGGACGTGGGAAAGGTTGATACACATCCGACCTGAGAGACAAGTTCTCAGGGAGAATGTGGATAGCGATGAGCCATTACCATTAGGGTATAAGTGGAGAACCACCTTATGTGTTTGAGAGACACCGATCCACATGCTTCACCATTATCGGGACTAGTTGGACCAAATGCGAGACTATCAAGTTATTCTCACAATATAAATTATATAAATTAAGTTGATCTATTTTGATTTTTACTTGTCCTTAATTTTGTTTCTTGGCATATAGATGGTGTGCAGCCCTACACTGATGATGTCGTTACATCTTTACCTGCATACTGCCTTGTCGGTAATGATATATGGTGAACGGTGTCACCACTAATTTGCTTTGACGTGGTTGAGTGGCATTTTCTAGATCGGGTAATGCGCCAATTTGGACTTTGCCAAGACATACCACTCTCTCGAGACACCGGTAGAGACCTTCATGCCACTGATCGTCGAGGGCGAGCAGTGTCTGATTGTGAAGCGTTGCATAGATCCCACATCGATATTTGGAGACAATGACGGGATTGTATTGCATATGCTGACCCATTATATCACTCGCTTGACTATATGGATCCATATATGGTATGGTATCGGCGAATTACTCGTCGCTTTATTGGCCCACCCAGTACTAGGCCATCGGTTGGATTTGAACCCGTAGCCGACATATTTAAAATATTGGTATGAATTTAATTGATATGTTCATGTTTATTATATTACTTTTTATATTTTAATATTTTTACTTATAATTAATTGTTTATGTTACTTGCAGTCAAGTTCCCTCAGCCAAATACATCTAAGAGCTGGTGAGGGTCCTGCCGATCGGGTTGACTCACACCAAGCCTTTGCTGATATTCAGACACTGAGTTATTCTGCATCAGCGTATCATGGACGAGCACATATCAGGCGACCCAATGCCATCACAATCAGTACCAGTGCCTCGAGGACGAGGTCGTGGCATTATAGCATATGAGAGACGTCGTCGTCGTGACGGCACTTCAGTCTCGAATGCTTCCCCCTCCATCATCAATTGCGTCTCCGTCTACATACACTACACATGCACATAGATCCATGCCACCCGATACAGTTCCACAATGCATCTCTCCCATTGATTATCCTCCACAAAATGCCATGCACATAGAAGCAATTGAGATAGGTGGGATGGGTGATGACACGGGCATTGAGGGGTTGACAGTGGCTCACGACGATGGAGATAATGTAGGTGGTATGGTTGAAGATAGAGATTGAGGATTTCATCCTGATGCCATACCACGAGGTACACGTAGTCATCATACACGTTGTCGATTTGAAGTTGGTGGTCCTTCTCAAGTCACACAAGTTGAGCAACAACTTGAACGCCCACGTAGAAGGCCAGCTCATCAAAGGAGACAACCTGAATGTGGGACTTAAATTTATGAGGTAGTTTATATTATTTCAAGTCAAATTTAATGGTCACTACCATGATGAACTGCTTGGTAGTTAATGTTTCGTATCAATTAACCAAGTAAAAGTGACTTATGTGGCAGAAATAATATGATTTTTATGATTCTTTTTTTGATGACGTAAAAGCATGACATTTTTCATAACGAACATTTACTTTGTAAGTGCAAGCTAAAACTATTTTTTTTGTTCAAACTTGTGGAAACAGCACCATTGTATCTCTTTGGTTAATTTAATGCTCTCTAACATATCTTTGGATGATTCAAGAGCAATAAATGGGAGGTCAACTGTTGTATGATAATACAGATTTTTGAAGGCGAGGAAATTTGATATTGAGAAAACAAAGCAAATGTGGACTGATATGCTCCAGTTTGGAATTTGGTGCTGACACAATCATGGAGGTTGATGCTGCACTTTTCGGCTCGCAATAAGTATGGACTCCGTGACTTGTAGAACACTCAGAAAGATGATCAGAGGACCACCGGATTGGCTCCGGCGGTAGCCGCTCCGATGCTTAAGTAAGTAAAAGAATTGAAAAGACTGTATTGAAAGCCAAAGAATGAGCATAAAAAATAAGGCGTACCTTTAGGGTTTAATTTATAAGCCATGGCTTTCCTAAGTTGATTAGGATTCGAAGCCATAAATATAGGGATTTGATCACCGGAGATTGCAGTTACCTTGCATAGAGATAACCATAGATGCCCTGAATATAGGGATTTGATTACCGGAGATTACAGCTACCTTGCATAGAGATAACCATAGATGGTAGTTTCCTTGTTGAAGACTGCTTCCTTGTTGAAGACCGCTTCCTTATTCCCTGCTCGGCATCCGCTAAGGCGGTGACGAGTTCTGGAGTGTTGGTCTGGACCTTGTGATCTGTTCTGGATATATATATGTTCGGCCACTTCTGACCTTGTATGATGATCTGGATGCTTGAGCTTTTCATCATTGGTTGAATGAGAATCATGTTGGCTGAGCATAGGTCAGACTGTGGTTACACGTGTCAAGTGTTGATTGGCCTGTTCTTTTATGGTATATCAGTTACTCCCCCCCCAAGTCCTAGTTTGATGCTAGCAAGCAACTAGGGCTAAGCCTTTTTCGGAGAGTCATGTGTCTTGTCCGTTCGCCTTCCAAGGCTTTTATTGCGCAGCCGGAGATTAGGTCTTTTCAAGGTCGTCATTGTACTGGGCTGATAGTCGGGTTTCTCGAAATCATCATTGTTCCGAACCGTCATGGCGTTTGGGATTGGTGGGTCCCTTTTGATATTGTGCTTATAAATACGGGATGAGATTTTGGAATGACCTTTCCCCCGTCATTTTCACTGTGCTAGGAGATTTCATTCGCCATTGTTGGTTCGTGTGACCTTGAAGAATATTGATTCCCTGAATTAGAACAGGTTCGACTGATTTTTCCTCTTCTCTTGCTTCTTTCTTCTTAAGTCCGGGAATAATGTCTGCTCTTCCTGAATCCCCAATTGTAAATGAGGGAGTGGGAAATCCTCCTGAGATGGCTGTACCGTTTTCTGTGGAAGATGTGGGTAATCCTACTCCCGAAGTTATTGGGGAGATGCCTGTTGATCCTCCCACTAGTCCTGGAGTTAGGATAGTTGATGCTTTTGAGGAGCCCCGAGACAGGGCTGGGGAGACCTCTGGTAGGTCTTCCCGTAGAGAAGAGGGTGAGAGTGCTGTCACTCAGAGCCTTCTGGATGAATGGAGGGTGAAATTTAAATTTCCCACGAATGTGACCTGCAGAGCGCCAGGCCCCATGGATCGTCCCCATAATGTTGAAGCCGGGGAGATTTGTGTTTACCTTGCCTGGTTTGAAATGGGCTTGAGACTCCCATTGCCGGATTTAGTCAGGCAGTTCTTTTGTTGGTTCAAGCTCTGTCCTGCCGACCTGAATCTCAATAGCTGGCGGCAACTTCTAGGGTTTGTGGTGTTGGGACACCTAAACAATGTGGATGTGTCTCTGAACTTGATCTGAAGTTCAAGCAGGCAGAGGGCCTTTTCTATATGTCCTTTGAAAAGGGGTTCCGACCCCTAACCTCTATTCCTACTTCCAACAAGACGTGGAAGAAGTGGTACTTCTTCGTCGGAGGAGGATGGGAGCATGAAGGCTTTCAGGAAGGAGAGGCCTCGTCGTTCCCTCGTGTTACGGGTCATAGGGGTGAGGCTTATTCTTTTAGACTTTCTTTTAGCCTTGTTATGCCTTCCGAACTGATAAGCTAATATGTCTTTCCTTACTTGTGTGCAGTTAAGAGTGTTTGGAAGAGGCCCGACTTTACTGAAGCACTGCAGGATCAGTACTGAGCACTGCTTTCAACTCCTGACCGGGCTCATTCTGTCATTATAACTCCAGCAAACTTGATGGCTGCCCATAATGTAGAGCTTAAGAAGAGGTTGATGTCGAGATGGGCTGTGTCGGATGCCCTAGTGGCGGGGGAGTCTTCCTCCCGAGCTGAGCTTGATGCCCCTCTTGAAGTAAAGAGGAGGAGGTTGATTTCTGGTTCTCCTGAGCCGGCCCCTGCCGAGGCTAAGAAGGAGGCTGAACCTACCGTCCCTGTTTCGGCTGCTCCTCCTGCCTCTTCTGGTCCGAGCAGGAGGACTAGGAAGGGGAAGGCACCTGCTGCATCGTCCGAGCCGTTTAATGAGCCGGACTATCAGATTTCCAAGAGGGCGTTTGATCAAATATGGGCTCATGGCCCGCACCGATACAGAGGGGATGACCCCTCCAAGCTGATGACTGAGATGATGAATCTCCAGATGAAGGTAGCTTCTGAAGCTTTTTCTTGACTTTTCTGTCTATCTGTTCGTTCAATCTAAACCATCTGTCTTGCTTTAGGCAGAGTATGCATAGCTTGGCTGCTTTGATGGTGACCCCCATGAGCCTTGAGGAGGTCGAGAAGCTGCGGGCTGAAGTGGAACAGATGAGGGTGGAGCTTGGGACAGCCCGATCCAAAATTCAGCGCATTGAGGAGGATCTGAAGGAAGCTACCACCAACCTTATCGTGGCAGAGTCTGAGAGGGACATAAATGCTCAGAAGGTTGAGGGGCTTGAGGCGGAGTTGGTTAATCTCCGGAGTTCCTTCGATTAGAAGGTTCAGGAGGCGACTGATCATGCCCGGGCTGAGACTGAGATGATATTGAAAAATGAAGTTGACCAGATGGGTGATGAGCTGATCCTGTTTGGTTTTGAAAGCTTCCGAACTAGATTCCAGATTCAGTTCTCGGGCTTTGACGTTTCATCAATTGTTCCCCCTGAACCTGCCTCATCTCGTCCTGATCCGGACAAGACGACTAGGGCTCGTGCCCTTAACTTGGAAGAGGACGCAGGCCCTTCTGGGAAGTCTTGAGGCTCTATGGGTTTTTATTCCCTTTTTGTTTTTGCTATTTGATGTAATGGGCGTATACTTCCGATCAATAAAATTATCTTTCCTTCAAATTCTTCTTGTGTTCTTCCCTTCTGTGTAAGTGTGGCTGCTCTGGGCCTTTTGCATGCTAGATCAACTGTTCAGCAGTCAATAGTCGCTTTTCCGAGCTTCGATACTGGTTACTGAATGAGGGATGTAGATTAATTTCGACTGCCTCATTATAATAAGACAAGAAAGTAAATATAATCAGATAGATAGAGCCTGATAGACTGGGAGTAGACTCCTGTAGATCTCTTAAGGTAGACTGCTCT
Source organism: Nyssa sinensis (assembly GCA_008638375.1). Taxonomy (NCBI): domain Eukaryota; kingdom Viridiplantae; phylum Streptophyta; class Magnoliopsida; order Cornales; family Nyssaceae; genus Nyssa; species Nyssa sinensis. The sequence continues at coordinate 37,732,222 of CM018037.1, read as the reverse complement.
GAATCAAGAGCTTGTGAAGACAACCAGGCAACTTTGTGCTTGTCGTTATGATGCTCGGTATGCTGAGTACTCAGGATCGGGATATATCCGAGCTGTTTGGGCTTTGTGATATGACTTGGCTTGTCATAAAAATAGTCAAGACTGGAAGATCTGAATCTTGAATAGGGGGTCTGTACAATTAGACTTTGTTCCCCTTTCTGCCAATTCGGGAGCTTCAGTGCCGGACTGCGGTCTCTGTTTAGAGGGTTCTGTACCCTGTCTCTTGGTATATCGAAGAGGCACATTTAATGTGCCATTTATTTATTCGACCGTCGTTTAGGATTTCGAGGCCACTCTCTTTTTCACCGTTGTGACGGTTCAGTTGGGCGGCTTTTGGACTTCAAGGGTCTATATAAATGGAAATGAGGGCATACGGTTGCGTTCATCTTTTTGATTTCAAATTGTCCCCTTGTGAGAAAGGCTTCATATGCTGCCGGAGTTTTGCCACTTGCCCGGAGATGATGGGTGATTCCTTGCCTGAGTTAGGAGCGATTAAACTGTGGCCGAGAGTTAACCTTCCCCTCTTTTCAGTCTCCAAGGAAGGATTAAAGGAGGTACAAGTCTTCTTGTCTCCTCTGGCATCCGGTCGAGATTCCTCCGATTGGTGGTGGCCCTTCCTTGATTTAACCGAGGCCTGGAGCGTCGATGATGTAGACGCAAGTGGGGTGCCTCCTCTTCTTCGTGCCTTGTCTCAATTTGGCTGGGGTGAAACAGACGGTGTGAAGAAGAAGATTGAAGGTCTCCTGAGACCTAGAGCCCTCATCCTCCGTTGGTCGTGAGACCAGTGATAGTGATGATGAAATGGCCTGGGCGTTTCTTGATGCAGACTGGGGTTCAGGGCCCCTTCCTTTCAAATGGAGCCGGTGGCGGCGGCAATGGAAGTTGTGGTTCCTGTGCCCCTTTATCATCCCGTGAAGAGAAGCCCCTATATTGAGTATTGTATCTTCTTGTAATCGCTTCTGTAATAGATTCTGTAATGGCTTTTGTAATAGATTCTGTAAATCTTATAAATAAAATTGAGTCTCTTTTTCTCAGATCTGATGTCTTCTATATTCAAATGTGTTTTTTTGTAGTTAAAACACTTCCTTGTACATTTCTGGATGTTCTTGAGAATAAAGGAACTTAGAAAAATGCTTGAATCAAAGTACTTTGCTCCGGATCGGTACCATAGTACTTGTTGCTTGTTTGACAGATGAGCCAAATAATATAAATACCAGATCTAATATGTTCCGATCTAAGAAACTTTAGTTTGTAGATGTTCAGAACTTCTGTTTGTGGATGGGCTAGATCATAGAATCTGTTAATTGAAGACGGACCATGCTTGGAAGGCCTGTGCATAAAAGTAGTCCAGGCTCTGTAGGCTTGCGTATTTAGAGAATAAACTAAGTATTTAAGACCTGTATATCATGGACCAGGCTCTGAAGGCCTGTGCATTACAGATGGACCAAGTATTGAGACTTGTGCATTTATGGACCAGGCTCTGGAGGCCTGTGCATTAATAGATGGACCAAGTCCTAAGGCTTGTGCATTAATAGATGGACCGAATAAAAGACTCGTACATTATGGACCAGGCTCTGGAGGCCTGTGCATTAATAGATGGACCAAGTCCTAAGACTTGTGCATTAATAGACGGACCGAGTAAAAGACTCGTACATTATGGACCAGTCTCTGGAGGCCTGTGCATTAATAGATGGACCGAGTAAAAACTCGTACATTATGGACCAGGCTCTGGAGGCTTGTGCATTAATAGATGGACCAAGTCCTAAGACTTGTGCATTAATAGATGGACCAGGCTCTGGAGGCCTGTGCATTAATAGATGGTCCGAGTAAAAACTCGTACATTATGGACCAGGCTCTGGAGGCCTGTGCATTAATAGATGAACACTCTATGGAAGTAAAAGAAATAACTCTACTGATAATACTTCCGTAAGTGTTCCACGTTCCATGGCCTAGGAACGAGTTTCCCAGTCATGTCTTCAAGCCAGTAGGTGGTAGGTCGAACGACCTTTGTTACTTTGTAGGGGCCTTCCTAGTTTGGTGACAACTTTCCCATGGTGGGATCCTTGGTGTTTTGAAAGACTCTTCTTAAGACGAAGTCTCCAACTTGAAAGTTGACTGTCTTGAGTCCTACCTTGGATTTGTTGACCATTCTTTGTTGATAAGCTTCCATCCTGATGCTGGCTTGATCCCTTCTCTCTTCGAGCAAATCCAAGTTTTCCATCAGTTGCTGATCATTGGATTCTTGCTCAAAGGCCTCAGTCCTCAGGGTTGGCATACCGATCTCAACCGGAATTACTGCTTCTGTTCCATAGGCTAGTGAGAAGGGAGTTTCAGAGGTGGGAGTTCTTCTGGTTGTTCTGTAGGCCCAAAGAACTCCAAGGATTTCTTCTGCCCACTTCCCTTTGGCTTGTTCCAACCTTTTCTTTAACCCATCAAGGATCGTTCGGTTGGTGACCTCTGCTTGCCCATTTGCTTGTGGATGGCCTGGAGAGGCAAAGTGCTGCTTGATGTTGAGATTTTCGCAAAATGCCTTGAAGCCTTTACCAGTGAATTGAGTCCCATTATCTGAGATAATTATACGTGGTATGCTAAACCTGCACACAATGTTCTTCCAGGTGAAGCTTTCGACTTCCTTTTCTGTGATATGTGTTAAAGGCTCGGCTTCGGCCCATTTAGAGAAATAGTCGATGGCCACCAAGAGATACTTCCTGTTTGGAGGTGCCCGTGGTAATGGGCCCACAATGTCCATTCCCCATTGAGCAAAGGGCCAAGGACTAGGAATCGGGATAAGCTCGTGCTGAGGCTGATGTTGGTACGGGGCAAATCTCTGGCATTTGTCGCACTTCCGAACATATTCCTTAGCCTGTTTCAACATGCCGGGCCAGTAGTAGCCCTGCGATAGAGCTCGGTGGGCTATAGTTCTGCCCCCATTATGGTTCCCGCAAACTCCCTCATGTATTTCAGCCAAGACATACTGTGAATCGTCTGGAGCTAAGCATTTTAACAGAGGTTGAGAATACGACCTTCTGTAAAGCTTGTTGTTCAGGATCAGGTACCGAGCCGCTCTGATTCGGATTCTCCTGGCTTTGTTTTTGTCCTCTGGGAGGAGCCCGGATCTTAGATACTAGAGGATTGCGGTCATCTAGTTCTGGGGCTGTTCATCAATTGGAGCAACTCGTGCTTCCTCAATGCTGGATCCTGGCTGAAAGGAGATTTTAATTGTGGAGTCTGCTTCTATCTTGAAGCGGGAGGCCATGTTAGCCAGAGCATCTGCTCTGCAATTCTGGCTTCTCTTAATTTTCTGGATAGTAAATGTCTGGAGGAGTGCTTTAAGTGGTTTACCAGTTCGGAGTATCGGAGCATCCTATCATCTTTAATGGCGAATTCTCTCAAGACTTGGCTTACTACCAGTTGGGAGTCAGAGAAGACATCGAGGTTCTGAGCCTCACATTCCAAGGCAAGCTTCATGCCCAAGATTAGGGCTTCATATTCGGCTTCATTATTAGAAGCTTTGAATCCCAGACTGACTGCTTTTTCTGACGTGAGCCCGTCAGGGGACTGTAGTACCAGGCCTACCCCTGATCCTTGATCGGTTGACGATCCATCAATGTACAGCAGCCAGGTTCCCGAAGTCTCGATGACTTGTGCTTTGTTCTGAAGTGCCGGGGTGAACTCGGCTACGAAGTCAGCTAAGGCCTGCCCTTTGACGGAGTTTCGGGGTACATATGCTATGTCGAACTCCCTTAGCTCCACAGACCACTTTACCAATCTTCCCGATACTTCAGGTTTCCTTAGTATTGACTTCAGAGGATAGGCAGTTGGGATCTCGATTGGATGGGCCTGGAAATAAGGTCGAAGCTTTCGAGCTGATATGACCAAGGCATAGGCCAGTTTCTCTACCTCTGGGTATCTTTTTTCCGTGTCAAGTAGTGCCCTACTGACGTAGAATATAGGCCTTTGTACTCCTCTGTCCTGTCTGATCAGTGCGGAACTGACCGTGTTTTCGGAGACCGTAAGGTACAGGAGTAACCTTTCTCCTTGTACTGGTTTTGACAGAAGTTCTGGAGAGGCTAGATACTCCTTTAGTTCTTGAAAGGACTGCTCGCATTCTTCTGTCCACTGCAGTCTTGTCGCCCTTCAGAGCTTTGGAGAAAGGTAGGCAGCGATCGGTGGATTTGGATATAAACCTGCTCAGTGCAGCAATTCTGCCATTCAGTGCCTGAATCTCCTTTCTGGTTTTTGGTGACTTCAGTCCAATCAGGGCTTGGATCTGAGTGGGATCTGCTTCGATACCCCTCTGAGAGACGATGTACCCCAAGAATTTTCCCTTCGTAACTCCGAAGGTACATTTCGAGGGGTTGAGCTTTATCTTGTGTTGTCTGAGGATATCGAAGGTCTGGGCCAAGTGCTGGAGGTGGCTGCCTTTCTGAAGGCTCTTTACCAGCATGTCGTCGATGTATACCTCCATGGTGCTTCCAAGCAGTGGGCTGAACATCTTGTTCACCAACCGTTGATAAGTGGCTCCAGCATTCTTCAAACCGAAAGGCATCACTCTGTAGCAGTAGAGTCCTCTTTCGGTTATGAAGGCAGTCTTCTCTTGATCTGGAGGGTACATCTGGATCTGCTTGTATCTAGAGTATGCATCCATGAAACTCATAAGCTCATGCCCCGCAGTGGCGTCAACCAGTTGGTCTATTCTCGGCAATGGAAAGCTGTCTTTGGGGCACGCTTTGTTGAGGTCTGTATAGTCAACACAGACTCTCTACTTGCCTTTCTTCTTTTTTACAAGCACGGTGTTGGCCAGCCACTCGGGATAGAATACTTCCCGTATCATCCTGGCATCCAGCAGCCTTTGGACCTCTTCGTTTATAATCCGATGCCGTTCAGGAGCAATCGGCCTTCTCTTCTGTCTGACTGGCGGGTGATCCGGATCCACCATCAGTTTGTGAGTTATAAGATCAGGATCTATTCCCTCCATGTCCCTGGTCTCCCAAGCGAAGATAGAGAGGTTGTCTTTCAAGAACCTGACTATTTTTTCCTGCTCGGTGTGTGTTAGGTCTGGGCCGATGTACAAGTACGCCCCTCTGCTTCTGAACTGACCAGAACTTTAATAGGCTCGCCAACAGGTTTGGCTCGGCTGTCGCGTCCCCTTGGGCTTAGGGGTTCTTCAATGCCGGATGGGCAATCCTCCACCTCGGGAGAGTGAGTGAATACCAGATCTACACAGTCCCGAGTGTGCTGTAATTGCTATTTGGGAGCCTTCTCTTTAAGGGCAATAACGTGGCACTCCCGGGAGGTTGGATGGCATCCTCTGACAGAGTGCACGCTCTGGTTGTGGACGTACTTCAGACACTGATGGAGGGTCGAAGTGACTGCCCCTATCTGATGTAACCAGGGTCTCCCGATTATGACGTTGTAGGGAGACTTCATGTTCAACACCATATACTCCGAGATGGTGGTCTTCTGCCCTTCACCTTCTCCTACAGTGGTAGGAAGGTCGACCCTCCCCAAAGGGGTGCTGAGGTTGCCATCAAAAGCTGCCATTACGGTAGTGGTGGGCTTGACGTTGTCCTGGTCTATCCCCATCTGCTTAAGCGGTTCATAAAACAGTATGTTGACGGAGCTTCTAGTATCAACCAGGACTCTTCTAGTCTCGAAGTTGGCGATTCTGAGGGTGATAACAAGGGCATCACTGTGAGGGCAGTGTACCCCTACTAGATCTTGCTTGGTGAATTGGATCTCCGGTGCTGGCTTGAGCCTCTTTTCAACGTTGGAGATCTGTAGTACGTTTGGGGCGGCTCTGGCCTCCCGAGCGTATCTCTTTCTTGCCCTGTTGGACATTCCTGTGACAGGGGAGTCAGCATGGAGGATGTAGATGACGTGATTGTTCTGCCTCTGGGGCTCGTTACGTCCCTCCCTCTGCTCCTACCTCTGTTCGGGCCTCTGGTCGGGCCGCTGCTGAGGCTTGTCTTCTTGGGGGTTTTGCCTTCCGTCCTGCTTGACGAACTCCCGAAGACGCCCCTTCTTTATGAGCTGCTCTATCTCATATCGGAGGGTCCTGCAAGTGTTAGTTGTATATCCATGATCTTTATGGAAATTACTATACTTACTTTGGTCCCGCAGGCTGGGATCTCCCTTGATTGGTTCCGGCCACATCAGGTTCTCCCGATCTCGGATTTGCCGGAGTACCTGGTTCGGTGTGGTATTCAGAGAAGTGAAATTGGTGAACTCCCTCGGTCCGGAGTTGTACACAGCTCTGGGTGCTGTTCTCTTCTCTAGGCTCCTGGCCCTTTTTTTGTTGGAGTCTCTTCTGTGATCCTCCTTCTTGTGGTCCTCCCGCTTTGGATTGTCCCTCTGGGTCTGATCTCTGCAGGAGGGCTTTTCGTCAAGGAATCTCTGAACCCACCTTGGGCAAGCCCGGCAGTCAGGGCTGCTACAAGGAATTTCGGGCTGCAGTCAGTGATCTCTGTGAGCTCGGTGTTGAAGCGCACAATGTAGGCTCTGAAGGATTCCTCCCTAGTTTGCTTGACGTTTAGCAGGAATTCTGGCCCCCTTCTGAGCCTTCTGCTGGTCATAAATCTGTCCAAAAACTGTCTACCGAGCTCGTAGAAGCTGGTAACAGAGCTCGGTAGGAGGTTGTGGAACCACTTCAGAGCAGTTCCCTTCAGGCTGGTGATGAACGTTCGGCACATGAAAGCATCAGAGGCTCCGTGAAGGGCCATCGTATGCTGGTAATGAGAGAGGTGATCTCCTGGATCTCCAGATCCATCGTACAAGGTGAATTTGGGCACCATGAATTTTCTGGGCCTCTCTTCTGACATGATGGTGTGAGTGAATGGGGTGGCTAGCCTTCCGAGTAGCCTGGCCAGTTCGTCTTGTTCTGGAGGGTTCTGAGGTCCTCTCAAGGTAATTGTCCGGTCTATTGACTCGGCAATTTCCTCTACCCTCCGCGGGTCTTTGACTCTGACATCTTGTGAACCCTACCTGACAGCCTCGGCTTCAGGGTAGTAGGGTTGATTACGCCCTTCGGACGGAGGAGGATTCCGAACTGGATGGTTTGGTGCTGCATGAGGAGGCTCCTGCGGTGCCGGGTGTGCTCCCGAGGCCCTTGGAGTTGGGGCTCGAGTAGTGCTCTGGTAATGGATGTCGGGGACGAAGGCGGATGTTCCCCAGCCAAGGACTGTTGATGGCTGGGGATCTTGGCCAGCGCAAGGAACGCCTGAGGGGTGCCCAGGCTGGTTAGTTGGAGCCTGCGCATGAAGTTCTTCGTTCTCTGTAGCAACAAGAGGTTGCGTTCCTGCAACGAAGTTGACCGGCGAGCTAGGAAAACCAGTCGCTTGGTTCTACGTAAGTGTCGCTAGTGTTCTAGTGATGGTAAACAACTGCTCCTACACCAGTTCATTGTGTCGTTTTATTGCTTCGATCTCTTGTCGCATAGGATTGGCCGCTGGCCCTCTTGTGCGGGGAGCAGGCGGTTGACGTTGAGCGTTTTGCGAATTCTGAGTATTCTGTCGTGGTCGGAGATTTGGTGCCATGGTTTACCGGTGGGGAAAGAGATGAGTTTTATGAGTAGAGCACTTTGGAGATTAGTCGGTTCCCACAGATGGCGCCAAACTGATGCTGCACTTTTCGGCTCGCAATAAGTATGGACTCCGTGACCTGTAGAACACTCAGAAAGATAATCAGAGGACCACCGGATTGGCTCCGGCGGTAGCCGCTCCGATGCTTAAGTAAGTAAAAGAATTGAAAAGACTGTATTGAAAGCCAAAGAATGAGCATAAAAAATAAGGCGTACCTTTAGGGTTTAATTTATAAGCCGTGGCTTTCCTAAGTTGATTAGGATTCGAAGCCATGAATATAGGGATTTGATCACCGGAGATTGCAGTTACCTTGCATAGAGATAACCATAGATGCCCTGAATATAGGGATTTGATTACCGGAGATTGCAGCTACCTTGCATAGAGATAACCATAGATGGTAGTTTCCTTGTTGAAGACTGCTTCCTTGTTGAAGACCGCTTCCTTATTCCCTGCTCGGCATCCGCTAAGGCGGTGACGAGTTTTGGAGTGTTGGTCTGGACCCTGTGATCTGTTCTGGATATATATATGTTCGGCCACTTCTGACCTTGTATGATGATCTGGATGCTTGAGCTTTTCATTATTGGCTGAATGAGAATCATGTTGGCTGAGCATAGGTCAGACTGTGGTTACACGTGTCAAGTGTTGATTTGCCTGTTCTTTTATGGTATATCAGAGGTAATTGTGGGAAATATCAGTGATCATTGGTTTGAAATGTCTCCGTATAACTATGTGCAAGAGCCCTTTTATTTATTATCGTATTGTCTCTGAATATATTCTCTTTTAATTTTATTTAGGACTTTGCTTTTGAGGAAAAGGAAGAGATCTTGAAATACTATCCGGAAGGACATCATGGTGTTGATAAGGATGGACGACCTGTTTATATTGAAAGACTTGGCCAAGTTAATGCAACCAAGCTTATGCAAGTCACAACTTTGGACCGCTACGTGAATTACCATGTACAGGAGTTTGAGAGAACCTTTGTTGTCAAGTTCCCATCATGTTCAATTGCAGCCAAAAAGCACATTGATCATAGCACAACTATTCTGGATGTTCAAGGAGTGGTATGCGGGGATCCTTACAATTAATTTTAGTCAACCGAACATAGTTGACCCACTTATTTTTCAAATTAACAAATCCTCAAATGAAATATATTAAAATCAACCACCTTCAACGTTTAGAAGCAGGAAAAAAAAAAACCCTTCTATATTCTGAATGTTTTAAATGAAATTGCTAAATTGCTAAAAAGTTTCAACAAAGCTGCTACAGAACTTGTTCAGGCCTTCAAAAGGTTGATCGTGACAATTATCCTGAGGTACTCATTTCAACTCTGCTAGCTCAAGTTAATGCCATAAGTTTCTTGGTTTTATCCTTAGTGAAGATGATAGTTTCTTTTTTCCTCCCTTCTAAGTTCTCATTTGAATGTGTCTTCATTGTAGACCCTGTGCTGAATGTACATCATCAACGCTGGTTCTGGATTTAGGCTTTTATGGAACACTGTTAAATCATTCCTTGATCCCAAGACCACTGCAAAGATTCATGTAAGCCATTTGTATATATTCTTCTCAGAGTAGTACTGATTTTGATCAAGTGAATTCACTAAACTAGTTAATGGTTTTCTTCACCAGGTTCTGGGTAACAAATACTAGAGCAAATTGCTTAAAACTTGGAACTTTACAAGCAATTGTAATTTGAGGTGCTGATGTAGCATTCTAAGTGCTCCCTGCTTAGTGTGATCAAATGGTGCATTAATTTTATCTTTTAAGGCCTGCTATTGAATAGATCAAGGTTTTGTATTATATTGGTATTCTCTCTTATATTGTCAAATTCATTCTCCATTCTTGTAGCATCATAAATAGTTATAAAAAAATCCATTCTGTAACTAGCATTTGGCAGCATAATGATATTTTCATTTAAATTACATAGGAGAATGGTTTCTCCTGAAAATTGAAGCCTATATCATTTGATCACTGCATCACTTTTTCTTTTGTGGTTTGAATTATTGACTCTTCTCTTACCGTGAACATTATTCTGAATGTGAGGTGTGTGTATTAATAAGAATATCACATGTACAACAATATTGAAAAACATATTTTACAAGTGTACAACAACTATGATTTAATATAATATCTGAGTAATTAGGCTTCTGATAGATATTAGCAACATAATAAAGGCCATATTGCCAAATCCTAATTGTTAGGATTCATTTCTTATCAAAATACTAACACAAATGAAGTAGAATTGTTTACAGTTAATCTATTACTTTATTTGTTGTTCATATTTTGTAAGTGGTTATGGAGGGTGATTGCAATGTCTCTTGACATATTCTGATAGCAACTTTTCTTTTGTATGTTGGATGACTCCTAGTGGAATGAAGTCTAGCTTGATCATACCATGTATAAGTAAAATTATCCCAAAATATGTGTTGTAGTGTATGTATTTATGTTATGCTTCAGAAATTTGCAAGTTTCATCTCTTATTATTTATTTTCTGAACCTTTAACTTCACTTGGAGACAATGAACATACTATACTAATCATTCTACTATGATCATCTTACTTTTCTTCTGGAAATAAGATATTTATGTTTTTTTATATCATCAGGGGGCAGTTCCTCAGATACTTGAGAAAACAAACAAGGATTTCTTTTTGAAAATTGTTAATATATTGAGAGAAGCTGCAGACATCTGTTATGATAGAATTAAGGAGATCCCTTACATTACTTGCCCAAGCAAACCTGAAGGTTCTATGTTTGTAATGGTATGGATGTAGAGATTTGAGTTTGTTTTGTTATTCAAATGAAATGGATCAGAGATGTCACTTATCCCAAGTAATGTTTTGATTTTAGGTGAAACTAAATCTGTCACTGTTGGAAGACATCGATGATGATTTGGACTTCTGTGTTAAGCTTGCCAAGGAGGAATCTGTGATAGTTCTACCTAGTAAATTTCTGTAGTTAATTTTATGCTAACAAATACTTTTTTTCAATGCTTTCTTTATATTAATTTTCACTCTCATGAGCTGCAATAATTACTTCCGAATTCTTTTGTTTGTTCTCTTTCTGCCAACCAAGTGCCAAATGAGAAAGTGCATTGGGTTTTTTATTCATTGATAAAGATTTAAGAGAATAATTGATACCTTCCTGACCAGATTTTTATCTGCTTTTGAATAAGGCTGTACCATCTGCTTTTTTTCCCAGCCCCCCCTTGGACAAGTTGGTCTTACTGAAGAGCAGGTGACACAAGTTTTGAACTACATCTGCAACATCTCTGTTTGGCTTGTTCCGCTTAATGTTTTAACGATTTGTGCAGGCTCTAAAAGAATATGGTGATGTTGATATCTTCACAGCAAACTTCAGGCTGTCACGACCCGAAACCCACCCTCTACGGATTACCGGATCGCGATCGTCGCCCCGAGACCCGAAGGCCCCGAGACAAGGCTTGCATCTGCAGCGGTATCGAATAGATGTGCTACACATGATTGCGGAAGCGTGAAAAACTTTTTCTTTTCTTTTCTCATTTTAGATTATGCACATTTGTCCGATACTGCTGTTCCATACATAGCATATATGGTCACACATTCAGAGTATAACTAAAACTTAAAGACTTCATACATTAATACAATACATATTCGGTTGCCCTGAGGGCCTATTACATATTCTTACATTGTCTATTAATACAAAACGTACCACTAATGTTCATAGGTTCTTCAAAAGAAACTACTTAAACACATTCTTCCAAAAACAGCTAGACTCATCGTCGTTGTCCTTAAGACCCTGTCTGCTGCATCACCTGAAAGGGGGGTCCGAACAAAGTCCGGGTAAGCTAATCTAAGCTTGTGAGCAATTCCAGTGTTCGTCATGGGGTTTTCAATTAGCAGTGGTTTTTAGTACATAAGAGTTGTAAAACATTCACTGCCAATTGCTTATACAATTTAGAAAACAAAGTACATGCATTATTAAAACATATAGCTTTGAAACATTTAAAGTATTCAACCTAAATTCGTACTTCGATAAATAGAGTATTTAACTCAAAACATATGCATTTCAAATAGCTTGGAAACATTTAAGATATCCAAGCAGAACTCGTACTTCATCAGATAAAGTATATAAACTTTAAATCACATAAATATGTATTTGAAAATGAGGGTAAAACCTGCTTCCATTTCCAAAATCACTTTGTCATCTTTTCTCTTTAATTAGGTGGAATCTGTTTCGAACCAGACTCCCATTTTACTGCCAATACTGTCGATCTCTTTTGCCTGGGAGATTAGATCCTGCTACTGGGCATTTACTGTTGAATCCCGAAGGATTTCAACCTTCATAGGGGGTGGTACTTAGTACCGTTTATCTTGTAAAACATTTATCACATAACTTCTTCAATAGATACTTTCATGAATATTTAAAAACATGAAATGTACAATTTCTACAATAGAACTTCAAATACTTGTAACTATCAAATTCAGGATATTTAACATAATTTGGCATTTAAAACTTTAGACATGCTGAAATATGTTTTGAGAAAACTATGATAGATACCAATCACTGAGCATGTCATAATAGAGTTATAAAACAGTACAATTAAAAGTTGCATCATGTAAATACTGAATTTGAAACTTCAAATACTTCACATCATTGAACTTAAAACTTTTCAAATCCATGGAGTTAAATCTCCAATTCAAACACAGGGTTACTCACCTCGTACTTCTGGTTTTCGATCTATTTAGTCACCTTTCTTTTGGCTTCCTTCAATCTATGAAGCCATTCTTGCAGCGTTTCGGTGTCCTCCTGTTTCTTAATCTTTTTCGCTGCTAGTTGCTCCTTAGTTATAGTCTTGTAAATGAAGGGGCTAACACAGACCACTTCATTTGTTTTGGAAATCCGAATATATTTCTGAACTATTTGGAGTTGTTTTTCTAACTTCTCCCGAAAAACTTTCTGCTTCGGGTCATTTGCTATTTGTGCCCTCGTCATCATTGGGGGAACTTCTCGTTCTTGATTCATTTTTGTGTCTATTAATTTCTCTGTTTAAAACACAATTTAACGTGTCAAGAAAACAAAATTCTACAATCATACTCTTCTGGGAGTTCCATTAACTTTAATTTAAAGTTATTTATTTAACATGTTTACGTGTCGTGTCTTTTCGCATTTCATTTCTCGTACTTGCCTTAGTATTAGTACTTTGGCATTATTTCAGTTCATAGTCATCTAACAGATGCTATTCATCAAATTTTATGTCTTTTTATCTTAGACATTTCTTTTGGTCGAATAGACTCTACCATTGAGTCCGGAGTGTCGAAGAAAGTCAGTTTAGGCTTTCCAATCATTTAATTCGGACTATTATATGTAAAAGGACAAAATGGTCATTTATCGTTTGCGTGTCACATTTTTTTGTACTTCGCTTCGTAATTTGGACTCCATTTTTGAGTCCGGGACGTTAAAGAAAGTCAATTTAGACCTTTTCTGATCTCATTTCGGCTTTAGGGGTACCAGGGGTATTTTGGTCTTTTTACCCCTTTACGTGTCTTTATTTTTCGGGACTCCATTTCGTGTTGTGGGCCTCACTATTGGACTCAGAAGGTCCAAGATAGTAAGAATATACTAATAACTTGTAAATTTTGGTCAAGGGGTATTTTGGTCATTTACCCCTTACGTGTATTTATTTTTTTCGGGCTCCGTCTCCTAAAACGGACCCTACCATTGATCTCAGAATGTTCAAAATAGTAAAATTACACTATTCATATGTTTAATTTGGACTTCGTTTGCTCTATTTATGCCACAAGGGCAAAATAGTAATTTAACCTCATTTATTAAATAATTAAATTAATTATTTAATTATTTTTCCAGGGGTCTAAATGCATAATTTTTCCCTCAGTTGGGCCTCAGTATAATTTTTCTAAAGCCCAGGGGTCAATCCGTAAATATAGGAAGTTATGGTTTATTTTATTTTAATTAATTTAGAAAAACCAAAGGGTTCAGTTAAATTGGAAGTGAACCGGTCCGGTCTGGTTGTAAACCAACCGGTCTATCTGGTTTATTTACATGTGGCTGACGTCATCATGACGTCAGCCCTAGCGTCCATTTACTTAACCGACATTCAAAACGACGCCGTTCCAATTAATCGGTGGCAAGCCCAGAGGCTGCCACCTGTCTGAGTCGACCCAGCCCTATTTTTAAAACCGAGTTAACTTGTCTTCGTCTTCCCCACGTCGACTCTACTGTTGCCCTAGTTCCCGAATTCATTTCTTCCTATTTCGTGCATTTCTACTCAGCCAATCTCCACTGTTTTGGTCCCAAATTATTCCTAAGGTATATACAAATCGATTGGCATTCATTTTGGAGTTCAAAACTCGTTCGTGTGTTCGGTTTCGGTCGCGATAGCTAAACCTGTATCACCCTCGGTTCATGCTCGTTTCTTAACCATTTTCGATGAGGCTTGGCTTGTTCTGATCCCCTCTTCATGGGGATTCAGTTTTCATTTAAAGAAATAGCTTAAATTATGAGTTTAGAGGTTTGGGGTGTAAACCCGTAACCTGCACCTTGACATTTGAGGGTCGATTTTTGAGCTTCAAGGTCGCGTACGTAGGTTTTTAACATGCTTGTAGGGTCTACTAGAGGTCCTTATACACCAAACAAAGTTTGGTTTCCATCGGGTCAGACCTGCTATAAGCATGGTCTTTAATGGAGGATGCTTCTGGGTTAGGTGTTTTTAGGTGTTTTAAAGCTTAAATTTCATGCTTAATACACTTCTAGACACATCTTAAGCATCATATATACATAACAACTCAAAACAGTTCCTATCATGCTCAAAATCTTAGAGAGAGAAAAATGTAAAAATTGGAAACTTTACCTGTTTACACTTGATTTCTCTCTTGTTCTTCTTCCAATTCTCTCTCTATTCTCCTTACTTCTTCTTCTTTTGGTTTCTTTTGCAAGCAGAAAGCATGGTTTGCATGCTTGGCTATTTAAAGATAAAGTGACCGACCCTTTCTCTCTCCTCCATTCTCTCTCTACAGTTCTCTCTCTCTTCATTCTGATTTCTAGCCCTACATAGCTCTCCCATCTCATAAATTTTACTTTTTCTCTTTTCTTCCTTGCATTTAATTTTGGCAAGATATTTATACATATAATATACACATATATATACATATACACATATATACAAGACACACACACACACACCAGCCGACACACACACACTGCACTGTTCACACACTGTTCACATGTATATACATTATATATATATATAGATATTCTTCCTTGTGTACATGTATTTATATATATACATATTTATACACATTTCATAATACACACACACAATACAACATAATGTGTGTATATGTGTGTTTATTTATATTTAATTTTAACAATTAAATATATTCCAATATTATACATTAATTAATTATTTAATTAATTAATTTTTCTCTTTAGTGTAAAAATTTTTATACAATTTTTTCATTGTCTCGTAATGCATACCATATGACCCGGTATCCCGGGTCGGGATATTACACAGGCCCTTGAAGGCAACTCTTTCAAGACTTCCTGACCGAGTTTTCATGAAACTTGTTGTATGTGCAAAGACGAACAAGCTTCTGGGATTGCACGTGTGTGGAGAAGATTCAGCAGAAATTGTGCAGGTTCTTCTGCTTTCTCTCCCTTGAATGTTTTCTGAAATTGTTAATACAAGTTCTGCGGCTCATATCATTTTATTTTGATAAAACCCCAGGGACACATTTATACCAAATTCTTTCATGTTCTTGAAGTCTGTTGATTGACTACAGTTCTTGTTCAAATTGTTTTAGGGGAAGATGGATTCTGAGGCTAAGGCTGCAACAGGGGTTTAGCATGAATCATGTCAATCAATCTGCCGCACAGCTGGCCTGTCTTGTTTTGGTGAGAATTTTACATAACTTATCCTTATGCCCTTTATACCGATTTTTCTTAATTCTGATATTTCTTAAGCCGTCGAAGTTTCTACCCTCTAATGAATTGTGAGGTGCGTTTGATAATATTTGCTGTTCATGATAAGGATGGTCCATACTTATCATTATTGGACCTACTAGGGGACTTTCGTGCAGTTGCACTTACCATGAGTTGATTGCCATCTAGTTCTGCTGCAAATTATCCCATCAATTGAATTATGTCGAACTGATGCTCCACTGCTTCTTGCCATAGATTATTTTTATGAGAAATAACTAGAACATCCTCTGGAAGAAATTTGAGTTCTCCGGATTTTAGAAACTGACGGGCTAAGCAAACCCTAGCCAGCTTGGCAATCTCAATCGCAATTCACATCCATGATATGATTTTTTATTTTTGAGCAAAGTTGTGAACTTTATTTGGGCAAATAAAGGAGCAATAGAAAATTCACATGTGGTCTTTTCATCTTGATTAGATCAGAAAACTTCATGTGATATAATAGAAATATTGAGTGTAAGTACTTGTTTATCCATTTCCAATATAATCTTCATCTTCTTTAAGCATTTTTACTTGATGTTTGCAAGAAGCATTATAATTTTCAATGATTTTGTTTAGGAATTACCATAAATGAAGAATTCCTGCTGTTATTGTTAATGGTTCAAAATGTGATCTATATGTTGGGTCATTTTCATTTTGTCTTTTTATTTGTTTATTTATTTATTTTGCATGTTGAGTGGGGTGTTGGGTTTCTGTGCAATGGGTTTCTTGTGATTGGTGCCTTGGTGAAAAGGGTGGAGGTTAAGAACTCTGATGGACCTCGATTTATACCTAGTATGATGCTTTATAAAAGCAATTTTCAGGCTCAAGTAAGTTAACATTTGACAAGTTAGTTCTGGTGTTAAACTTAAGAAAGCAAATGTGATTGTCATGGTTCCATTCTCTGGTAAAATTACCTTAACACTCCTATTAGACCAACAAGGATATAATTGCACAGATTGTATCTGCTAGTATTGTTGGGGACATGATTCTTGCAGCTGCTTATACCCATGAGCTACCCCTGCTATGGACTTGAAGTGGGCCTTACAAATTATGCTGCAGGTATATGCGCTGCCCCTCTTCACACCACTTGAATTTTTGCTCAAATTCTTCAGATGGATGCATGTTGACTGTTATTACCATGAGTTTAGCTTACTGTACTGGACTCCTTTTGGCCCGCCGGGTTCTGAAAATGCTTGAGATGGATGACCAGTATCAGGGAAATGTCGAGGTAACTGGACCGTATGAGGATTCATTGATTTATGTTCTATTTAAATCCTGTTTTGGAGGATTAATACAAAGTTAAATACTTACCATTCCAGGAAACTGGGGAGGATTTCTCTATTGAACCAAGAGAGCAGGAGGCCTTTCTGTGCCCTCCTAGATGTTGGCCTTCTACAAACAACCACCAGCAATCGTGTTTTTGGTGCTCTCAAGGTATCATGGTGCCCCCTTCTTGTAAAGTTAACTGCAATTTTTTTAGAAAACCAAGGAAACATGCCTAATTGAACAGTTTGCATATGAAATTTCTTAGATGGATAATGCCTTTCTTGGATTTTCTTTTATTGTGATATTTTGTTTGATGACATATAGCACATTCTTTGTCCATAAAACTGCAGAAAATATTTTAATACATTTGTGACAATTTACACAAACAGACGAGACCTGGAATTTTCATGGGGCTGCAATTTACCAAATATTAGATTCTTTGATCTCAGTATTAAGTTTGTGTATCTTTCTCCAGTAGCCTTTGTTATTTGTCTGTGTATTTATTGTTACTCAGCAATATGATTCTGTGGAATTTGTTGAGGACACATCATGTTTTGATCGCCTTGGTTTTATTTATTTATATATCTGGTGTGCCAATGTCCTCTTTTTGTAAGTTTTCTTTGAATACTTGAGATTTTACATAATAATTTCTTATGCAATGATATTTGTCATAATCTTTTCACTTGGAACTAGAAATGGATGGAGAGGAAATTAATGAACAGAAAACAAATGAAAAGGCATGAAATAAATTAACCTTCTTTAGTTTCTTTTTGGAAAGGAAAATATAAGGATGAAATATGCCTATTGGATTTTTTTTTTTCTTTTTTCGTGTGGTCTTGATGTTGTTAAAAGATAAATGGCAGAAAGGTTTAAGTAGGATACTTACTGTTTTCTTCTAACATTTTACTGTCAGAACTCTATTCTGGGATGGAATTGTAAGAGTGAAGTTTCTTCTTTTTCCCTTACCATTTACTTATATTATTATCTCCACCAACCCCTTTTCCTTTTGATCAAGCTTAGCTGAGATATTCTCTTTACTAGTAAAACAGACATACACACACATTCTGTTTCCTAAAGCTGCAGATTAATTTCCCGTGCATTGTAATAATAGATTTATACATTTCATTTTTCATTGAGCTGCAGATTGTTTCCCCATGGATGATGCTTGCAAGCCTTCTCAAGGATTTAGCAATCCAATTTTCACCGGGGTCATGTCGGTTGTAATGGGCATTGTCACCATGGTCCGCTTGACTCCCAACATGCCAAGAAAGCTTACAGATGCCACCCTCTATTTCCAGTTCCATGTGTCGTGTTGATGAAACGACTAAAGGCCAGACACATCCCTATCAGTTACCAGCACCAGCCGTCTCTAACACCGATTACTTGTCCATGATGAAGCACATGGGTGAACTCAAGGAGAAAGTGATTGTTCTCAGCAAGACTCCTGTAGCAATGCCACCTGAGAAAGAGCAATTGTTGATGCAGTTAATATGTACTTTTGGAAATCTGGATAAAGACTTGTCTTACTCTATGTGTTTATGTGTTAATGTTGCTTCCATAGTCCTCAAAAACCTTTTGTGTACTTCATAATTGCGTTTGATTTCAACGGCACATGATTAGATGATATGTATTTCTTTCAAAAACTGTTGTGTGCATCTCCTTATTCTCTGAAAACTAGAATGAATGTTTAAAGGTTTTTTTGTTCATTATTAGATTCTAGAGAGGGCATTTGGAAGACTTATCAAAAAATTTAAGCCACAAAATTAGATGACCTTCCTACATAATTTCAAAATTTCTGTAGGCATGAATATGGCTGAACCATAAATGTTATGGATTGTGTTGCTACTTTGCATATTATAAATGGAGATTTATTAATCTAATAAACTATTTGAGGTTACAAAAAGGCCACAAAAAAGTATACAAGAAATTAGAGCGAGAGAGAGCAACTATGTTCTTGAATAAAGATTGAGAACTCAAGCAAATTTGCTTGCCTAAAAGATAAAATAAAAATAAAAAAATTGTTTAAAAGTATTTTTTCAAAAGACATTTTTGAAAACTTTTTTTTAAAAGACACTTTCGAAAGCATTTTTGAAAAAATGTTTTTTCAACAGACTTAAAAAATATATTTTGATAAAACGTATTTCAAAAAGACATTTTCAAAAAAACGTTTTTAAAAATGTCTTTTGAAAAAACACTTTAAAAAAAAAAAAATCTTATTTTAATAAATAAGTTAAAAATAATGATAAATTGAAAAATAATAATTTTTTTTACCCTAATTAAAGATTTAACTCACAATTTAACTCCCGTCGCGGTAGAACACAACGCCGTACGCTAAGTAGCAAAGCACATTGTGTTGATGTAATTGGTGGCCAAAAAAGCGTGTGTGCAGTGTGATCAGATCTCGCTTATCGTACTTCCCAGATCCAGTTGCAGGTGTTCTTTGCATTTCTCAGACACGTGTTTCCCTGCAGTTTAATGATGCCACGTGTTCTCTCGAGATTCGCTCATCTACACCTCCCAATCAACTACTAGCTTGCTGAACGCCGGTTGCCGTTTCTCATTTTTCACCATTTCTGCTACTGTATATATAAAGCCTAAAGGGTATAGAGCTCTCTGATTCCCTCCATCTCCAGTCCTACTACTATCCATGGCATTGCCATTAGACAGGGCAACAATACGCCCTTCTCCAACGCCCAACCCTTCACGTCTCGGTACCTTGCCTTTCAAGCCCTTTTCCTTACCCCTTCCCTGCGCACAAAGCCCTCGTTACAATTTGAAGCTGCTCTTCTTCCGCTCCTCAGCCTCATCCCTCCATCCACGACTCAAACCCATACATTCCCTGGACTCCGACGTCCCCCGTCCCATTCACCAGGTATTCACACTTACTTTAACACTTAATCGCAGATATTTTCCCTGTTTATTTCAAGAAAATAAATTAAATCCTTGATTTCAATTCAACAGTAAAACCGTGATTTCCCTTTCCCTTTTTCTTTTCTTTTTAAAAAAGGAAAATTAATGAACAAGAGATTGGTACACTGATATATTCACGGCTTCTTATGGAATTATTTCTTTGTTTAACGAAGCAATCGGTGGGATTGAAGAATAGCAATAGCTTCGAACAATGGGATTCGTGGACCGCAAAGTTCTCTGGAGCGGCAAATATTCCTTTTCTTTTATTACAGCTGCCTCAGATAATACTCAATGCCCGTAATCTTCTGGCAGGGAACAAGTCCGCACTTTTGGCGGTTCCTTGGCTGGTAATAGATCACTCATTGCAGTTCTCACATATAATTTACTTGAACCTTAGCCAAGAGGATAATAATGATGATGATGATGCAGGGGATGTTCACGGGTTTGCTTGGCAATCTTTCACTGCTTTCTTACTTTGCAAAGAAGAGGGAGACGGAGGTGGTGGTGGTGCAGACATTGGGAGTGATATCGATTTATGTGGTGATTGCTCAGCTTGCTATGGCTGAATCCATGCCTCTTCTTCATTTCTGTGTCACTTCTATAGTAGTTGCTTCTGGTCTTGTTTTAAATTTTATGTATTACTTCAATTTGCTCAATGCTGGAATCTGGCGCTTTTGGGAAGATTTCATCACTGTCGCTGGCCTCTCTGCACTTCCCCAAGTAATTTCTCTCTAGCTTTCTCTCCCGTTCCCCTTTTCAACCACCCACTCCCCAACCCCCAGTGCAAGCCCCTAACTATTCTTTTTTTTTTTTTTTTTTATCCTTTCATCATCTCTGACCAAAATACAGGTTATGTGGTCAACATTTGTCCCATATATTCCAAACAGTATTTTACCGGGGGCATTAGCTTTTGTCATAGCTGTAGCTGCTGTTGTGATGGTAAGCTTGACATTATTACGTGTGGACTGATTATTTTTCTAAGAGTGATCTTGATTTAAGCAGGCATTTGAACCCACAAAGTATGATAAAAGCATTGACGCATGGATCATGTGGTTATAATCATAGAGTTTGTTACTTTACAAAAAAGGAAAGTTGTAGGATTTGTGTTTGTCAGATGGGTAATCTAACACCATTGGGGGGGGGGGGGGGATTGACAATAAGAAATAGTTGCATATTCAAGCCTAAAACGAAAATCTAGTGTTGTTAGTTAAATATAATAATATCAATGTGTAAATTGTGATGGTATGCAGGCTTTTGAGTTGCATCAAAGTCATTGATTTTGATTCTATGCAGACATATATGGATTCTAACGCATTGATCATATTTGTCAATAGTCACCACTCCTTATGAACGATAGATCTCTTCCACAACCCAGTTCTTTTCTTCCAACTATCGATGTGTTACAAAATAGTAGCGGCCACTTGGGAATTATGCATAGATTATATAGCTTATTTTCTGACCATGGACAACATAATGATTTTGTGAGTTTGGCCAAATATATCATAATGAAGGAAACTATGGTTGAATGGTCCATTGTTAGAATTATGTATGCTTGGTGTTTTTGTTTTCTCGTTTATAATGTGTGAAATCATCTTTTCATTTTTCTGCTGCTTTTGATTAGTTCTAATGATTTTTAAGCAAAAAAAAGTTAGAAATTTGCCTTATAATTATGATATTTTTTTTATTGCCATATGATTATAGTAATTTTCTCAAAATTCTATTGGCAACTATATTCGATGATTTTAGGAATATAATGGTTCTTTAAGACGTGGGAGTTTAACATGTTTTCTCAGTGATACAATCCTTGTTAAATATTGAACATGCTGCTGTGCCCCATCAAATGCGCCAAAGAATAAATTTGTGTATTGCATTGGATGAGGCTTAATGCAATGGATTCAAATTTGAAAAGAGTGTAGGGCTTTATTTAATTTAGGGAGTCATCATCTAACGTTGGTTTAAAGATGTGTTAGGTTATTTAAAATGATTTTTTTTTAGAAAGCGTCGAAAATATTTTAGAGAATGAAAAAGATGTATTCTTCTCTCTAGGAGGTCAATATTTATACTCACGACTTATAAGTAAATAAGGAAACTATCATAAATTAATTTTTACAATCAATTAATTAATCAATCTAATGCCTAAATTAAGTTACAAATTAAGTCAATATGTACAACACTCCTCCTCAAGCTGGAGAGTATATATCTATAACTCCCATCTTGCTACAAATAGAGTCGATGACAGTCTTTGGTAAAGCTTTGGTGAATATGTCAGCAAGTTGATTACCAGAAGGAACAAACGAAGTGGTGATTTTGTTGGACTGTACTTTAAATCGAATGAAATGACAATCAACTTCAATATGCTTAGCCCGTTTGTGAAAGACTGGATTGTTGACAATATAAATTGCCACTTGATTGTCACAATAGAGATGTTGGACCACTTACTGGAACATTAAATTCTTACATAAGTATTCTTAACCAAGTCAACTCATAAATAGTATGTGTCATTGCTCGATACTCTGCATCAGCACTAGAACATGCCACAACCGACTGCTTCTTGCTTTTTCAAGTCACGAGATTACCCCCTAAGAAAGTACAATAACTAGTGATAGATTTGCAATCTAAAGGTGATCTTGCCTCAATCAGCACTACATAGCCACTCAGGACCAGATTGCCAATATATTTACTAAGAGATTATCATCTTCCCTGCATTACTAATTTGAAGGCCAAACTGATGGTATATGATATTCCCATCAGTTTGTGGGGGCCTATTTAAGGGTCATTGATATCTCATGATGATACTACCTATCAAGGGAAGTCTGAATTGAAATCACCAATCAGGTAAGTCTTGATTTTTCTCATTTCCTTGATTCCCTCTCAAATAAGGGAAACTCAAAAATTTGAAATCTTCTGCAGCAAATAAGTTAAGTCATAACTTTCCTCATATTCAAGGAAGGTCAACTTTGGATTAATTGAAGAAGGAAAGACTCCATCAGTCCCATGATTTATTCTCCAATAAAACTGTTTAGCTTATCTTTACTGATTTTGTATTTGTTATAATAGATTTCTATTTTCCTTTATTGAATACTTGTAATCATATAAGAGTAATACTAAGAATACATATAAGAAAAAGATATACACAAAATCTCTCTGTTTTCTTCAATGCTTCTAATTCTAATATCAAGGTCTTTTTTTTTGTATTTCTTTTGTTACATCCATTTGTCTCATCTCCCGTCGCCTTTTTTATACTGTCTCTGACCTTATTTTTTATTCATTTGTATAGATATAGTGTCCTATTATTTGAGGTAATGCCTATATCTGATTATTTTTCAGAACATGTGCAACATTGGCCGGGATTTATGTTATACTATTTTTTGATCAGATTTATGTTATAATATGAATATCTGGAGGTACACTGGACGCATGTAGTTGACACGTTGCACCATAACATTGATCCTACCTTGACTAAATCCTACCATAACATGACTAATGTTTTAATAATGAGTTGAAAGTTCATCTGTTCTCTGATAATTTTACTTTCAAGAAGTGTGAAGTGTTCTTGACAGGATCCATCATTGGTGTGTCCTAAAACCTTCCATGACGTTTATTTAGTGATGCTGAAGAAATTCTCAAGTGTCATCATTCCATCTGGACAAACATCTCTGACTAGTAAAAATTGCTTCAAGATCAACCTCAGCTTAACTGAACTGAACAGGCTTTATTATCCCAATTACATTGAATTGGGTGCATTAATCCTTTTTGGCCATTCAGATTGATCTAAGTCATATCATCCTTTAAGTTCTCGGGGACCATGGCCTTTCTAAATGCATCAACTCCCTCTCTTTTTGGCCTTTTTCTCATCCTTTTGGCACTCTTGAATCAAATGTCTCCTGTGAGCTGGTGCATTCATTTTTCTCTGTTTTACATCAGTGCCCCTTCTTAAACACCTTTTCCTCATCTTGCTTTCTGTTGGTTCCAGCCTCGAACTTCTCGTTAATGCTTCCATTGCTTCATTACTAACATATTGTCTCTATAATGTATAGCTGCAGCACTGCCTTTTGGTTTGAATATTTTACTTGTTAATTCCTTTCTTTTTATTCAGACCTTGCACTCTTCTAAACTTGCAGCTCCTAACATCTGCAGGCACGAATTGGCAAAATTTCAGAGGAAGGCGTCAAATTTGTTGGAGCTATATCTGGATGGACTGCCACACTTCTCTTCATGTGGATGCCAATTGCACAAATGGTATAATTTACACATGAAATCTCAAACATTTGTTTGACAGTAGTTATCTTAAAAGATTATTTCTTTCTATTTTTTTTTTTGATCGGTAATTATTTCTTTCTATTCAGTGGACAAATTTCCTGAATCCTGATAACATCAAAGGTTTATCAGCTTTCTCAATGTTGCTTGCCATGATTGGGAATGGACTTATGATCCCACGTGCGCTCTTTATTCGGGATCTCATGTGGTATGCTTTCCTCCCCACTCAATCCCTTTTATCCTCCCTCTTTTATATAATCTAGTTTAACTTGCCATCCTAGAGATGTTCAATCATCAGTGCTTATCTTTTATTTTAAACTTTGAAACATTTGCATTCATACTATCATGGATCTCAAATATGAACTTCTCACAATCTCTAATATGAACTGCCTTTCTGTAATTATTGTATATTGTGAGAAATGAGAATTACTGTAAAGAGTTCGTTTGGTGCTTTGTTGCATGTGTTGTAGTTTGTAGTTCTCAAATTCCTTGAATTTGCTATTCTGACATATGAATCCCTCACATATGGGCTCGAATCAGTTATTTGGTAGAAATTTAGTGATCTTGTCTTATTATGCATGATCTTCTTATTGGACATGACATTAGCAATGTCTTCGTTTCACTGGACCCATAGCAAAGGTTATTCCAGTCTCTTCAAAATACTTGATGATGAAAGCTTAGTGGCCCATGATGCAAATTATAATTATGTAAACTGAATTACCTGATTTAATTATTATGGGTGACTCGAACACCCATACTCTTGTAAGAATCAGTTTATGAGTCAGATGTCAAAGAAGTGGACCATGTAATATTAAATTTATGGAGCACTTATCTTGGTAGAGGACCAACAATTTTGAGGTGAAAGTGCTAGGGTCAACTTAACAAAGCCTTATCCCTATTATTTGGGGCCGGTTATATAAATCTTGTCTTGCCAGTTGATATTATATAAGGTCATTCCCTTAGTTAGATCACATATTATCACCTCTTTTTCTACTATCTCTACCTAAGTTAATCTTGGTTTCCTTTGCCCCCCTTAGCTTGACCTTCAATCTGAATCATGTCCTAGTCAGTACTCGATTGATCTCTCCCACTCATCATGCATTTTCTTAGTTAATATGACTTCATCATGGATTTAAATAATGGTTGTTACGCATTGATTTTTTGACCTTTCGATATCAATACAGGTCGATATATCAACGCCTGATATCTTTACGTATTGGGTATTACAGGCTGTTACCGGACCATTACGGCTATTACAGGACCGATATGGTTGTTTTGTGATCTTTTGTTATTTATTTGTTTTTTTGGTTTTGTTTTTTTTCGTAAAATCCTTATGACCCCTATTTTTATGAAATCTAAATATAAGAAAAATACTTAACAAAATAATTCAAAATATTGAAATGAGTTATCAAAAAATTCAGGCCGATATGACCTTGGAAAATACCTTTTGAACTCAATTTTTTATTTCATAATTAATCACACTAAATTGATTTTCATGCTCATAGTCATTTTTTTGTTATTATTTGTATTAGTTGTTGCAATGTTATTCAAATAAAATAATACTTTCTTAGTAGTTTAATTTAAAAATATATTCATATAAATATAGTAAAACATCTTGATAGGTGTTACTTGCAGAAAAATATATTTTTAGGTGTTTGAAAATTAAAAACTAACAATAAATGTATAAATTGTTATCAAAATGTGTATCGGTGACTTTTAAGAGGTTTGCTAGTATTTAAAAAAAATTCACGATTGGGGTTTATTCTCGTTATGGATGACCCAATACTCTCAATACCGTTACACTGTGACTACGACCGCGTCGTATCTCGCGACCACTATTTAAATCCATATATTTTATTAAATAAAATTTGTTAGCCAATATACACCTTCCTCCCCAAAATATTTCCAATATCAATAGAAATACCCTCTCTTCCTAAAGCCCTTTAGGTTTTCATCTTCCTCAATGCATTTTTTTTTCCTTGGAGACTCTAATTATACGAAAAAATATATGTTTTCACTAGTTTCCTTAAGTTCTCCACACTTAAGTTTTCTATATGATTTTAATTTAATAACTTCTCCATATGCTTTTAATTTCATCATTATTTAGCAAGACTCTTGGATCTTTACTCTTTATGCTCTTAATATCATTAAAATCTTTGGTTTCCTATACTTCAACTTAGCAAGTTTTTGGTTTTAATGTATTCTTCTCACCAACCTTTGTACCCAATTTGAAATAAAAATCATCATATGCCCCATCTTTAGCATATCTCACTACTTTCTTTACTTGCATTTCTATATACTCCCCAGTTTTCTTTAGTTCTTTTTTTT
The DNA here is from genome assembly GCA_008638375.1 of Nyssa sinensis. Taxonomy (NCBI): domain Eukaryota; kingdom Viridiplantae; phylum Streptophyta; class Magnoliopsida; order Cornales; family Nyssaceae; genus Nyssa; species Nyssa sinensis. The sequence goes on along the minus strand of CM018037.1, from coordinate 37,705,890 downwards.
TTTTTTTTCAAGTTTTATAACACTCCTTTTTTAATTTTACTATCGTCTAGACTTCATATTCCTGCCACCAAGTTTCATTCACATGAATGCATGTGCAGAGAGAGGACAGGTTTCTGCTTAGGTAAGATGGTTGTAAGTTTTTATTGGATTCTGTGTATTTCCCAATAAAAAGTTACCCTTCATGGTAGTAATTTGTAGCTGGAGGGGGAGAGAGACTGATGCGATATTGAATTCCGTTTTGCTTGATAAGATCATTATAGGTTTTCTTATTGCATTGTGTGTTTTCTGTAACATTATTGTACATGATTGCCATCACATGGTGGGAATTCATGCTGGAGTTGCTTAAAGAAACCCTTTGGAATTGAGTCACATAAAAATAACCCTCAAGTCACAGGAATTCTTGTTTTAGACGCATAATGGATGTAAAAACCATTTCAGATATTCTAAAAGATTCCTTTTTGCGCATTTTATTCTTCTAGGTCAAAAACGCCTTTCCTTTGTATGTAGGCTCCTACGTTGATTTTCTGAGGGAGTGGAAAGTCTAGTTTCTTTCCTCCCTTTGTATATGTGTTCGCCCCCCTCGGGCGGTCTTCTATATTACTTCCATTACTTATTAAAAAAAGAAAAAAGCCACCCTCTTGCCTTGGTGCTATCTTATCACAACTCAGAAGTGTGTCGGCCCTAATTCTGTTTCCCATTATCCTACAGAATAAGAAGAAGGTAACTTAACAATAAGTAGTGGTAGGTTAAATGACAGGGCAGGATCCTGGAGTATGGCCCAAGGCTTAGAATTAGTATTATCTCAAAGAATTGGAGTTTATTGTCCTTAAAGTGACAACATAAATGCCTTGTATTGCTTAGAAAATGCTTGACTTAAAAAGATGTTTACATGCTGTATGCTGAAGCATTTTTATGTATAGGAAATGAGTGGAATTGCAAACCGTATTCAAAACCAAAAATAGTTCATTTGACAAACTACGTCTGATTTAGATACTAGGAATAAATGATTTTTCAATTAACAGTGGTCAATTTAACATGAGTTGCTTGCAGGTTCACTGGTTCAAGTTGGGCATCTGTTTTTTATGGCTGGGGGAACCTTATATGCTTGTACTGGTAAAGCTATTTATGATTGATGAATCACCATCTGCAACTGCTTTTTTCTAAGTTTTTTTAGCAGTAATTTTATATGTTCAGGTTTTTTGAGCTGCAATCTCATGTGTTTTTTACTGGAAATATTGCATCACCGATTCAGGTTTAACAGTATTAGCAGGGAATTCTTCTTGGCAGCAACAGCTGGCTTGTACATCTGGATAGGTTGTCTCTCAATCCATATTTCAATTTCTAGGAGTGTTAGGGTGGACAACCCCCACAACCCAAAAAAAAAAAAAAATACTGGAACTTACACTCTAATTTTCTTTGGAAATTTTTTTTTAAAATTAATAGTTAGATCCCCCCCCCCCCCCAAAAAAAAATATATATATATATATATATATGTCCCAAGAGCTTCCTGGTAAAAGATGAATCTTATATACATTGATCCTATCCTATATATACATATATCTATACATATATACAAGTATACATGTGTGTATATATATATATATGTGTGTGTGTGTGTGTGTGAGACTAAAGACATACTTATATTTCCTTTTCTCTGTCCCTTTCGGAGTGAATTTCAGATTTTTTAAGTATTCTCTTTGGCTGATAGAAGCACCAAAAGCAGAGCAACACAGTCCTATTTATTTATTTAGTGGTCTTTGTAACAGGAATTGCGCTTTGGAGAGACCATAAAGTTTATGGAAACAGTTCACCATTAACATCTTTGAAGGAGTTGGTTTATGGACCTTAGTTTACCCACCGAGTGCTTCTGATACTGCCCTCATTGCTCTTCCATGGTGCTTAATTGATATAGAATTGACATGGTTCCATGGCTGCAAACATGAAATGTAACTATCTTCTCCTTGACAACAGGGAACTGCTATTACTTGGTTGACATTGCAAGCTGCTAGTGCCTGTTCGACATTGCAACTTGAGAATTGATGCAACCAAGTACAATTAGTTGCACCTCCTGGTGCACTTCTTCCCTGTAGATGGGTTGAATTTGTGTGGACATTAAGTCAGTAAGGATTCCTGTCATTTACATGTAATATGTCTACATTGTCTGTAATAATGTCCAAAAATTGGTTGAGGGTTTTTTTCTTTAATTTTTAACTTTTGGGAAAAAATCTCTCTCCCTGTTATTTTCTGTTCAGTTGAAATGCAATAAAACTTGGGGTCGGACTCGAGAGTGGATACAAGGGATAGAGTTGTATGAAAGAATTGGTAACGTACCTTGCTTGCACCTCTGTAATTATAATTATATAATTATAATTGTAGAATCTCGGTACATTCTTATAGTTGGGGATACTTTCACTCCAGGATCTTGGGGAATTGCAGTGGGCGACTTATGAATTCAAATTGTCCTCAAGATTGGACTGAACTAGTACGGTGTCCGGTCCCGTGTAATGTAAGGAATGGACCATTATGCTGATCAATACGTGGTGGCTGAAATGCAAGCTGAGCTAATAGATGTGTGTAGCATATATTTTAAAGGGTAAATTACATTGTCTTCACTCACAAGCCAAACCTAATGTATGTCGCAATTTAACTGACCTTGTATTGCCGACGCCACTGCTGCTAGTGTAAAATTTAAAAGGGTGTTATAGACCAGTTTCAGTACAAATTGAAATGTTGTGATTTTGGACCACGTTTTCCTCTTCTTACCTCTCATGATAATGGAGAAACTTTTCACTAATTAACCCTAAATAATTTCTCCTGCAAATACAGAATCCCTACCCCGTAGCATATATATGCACCTTACTTCCTCTTCACAAATAGAAACACCAAATTAAAGCAACAACCTGTAAATAATTTCTCCTGCAAATAGAGAGTCCACGCCTCAGTGCACATGTACACACACACATATGCATATCTACACCTCACTTTATCTCATCCTATCTGTTGTTGCTTGAAGGAAAAAAAAAAATGCCAAAATAGGGTGTCACGCCCCAAATTCCAGCGAACCCGATGCATGAGTAACGAGACAAAAAGAAATAAAATAATAAAGAAATGAAAGATAATAATGACATTCTCATACATTCCGTACACTGTTCTGATACATATATAAGGTCTGGTCCATTGGTTCACAACATACAAAATAAAATACAGTCTCGGGCTTATGCCCTTACACAATATCAAAAGCGCCCCTTGGGCCCAACATAATCCTCAATCAGACCGTCTCTATGTCTCGTACAGCTGGGACATCATCTGAAATGTTTGCCCCACTAAAGGGGTCAGCTCAACATGCTGGTACAATATAATGCTAATGCAAGAAACAAAACTAAGGTCGTGGCATGTGCAAGTGTACAGTTATTTCTATATGGCATTCGATATCATGATGACAGTATATAAACAGTATACAGTATATGAGCAATATGCGTGACACACCCATGCAACTCTATGCCACCCATGTCTCATGATACGGTCATTCTCCGCTGGCATGAGTACCGCCACTTATGTCTCGCTTCACGGTCCGGAATCCGTCAGGCTCGCAAGTACCTAATGGCCGATTTTGAGTTTTTCACCACAGGATCTGCACCCTCATAATGCAAAGCACCAAGTGCTTACCCACGCCATGTCCAAGGAATCACACTATGTCAATATGCTCCGATCTCATCATGTCATAATACAATCTCAATGATGCATCTCATTCATACATAAAACATGCTTTCAATTACATACTTCATAATGTCAACAGTTCTCCAAGCATATGGTTCACACACTACACTAACACATTCAATATACACATAATCATCTCCCACATCATCACCCAACATCAGCAAGATAGCATGGAACACATAAGCATGTAACATTCAAGCAACAAGTGAACAATCAAGGCAGCAAATCAAGTATTCCTAATCTCAATTCTATTTCTTACTTAGCACAATATATCGTACCTGTAAATCGGTCTCAACTCAAGAAGTGCACTCGAGGTATGGTAGGATCACTGTGAAAATACTGAAGGTCAGAGCACCTTCTCCTTGCCCTTTCGCGTTCCTATAAGCATAACAGGTAATTCAGTTCATTGTCATTTGGATTTATTCTATTCGTCAAATTTTATGTCTTTAATTCATAAGTTTCTATTTTGCTAATTTAGACTCCACTATTGAGTCCGGGATGTCGAAGAAACTAAGTTTAGGCTTTCGTAGAATTCAATTCGGGCACCTGGGTTAAAAAGGGCAAAACAGTCATTTTGCACTTTACACGGGTCCTTACATTTCGTGACCTCTTTTCACAAATCGGACTCCACGGTTGAGTCCGGAATGCTCGAGATAATAAAGTTTCACTATTTGTTTACCTAATTCGGAGTTCATTTGACTGTATTTTAATTCAGGGGTATTTTGGTAATTTTATATGTTGCTACGTGTCTTTTATTTTTCGGGACCCCGTCTCGTAAAACGGACCTCACCATTGGTCTCAGAATGACCGAGATAGTCAAAATACACTAATGACTTGTCCCATTTGGACTCCGGGATATTTTAGAATATTTAATTAATTAATTAATTAATTAATTAATTAATTAAATTAATATTTTATTAATATTTAATTCTAGTGGGCCTAACTGTAATTTCTCCAAAGTTCAGGGGTTAAAATGTAATTTTCGAAAGTTCAGGGTCAAGTTTGTAATTTTTAAAAGTCTAGGAGCAATTTTGTAATTTCGGAAAAAACCCTTATTCTCAATTTGGATAGCCAAACAGTGGCTAATCCAAAACAAGGATAAGATATCCCTGTTCCCATTAAATTCAAATTTCTAATTTCTTATCCTCGTAGCCAAACAGACCCATTGGGTTTTTAATTTAAAACAGGGGCGTGACATAGGGTGTAACAAAGGGAAGAGAATCAAAAAAATAAATAAAATTGTTGTCTTTTTTTTATCTATATAGACATACATACATACATTTATGTACGCATGTATATGGGGCAAGAAAAAGTATGGAGGCTTTAATTGTGAATATGCACAAGTTTATAATGGCAGTGAGGCAGGAGGTGTGTAGCCAGGATTTACAGTCTTAGGGGATTGCTGAAGTCGGTCAGAGTGATAAAATAGATGAGACAATGAGGATATTTTTGTCCATTTACTTGTAGAGTATTTTATTGATTTTTTTTATTAAAAATTCAAATTATATAGTGGGGGTAATATTCACTTTTCATTTTCTCTGTTACACCATTTCCAAACAAAGACCGACTAAGAGTGTCAATGTAATTAAGTCAAAAGTTAAGATTTGACTTTAATTAAACCAAATCATACCAGAGGTCAGTGTAATTTATGCTATTTTAAATTAGAGCATCATCATAATATCATTCATCTCACATGTTTATATCTGATATGCATAATCATGAAAAAATTTCATATTACCTTAGTAATAGCTCTCAAAAAGGGGTGTGTGCGACATATATTTTAAATTAAAACATAATTGTGATATCATTCATTCCACATGTTTAGATTTGCATGACCATTATAAAATTCCATGCTACCTTAGTCCTAGCTCTTAAAAATGGGGTTGCTCCAACTTTGACCATTTCAGGGGCCTTAGCCCTAAAAAAATTAAAAGAGTCTACAGTGTTAAATCTTCTATTCTGAAGATAAAATTCTCAATTCACTCCCCTTTCTTATCAAGGGATTGAAAGAGGGGGTTCTTTTCTGTATCTAATAGTTCAGAGATCACCCTAGAGTAGGGGCAAGACCAAGAGATGATTCATTATTTCAAGGTCCTAACTAACACTTTAGAAATTGATTCAAAAAGACCAAACTAAACTCCTCGATGTTGAGGTGATGTCCTAACTTCAACTATAATGCCTTTTATATATACCCATCCACGTATATATACATTATGCTTATTTCTCTTGATCATGCTTACCCGATAGCGAGCTTTGGTGAAATGATATGGTTGTTTTATTGTGACATGAAAGTCACAGGTTCAAGTCACAAAATAATAACATTTACGATTGCAAAATTAAGACAATATACATCTAATCTTTCCCAAACCCTAAAGTGATAGACCTGATGGTAGCCTCAGGCACTGAGACCTTCTTGTTTGGATTATTTGTATATTCTTTTTCTCAAGCCTTCCATGTATCTGGATCCTTAGCACAATAAACCCCAAACTTAGGAGAGCTAGACGATCAACTCCAAGGCCTAGTGATGGAGTCCACCAAGCTTAGATGATTTAGATCCTGAGGTCAAGGCATCCTCAGAGAAGGTTGAGATTAGCAGACCATTGAGAGGCCAATCACTAACCAACTTTGGGACTGAATAGCTGAACTTTTTGACAAAAGTGACAAAAGCATGAGGGAGTAGAGAGTGCCAGAGCTAAAATAGGGGTTGTGCAAGCTAAGGCCGAAATGAGGAAAGGCAGATTACTCAGGCTGAGGCTTGGAAAGAATGCAACGGAATTCGAAGATTCCCTAAACTAAAATTAGAATACAAACAACTGATATGGAAATTGTTCTAGGTAATTCTTCTTTTGCTAAGGAGGCTTCCTAGCTAAGAGCTGGGAAGGAGAGGGAGATAAAAGTTGTAGTTGATTAGGCCTTAGCTAATAAAGAGAGAGAACTACTGGAATTGGGCAAGGACATCCAGTTCCAAGGGGTACTAAGAGAGCTTGAACAAACCACTGACTAAAGTTAAGACTAAATCCCCGAGGCCCACTAGAAACTGCAAGTAGTGAGTGGGGATAGGGTAGAAATAAGAGACTGAAGCTAGTGAGAATATAGATGGCATAGTGGCTGTCAAAATTACTGATGCCTTTACTCAAAATGATCCTCTTGCCACCATTTTTTTATGAAGAGAATCCCTCTTTAGTAGAGTGAAGGAATGATACCTCCTTTGTGTCTACCATATCTCTTATGTCGAACCATTGTACTTGGGTACTTTAATCCTAAAACTTGAGCTCAAGAATAGACAAATCCAACCACAACTACTCTGTTTGTTAGTACAATAAGAACAAGGACAATGCTACTATAAGCTTGAGCTTATATAAGATAAAGATATTTAACTATTGGAAGGTTTAGGAATTGAGTTTTTACTCATCCTAACTGGAACTTCACATGTGTGTGCAGGGACTTAGATGTTTCTAAGTCAAAGTTGTTGCTTTTTTTAGAGAGAGAGAAGAAGTGCATTCAAAATGCTAACCAAAAACAATTAGAGCGACATCGAAACAGCATAAAATTTGCATACATAGATGACCAAAATTCACATTCACAATTTAGGAACTTAAAAAGAGCTAGCCGCTCCCACCACTGTGGGTCTGTTAAATGTATGTAGCCTCGCCTCCAGGATTAGAGAGGTTGATTCTAAGACACGAACCTGTGACCTAGAGGCCACAATGGAGCGCTGTGCCTGAGGCTCGCCCTGTACAATTTTGGAACTTGTAGAGTGAAAATAAACCATAACATAGACGAGGGAATTCTAGTTCAGAGTGTACAAAGAAACAGCCAGAGGCTGATCATGTTTTCATCAAAATAAAAGAAAAGAAAAGACATGATAGAGCAGAGACGATGGAAACTAAACCCGGCCATCCCACAGGCACTCGGAGCTAGCCTTGGCCCCTTTCAAGAGGCGCTCGACATCTTCAGGAGGGTCCAAACCCATACTATTCGCACGCTCCCAACGAGCCAGTCTGCTCATCCCAAGGCACGGCCCGTACACCATGTTCATGTCGAATTGCCTCAACACCTCCTCATTCTCATCGTAATAATCTGTACGCACACATATCAACAATATAATCACATCATTACAGTGAACACTACGGTTTTGAAAAGAAAAAAAAAATCTGTACCATGGCTAGCCATGTCATTCAAATCAAATACCATGATGCCACTAAATCATTTACTATACTTATTTTCATTAATCAAAACCCTAACCATCGACAAAATTAGGAATAGTTTGACATTCAAAAACCCTATACCAAAATATCCAATAAAAGCTACATCACAGTCACGGATATGGGGATAAGAAAAGTGGGATAATTAGAAAGCCAAAGAAGAAAAAGGAAGAGAGAGACCATTGAGATTGACAGAGCCATGGGATACGAAGGCGGGGGGTTGGGCAATGTCAGAACCGAAAGTCACCGAGTGGTTCGGAGATGATTTCTTGGAAGAAGAAGAAGAAACTTTTCCCTTTGGCTTCGCAGAGGGCTTGGCTATGCCGCCGCTCTTCTTCCTCTGCCGGAAGAAACCCTTCATATCGCCTCTTGTTGATGCCATTCTCCTAAAAAACACTCTCTGTTTTGCTTGTGATTTCAAATTTTGAATTCGAAGGGGATCGGCCACCTGTTTATAACATGGACGTAAATGACGAATTTTTTAGGCCTTTTCTTAATTTTTTTTTTTTCAAACTCACGTAATTTTAAAAATTATATATTGATTTTTGAATTTCAATGATAAATTTAAAAAATATTACATTTTGATGATGCAAGTTTGAAATACAATTTCAAACAAATCCTTGTTTGTTTAAATAAGTTTTCAAATTTTTATTTAATTTAAATCATATATTCGCATGTTAAAAATTTAATTTCGGTTAAAAAATTGTTATTAAAATTGCATCTTCAAAATACGATTTTAAAAATTCATATAAATTTGAAAAATAATTAGAAAATGGCATGAATAGGATTAAATCAAACCAAAATTACTACATTTAGTAAACAATTCTGTAAATGACAATAATTGCTATCACATCAAGTACTTTTGAAAATATCATCTCATTAATCATTGGTCCTCTTTTTATTTGGGCATTATTTAAACAATGCCTTGGGGTCCACAAAACATCATCCTTATAACATATACAGTGGGGCTGTGGGCCACAACACGGTTTACATTACTATATTTACTTTTTATATTTTTTTTTCCTTATCCTTCTAATTCATTAAATTTGAGAAATAATTAGAAATAAGTTCTTGAATAAACTTTGTGAGAGTCGTAGGACATACACTATCTTTTTTCAATCATAAGTTCATCGACACATTGATATTTTGAGTTAAAGTCATTTATTAATTAGTTGTCATTTTTATGTTTTTATAAATGAAAAATATACCCTGTAAATAAATATCACAATCCTTACTACGTTCTCTGTTAACACACACCCCTCTACCACTGATCTCTCTTCAGACTGCACGTCTCTATTTCTCTCTCTCTCTCATTGTTCTCCATCACCAAAAAACTACTCTATTAATTATTTATTCTACATAATTCGTCGGTTCAACCACTCTCTGAATGAGGAAGAAACCACCGTCTGTCGATTCTTATGATTAATTGGTTTAGGTAAGCTTTTGATCCATGATAGAGAAAATCCCTAAGAGAAATCAGTTGCTTAGTTGCCCGATGCTTGCAAACACTTTCATTGTAAGAAGGTTAGTTTACATCGTAGTTGTTGGCAGCATCTAAAGTCTTGATCATCTATTGCTAATTACTAAGGAAGAATTGGTTATGGTAGTGATGGTCCCGGTGGTTGTTACCACAATTACCAATTAAAATGATCCCGAAGTTCTGTTGGTAGTGATGCATAGTGGTTGTGGCAGGTAGTGGCAACGATTGCACATGCTTATGAGACCATGATCGATGATACTCAAGTTCTGGTAACTTCGACTTATTGCATAGCCACGTTGTTAGCAACAATGGGCTACCACTAAAGCTAGCAAATTGATCATTACCGACCTTGTCTAAACCATTTAGAGTCTCGACCAAGATAATTCTCATCATGTTATTCTCTTTGTTAATGAAGAAGCATACTATTGTTTAATGGTAGGAATGGTCATCTTACCTTAAACAATGACATAAAAAAGGACACAAAATTCCTCGAAAGTTGGACATAACTCCTCTAAGTTGAAGCGAAAGTAGTGATCAACAAGATACCAAAATCAAGTATTGGCACTCAATAATGCCCAATCCACCACAACTTGGGCAAGGGGAAGAAAAGAATTCAGTGTCAATGCTCATAGATTGATTTTCTCTAAACTAGGGAATAAAGTCATCCATGAGTGAAGTTGCTGACAAAGGCAGTCCCATCCATCACTATGGAACCCATGAAGGCTAAAAGGTAAAACAAAAGATCATGAGATTGGAAATAGATTAAAGATATATGTTGGGAAGTCTAAGGTTCCTTTTATACCCTAAAAACTTGGCAAATCTAATTCTAAGTCGATTTAAAAGACTAATTTTTGGTAAAATACGCAAAAACACATAATTGTCGCAAAACTGGTTGAAATAAGATTGGGTACCAATCAACATACACTGTGTGTCGAGGACCGGGTGTTAATCAACATACACTGAGTGCCGGTCGGCACACAAGTAGGGGAAACCCCCTTCTCTATGTGTCGAACGACACACGGAGAAATTCCTGGGAATTTTGCCATGTTTTAGAATTTTTCAATGTTTTATCTTATTTTATGCGACCTTGAACACATCAAATGTAATTTTGTTTGTGTGTTACCAACCAAACATGTTTATCATTGTTATTAAACTGTAAAATTCATGCATATTCATGTCATCAATCTCAAAAAGAAGTCTAGTCATTAAAAAAATATAAAGGAAATAACATTATCCATGACTATAAGTCATCAAAAGTAGTCAAATCTAACGGCGACCTCGTCGTGCTCTTTCTTGACGTTGAGATTGACTGAAAATGTGCCTCTTCTTCCTTAATGTCCTTATCTTCACTCTCCTTGACTTGTCTCAAGGCCCTTCTCGGCCTAGCTAGTGGAGTATGAGAGCTTTCTGGTTGGCTTGTTCCCTTCTTCTTTGAATTGCCTCCCCTACTACAACTAGGGATTCACCTCTAGGTCGAGTTAGGCCTTGAATTATTCTCTGAAGACAAGAAACTCTAATGGCCTAAAAGGCAAGAAATCCAAGTCACACATTAATGTAAGGAAAAGTACTCATATATGCAAAAAGAGAATAAAATCTCACAATATCTGTGTCAGCTAGGCAAGTGGCTTTATGCCACGATTTAACAATGACTTGGCCCACCTTGTGCTTCAACGTTGTGATATAGAGACTTCCTTCATAAATGGCATGCGCTACCTGAACTCTCAATAGAGTGTTAGTTTAACCCAAAATAGAAAAAGAACATAGGAAGTGACAGGTAAGAGATTTTACCCCAATCAAGTGATCAGGGTCTGAAAGTCCCTCAATTTCCCCCATAGGACGGGTATGCTCATCCAGCATGACGGTCCCATCATCTGTCAGTATATACACATTCAAAGTTAGAAAGGCCACCAGTAGCCCTACACCAACAGCTGTGGTGGAAGCCTCTTAAGATGACTTAGCGCTAGTATTAGGTCGCCCATCTTTGGAAAGTGGAGGCGGATCCCCAGTTAAAAGGGGCATCAACTCTCCCAAATTGGTTAAATAATTGTTACATAGGCACCCCCTCGTATGGCTTGAGAAATTCTGTATCAATGGCAACAGGGTCAATCTCCCTCATATCAACTAGAAGGGTCGTAGGTGGGAAAAGTGTTGCCACCGCATCCACTTGGTGAATCACACTCTCGCCCAAGTAATACACATTCTCAAAAAGGCTCTCCGAAATCAAGCATATGCGCACTATTCCTACACTTCTCTCAACCAAGGCTGGAACCCCTCCCCAGGGGTTTCATCAAATCTATTATAGATTGAGAAAACATGAGTACTAGGATAAGGTCTTGTGAATAAAATAATGGTTTCTAGCAAAGGAAACTCACTGTGTCGGCTCGGAATTGTCTAAAGCCATCCAAAACTTATGAATTATGTCCGCACCATGGCAATATCGCCTATTGTCCTTCCTCCACCACTATATATAGGGAAACACATCTTTCTTAGAAGCTTCTAATAGAATTGGCAGCAACTGAAGGACCTCTTAGGCCCAAATCTGTCAAAATAGAAAAGCTTGTTTAATATTGTTCTTTAAAGAAAATCAAAACGAATAGTCAAGAGTTTAAGAGATTCACCTTCGAGAGGACATTGAAGCTACCAAGTCCCTTCACAATCCCTCGGGACAAAAAGCACATCCATCAATATAAGACTATCATTGTAGTGTCAGCCTAGTTATAACGCCCAAAATTGTTCACGTCCTCCAAAGCCAAGAAACATCACAAGTCGGATGGTATCACCGACATTTGCAAAAAAGGTCCACCCAAACACAAAGAGCATGAATGCTTTAGTCAACTAGTTCTCCGCAACAGTACCATTGCAATCCAAGTAACTGAATTCATCTAAAATCTGCTTGACCTGAATGGCTCGCCAGATGCAAACGGGGGCCACCATCCTAAGAGTAAGAAAATTTCATCCCAAGGTACGTGCTCGCTACCCACCGTGAGGCCAATGATCATAGAAAAGTCAAGGTGACTTCCCTGAAATGAAGGTGAAAAGTATTAATGTCCCACCATCACTTAGCTAGTATATATAAGACCTTCCGATCATGATTCGCATTAAAGATACGGTCTAAAGATAGGGCAAATCCAGCCTTGTGATATGGCCTTTGCACCTATTGGAAACGTTTGCCCACCATTCCTCTATATCTGCAGCCGAGCCTCGGGAGTGAATCGCCAGCTCTTTCCGCAAATACAAGAAAGCCAATGTGTTAGGAAAGCCTTCTAATAGCATGAACATGTCAAACAAGAATGAAGTTTGCGCACAAAGTCAAAGGAAAACAAAAAAAAAAAACCCATTAGAACATTTTCACAAGCACGTGGTGTGCACTCTCTCAAGAGGTATGTGGTAACATGCTCTTGCATGAAATATCCCTATTTTACATGCAAATGTTTTTTCAAGGTGAACCACTAACAAAAACTCAAGAAATCAAGCCAAAAAATTTCAAAACGGTCGTAAAGAAACATTAAAAGTTTTATACTTCTCTATTACGGTACTATTAGGATAAATGGTTAATCAGTTCTTGAAATAAGCTTGTGTGCTTCGGTAGCCCAGGGGGGAGTCTATATCGTAGGATTGTCCTATAAACTGGTTTGGGAGCTGCTAAATCCCGATCAAAATAAAGCATGGCGACTGAATCATCATGCCCTTCACTTACCATTTTCTTTATAAAACTTTGGATTTAAAGGTGAAAGCCACAAGTTTTGATCTTCCCAAGGGTGAAAACAAGCATAAAACACTTCAATCTAGTCTATCTCACAACCTTTCAAAAAGTAAGGAAGAATGCAATGGGAGAAAAGTTCAAGAACACAATGCAAAAGGCCAAAAAGTCACAATATTTAAAACCAAGCTTCCCAAGCACCCGAGTGCCAATCGGCACTCACGGGTGATTGATTGGCACACAAAGGGACAAACCCCCCCCTCTTTGTGTGCCAATTGGTACACAGAGCCTTTTTGGGCTATTTCGCCAATTTTGGCTAATTTTGTCCACCAATTTTAACCTACTTTTTGGAATAGTCTAATATTTTTTTTGCCAAAATAGGTCTAAGAGTATGTCTTGATTCGATATCGGGCACCAGAGGGAAAAATGGTAATTTGTCTAATTTCGATCAAATTTGACCAATGCATTGTTTCGTGGTATTGGTCCACTAATCCAAAACTGACATGAATCAAGTAGCCCGTGTCGCCTCTAAGCGGTTGTGCAGATAGTATGCCTTTAGTGGTTCCCTTAAGATTATGGCCACATCTCCTGAGTAGGACACAGTTGTCTTCCTCTCCAGCAACTAACGAACGTCGCTCTAGTCGGTTTGATTTCTTTCCCAACGAAGTTTAAGTCATCACTCGTTTGCTCTTCCCCAAGAAGTCCAAAAAACTTTCATCTCCCTAGTGAGTCACAATTTGACATGAAATCAATTCCCCCGTGGAGTCTTTATTCCCCATAAAAAATCAATTCATTCACAAATCATCATAAAACCTATTAGGATCACATTTATTTTTGGGTAAAGCCATCCATTAAAGTTGTAACCTCATAAAACCTTTCCATATTTCGTAATCTAAGACTTAAAGTGTCACTCTGATTTGTTGCGGCTGCTACTCTCCCCCCTTCTCTCTCTCTTCCCATTGTTCTTTGCTTGGTGGTATAACCCGTTTCACACCATATTGCTATATATATAGTAGTTTAAACATTGAACTTTCTGGTTGCCTAAGATTAGATCTCTACTGTAGAGATTCTGGCCAGTTAAAAACCCTCCAATTATCTCCTTAACCCATAAAGTTGACCCCTATTGGCTTTTACTAATGTTTACAGCCATGGATTGGCTTACATCACTCTGATTTGCATCACTATAATGAAAATGTTTAAATTAGTATTAGGTATGTTACATTCTCCCCACCTTTAAGGAGTTTGGTCCTCCAAACTTGCTAAAGAGTTGTTCTCCCAACCTTGGGGCTTAGTTAGAGTTTACTTAATGTATTCAAAACATTAAGGCTATCTTTCATTAATATAAAAAGGGTTTACAAGGTATTAAAGATAGATCATAGTACATAAATAGTTAATAGATCATCATAATACAAAAGATGATTAGTGGCATAGTACTGAAGATGGATTGTTGTTATCTATTGACTGATCATAGTTTACTAGATAGATCATAATACAAAAAGGTTAGAAATAACCTAGCTAGTCATGTGTTATTGGTTAGCTTATATATTCTCATCATTGTTATAATTAGGTCTATAGCAAGTTATTTTAGGGCTTCCTAGCATCACTCTTGACCTCATCCGACATTAGTAGGGTTGGACTAGGGTGGTTCTAATAGTGGCCCCGACTCTGGTACTTGTACAAAGAGTAAATTAGGAAAATTTCGGTATGCGTGACCTTCCCTCATGCCACAAAATTTGCAATTTCCTCCCCTGGTTTCTAATGCAATACGCATTGTAGAAGCGTACTTAGCGACATTGGAGCATTGCCATAGGAGCAAAATAGCAAGAATTAACCTTCCATCTTTAAACTAGCTATAATTTTGTGCACAAGGATCAAACATTAGTTTTTAGTAATTTTTATCATTTTTAGTAACTTTTAATTCTAATCGAATATGGGTCAAATAAACTCGGATCTTCTTTCTATTTTCAAGAGCATCTTATTTTTTGTTGTATTTTAGTTTTTAGAAGGTTTTGGATTTTGTCCATATTTTTGGTCAAATTCATATCTTTTATTTTATTTTATGTCTTTTTAGCCATATGAGTTTTAGCCTTATAAATATGATGCTATGTAATGATAGTGGCAGTTTTTTTGTGATGATAAAATTCTTTTGAGAATTATTTTCTCTTGCTTAACTCTTGGTATTCATGAGAATCAACGAGTGTTCGATGCTTTTTGATCCTGACATCTTTCTATGAGAATTTCAACAAGTTCAAGAGAGGGTCGTGATTGGTTTTTCTACTACGCACTACATCAGTTGGTATTAGAGTTGCGTTCGTTCGAGACCATGCCACCACTGAAGATGTGTTAGTGTTCAAAATGCGCCTCTCAATGAAGTGTTGGAGCTGAGATGATGTAACCTAGTTACAACAACAGGTTGAAGCGCAAAGGCAGCAAATGGAAGCTATGACTACCTAGATTGCAGCGTTGACGGTTGGCCTTCGGCATGGAAACCATTCCTCATCCGTACTTTCGATGGGGGATGATAAAGCCCTAGAGGATGAGTTTGACAATCCATACGCTTTTGTTTAACCCATTTTTAGGGGTAGGAGGCCTATAGCAGAATAGAATAGGATAGATTTGGACTCGTGACATTCGGAGGTTGGATTAAGAATTGATATTCCAGAATTCCAAGAAAGTTTATAGCCCGAGGAATTTTTAGATTGGATTACTACTGTGGAGGAAGTTCTAGACTTTAAAGAGGTGCCTGTAAATAAATGGGTGTCTTTGGTTACTACTAGGTTCCGGGATAGGGCAGCAACCTAGTGGTAGCATACAAAAATGGCTCGGGAACTATAGGAGAAAAACAAGATTAATTCATGTGAGAAGCTGAAGAAGTACATATGAGGGGCATTCTTACCCCTTAACTATGCAAAGACATTGTACCAACAATTACAGAATTCACGACATGGAGTAAGGACTGTGGATGATTATACGTCCGAGTTCTACAAATTAATGGCAAACAATAATCTGGAAAAGATAGAAGAGCAACTAAAATCCCAGGTATATTTGTGGTTTCCATACCTATTAATAGCATACTCATGTTGTTGTTGTGGCTCTTGCTCTCCCTACCTCTCTTTACCTTTCTCTTTGCTTGATGGTGTAATCTACTACACATCGTGTTGTTATATACAGTTTAAACACTAAACTGTATTTTTTCCCAATATTAGATCTTTACTGTGGAGATTTTGGCCAAGCTAAAAATCCTCCAAGTTGTCCCCTTAACCCCTAAAGTTAACCCCTATTGGCTCTTACAAAGTTTTCAGTTATGGGTTGACTTACATAATTCTGATTTGCATCACTATAGTGAAAGGATTTCAATTGGTATCAGGTATGTTACACAAAGATAGATCTTTATTCTAGCCTTTCAATATGTATAATTTTGGCTAATAAATAATGGAGGTCTATTCGTCGATTGCCCTTTGACAAAAACGGTTCTTATAATATTTGCCATATATTTACGCTTGGAGTATTAGCTCCTTTATTAAGAGACGAGACTTTGGTATCTCTTGTTACCCAGATATATACCCTAGAGGGAATGAATAGGGTATTTCAAAAACTATTAACAACTTTTACAAACTTTAAAGATGAATGCAATATGCATAAAGTATGTTGAAGAACAGAGAGAAAAAAAGAACAAAGACAATAATTTTTATGAGGTTTAGAAAAATTTATACGTCCTCGACTCAAGCATCCCCATTTGAGGTTTTCCACCATCTTGATCTCTTTCACAAATAGAGGTTAAACCTTTACAACAAGATCTCCTGACTTTTTGCTCAACAAAATATCTCATTTTGTCTCACAAAGATAGCACCTACTCGCAAAGCTTCGCCATAATGAGAAGATACAAGTGTAAGCAATATTGGAATAAGCAGAAGTAAAATGATACTTACCTTCAGTCATATAGTTTAAGCCATTCAGCATGATCCAACATTTGTATCACGAACAACCTACTACTACCCTCACATTGGTATGTACGGTGAGAAATGGATAAGGGTTTACTGCCTACTCTATGTGTTACAGAATGCTTGCAACACAATGGAAGTTACAGGCTTATTAATAGATAGGCAAGGATCCTAATCCATAGAGATGAGATCCTTATCAACTTCCTCTCATTAAGGAAGTTGGTTAATTATTTAAAATCTCAATATGATAACCACTTGTGTAGATAGGACAAAAAGTAGTTAACCGAACTTAGTTACCCAGAATCTTGACATATGAAATATATATTTACACATCATTAATACAGGTTGGAAAGCTGATGTGGCATGTGGGACACCTTGAATCTCCTAATGGAGACATGCTTACATTCTCCCACTTGGCGGACATGACGCATCTCAAAACTTACTGGGTAACAAAGACTGAAACTAAATATGGCAATATAACTGAAACTACCCAAACTTCATATGAAAGACACAATGCACGAATCATAGCGGTTATGCCTTTTGTTTTGGAACATTTCCTTCCATGTATCACGATGCACTATTCTCTCAAGACTTTATGTGGTATCATACTTTATGAATAACTTCTTATAAGTTATTATTGGGTCCATTAGTCCTAATGGACTACATCTTAAAGGCAAAATTGTATGTGCACAAAACAAACATGCCTTTTCATCAACAAAAACAAATGTCAACAAAAATAAGAAAGCAAAAAAAATATGCCAATTAATCTCATGTGCTCTACAAACCACCTTTATAAGAACTCTTTTACTATGAGATTTATATAATCAGATCTGTACTTATATGCTCAATATTAACTTCTTACATATATCTAAATAATAAGACACTTTATGTCAATATGCTTGCATTGGCTACCACTTTAGAGTAAAAAAATGCAACCCAATTATCACAATGAATCCTCAATAGCTTGAACTCTAAAACACAATCCAAAGCTTCGTGATATCTTTAACTACATAGCATGTGAAGTAGCTTCAACGCTTATAGTCCTTGATTTTTTTTATAACTAACTTATAGCCTTTAGATAGGTACTATCCTTAATCTATAAAATTTTCTAAAACTCTTTCAATGTAGGTTTTATGAGACAATCATAATGTCTTTTCAAACATGTCTCTACAAATCTTCTACGTCTAATGACAAAGGAGATTCCACCTAAATCCTTCATTTCAAAGTTTTAGAAAATATTATAATTTTATGTAACAAATTTAAGTCATTGAATACAACTAAAATACATCCACAGGTAAGTCCTCCCACTGACCTTAAAGTATGTACAAGTATGCACAACATTCACTATTGAACCATATGAAGTCATGAACCTTGAATACTATTATAGAAAGCTTACTTTAATCTATATAGGATGGTCATTATCTTGCAAACCAAATGACTATCTTTATTAGAACAAAATCTTAAATTCCCTTATGTATACTTCTTCTGACCCCAACTTAAAGGATTGTTTTCATATTTACTTAATGTAGCCCCATAAGGGCTACCATTGCCATGATATTTCTAAATAAGTCCTTCTCAGGAACTGAAAATAAGGTGTTTAAAGTTTGGTCTTTATATCACTTAATGTTATTAATCGAGTCCCTTATGGTCTTATAGACCATTTTAAAGCCAAAGGCCTTGACTCCCTTAAGTAACATTTTGATGTTCCAAACTTGAATCTAACTAATATATAGAATTTTCTTTAGTCATGGCTTATATGAAAGCTAGATAAGATCATTCCCATGTCTAACATCAAAGCTAAACCTTTTAAGTATAACAATATATTACCAAAAGTAGCTAAATTTGTTACCTTAAAGGATTTCCTTTATACTATAACTTTAGCTTGGGAAGCTTATGTTATAGACTGTATGTTGACTTGTTCTTATCTGATAGTTTTTGAATTAATCAACAATTCATCTTTATTCACAAGGATCAAATTTGAATCTCATGATTCCTCCCACTCAAGTCAACATCCTTAATTTAGCAATTCTGGTTTTAACAATTCTAAGTGTGTAAATAGAGATTACCATATAGCTAATAGAATATCGATTGACTGACTTTGGGTTCAATTTCTTTAATTGTGAGACAACTGTAAATGTGTAAATGACTTAAACTAATTTCCATGCTTTCCATAATTCAATTGGCATTTACAGAATAACCTTTAGATGAAACTCAGTTTAAGACATAAACCTCAATTCGCAAAGATAATGAAGAACCATGAAGTTGCTAAGTATACTCTTTTATCTCAAGCAACACTGTATCAGGTACTGTGAATTTTATATTGAGCAATTTTAGCTTATTTTTTATTTGAACCCAACTTTTATTCCAAATAGTGTATATGATTCCAAGTATTGTCTTACTTTTTCTCATACATTTATAGGTCTTTTTGGTCTACTTTAACTTTATATAGTCCTAAATATCAAAGATATTCTTTGATTTTCTTTATGGAGATATGTCACAATCTCCCAAACCAAGTTATACAGGAAATCTCATCTTTTATACCACACTTGATGTCAATACCATATAAGATTAAAAGACTATGAAAAATCTAAAACTTGATATAAACCAATAATCAAATGAGGTCCCAACTATAGCAAAGTCTTTAATCAAAGATTTTGGGCTTGCAAAGACAAATTCAAAATCTAATAGTGTCACTTTTGAAAAGAAACCTAATTCTCAAAGGCCCAAAATATTTTTTAAAATAAATTTCTTTATTTTCTAAAGTATCAATGTGTGAAAGCATCCCATTTCAAAAAGGAATGCTTTGCTCACTTCCTATCTATTTCCTTAAGCTTAGAAAACCTAACATGATATCGACAATGGGAATTGTAATTAGCTGTATCAATTCACTAATTATTACAATGAGTGTTAATAATTTAGAATCATAACATATAACAAATATAAGATTACTTTTGAGTCATTTTCTTATGTGTTTCATTTCTTGATGATGAATAATTTATCTTTATTGTCATATCACTTGAGTGGCACACTTTTTTCTTCATTCATTGTGAAACATCATAACTGTCTTTATTTTCATATTTCAAACTCCTCATTTCTTAAACACGCAACTAGAAGTAAATTGATGGATCATATTCCTTTATGTGTATTTTAAAGCATCCTTAAGTAGTCCATATTTCATAGGAAGAGAGTTGAATATGAAATTGATAACTAATGACTCTAAGTTCTCAATCCTAAGGACTTGAATTGAACTGTATAATGTCCCTTATTTTTATAATACACACTTTCTATAATTTTTATGTTTTTTAGAGTATTTTTAAATGCCGTATAAAAACTAACAAATTAGCTCTATTTAGTTCTTTTTTTTTATTCAAATGTGAGATTAGACTTTTAATGCTTTCACTAAAATGTGAATTTAATGAGCACGTACAATGAGAAGGGTATGTTGTGTTTAGGAGGTGAACAGTATAGCTACGTACTGCTACGGGATATGATGAAGTCCCTTGTTGGATTGGGATTTCTCATCAGCATTTATCTTTTCCTTAGTTAATGAGAAGCAGAAAACTTTATATTTTCAGCGATGATGTTAATTTCAATCACCACAAGCACACACTTATTATAGCTATATATATATATTTATATATAGAACCAGAAGGCAGGAGGTGTTAGGTTTCTTATTTAAATGCTTTCTATCAAAGACTACCTAATGGATAACCAACTGTTTCGACTGTTCATCAATTAGTTAATCAAACAACTACTACTACAATATATATATATATATATATATATATATATATATATAAAATTCAAAGTTCACTTCTTTGTGTATTTTTTTATATCCTCTTTATTTTCATTTGTGGAGTTGGTTACTCTCATAATTAAATTAGTTACTAATCAGAAGAGGACATTGGCGCCCCCGAACAAATTGGAAATGGCTTTGGGACTTTTGTCTTTGCTTTTTAGGACTGTCCACGTCAGACAAGATTGACATGTTCTTATCTTCTATCGAAAGCCAAACCTCCCTTTCTAATTCAAGAACATGCCTGATTTTTTTCAAATATCAATTTAAGAGAAAGTATTCGATCTGTCCATCATTATAGATGGGAGAATGGCCACGTTGACGCCTTCGTGTCCCAAACCCTCCACAACTAACTTGTTTTAAATTTATCTACTGATGATTATGCCCCCTCTCTCTCACACACGCACACGCACTGAATTGTTGTGAATATATAGCAACTGCCAAGGTACGCATGCAGTTGGGGTGCCCTCCTTTCATTAAGAACACAAACGCGTTATTCAGCCATGATATGATATATATATATATATATATATATATCACCCGCTCTATCAAATTGGTGGTTGGCTAAACCCCACATATATTGTAGGATAGCCTTACAAAACCGATCCCAACTGGCTAACCATTCATGGGATTAATGTATATTTTGACAATTAATCATCATTTGCCAACTGGTTCTGAAGGGATGCTAGCTGCAATTATATATCATGAAGCACTTCATTTTTTATTTTTAATTAATTTGAAAAAGCTGACAACAGAATTAGAGAAAAATCAACCACATAAACCAGCCACCTAATTATATATATATATATATATATATATATATATGTGTGTAGAAAAGATAGACAGAAGGACTATACATAAATATCCTCCAACCGGAAAAGGTGTCCATATATAAAATATTGTGGTATATTTTGCAGAATGGTGACCGACACAGATCAATCCTTATAATTTGATGATCTGTCTAAATTAAATCTCATACAAAACCAACTCCCAAATGAAGAATTACTTTCTTTACGAATGAGTTAAGAGTACTGAAAGCACTTTCTACGGCA
Source organism: Nyssa sinensis (assembly GCA_008638375.1). Classification (NCBI taxonomy): domain Eukaryota; kingdom Viridiplantae; phylum Streptophyta; class Magnoliopsida; order Cornales; family Nyssaceae; genus Nyssa; species Nyssa sinensis. Next base: position 37,683,999 of record CM018037.1, on the reverse strand, counting down.
AGATTGGCCATGGTGCCAGAAGTTGTTTGGCTGCATATGCATGCATAAGATCAGCTCCTTATAAACAAAATTAAATGATCATAAAATAAAATAGAGAAATAAAGAGGAATACTTACTCTATAAGATCTCTCCAGTAAGAGTCACCTGCTTCATCATCCATAACCATAAGTTCCCTCCAAGCTTCAAAGCTGGTTGACGTGGATGAAGGGTTAGAGATTTCATTTGGGCTGACTTTGCTTTCCATTTCATTGACAGTAGAACAATCGGAAACCAATGCAGGAATTGAATTTGCAGTTGGAATGGCATTGAACAACCGATTGTAGTCTTTGGAGCTGGCCCTGGGCTGATAATTGCTGTTAGCGGGTTGATGATGATCATTTACTTGCTGCAAGTTTGGAAAAGTCGATGGAATTTGAGTACTGGGGTTAGGGTAACCAATGGGGCTGCTGCCAATTAGTCCTTCTTCAAACTGATTATAATTCAGTCTGAGGTATTCATATAGCTGTTGCTGATGATCATGATCAACAAGTACTGGCACTGATCCTAACAAGTTAAGAGCCTCCATGGTTGGAGGAGGAGGAGGAGTATTTAGGACTTGAAGTAGTATGTTGTGTAACAATTGGATTTTGGCTTCTTGTGTGGCATCTGACCCTAGCCTGAAATCATTAATATCCCAAGGATTCATCGGATTGCAGCTGAAGTTGACGGCTGCAGCAAGCAGCTGCTGAGGAAAATTCAAGAGGTAATTGAAATCAGTTCTTGGTCTGTGGGTGACTGGGTCAATACCCATTTGAAGTAGTTTTTTCTTTAGATGGGTATTCCAAAAGTTCTTGATTTCATTATCTGTCCGTCCGGGAAGATGGGTGGCTATGGCAGACCACCTGTAGGGGAAGAATGAAGATGAAGCAATATTAGTTATTATTATAATCTCTTCTCCACTTTGATTGCTACAGATCATTTTTAATGCCATGCCATGCCATGCCATGATTAAATGGAACTTTCTATATATAATATTATTTCTCGGTCGCAGAGATGCATGCATATATATGATTCCAGATATAGCTACTGCATGCATGTGTCTGTTAGTGTTATAAATTAAGATTGTGCTAAACCAGCTATATATTTTGTTTTAATCACGTCTAGCTACATATGATAATTAATTAGTAAAGATGATGAGAATATGGAGCTCAATTAGAATTAAGAAATGAAAGATTGATGATTACTTATTTCCAAGAAGTGAATGGTGGCTGATGATAATTTGCTCTTCTTCCTGGGAAAACTTTCCTCTCTTGATGTCAGGTCGCAGATAGTTGGTCCATCTTAAACGACAACTCTTTCCACATCTGTTGAGTCCTGCAAGCTTTGGAAGTGCTCTCCAACTTTCATGCCCATATCTCTGTATGTAATGCACCAGCTTTTGATCTTCTTCTGGGGTCCATGGTCCTTTCTTTAGCCCACTAGCACTACTACTCTCCTCGTCATTTGGTGATTTCCCCACCATCGATCCCTGCAGTGCAGAAATGCATTCGATGAATTGAAGGATCAGTACTTTTGATCATTCATGTATATATATATATATAAACTTTACAACGTACTGAGAGCAAAAAGAAAATTCAACATATTATGTGTATATAAAAAGAAATAAAACCTTAGATTGGTCTGTGTGGGCTAGCTGAGAATAGAAGTAGGAGGGGTGTTGGATATCTTAGGGATCTAGTAGTTGTGCCGGTTTTATAGTGAGTATGGATGTTTGAAAATAACAAAGCTAGCTCATGAGAATGCATGCAATACAGATCCAGAAGCATTATCCCTTTCCCTTTCCCAAATGAGATGTCATTTTGACTTGTTTTATGTTTATTATTATTATTATTGGAAATCCCAAATGTGTCCTTATATTTCACAAGCACGCACACGCGCGCGCGCGCGCACACACACATATGGACAGTCAAAAGAGCTTTAAAAGCATTGAGAGAAAATGTAGTTAAAAAAAAAAAGAAAAGAAAAGGAAAAAAGGGTTATGCATAATACTTTTCAATAGTATATATTGTTCTGGAAAAGAGTGTTTACAAAACATTGAGTCAGCCCGGCGGTTTCTCTAATTGTTTGACATTTCCACTCACTCCGCCTCCGCTTCCGGCTAATAGTAGTAGTTAGCAGCTGACTCCATAACACTTAAATGAGCCAATTTAACTAGCTAGCACCTCTGTCAAACTTTGCTTCACGCAGACTTGTCCAAACGCTACCTTCTTTCTTTTTCTTTACCTTTGCTCTGTTTCTTTTTTATTGGCGAAAACTAGCGTATGCTCCGGTACACATGAGACTATATGTTTTGATCATTAGATTAGATGGTATCGGAATTAAAAATAGATTAGTTAGAATAAATAAAATTAAAATTTAATTTTTAAGTCATCTAATAATTAAAATATTTCGTCTTTCTTATAAGCATTCAATTTATTTTTAATTTTATTATTAAAAAAGATGAAAACAATTAAAATTCAATCAAAAACAAACCAAGTTTGGTCATTAAGATTTGAACTGTTATTCCATAAGTATAATGATTTTTATGATTATAACTTTATCTTTAAATTTTACATTAATTTTACAAAATATTAGAATCGTATAAATTGTCACAAACAATTATTTCATTTTTTGAGTCCCAAAAAATATATGTTTTTATCTTTTAAATTTTACATATTTTTTCAGGGGTAGTTTCAGTTCCAAATTTGAATTTATAAAAATTAAAATTATTCCAATATATTTAGAGAGGACGATTTGGTAATTATGCAAACCACGTACCCTAATTTCAACGTTTATTATGATTATCTATTAATTGTTGAACAAGCTAGACAACGAGAATATTAATTTTGCAGAAGCAGCAAAACAACGAAGTTGCACCAATATTTAGAGTAGGTTTTACACGTGGCTTTTATTTTTTTAAAAAAAAGATGGTGAAATAGCTAAATTTCAGTGGAGCACGTACAATGAGAAGGGGATACAAGAAACCTCCTTAAATTTCAACACCTTAATTTCTTGACTGCTACTCATTATCAATACTAGTCAGTATTTGAACGTGACATATACTTGAGATGTGATCGAGCAATAAAGATATTAAAAATAAAATTTAAATATTTTAATTTTATTTTTTTTCTTCACCTTATCATTGATATTTAGAGATTAAAAAACGAGCATAACTATCACAGAAAAGAGAACTTACTTCTGTTGCGTGTAAGCTGACTCAGAATACTCATAATTAATTCATAAAAAAACAAAAAAAAAAAAAAAACTATTCAAATGTGACATATGTACAACAGAAATGTTATCCATATTAATGGTTTTATTTTATTTTATTTTTTATTTTTTAAAAATTACTTATTAAATATTCAAAAAAAAATAAACTAGTGTAGGTGTCGACAGAGAGAGAGTACAAGTTCAACCCAATTCATGAAGAGTGACAAATTAGTCTTATCAATCGCTTTAGTTAATTAGAGTGGGACTTGCACATTAGAAAAAGTGAAAGAGCAACCAATTCAGTTAATCCCAGTTTATGGATTTACTATAAAATAAAATAAAATGTATATGAATGTTATAACTTTATGTTTTTTGTAAATGAAAGTTTATTACCAAGAGGACCAAACACAAACACAAAACCATCAAAACAACAAGGACCAACAGGGGAGCAACAAGCTACTGCCAGGACCTAGGGGCACTCCAAGAAGATCTAAATTTGGGTTGAAAATGCATTTTGGTGGGAACAACCAGAACCTCCTTAAATATGCAGAGAGGGGTTCTCATCTTCTTTCGAAAATTTGTAGCATTTCTCTCCATCCATAACCAATAAACCACTGCTGCAAGACTCCATTTTAGAATAGAAGCATAGAAGGAATTGCCTTTACACAAGCTCGAGGGGATATTGTTCACCATAACGGCTTCCCAAATTTGATAAGAAAACAAGCACTGAAAAAACAGATGCTCAATGGACTCAGGAACAGCATTACATAGATCCACAATTCCCCAACTTAAAAGCATGCCCTTCCAAAGCAACCAAAGAATAAAAGTATGCCTCGAGGAGTGCTCCTTAAACTAAGGGACAGGAGGGAGAAGCTCCCTAACAGTCTACCCAAGCACTTGCAACTGAGTGAAGGTTTCCAAACTACCACATCAATTAATGCAAGAAGTAAGGGTCGGAGAGAGAGTTGACAGCTCCACACAAGGGTTGTAATTGACGAGGCCAGTGCCACCTGTGTAAAGGCAATCATATTTAGAACAATGACACGATGAAGCCTCCATGGCCTTGGTTCATGATGAAGCTCGAATTATCAATGATCTGAAACTCGTTTGAACAACTATTATATGATCACCCAAGTCTGAGGTAATAGGTGTCTCATGAATAGCCATGTAATGATCTCAGAAAGGAAGCACGTACTATAAGTACTCGTGCACTGCTCTGCTCTGCTCCTCCTGGCCTAGACAAGAGTATAACATGAAACTATTACCCAGGGTTAGGCCAAGAATTGAACTTGGGTTCTCTACTTAGTCTGATCTAACCTATGAGGTGTGTTTGGGTGTGCGAAGCCAGCCACAAGGACCCTCAGACTTGGAATATCACCTAATTTGATGATCAGTGATTGATGTTGTTTTTTATTGCATTATAATTTAGAAGTCAAACAACTACTGGAGTTGAATATTAGGTATTCTTCTTTTTGTATTGAACTCACATGCAAAAACCCAAATGCCAGCCTGCTTCATTATTCTAAAAATATGAAGGTATCTTCGCAGGCCATGTCGCTAAGATTCTTGGGCCAGCAGACCTTGTCCTTGTGCAATTGTGTTTGTTTTATGTGTGTGTGTGTGCGTGTGTGTGTGTGTATATATATATATATATATATATATCATATGTAAAGTGTAAACAACAGCAACAACAATACCCACCCAAGAAGTTTGCCCACATCACCAGCAAGGAGCTCTGCCTAAATCAGCATCACAAAATTGAAAGAAAAAAATGTTTGGAACAGTTTCAGAAGAGATGGAAATAAATGTTGGGGCAAGTGAAGCATGGGAACTCTATGGGTCGCTTCAACTGGCAAAGCTGGTTGGAGAAGAGCTCACTCAAGTTGTTGACAAAATTGAGGTCATAGAAGGTGATGGAGGAGTTGGGACAGTTCTCAAACTAACATTTCCACCAGGTACTTGTGTGTGTGTGTGTGTGTATAAGTCTTTGTTTGGCTTTTCTATTTATTATCTCTTTTCAATTGTAAATATGTTGTTTTGATTGAATTTTAGGGATGTCAGTATTTTCCTGTTATAAGGAGAAGTTTACAAAGGTTGATGATGAGAAGAGAGTGAAAGAAACGGAGGTGGTTGAAGGAGGTTATCTTGATTTAGGATTTACTCTGGTTAGGGCACGCTTTGAAGTTATAGAGAAAACTCAGATTTCTTGCATTACCAAATCCACAATTGAATACGAACTCCAGGAAGGGGCAGCTGCTAATGCTTCAATTGTCAGCATCCAGCCACTGGTTAATATTATGGAAGTTGCTGCCACTTATCTTCTCCAAAACAAACAAACAAACTAACTAACTAAAATAATGTAATATTAAATTCATATTCAAATGCATCATCACTCAGTCCAGTTATCATATCATAGTCATACTACTACTAGTATGCATTTATCTATCTTTAATCCTTCTCTTTTTGGTTGTAATAAGGGAAGAAATGTTGAATGTGTTTTGTTGTTATTTTTGTTGTAGTAATCAGGAAAGAAATGTGGAATGCGTTTGATCACAACACAATCTGTAAACAAAATGTGCTAAGAATAATTCCACTTACATAAACCCATATTCCAGTTGTAACCTCATACGACGGAAGGTTAAACAACCTGGCACCCAGCTACCTCAGCCGTGATACTTCTCTTGTTTTGAGATGTTATTAGGCAACAGGTTTCTTTACCCTTGGTCCATCTAGGGGCCTTTTTCTCTTTGCTTTTCTGCAACCTCGCAGCCACTGATTTAAAACCACTCTTCATATAAGTTACCGCAAGCGTGACAAGCTCTCTGCAGAACAATAAACTGATGAGATTTAGTAACAATAGTCAGCTGAACCCTAGCATTCCTTGCAGTCACAAGAATCTCCATGTATTCCATTCATCACATCATCAATTTTCTCATTAAAACAATGACTCTGTAGCTGCCATTAATAGACTAATGCGAACTAGTCAAGTTCTACAGATCTCTTATAATTGAGGTCTTCAATTTTCCACAAAACATATGGGTTCAGAAATGGTAATTCAACTATTACAGCTACAATTTTTTTTAAAGGTAAGATGCACTCACCTACATTGTCTCCCTTGAGACACAAACCCTGAACATCCTCTTTGGAAGGTGATACCACTTAAGCTAACACTCAACCCATATTCTAAATAATTTCTGTATCTTTCACGAACAGAGTTGGTGCCTCTTGCTGGCTGTTGCAGAGACTGGTTGTGCTATATTTTGGACAGAGTAATCACTGTGCACAGAAGGGAATCCAGGAGCAAGATGTTATAGTGTTACATGGAATCAATACTTAGTCACCTTTCATAGCGTATTTGAAATATAAAATAGTCATGTTCATTAGAATAACCAATTTGATTCCACAGGGGGGGAACTAATAATCTATAATGCCTTTTCACATATTCTGGGCTGGTACAAGTTATTATAATCGATAAAAACTAGTTATTTTGGAATCTAGAACATGGAAGCTTAAAGACAAATTTTTGCCCTTATTTTTCTCTTGGTTGAAAGAGGAACGCCCTATCTAAATAGTTTTATGAAATTTTTTTTTTGGGGGGAGTTAAGGCTTTATTTTTTGTCGCCTCTTCCCTTTTTTTCATAGAAGGGTGCACCTCCCTCAGGCACCTTGTTAATATAATATACTTTTACCGATAAAAAAAATTCATATATTTCACTATAATATCAACATATGAAGTACATGCAAAGGTTAGTTTCAATCTATAAAAGATTTGGAGAGAACATGAACATATAATGGTCTCGGACCATTAGTCTACTTCTTTCACTTAAATTCCCATCCCCTTTGACCTATTTACATAATATAATAGAAATTGTGCAGGCTATTACAGAACTCTTTCTTGTCAGAGACTCCAAATAGGCATTGCCTCAAAGGTAAAGTGGACGATATTCATTAACATTGTTAGAAAATATAATAATAAAGTTACACCATCTCTAACAGTTTAAGCTTTTAGATGAGTTGGTGATTTAGCATGGTATCAAAGCAGACAAAAGGTTCTGAGTTCAAATCTTACCATTACCCTGAAAATATGAATTGACACATGTAGGCTCAAACTGGCCACACGTGAGAGAACGTGTTAGAGAATATAATAATAAAGTTACACCCTCTCTAACAGCTTAAGCTTTTAGATGAGTTAGTGATTTAACAAACACCAACTTCAGGGAGGGCTGAAGATATGAATGACTTTGGAGGCTCCTAATTATAAGAGGAGATGGCTCAAAATTTCTGAGGAAATTATGAAGCCGACTCTTTGGCTTAAAGGGGGCCCAAATCTTTGGAGGCATTTAGTAAGACATATTTCTAATAGTTTGGGCTCTTCACTTTTGTTTACATATTTTCTCTTAACTGCTTTTAAAGAATTTCTTTCTTTACAAGTACACACTTCTCTGCTCTTCTTTCACAAGATGCCTTTTCCCTCTAGCACTTTATTCCCCTTTAATAAATATTTGTTATGTCATCAAAACAATAACTCAAAAAATCCTTGCTATTCCTTGGAAAAACAAGTAAATGTTTCTAAGATGAAGTTGCACAAGAAAGTTATACTCAACTTTTCTCAAGTCATGGAGCCTTTTCTTCCCAAAAGTCATATGATTCATTAAGGATCCCCGAGAGGATAATAAGAGCAGTGACAATTACTCAAGGTCTATAAAATTGATATCAAGGTCCAACTAATTAATTGTATAGATATGTCAGCTAACTCAGTACCCTTTTTGCTCTAAAATAATAGAAAATTCATATTGTATTTCTAGTTTTGCCTTCTTCTTTCCTATGTTTTTTTTATTTTTTATTTTCCCTCAATTAAGGGCATATACAATAAAATTGAAAATTAAGGACCACTGGATATTTTGAAAGAGCATTGTCCTAGTCTTTCTATAGCAGGTTGAGTAAATCAAGAAAAGAGGAAGAATTCACTTACAATGGTGAGCAACGAGATCGACCACCATTGACGTAGTAAATGAACAAGTATGCATCATAATGTTGGCCACTGATGAAATAAAAACCATACAACCTTCGTACACACTGGAAGAACATTTTCTTGTAAAAATGGATTGCGGGATTATTGTAAGAAATCACATGGAGATAAACAGCTCTACAAGTTGGAATGCTGGAGGCATATTTGATAACCTCTCGAATAAGTGAAGTAGCTGAAAATTTAACAACGGACAAATTATTGGTAAAGTTCAAGAAACAAGTCGGCGAAGTAACAAACTCTTACCTATGCCAAGGTTTCTGTAAGATTCTACTACTCCCAGAGTTAGAATGTAAACTAGTGTTTGGTCTGATAAAAATGAGTCAGATCTGAGCAGATCTTCTATCTGCAAAGCCAATGTTGGTGGAATTGAATAAAGAGTAAAGACTCATGAAACGTAAATCATAAATGTCAAGTATGGATTAAAATGAGGACTCAGTTCTCCATAAGCAACCTAACTATTGTATGTGGCTTGCAAAATGAAAGACTAAGATGCATTGATGTACTTTGATAATCCATGCCCTCGGTATGAGACTCAAATGTCACTATGTCAGTGATACAGAGGTGGAATAAAGGCTCACCTCGCTTTCTTTTGCCAAAACAATTCGGGCAGTAGCAAATCCAATAAGTTCATCACTTTGACCATTGGGCCCACTGCGGTCAACAGCTCCCCATGACACAATATCATGGCCGTTAACAACATTGTGGAAGAACTCAGGTTCATACCTGTGAAAATCACAACATGCTTCTTGGTGAAGGAAGACCACATCATCTTAAAGCTGATAACCCATCAAATAGCATAGACGGAGATAATCAGACCTAATCGGAAACAGATCACTGTGGATTTTCTCCAGAACCTCTAAATCAGAGGGTCGTATAGGCCTATAAGATATGGTTGGATGGGGGGAGCTATTTAGGTCTACCATGAAGAATATGGAATCAATCCCCAGCAAAGAGTTGATATATTTGGAGTACTTGTCCAAAAATCTCTCCTTCCATTTATGCCACGTCAGCCACGAGGGCCATGCAGTACTCACTGGAACCTGTAAAGAAAATTTTCTTTTCATTAACTCCTGATCACAAACCACGCACATGCAGAGACAGAAAAAATGTGATGCTGCAACTCATATACAAGCCATCCCAAAGAGAACAGTAAATGGAGTACTAGCAAGATTAGTCCCAAGAGTTGGTATAATTGCATCATGTTTATTAGACCTAACAAACCCTGTGCATTTTGTATCTTTGTCTAGTCTAGCAACTTCGCCTCAGAGAAGACTGCTACAAAAAAAATTCATCCTTTTTTCTAATTCCAAGTTCCATTTTCTGGGCATCATTTTTAAATATCCAGAAATCCAATGCCTGGCTTAAAAACTCAAAATGTTATTCCAATGCTTCAGTTTGCACATATTTAACACAATGTTTGTCCTGACGAACAAAATAACTGTAACTAGCCCTAAGATTCTGTTATGTGCCATTTGTTTTTGGAGAAGATAGATGAAAGGAAAGAAAAAAGGAATATTTTGAAACTTATGCTAATCAAACTCCAAAATAGGGGTAATATTCCAACTTTTCTTTCCCTCAATCTTCTTAAGAACTTAATAAAACATTGGGCCCTTCAATCATTTCAAGCAAAAACAACAGAAATCTCATATTCAACGTTGCAACAATTTGAAAATAATATGATTACAGAATTCAATTTATTGCTCTATGTACCAAGTGAAATATTTCCCCAAAGAGTATCAGATAAAATGACATAATTTAAAGATCTTTTTTTCTGGACAGCATTCTCCTGTAAGTATTGCACATGAAAGGTAACTGAGAGATATTAGTATTTTTTCATATGATGCTTGCATGCTTATATACGAATAAGATATTGGTAGAGCAGACCCTACTCTTCAATTAAAAAGTATTACCTCGACTCATTCCTTAAAAATCAACCAAGTAGCACCAGTCAAGTTATTGGACTCTATAGAGGTGGTTCTTGACAAAGGCCTGCAGGAGTCAACGAGATTGATTATTTAGCAGCCAAAGCTTACAAGGTAAAGCAGGATTATAGAAGTTAATATTACTAAGATTGAGTCGTAATAACAAAATTTATGTATATAGAAATTATTTCATTTAAATTATATTTTCAAGAAAGTAAAATGTGACAGAAAAAGCAACCAAACTGCAACTATCAAATACAGCTAGAATCAAGTGATTAACAATGATGACAGCACATAATAATAGAAATTTATAGTCAATATATAATAGGTGCTGCCAAGAAAAGCATATGGAAGTGTAAATAAGAATCAAAACTTTAACCCCACCCCTCCCTTTTAGGTGCCATGCTAGTACTTTTACCATTATGCCACAATAGGTTTGGTGCAAAAATGTGTTGTTCTTATAGTAATGTATCATAATGACAGGGTTCTTGGCGAAATGAGGCGATGTCATTAGTCAAACCCTGTAATAGCATTTTATTTTTGGGAAAAAAAAATGATATCATTGCACTAACTTATTGTAACTAACCTAGACCCAAAACATCAAGCATAAAGCAAACTAGAGGTGGGAGACACATCCAACATGTGTGATCCTTACCTCATTGTATCTAACTCTTGTTCCAGTCAGTCATTATTTCTTATAGTTTCTCTACCAATAAGAATTTCTCTTTCATAGTTTTAAGTGGCAAGAATTTTAAAAGAAAGGAAAAGAAATGCACAAAATCAGATCAAAAGGACTACAAGGGTTCCCTGGTTAAATAAGTAGTATAAATACAAAAATCAACACTGGGCCAGTGTCCCGTGAAATTTGATAGGGATAGTGAATAGTATGTATCACTTTAGGTGTGAAATGGCTTACCCATTTAACTATTTAGAACTTTCAATTGATTGAGGAATGAGGACTGTTATGAGTAATAACCTAAGAAGCATAGATACGGACACAGGACACGGATACGACACGACACGGAAACGCAGACACGTTATTTCTCAAAAAAGTAAGACACATGCACGTTAGGGACACGTTAAATATATATAAATTTTTTATATTTTTATATGATCATATAATAAAAACTTAATGTTATTTTAATTAAAATTGACATAAAAATTTACAAATTTAAAAAATATCATTCAGATATTAAAATAATAAAGTCATTAAATAAAAAATAAAGAATCAACTTCATTTTATCATCAACTTTTACGATTCAAGTGTTTGGACACGTGTCCGGGAAGTATCCTGAGAGTGTCGGTGTCCGACACGGACACGTAAGTCAAAATAGAGTGTCCGTGCTTCATAGGTAATAACAAAGAAATTTTTGAATTATCTCAAAAATAACCTAATCTTTTTGCTATTACATGTAATTTTATTGTCTGTTCAAATGTAAATAAAGATACGCAACAACTGATATTACCAATCTTTGCAAAATTAAGGGTTTGCTTTGTGCACTCTAGATATGGGTAGATCTATTCCAAAGCTTTAGATCAAAACAAGATCCCACCAAGTGATGTGTAAGACTAAGGGGTCAAGCTCCATCAACCATAACGTGCGCAGCATCCCATCATAGACTGTCACAATACAACCAACATTGCCATGAAAATTTTAGCTCATCTAGCATCCACTTACGCCCCCAAGAGGAAAGTGTAGAGAGCAAGTTCTGTCAAAAGGCTCTTTTACCTATCAAGCTATCGATATCTTATGTGAAAGGGGGACATTGGGAAGGTTTTGACACGATGACTAACAAGATAACAAAGAACCTAGTTATTGCATTTGTATCAGAATTATGACATGAGCATCATGACCCAAAAACCACAATAAGAATATTGTTACAATTATTTTTTTATCAAAAATCTTAAGCCATACCCAGTATCATCAAATCACAATGTGAAAAAATTAAACATCTTCAATGGAAAAATTTAGTCATAGGGCCTAGCTTAGAAATAACTACAATGAGGAAAATCAAGAGCAAGAAATTTGTCTATGTCTGTAATAGATTGTGCAATTAAAAGCAACAAATTTTGAGTTTTTATCATCACATTAGCTTTCCCATTCTTTATGGGCTTGCTGGCAATAAGCAAATCGTACGTGCATTTCACTGTTTTTCTTCGAGATCTACCCATCTGAATGGCCGAATGCAGTTTGTGACATATGGTTTGAGAAAAAAAAAATCATTATAAGCCATATTTTTTCATTTTTGTGGCAAATTTTGTTATTTAGGTTGTGGATTCAAGCTACCATTTAACCTGTCTAGTTGGCAATTCGTTAACCCCGCTTCTAATGGGACAGATTTAGAAAGAAAAAAAATTTACACCATTAGGATTTGGGACAGGTTTGGGGTGAAGGCATCCCCTCCGGATTATATAAAATAAAATAATTAATGAGTTTTATATTACATAATCAATATTTATAATAATATTTTTTATTCACTCATTAAAAGTCTATAGAAACTTGATAGAGTTATATGTTTGAAAAAAAAAATAATGTCATTCTAGTTTTCTATTAATATGCATATTTTTTATTTTAATGCATGTAACGTTTTGTTTAAAATATGTTAATTATAATTAATTTAATAAAATAAGTAAATAAATTAAAATTTATAAATAAATACAGACCACTTGCTTCTGCTTATCACGGGATTTAAACGGATTTAAAAAAATATATATATTTCACATAACAGGATTGGACAAGTGCCCGTCGCCATTCCTAGATACAATAAATATGAGAGACAAAAATGGTTGTTGAAGAAAAATGAGAAGGAAAAAAATAATGATCATTTTGAATTTGAAATTAAAAGTTTGAGTGGACATAGTTATTTTAATCACTTTGTTTACCTTGTTGCCATGACAAGGAAGATGTTAAAAGCATAATTTCACTGTTTTGGCAGCAGATTTAAACAAATATAACTTGGCGTTCTGTTATCCGATTTACGCGAATCATAAGTGCATTTTATATATTTCTTTGAGATCTAGCCATCTGAATGGCCAAAGGCAATTTGCGACAAATTGTTGAGAAAAAAGGCATTATAAGCCTCATTTTTTCATTTTTGAGGCAAATGTCGTTGTTTTGGTTGCAGATTCAAATTGCCATATCCTGGCATTCTGTTGTCCACTTTTCGCTTATTATTTATGCATTTCATGTATTTTTTCGATATCTAGCCATCCGAAATTGCAAAGGCAATTTTTGACGCCTGTTTTGAGAAAAAAAAAAAAGCTATTTTGAGCCTCAATTTTTCATTTTTGAGGCAAATTTCGTTGTTTTGGCTTCAGATTCAAACAACTATAACTTGGAAGTCTATTATTCGATTTTCACGAATCATACGTTCATTTTCTTATATATGAAACACTAATTCACATCGGGAAATAACAATTCAAAGCATCCCCATCTGGAGAGAATGAGTGAGAGACTATATACTACCTAGCTTAATTTTCGAACAACTAATTATGGAGTATTTGACACAAGAAAAAACAAACATATATTGCCATCACCAACTGACAGCAGAATTTAAGAGAATTGATTACATAGTAACATATATCAATTCGGCGATGCATAGTCTATCAAATTCTTTACACAAACCTACGCATAAGAAGCATACAGACAAATCAACAGTGAGATGAGATCTGCATAGTGAAATTGAATCAAGGCGCTTACCTCCTTCAGTTGCATAATTATACCGAAGCTGTGCGGAAGTTTAGTGAGAGAGAGAGATCGGAGGTTTCAGAGAGAGGAAAAGATGTAAGAACTAATTTTTTTTTTTTTTTACTTTTTGAAGGGGGGTGTTTGTTTTGATGGAAAATGAAATAGTAATAATTGGAATCTAACTTTCGTGCCTCCCCACTCTTTCTTCGAAATTTCTGTCTACGACTCAGTAATCCGAGTTTGAACTTTCTGTTAAAGCCGAATTGGCGAAGATACCCCCTTTCTCTTATTTGCTATAAAAGCAATTTACCTTGATAAAAGAGTAATACTAAAATCAATTGCATATATTTATACTCACAATTTAATTGACGTATAAATTATGTGTTAATTTTATAAACATGTATGTAATATACATATTAATTAGATTGTAAGTATTAAACACTGACAACTAATGTTAGTATTTCTTCTTAATAAAATATTACTATTAATATATACGCGTCCACACACACATATATATATATATATTGAGAAAAAAAAAAAAAAAAAGAACATCTATTATAATTTGGGAAATAGTGTAATGAATTTCCAATTAAATATGTGATTTAATCTAATTGCAATCTTGCAAGTCGAATGATCATTTAGAATTTATTTACAAAATCACTAGTCACATATTTTCTATTTAATTTGAAATATTCTTATTATCTTATAGGCCTTCATTAGTAATGGACTTATTAATGAAAGCTTTCAATTAATTGAGAATTAAATAAATACATATTTATGTTTGTATGTATGTGCACACATGTGCACAGATAGAAAATAAGCTAGAATTTGTGATAGATTATGTTTTGAAATTTGAAAAATAATACTGAACGGACAGTTTAACTGAAAACTAGTCATAAATTAATTTTGTTTGATTGAATTATCATTTTTGTTAAAAATTGAAAAGAAAAATAATCAAATCGGCCTATCGATTGAACTGGTAATTTTGTTACAGCAAGATAATTTTTATTATATGGGTTAAAAGACATAAATATAATTTTTAAATATTTCTTTTTAATACAAAGTGCTATGAAAAAACCAAAACTTCTCATGTTGATGCAACACTCTCCATATTGGTGCATACAAGTATCTAGCTATTTTATTAACTCAACACAGAGAGTTGCTTGATAATTTGAGAGTACTTTTTAAGGTATAAAAATAACGTTTCTTAGAGTGAAGAATAACCACACAAAAAGAAAGAAAAATACAAATGAAGTGTTGAAAAATCCTCAGTTTAGGTGAATTTAAGTAGAAATGGATTGTGTCCACTCCAGTAATTCAAGAGTGATGCTGATG
This sequence comes from Nyssa sinensis, assembly GCA_008638375.1. Classification (NCBI taxonomy): domain Eukaryota; kingdom Viridiplantae; phylum Streptophyta; class Magnoliopsida; order Cornales; family Nyssaceae; genus Nyssa; species Nyssa sinensis. The sequence goes on along the minus strand of CM018037.1, from coordinate 37,668,797 downwards.
TAAATTATTTGTTTTGATGTTTGTTATATAAATTTGATTGATAATATAAGCTATGAATGGCAATGGCTTTTTGCGATTCACTAGCATCCTTGTTAGATTTGCGATTCTATAACCAACATCCCCTTCCACATTGCATTAACATTAATCCTAAGTTGATCCCAACTGCCAAACTAGGAATATATATATATATATATATATATATATATATATATATATATATGAAACGCTCTATTTTCTACATCATCAATAAAAAGCATTTTACAGATTGCAGTACAAGGATCATAAATTCCAAATGATTAACATTAAAAATTATATATATATATATATTTTATTATGTAAATAAGCTATTTTCCTACCTAAGTACCCTATATTCCCACATTATTATTCTAGTGTTTTAACACCTACAACTTAAAGAAGGGCACCCGTCATGAATCGATGGTTCAATACTGTTTCAGCAGTTGGCCGTTTTCTGAAATCAGTATTCAGCATTGCCTGCACCAAGAAAAAAAACTTCTTTATACCATGAATTTTGTTAAACAATGGAAAAACAGAAAAGCGAGCTTCTATTACGTTTTTCCTTTTAGGATAATTAATCAGTAAACAGCAAATGCATTACTCCCCCCAGAACTCAAGTAACTAGAGGGGAGTCAGCTGGTGATAGAAAGAGTAGTTCCGCATAAAGGTGTGTTTATTTATGGCCCCAAACATAACAATAATTCCGATATAAAAAAAAAAATTGAAAACTCGTTGAATTGCCTACTTGGGTTATATCAGGGATTGTGTTTTTTTCCCAGGAATTAAAGTGTGCCTTCTTACTGTGGTTATTCAGTCATAGACCCATTTTATTCCAAGCATATAATTACTTTGTTCTGTTCCCTCGAGCATTGATAATTACTAGTTCAAGGTGATGCAATAAACTGCCTCAAAGCTCAGAGAGAGCGAGAGACATGTTTGGAAGTCCCCTTCTTCCTCGTCCTTTTCCAGCCAAATAGGCCAGCCGGTGAAAAAGTGCCAGTTCAGGAGCAGATTTGATCACATCTAGGACAATCTCTAAAAGACTTCACTGGCTAAGCCAGCAGGCTTCAATCTTTTAAGTAGAACCAAATCTAATGACATGATGTGAACTACGCAGACATCATTAGTATGGCATGAATCTCGTATACTGTGTTTACTGTATACATAATTATGGTTCAATGTATATGTAAGACTTAGTTTATAAATAATTATGGTCCAGTGTAGCCCATTAGTTAATGTGATCAGCATTTTTTTTCAATGTAAATCAACAGTTTGAAAGTCCAGATGTAGATAGGCATAATTTCAATCTTACATTCAACATAGATACTTTCCTACAACAACTATTTTTTTGGTCAAAAATAACTCATAACCTTTGAATTTATGTTAACATGCACATATCTATCCTCAAGACTTCTACAAATAGTTGAGTTATTTTAAGTCTAGTAGTATTTGATACCGAAACTATTCTCCTATTTTACTTCATTTAACTCCCCACAGAACTAATAACTCATATCTCTCACAAAAATGTGCATCCAGTAAGGCTTAAATTGACTAGAAATCCTTCTTAATTAAGAGAGTTTCTTGGTAGTTTGGGATCCGATTGTGGAGAGCTTCCAACATCGTTTGGCAGGCTGGAAGCAACAGTATCTCTCTAAGGGGAGAGAAATCACCCTCATCAAAAGCACATTGGCAGATCTTCTTACCCATTACATGTCTCTCTTTCCTATTCCCGTCTCAGTGGAAAACAAACTTGAGAAGCTTGAAAGCAATTTATTATGGGATGGCACGGAAGGAGATAGGAAGATCCATCTTGCGAGTTACAACAAGGTGAAACATCCATTATCTTAGGGAGGCTAGGGATGCAAAGACCTAAAGTAGTTCAAAAATCTCCTCTTGGGAAAGTAAATGTGGAGATTTGAGGTTGAGGAAAATGCTCTTTGGAGGGAGTTTATTGCTACAAAATATGGGAGTGACGATGGGGGTGGTTTTATAGAGAAATCATGAAAGCCTACTCTTGTGGGATGTGGAATCCATTCGGAGGGAAAAAAATGAGTTCGATCGGTTCATGTGTTTTGAAGAGGGAGATAGGTCAAGGGAGAGCTTTTGGCATGATGTATGGTGTTGTGACAATCCTCTGAAGGTGAAATTCCCCTCCCTTTATGGGATTGCCTCAGCTAAGAAGACCCTTATTGCTGATTGCATCTCTAAGGAAGGCGGGCATTTGGTGTGGAGTCCTCGTTTTCGATGAAACTTTCATAACTGAAAGTTGGAGGAGGTTGCAGGGTTATGGAATTGTTGAGTAGAAATCACCTAAGAGAGGTAGGGAGTTAGCAAGGAGGGTGGAGGATTCTTACGCTTGGAGGTAGTTTTGGAAATCTAGGGCCCCAAATAAAGTCGATTTCTTCACTTAGACAGTGGCTTGGAGTGCTATTTTAACAAATAATAATCTCCGCAAACGGTTGATCATTTGCTTATCCATTGGAACATGGCGAGAGGTGCATGTAACATGATCCTTTCTCTTTTTAGATATAATTGGGTGATGCCGGCAACTATCAAAGAAATCTTTCTGAGTTGGAGTTGCTTTCAGGTTAGAAAGGATTTTTGAATTGCTTGGAGGATGCCCCTCTTTGTCTCTCTTGATGCTTACAGAAGGAGAGGAATAGGAGGATATTTGATAGAATTAAGCTACCCTCTTGGAAATTCAAAGTCCACCTTTTAAGTTTGTTATTCTTTTGGATTAGAGAAGCAAATCCCATGTATTTAGATACTTTTATAGATTTTTTTGGGGGAACTTGAGCATTAATTTTTGTAGCCTCTTCCCTTTTTTTGTTATTATGGATTCGCCCCCCTCAAACACCTTTAACGTACATATCTTTACAGATCAAAAAAAATTATTGAATCATAGAAATGAGAGTGATACTAGTCATCATAATTTGTAGGTTATAACTGGACCTGAAGTAGTTCCCAACCAGAACCTTCACCAAGATCCAGAAACTTGACAGCTTCCAACAAATGATCATCTGCTAAACAATACCTGCCAAAAAAAGAGGCAAATATACTCAAAGCCATCCAAATACAATAAAGGCATGCATAAATCTTAATTGCAGATATGTAATAAAATAAATTCATGAAATCTTACTCTAAGATCAATCCAACAAATGTCACTAATGTAACTCAACACAAAAAGTGCCATTCCATAACGATGCATGTGTCTGGGTGCGTGTTTATAGACATATAATATATACATGTTATGATATTATGATAATCAGTCAGATTCTTACTCTCTCATAGCTTCAAGATCAAGTTGGAAAGTGTTTTCTAGAAGCCTCTGCAAGTTCATGGCATAAAGATTTAGGAGGAGAGGAAAGGCTGCTTCAATCACCATATATGAATAGGATAGCATGTCTGAAATCTAAATAGAATCTACAGAGTGAAAAATAGAACAACTTTATAGTCATAAAGTAGCTTACTTGCAATGAGAGGTTATCCATGATTCCTGCTTCACAAAATGGAATAAAAGCCAAGTATGCAAAAAGAAGACCTGCTGCATAACTGCAAACAGGAAAGAAACCATGAATAAAATAACAATCATACAAAGGGGGGAAGGGGTTTGTTATTTGCACTTTCGATAAGGGGCTCCATACCCTAAAAGAGAATGGATTCAACTCCATTTTGAATCCTTTTATTGATTATAAAAACAATTTCATAAATTCACTTTATAGGTTTGGAGCCCCTTATCAAAAGGGGGAGTGCATATATCATTTCAATTGCCCTTGATTCAACTCCCATTCTAAAGTCTATAAGGACAATTTCGTAAATTCACTTTATAGTTTTGCAGCTTCTTATCAAAGAGGGAAGTGTGAATATCATTTCCCCTTGCAAAAACTTAATCAGATAACACTAATAAAAAATCAGAGAATTTACATGTCATCGGCTATCCCAAAGGCTCTTTTCTCCATAGGAGAGAATGCACCCGCGGAAGATGCTCGTCTCCAGAGTCCCTCTGAGAGTGCTCCTGAACATTCTTCTAAGTTTGAATACCTAGAAAGGCATGTGATTCAATAAGCCACCATTTCTCTTAAGGGACATAAAAGTTGACAAATTGTTATGGATCACTGTTATGCAACTTATTCATTGGAAGCAGCGCTTTTTGGAAAAAATATTATATAGTAATTAGCAAACGAGGTTATCATGAGTGTGAAAGTAATGGAATTGGGCATTAAATCCTTCATTGAGCCAGCTAAGGTCAAATATGTGCAATATTCTATTGTGTCCGCACATAAAGGAAAACAATCTTCGTAGTTAGTTTAAAGAAAATGTTGTTCATTAAAGAGGTAATATGCTGCAAAATGAACTACGCCAAAGGGCATATCATATGTCTCTCCCCCCCCCCCCAACCAAAAAAAAAAAAAAAAAGTGGCATACTGTATATCAACAGAAAAGGCAAGATCTCGGAGCCGTGGAACCAGGTAAGCAGCATCTTTCTCAGCCATTGTACTGCCATTAGAAAACAGAACTCTATATAATGTTAAATAGAGTGAAGAGATAATTTATGAAAGAAATGAAAAGAGTTAACATCCTCAACCAAATTGCATGTTTCCAGGCATCATACTTGAGAACGACAGAAGCAGGTCCAAGACTTTGGTGTAATCTATCATGGTCATGCATGTAGGCTAGGCCACATATAGCACCCTGAAGCAGTTTAATAACAAAATATCTTCTACGCTTTATAGTTAGCTCCTCTTCAAAAGGATTCCAAAACTTCTGTTCTCCTAGAGGACCCTTTTTAAACATTTTTTCACTTGTAACTTTCGCATAGTCTGCAGCACTGTATTTCCCATCATTACGGAAAGCAAGCCACTGTACAGAAAAATATATTATATGGGTTGTGTCCCGCATTTATCACAAGAATGTGGAAATTTTTTTGAGCATGTAACTGATAGTTGATAGTTGATAGTTGATAGTTGATAGTTGATATAACAGACCTGCTCCCCAGTTTTTGTCTCAAACCCACCCAGAAGTATTTGGAGATGCTGGATAGTTTTTGAACTGCTCTGCAGAGAATATGCATTAACAACAACATCAACAACAAAAATTCAACATGATTCCTTCACAAATATGTACCAAAACCTTCTAACAAGGGAGCATATTTGCATATATTTTGGATATTTTTGGTAATTCAACAAAGCATGTTATCTTACTTGAAGGGAAGTATGAGCATTTAGTTCATTGGCAGCCATCATGTCGGCCTCAACACCACCAACTTGTTGTCCAGGATATACCTTCATAATTAACATCGCATTCAATAGAAGTGATGTAGAACCAGTAGAGAGAGATTAAAGAAGAGAAGAAAGAGAAGGGAAGAAGAGGAACAAATATGAAGAGAGAAAAAAAAGAGAGAAACTCCATAGAGAAAAGCACGAGAAATGTCTGTATATTCAATAATCAAAGTCTAATCCATAATTCAATATAATCTATGCCTTTATATAGGCAAATTCAAGATAAACCCAACAATACGAAAACTTCATCCTATCCTAAAAACAAGGAACTAAAATTTATCAAAATAAACTAATTCTTAAAATAAAAATAAAATTACACAATAAAATAAATATCCTCCTGGGTCAAATATTATTGGCCCGTGAAATCCTTCTTGATCCCCATCATTTCTTTCCGGCTGAAAAGAACTCGACTCCGACGAGTTAAGGTGGCGAGATTGTTTCAAAAGCGAATCATCAATGAAAAATACAAGGACATGAGACAAACAAGCGAGAGAAGAATCGCCCCTCAATCCACGAAATTAATCAAAGACCAAAGAATTTTCACATTGACTCGCAAGAACAAACTCCACATGGTGCACAGTAGGATGTTGGAATGGTAGAGGTACTGGATCTGACATCGGAGAAATACCTACACCACCTACACGAAGACCATTAAGAAACACAGAAAGCTCCAAAAGACTCTGATTAGATAGCATTTCCTCCATAATGAAAATTGAACTTTTATTTAAATCCAATGGTATGTCAAGTAAATAAGCATTAGGTCTAAATGCAAGAAGAGCAGAAAATTTACCAACGGATTTAGATGAAAAATTTGTGGAGGAAGGCAGTGCAGATACAGATGCAACACAATGGTCTGATGCAAGAATAGAATCAAGTAACCTAGTGCTAATGGACTCTTGGGTTGACACTAGTGACACTGATGGTGTAATAATTTTTAGCTAAGATAAATCTTTAGAAACTTTTGTTATTTCTACATGCATGGGATCAAATGCTTGCTCGGGATGCTCACACTCAAATTTATCTAAGATAAAAAGTACTTGCTCATCTGTAGTTTGAGGTAAGCTTTGAATGTTTTAGTTTTCAAAAATGGTGGGTCAACTACCTCTTTAGATGGAAAATGAGGAATAGACCTAGGAATTTCACAATTAGGTTCTAGGTCACAAGGAACAGGAGGAGAAGGCCTAAGGTCTTCTTCCTTGTCATGCTTTTTAGGTTTGAAAGGAACTAATTTGATGACCTTTCCCTTGTGTCTAAAAGCACAAGTATTTTCTTTCAAATTGTGAGTGACACCAAGATCGTTTATCTAAGGTTGACCGAGCAGAACATGACTAATTCTCATGGGTAAAATATCACACCAAATGTTGGTTACATAATCACCCATTTGAATTGGCACTAGACATCTCTCAGTAACAAACACGGATATATCACTTATCCTCTTTACCTCAAATGGTTGGGGATGAGTTTCAGGTTGTAAATTCATTCTTGTAACAACAGGTTTTGAAACTATGTTAATGAGACTACGACCATCAATGAGAATTTTGCATATTTTTTCCCCTACATTTAAGATTAGTTTGAAAGAGTTGTAGGTGTTTCTATGCATCTTCTTGAGTAGGGTTAGGTAAGTTACACTTGCACGAAAAATTCTTAGGATAAGATTCGAAATTAGAGGATTCCGAAGGATGCCTCTGAGATCGAACTTGGGATATTTTTTGTGGAAGTAGCATATAACTCACTTGAGAGTTCTCCTCTTCATTATGCAAGTATCTAGAGTCATTTATTTCATCATGAGAATATCTAGGTGAATCATAATAATAGCTCTAGGAAGAACGACTAAGGAACCGTTCTTGGTACCCACTGTATGCATAAGAGTGTCTAAGAGTGTTGTTCTTTTTACCCTCATATAACTTAGGATATCTATCAGTATGATGAACCATATGGTAGTGCTTGGTATCATCTTTAACGGTTCTTTTTCTATATCTATATGTTGAAGCATCACAAAACATTTTTTTTTTTTTTTTGGAATGAGACAAATACTATGAAAAACTAAAAAAAGAATTGAAAGAAAATTAAACAAGACTCGAAACTACATGTTGAGGGCCAAATGTAACATTGAGAATGATGGTATTGAAAAAGTAATCAAAGGACAAACAAGCAAAAATTCCTATTTGCAAGATGTACGAACATACCAATTGAATTTAAAAATAGCAAAATCTTCAAAAGGAAGTATGCATACCTTTTTCTCAAGGTTCACAAGCTTTTGGCACAATTTCTTGAAGTCTTGCGGGCGCATTTGAAGAGTTTTCTGAAGTTAAGGGGCAGTTTTAGAATTTCAGAAAGTCTGGTGGAGGCTTCTAAAACTCTAAAAAAGTTAGAATACAACTTTGCTCGGCTTGGGCTTGGAATGGGATTGGCTGGTGTAGAGGTTCTAGCTTAACTAGGATCTGGTTTGTTGATTAGATAGGTTCAAGCTTAGGCTTGGGCTTGGGTTTGGGTTAATTTAAAAGAGATGGGTTGCAAGACAAATAAATGGATGGCCTGTGGAGACAAAATATGATGGGCTTTTGGTTTAAAGAAAATGGATCAGGTTCAAAGGTTAAAGTATGGGAGGTCAAACCCTAGCTAGCAACAAACTCCAAGCTCAAATCTGGAATGAGAGGGATAGCATGGTGGCTTGCACAGGACGACAACCAGACTGGTCGACGACGACGATGGGTTGGCAATGGGGCTCGTCGGCGATGATGGAGACAATCCTTGGCTGCTGGTCAACGGCAGTGACGCTGATCTGAACAGCGGCTGGTGAGGCGATGGTGATGTGGCCACTCTATAAAATGTCGAAAGAGGCTGATGATGTTCAGATTTGCTAAGGTGCGAAAAGGATGACTCTTGGATGCAACTGCGCCGCAATGAACTTTCGATGATAATGGACAGCGGACAGGGAAATCTCGCTGATGAAGATTGACCTGCAAGCACCAAGAGTGGACGATCGCTGCTATGGTTGATGCTTTTGGGTCTTTTAGGAATGGCGACAATCAGTGATGTTCGTGATAGGCCAGCAATCTGAATAGAGGCACCGATGGGGTGCAACCGACAGTAAGACTATTCCGATAATGGCAAACAATGGTCTTTTGGAGTTGCTGCGGCTTCTTGACGATGGCCTGCGTGTAGTGTTTTTCAATCTGTTCTGTAGGTAATGGGATGGCTTATAAGGAATCTGCGAAGATGTAAATTGATGATGCGGCAGCAATGGCTTGCAAATCAAGTGACGCAATGGGAGATTGGATCTGTGAAGAAAGCTTTCTAACAATGAACAGTAGTTAACAGTAGATTGTTGTTTTTGAATGAGTGAAAGGATCGAAATTTGCTCTGATACCAAATTGATGTAGAATCGGTAGAGAGAGATTAAAAAAGAGAAGAAAGAGAAGGGAAGAAGAGGAAGAAATATGAAGAGAGAAAAGAGATAGAAAGAAGAGAGAAACTCCAGAGAGAAAAGCACGAGAAATGTTTGTATATTCAATAATCAAAGTCTAGTCCATGATTCAATATAATCTATGCCTTTATATAGGCAAATTCAAGATAAACCCGACAATATAAAAACTTCATCCTATCCTAAAAACAAAGAAATAAAATTTATCAAAATAAACTAATTCTTGAAATAAAAATAAAAATTACACAATAAAATAAATATCTTCCCGGGTCAAGTATTATTGGCCCGTGAAGTTCTTCTTGATCCCCATCAAGAAGATAATGGTAATCTTAAAGAACTCCAATAAGCAGAAGTTAGTGTAAAAGGAAATTGTTACAGGACCTACTATAAATACATTGAAATAAATAACTTATATAATGAATGAATGCCATCTCATTAGTTTTTTTATGCCTAAACATTCCTTTTTCAAGAAAAAAAGAGATTAGCTATTACGCAAGTTAGAAAATAGAACAAAACAGTAGAAAAGAAACTTGTATAACAGGAATGAATCAAGAAATTTCTTAACCGAAGAAAATGGAAGAAAAAATACAAGAGAGAGAGAGAGAGAGAGAGAGAGAAGGAAAAGAAAGACTTTCACAATTTACATAGCAAAGAGAAGTGGCATCCACCTAGCATCCACGTTTAATATATTGTCGCTTGATGAAACTGAGATTGAAGCTTAAGTCGAGGCAACTCACTAGATCTTTTCAAAATATTTGGAAGAGACAAAATAACGGTGGCTTGGCAATGTTCAATCCAATGTTTATTACTTTAGAATTTTGACTTGATGCCATCACACATCTTCTAAAAAATAACAAAGAGAAACCCTCAAGATTCATGCCTGCAATTAAGAGTACTTAAATATCCACCGTCAGACATACTTGGTGCTCTCTTGAATTTTTATTTGCATCCCCAAACTTCTAGCCTTCAAAAAATTTATTATGTTAAGTAAGGAACTCAATGGAACTCAAATAAAAGTTAATTAATAACTGAAAAGGAAAAAAAGGGAGGGAGAGTAATAGTTAATCATAACAATAAGATTATTAGACGATCCCAAAAAAAAAAAAAATCTTAAACCCATGGCTCCTTTTGGGTAGCACCTAAGAAGCATTGATACTGATACGGGTACGGATACGGATACGGATACGAACACAGATACGTTGATACGACATTTCTTAAAAAGTAAGACATGGATACGTTAGGGACACATTGAATATATATATATATATATATATATTTATATTTTTTATATAACCACATAATAAAAATCCAACATTAGTTCAATTAAAATTGACATAAAAATACAAATCACAAAAATATTATCAAGATATTAAAACAACAAAGTCATTAAATAAAAATTTAAGCACTTCTTCATTAAATCACTAACAAACATGATTCAAGTTTCAAAATAAATTTACTCACTATTACACAAAACATATATATGTATATATATAACCAAAAAAAAAAAAACTAAAGCGAAGAGGAGAAAAGGAGGTGGAAAAAAGAAAAAGAAAATGTATACTCATTGCCCAGATATTTACCCTGGTGGGGAGGTGAATAGAGTATTTTGCAAATATTGATTTCTTTAAAGTTTTTTAAAAATGAATGTTGTAAATGCACAGTAAATAAATAAGAGTAGAGAGAGAGAAAGCAAACATAGCAGTTACGAAGTTCGGAAAACTTCCTACGTCATCGACTCAAGGATCCCCACTTGAATTTTTTCACTATAGCGACCTCCTTACAGGTGGAAACCAAACATTTACAAAGCAAAGACCGCAACCCTCTTATCCTAGCAAAATATACCATTTTGCCTCACCGAACAACACCTACTCACAACTCTCACCGCAATGAGATAATACAAAGATGTTTACCAAATAACACTCTCTTCTAAAGTAGTTTTGGTACAAAAAAATCCCCATTCTCTAAAGATTGATCAGGTGTAAGCTCTGAGTATTTAAGATGAGTAAAACTTTGAAATCAAGATTTAGAAAATGGTAGATCTAAAGTCAAGAACAAAGATGTGATAATGTAAGCTTATAAGAGATAGCTTAGAAAGCCCTAGAAACCTCTATTTATAGCCCTTTAAAATATGTGACCGTTGCTTTTTAAAAAGAGTCGTTTCCCCCCTTTTTATATGTTCAAATTTTGAATTTGCGAGTGCCAGATTGACAGAATCATCAATCAATCGACTTCAATGAAGACTGGTCGACTGATTTGTTCAGAGGGTTTTAGGTTCATTTGGTTAAGAACAGTCAATCGACTGATTTTGAGTATCTGTCGACTAATTCTAATTGTACATGGTTTTGCCTTTGAGAAATGGTCAACTGATATAACTTTTAGGTCGACTGATTTAGGTAGTGTACTTAGGCAATTATCAATTGGTCATTCAGTCGACTAGTTCTATGAATCAGTCGACTGGTTTAATTTGTACACTTATTTTGTCTTTTAAGGACAGACGACTGAATTCTAGGAGGTCGACTGATTTGGACAGTGTACTCAGGCAATTTTATAAAACTTCACTCAGTCAACTGGTTCTTAAGATCAATTGACTGGTTTTATCCATGTGACAAATAAGCTTTAAGAATCAGTTGACTGGTTTTAAGAACTGATGTTTAGACAATGAGTGTCTTCTACCTTATTTTTTTCTAAGTATACTTTTGTCAAAACCTTTTGATCTTTCAAAACTTTAAGTTAAATGCTTTGTTTTGAAAAATCATTTGAGGTTAGTCCTTAGATGATCATTTTAAATAATAAGAGTTTACAATCAATGATTAATCTAATCTTAATGTCACTCAAAACCCAAAAGTTAAAATAAGGAAAAATAAAAGTCTTCACTTGAATCCTTAGGCTTGAGGGAGTCCACCTTGCTTGAGTCATCATGAGAGCATTCATTTTGTTTTGATCTTTGCTTTAGAACATGCTCTTGAGTGAAATCTTTTAGCTTGAAGGACTTTTGCCATTTTCTTGGTCAACAATCTTCTTTGACCTAAATGACCTATTTGCATTATCACTTCGATAAACCATTAGTCCATTGGATAATACTTTGTGATCATCAAAATAACTGAGATGTCCTTAGTTGAAAACCTTTAGGGCTAACAATACTACTATGCACTAACATGTCCGGAAAGTTTCCGAAATTCATAAAACATACAAAATTTGGACACTCTTTTTTTGAGTGTCCGACACATGTCCGAAGAGTGTCCGACACGGACATGTAGGCCAAAATAGAGTGTCTGACACGGACATGTAGGCCAAAATAGAGTGTCTGTGCTTCATAGGGTAGTACCACTCTACAATATAGATCAAATCAAACACTACACACCACACTGTAATTTGAAAGGGGCAAGTCCATTGTTTTCCTGACTAAGGCTCTGTTTGGTTGGTGGATGTAGTAAGGGAAAGGAAAATAAAATTTAAAGAAAAACATTTGGCAACCATGGAAAATAGGGAGGAAAGAGCAACATAAAAGGCGAAGCAAGAAAAATTACTAATTTGAATGTCATTTCTCTTTCTTTTTTTTCGTAATTCTCGTTCGTTTTTAAAAACTCTTAATTTATAATTATATTTAAGATAGAGAAAAAAAATGAGTTCCTTTACTTTTTTCTTTCCATTTCCTTCATTAAACTGAAAAACCAAATGGAGCCTAAGAGCTTGTTTGGCCAGGATGATTGGGAGAGAAAAGAAAATATTCAAGTGGAGTGGTACCACATTCTCTCATTTAAATTTTTATAATGGAGGGAAAGCGAAAGATTAAGATAGAAAGTTTGAGTGATTGGGCTTGCTTCTCCAAGATTTGGAGAGAAAAGAAAGTTCATTTAATGAAATTTTTTAAAATACCAAAAAACTCCTTAAATACATGAGTTAAAAATTAAGGTAGTTCTAGATAAGAAAAGGTCAAATAGTTTCTATATGCTTTTTTTTTCCTTTTCAACTAACTATTCAAACAAGAGGTATTGATTTTCTTCTCATTTCTCTCTTGAACATTCAAACAAAATACTTTCTTTTCTTCCTATTTTAAATTTTCTTTTCTTTTCTTTTTTCCCCAAACTTCCAAACAAGCTGTAAAGGTACAAGAAGTGAATCATCTACGTGGACAACCAAATGAAATGCCTTGATGTATGCTCTAAAAATAAAAGTATATATTTTAGTCATAAAGGAAAACCCTTTTTGCTCCGTTTAGCCTTATCCCCCTCTAGGGGTATTCTAGTGATAAGTTCTATAGGAACTGGACAATCCTATTTGGTCAAATACCTAGCAACAAACTCCTATGTTCCTTTCATTACACTATTTCTGAACAAATCCTCCGGAGATCCCTTTTCTTAATACCCTTATTCCCCTTTCATCCGGAGCTGCCGTAACTTGGGCTCATCATGCTATACTCGCGGGGAAGGAAAAACGAGCAGTTTATAGATACAGCATATGATAATAGTAGAAAATCATATAATGATGATGATGATGATGATGATCACCTTAAAAATAACTGAAGTCCTTCTAAGTGGACCCTGAGCTATCCTTCCTTCATAAAGCCTGCAAAAGAACTGCCATGGATAGTATCAGTAGCGATAAGAATGAATGTATAGACCAGCGAGTTGATGAATTCTACCAGAATTACCACATACTAGCCTATTATCCTTTTTATATGATCCTATTCTATTATCAAGTGCACCTGATCTTCACACTGCCTTCTCCTACATCTTGAACTCTGAGTCGCCCAATATCCTCTGATGAATATTCAATGTCCAATCCAGAACGAAACCCCGAGTAACTGAAAAAACATTTTTCCTCGATCAAATTCAAAAAAAAAAAAAAATCAACTGCATATTGCATCATCGGAAGATGATAAAAAATGAAAATGAAACAAAATTTGTAATGATGTTCATACCTAGTGATGAAAGAAAAATCAAGTGAGGTTCGAATAAAATGAATACATATATATACCTAGTAACGTTCATGAAACCATAGCTACCGATGAGCCTCCCGACTTCAAAAGAATCGGGATTGGTGATCAGACTCGCTTTCCAGCGTCGAAAAGCTTGAGTTTTGTTCTGTAAATTCAAATCGACGCCTTTAAAAAAGCCAAGGGATTTGTCACGAAACGAAGAACAACACGAAGAGAAAGAAAGAGCCCCATAGGAAAAGAAGTAATCAGGTGCCGCAAGTATCATTGTTTCACTCTCTTTAGTCTTCTCCCTCCTCTCCTCTCCTCTCTACTCTGTCAATGGACGATGGAATTCGGAAGGATAGGATTTCTTTTGTGCGTCCGATTTCCCTAGTTATTTTGTACATGCAGTGACCCTCTTGTAAGAGGAAAATTCTTGGATGGGCAATACGTCCAATGGTAGCCTAATATATATAATATGCGTCACTTTCATTAATAAGATATAGTATATATGAGAAAGTATAATTAAAAAAGAAAACATTGACTGTTTTAGACTTTCTCAAAAATGCTTCTTTATATCCTATGTTTAAATTAAAATAAAAAAATTATTACATGGTCCGAGATCAAAACTCCTGACAAATCACAAATTGATATGTGTATAATATGCTTAATTTGTAAGAAACAGTAACTTTTGTTTACATGGTAATCTTTGATTAATTGAAACCATATAATAATTTCTTCTCAAATGAGTCTTTTTTTTTAATAGTTTCTCAAATTTAAGTTTATGAACAATAGTGTACTAATTTGATCTAAATTTGAATAAGAATTTAAGTCATCTTTTGATTTGAATTTAAGTAAAATTCTATTTGAACCTAAATTTGAGTAATTATTATAAAATATTTTTATAAATTTTCACTCAAATTTGAATCAGAATTTAAGTCATCTTTTGATTGAATTTGAGTAAAATTCTATTTGAACCTGAATTTAAGTAACTACTAGAAAATATTTTTACAAATTTTCACTCAAATTTAAATTTGAGTCATCACGAGAAATGCTCTAAGTTGTAAATATATGACCAAAAAAAAAAGTTAATAATTATTAGAATATTTTTATACTTTTACTGGTAAAAAGTACATGCGTATAAATTTTGACTTATTATTAATTATTAATTTTTTTATAATTTTATTAATAAAAAATTATTTTATACATGTATCTCCTTCGATTTTTGAAAATTACGTAACGTATGTTATTTTTGTAGTTTTTAAACTTATATTGTCCTCCTACTACTTTGAATTTTAGTTGTAGATTTTTCTATGTGGTGTTGTCATTACTAACCATGATAGAAAATGTTGATGTAAGCTTGAAAAATATTTTAAAATGTCTAATTTGCCCTTAAACATAATAGAAAAAGACAAAATTATCCAACAAAATAACGTAAGAAAGACAAATTTTCTATTTTCCACCTAAAATCTCTCTGGAACTCTCTTTCCTTTCAAAATCTGCAACTCTCTTTCCCTTAACAGGAAGGCAATTCTTGGCTGCAATCTAGGTATGTCCTTGATTATACAAATATTATTGTTGTCGACACCTCACTCCGGCGGCACAACGACTGCTCAATCTGGCGGCACAATGCCAGCTCTCCCACCATCATTGGCGGCTAAACCCTCGTCGTCCTGAATTTATTGCACCTCTCCATCGACTGTCTTCTCCAACCACACTCTCAAACTCCCTTATTTGCTTTCTTCTCACAATTCTTGACAATTTCACTTTCCTTCATCTTCACCTTATATTATTACTCCAAGTGACAGAACGATACCACTCACCTCTGCATCATTTATTCATTAACTAAACCCATTTCTCAATCCCTCACCCTCATAACATACTCATGAATAAACAAAATCCGTTGGAATGAATAATCAAGATCCATCAAAATTCTTTGATCATTCCTAAATTCATAAAATAATACACTTTCAAAAACCACATAACCATATACACAAATTTAAATGTAAGTGTTGTTCGGTTGGCATAACCCAAAATTTGGTTATGGATGGCCAGCAATTTTGGTATACCCAAACTCAGCTCACAATGTGAGAGTGACACGTGGCAGTCATATCCGAATAGATACCCTCTAGACTTCATCTCTTAGTGCTAAGGTGTGTACATTTGAATCAGTTATTCAAAAATATGCGGGAGATAACCAAATCAAAATGATCATATCAAATCCTTAATTTTTTGGGAAGATCTCAACAACGAGATATTCCTCGTCTATAAAAGGGAAAAGACCTAAACTTGGAGAGGTACACTCTTTTCTCCAAATTTTACACTCACTCTTGGTAGTTCCTTGTTCAAGCTACAAACTTGACTGTCGAAGGATTTTTTGCCGGAACTCCCCCAGCGATATTCTAATCCCTTTTTTGTAGATACCTCAATCAAAGGATTTTTAGTCATCGACAATCGAAGACAGAAAATGACATCATCAATTTGGCATCGTCTGTAGGAACTCGACAAAGCTCTCTTCTTTAACAAAATCTATCAAACAACCAAATGGCTCGAAACTTGCGACTAAGGTAACTTATCTCGGTCCGAGCACCAACTCTTGCACAAAGGCACATCGATGTACGTCAGCCTCGCCCAAACACAGCTAATCGGAGGATAAACACTATGACTCAACAGATTGAGACTTTTAGCCAAATTGTAGCAAATTTGGTTTAGAGTCAACAAGCTTTAATTGTAGAAATTCAGTAGTAGCCGCAGCCAAGTCAGAACCAACTACCGCTGCAACCAGTTCAGCCGCCGCCACTAGTTTAGAACCAGCAACCGCCGCAGCCAGTTTAGAATAAGCAGTTCATTTAGGACCAGCGGTCGCCGCAACCAGTTTAGAATCACGAACCTCTGAATGGCGTGCCTTCTGGGTAGGGGCAACCTCCTCAACAAGTAAACCATTAGAGGACCTGGAACAATTAAATGATGGGGTGGTACCTCAACAATCCAAAAGTCACCAACATTCACAACAGAGCTGAGATGAGGAGGTAAAGTCAGGAAATCCTATTAGGTCTATAGTCGCCCAACATGCAACCGAACAAGTCTACAATATGTTCGGTATGCAAGGGACTCCCTTTACCTCAGCCATAACGGTAGAGGCACCTCCAAGGAAGTATGTCCTTCCAAAGATCGAACTTTATAACCGTAACACTGACCCTATGGACCATCGCTCTCACTTCTAGCATATTATGGCTCTTCAAGGAAGTACAGATGCACTAATGTATAGATCATTTGTCATGAGCCTTAAAGGAGCAACACTGGAGTGGTTCCATCATTTACCTCCAAACTCAATTTCAAACTTCATAGATCTGAGTAGCAAACTCTTGAGCAGATTTATCACTAGCAAAAGGTTCAGAAGGGGTCCTGAGTTTCTGTTAAAAATTAAGCAAAACAAGGGCGAATCTCTGAAGGACTTCATTGAGAGATTCAGTAAGGAGCTTACCTCGCTGGAAAGATGTGAAGAGCGATTTTTAGTCGCGGCTCTAACCTCTGGCCTCTCCCTTGGAAGGTTCAGGGATTCTCTCATCAAAAGTCCTCCAACCAACATGCCTGAACTATTGTTAAAAGCTCATAAGTACATCACCTTGGAAGATGTAAGGTCCTTTTGAAAAGAAACTAAAGAGTTGGCTAAGAAAGATGAGCAGCCCCCCTTAAGGTTAGCTAGAGACGAGAAGAAGAGAGCTCGGAGTCCTGAGAGACGTGAATAGAAGGATTTGCCAAACACCTCAAAAAAAGGTAACCCCTATCAACCTCTGAACGTACTTCTAAGACATATTTTCCATCACATACAATCATGAGAAAAACTCAGATGACTAGACAGGATGAGGAGAGACCCTGGGAAAAGGAATCAGAGCAAGTACTGCGATTTTCACAAGGATCATGGCCATACCATAGATGAATATCAAATTCTAAAACACGAGATTAAAGGCCTAATTTATAAGGGGAAGTTATGGGAATTCACCCAAAATGCACAAAGAACTGCCAGCCGGCTAGCCACATAAGGGTGGTGAAAACAACAAAGAGCCGCTCATAGACAACAAGGTCACAGACCTGACGGACCAAATGATAGAGGTGGAGCAGAACTTCAACGTCATCTATGTCCTCCATGAGGACAGCTAGAGAAGTGGAAAGTCAAATAGGGCTTAGAAGATGTATGCTTGCGAGGCCAAATAAGAACCAGAGATCCTCAAAATCAATGCACTTGAGAAGAATCATAAATTAACCCCCACACTCCAATTCTCAGACCTAGATGTGGTAGGGGTACATTTCCCTCACAATGACTCACTCGTAATATCCCTTCAAATCTCAAACTTCCATATCAAAAGAATGATAATTGATACTGGGCATTTTGCGAATGTACTTTTTACTCATCCTTTTAATGAAGATAGATCCAAAGGAACTCCAACCCACTACAGTAGTGATGACAGGTTTTAATGGTGATATCAGTTCTTTACTCGGTACCATCAAACTTTCCACCATTATCGGAGATGCCCAAGATCAAAAAATATCTTAACTGAGCTCATGGTCATTGACGTTATTTCTCCATACAATTTGATCCTCGAAAGACCTTGGATTCATGATCTCAATGCCGTAACGTCTACCATGCATCAGTGCTTGAAGTTTATTCTAGAGGGTAAGGTGGTGACTATCAAAGGCTGCTAACCTACGTCCAGGGAATGCCAAACAACGACTTTAAAGCCTAAAGTAGAGAAATAGAAACTACATAAATTTGATAACTTCTTCAGAACTCCAAACTCAGAACTGGACAAACCATGTCCAGAAGAGTTAGAAGAACCACTTAGCCCAAGAGGGAGGAGTAGTTCACTCCAACCCAAGGAATAAGTTCGAAAAATCCAAAGTGACCCCCAAGACTCCAGCCGAGTTATCCAGGTAAGCTCAACTCTGAACCAAGAGGAAGCAAAAAAGATAATAGCTTTCTTAAAAGACAACATCTCAACCTTTGCTTGGAGTAAGAAAGACATAGATGGTATTGATCCCAACTTCATTATCCATAAACTTATGACTGATTCATGCTACCCTCTAGTATGTTAGAAGAGAATGACATTTGCACTACAACGACATAAAATAATCAATGAAGAGGTTGAGCGAATTTTGAAAGCTAAGATGATCAAGGAAGTCTATTACCTAGACTGGCTAGCCAATACAATTTTGGCCACAAAGAAAAATGGGAAATAGAGGGTATGTATTGACTATACCGATCTCAACAAAACATGTCCCAAGAACAATTTCCTGGTCCCTAAAATAGACCAATTAGTAGACGCAACTGTAGGGCATCAACTCTTGAGTTTTATGGATGTGTACTCAGGGTATAACCAAGTGCAAATCTACCTCCCTGACCAAGAGAAAACATCCTTCATATAAGAAAGATGAGTCTACTACTCCAAGGGCATGCCTTTTGGGTTGAAGAATGCGGGGAACGACCTATCAAAGGCTAGTCAACAAAATGTTCCAGCCTCAAATTGGCAACACTATGAAAGTTTACATCGATGACATGCTCATAAAAAACACGAATCAGAATGATCATGTCAAACATCTGGCTTAAACATTCGAGATTTTGAACAAACATGGCATGAAATTGAATCCCACCAAGTGCACCTTTGGTGTAACAGAAGGAAATTTCCTGAGGTACCTAGTCTCTTAAAATGAGATGGAAGCTGACCCATCTCAAATTAAAGCCTTGCAGGAGATGAGCTCTCCTAGAACTAAGAAAAAAGTCCCTTGCTTAAATGGAATAATAACTACTCTAAACCACTTTATCTCCAAATCAACTAACTGATGTCTATTATTCTTCAAAGCACTTAAGGGAGACAAGTCCCTCGAATAGACCACGGAATGCAAGCACGCCTTCCAGTAACTTAAATATTATCTCGGGTCTCCAAAACTCTTGTCAAAACCAAATGTGGGTGAGAAACTATACATTTATCTCGCGGTCTTAGATTATGTAGTTAGTCTGTCTTGTTGAGGGAGAATGACGGAATCCAAAGGCCAATATTTTACGTTAGTAAGGCATTCATAGGAACTGTGTCCAAATATCCAAACCTAGAAAAGTTGGCCTACGTGTTAATCATCTCAACTCAAAATCTCAGACCTTACTTCCAAACACATACTATAGTTGTGCCTACTACATATCCATTTCGGAACATGCTCCACAAACCAGAACTCTCTGGATGTTTAATGAAATAGTTAGTGGAACTAGGGGAGTTCTACATTCAGTATGAGCCCAGAACTGCTATTAAAGCACAAGCTATAACTAATTTATTGGTAGAGTTTTTCAGAACACCGCGACAAGAAAACTACCAACCCCAATCTCAGATCTAGACCCTCCAAGTAGATGGATCCTCTACTGACAAAGGCGCCGGTGTTGGGATAGTCCTACAAATCCCCGAATGGGATATACTTGAAAGAGTTATGTTCTTAGGTTTCTATGCATCTAACAATGAGTCAGAATATGAAGCTCTGATTATTGGAATCAAGGTAGCTCAAAAGTGTGGGGCTTGAAATCTAAAAGCTTACTCTGATTCACAACTCGTGGTTAGCCAAATTTTTAGAGAATTCACCATAAAAGATCAAAGAATGGGACAATACACCAAGATTATTAGATCACTGGGAAAATCCTTCAATAGCTTCTCTCTCAAGAAGATAGACTGAGCTAAAAATTCTAGAGCAGACATCTTAGCAAACATGGCAACCTCCCTCAGTTCAGAGGTCACAGTAAGGTCCCTCAGCTCAGAATCTTGGACGGATATCAAAGTTTCATTCCAAGAGGTTCCAAGCACAACCCAAAATAAGAAAATCTTACAAGTTCAGGAAGAAGACAACTGGATAACTCCTATTATATGATATTTGAAAGACGGGATCCTACCTGAAAGAAGGGACCAGTCCAAACAAATACTAATCAAATCAACTCGATATCTAATTATCAACAACAGACTTTACCGAAGATCTTTCACCTTACCTCTACTTCTATGCCTTACTCCAAAGAAAACTCATTATGTGCTAAGGGAGATACATGAAGGGATATGCGGTAATCGTAATGGGGCAATGAGCTTGTGTCACAACCCGGAATCCGCATAGGGGTCCGTGATCGGCCACCAAAGCATTTGAATGATCATAGCACCTTTCTAATTACCATTTACTCAAATGTAGCGGAATAATTTTTTTTATTTTCTTTAAACATCTTTTTCATATTCATAAAGTAAGCTACACAACCTGATCAGTCAATTAAATATTGTCTTTGAAGGATATAACTTCCATGTCACAAAGCAGTATTGAGTAGTATAACATTACACAGCTTAATTTAAAAAATTAAAAACCATCTAATCTATCTTCAGTCAAGGACTCGTAAAAAAAAAAAAAAAATCGCTTAATCCCTTAAGCACTTAGTCTACATCACTTGAAAATGAGTCTATTTAATCCTTACTTGAAAACATGGTAAACATCTATAATGATCTCAACAGCTCCGTGAGAATTCCATAACATGCCAAGGGTTTTAAACTACTATGTAATTCTATACTGAAATGTCTATACTCATATAGAATTGGAATACATCATATCAAAATACAACAAATCAGAGAATAGGATCAAATTCATTTTCAATAGATCTTAGTTTAACCATAATCGTAATTCAATAATCAATATGATAGTTCAATCATAACTATAGTTCAATAACATAGCTCAATAACAATATTCAATTACAGTTCAATCTTAGTCATGGTTCAAAGTCATGGTTCAATAACAATAGTCATTGTTCAAAATCAATATTATGGTTCAATCTTAATCATAGTTTAATAACATAGTTCGATAAATAATTTCAAATGTAATAAACAATATCATAGTTCAATCTTAGCCATAGTTCGATAAATCAAAATCATAGTTCAATAATTCTTAGTTTGATAATTCAAAGTTCAATCTTGGGTCATATTCGATATTCATAAAAGTTTAAACCAATAAATTCATTTTTTATGGTCAACAAATTAGAACCTTGCTAACTGAGACCGTTATTCGATAAAACTAGTTCGATAATGTCGTTCACCACCAATAAACCCCTGTGGGTAAGGTTCGATAAAGTTATAATCTATTCAATAATGACCAACCATAGAAGATTCTATGACCAGCAAATTAGAACCTCGCTGACTAAGATCAATATTCGATAACTAGTTCGATAATGTCGTTTGCACGGCTCACCACCAATATACCTCATAGGCAGAGTTCGATAAAGTCACAATCTATTCAATAATGACCAATCATAGAAGATTCTATGGCCGACAAATTAGAACCTCGCTGTCTGGATTGATATTCGATAACTAGTTCGACAATGTCGTCTGTACGGCTCACCACCAATATACCCCGTAGTCAAGGTTCGATAAAGTCACAATCTATTCAATAATGACCAATTATAGAAAGACGTTCCATTCCAAACATTAAAATCATATTCAAAATCAATAATCATCAATAACAAGCTCAGTTATCCAAATAAGAGTTCTATATCTAGTATTTAGTCAAAATAATTCAAAGATTAGTAAGAAACCATATAGTGTTTTGAGTATCTTACGAAACATTTTCTTAAATCAAGGAAGGACAATATAGATATCAATGAATCATTCAAAATATATACTCGGTACAATGTATCTGTTATCAAAGGCCATAAAGGAAATGACAATATATATATATATATATATATCGATAAGTCATTCAAACAATATCAAATAAAGGTTTCTATTATCAAAGTCATAAAAGAGTTCAATATTTATATCTATAATAAAATCTACCTTAGACATGGCATGAAATACTCACATGAAGTCCAAAAACTTATACCCAAAAATCCTTCCTTTAGTCGGAAGTCCCTATAATCACAATTCAAGGTCTTGTTACATACTTGTTTAAAGCATCACACAATTTAATCGTTAACTTAGAATTCTTTCTATTCCAATTACACTCTTCCGGTAGCTTTATCAAGTCTTAAAAACTTATTGGTTATTTTTTAGTTTGTTACTGAGTCTTATTTTTCTCAAAATGATGTCACCATTAAGTTTGTGGTGTCAAAAATAATCGGTTTAGGCTTTTCTGGATCTAAATTTGCATACTTATAGCTTATTTTAAGCCTAGGAACATTTTCGTAATGTTATGCTTTTGCGTATCATATTTTTTGGTACTTCGTTTGTTGAAATGGACTTTACCATTGAGTATGGATTGTTCAAAATAGTCAAGATGGACTCCTTTATATATTTAATTGACTTCAGGCATTACTAAGGGTAAAATGATAATTTTCACATTTTACATGTCTTAGTTTTTGGGATTCCATATCGTAAGATGGACCTCGTCGTTTGGTCCAGAATGTCAAAAAAGTCAAAATACACTACCCTTTTTATTTTATTTGGGCAACGGAAACATTTTACCAAAATTAAATTAATTAAATTATTTTATTTAATATTTTATATATATATATATATCCTGTTAATATTATAACACAAGTGCCACAGTGGCACAATGGCACACACGTGGGGTGTAATTCTCTTACGTGTGTGAGGTTGAGGGTTCAAACCTGGGGAGCTATGGCTCGCTTACTTTTTTGATTTTCAATATGCCAAACAATGGACAAGGGGCTAGACTAGGTATAGGATATCCTAGGTCTGAACAAGTTTATTAAATCAGGGGCCCTATTCGCATAGTCAAACATACCAAATCCCTAATATGTCAAACAATGGACAATGGAGGGCTAGACTAAGGATAGGATATCCTAGGTCGGAAAAGGTTTATTAAATCAGGGGTTCTATCCGCATAGCCAAACAGACCAAATCCCCTTTTAATTTTAAATTCCAACGTCCAAAACAACATAGTTCTACTTACTCGTTACTAGGCCTAGGCGGGTTCCGACCCAAACTCGAAACCAACTAGACCCGAATAGTCTTCTTCTTATTCATTTTTACGATGAGTCTCCGGTCACCCTCTCCATTAACGGTGGCCGGAAACTACAAATTTTAATTTTTTTAAAACTTATTTTCTTATTGTTTTGAAGCTGTTTTTTATCTTAATTTATTCTAACAATGTTTTAGAGTCTTTTGATAACATTTTTGGCCCTTCGAATCGCAGTGATCGGACGGTTTTCTTCGACTCACACTTTTCCGGTCACCGCTGAAAGCTCATTGTTTCTCCCTCATTTCTTTACCAAAATGGCTCATTTTTTAACCATTTTGATCCTTAGTTCAAGGGCTGCAACTCTATGGCTTCAAAACGAAGCTTTTCGTTCATTTTTCGAGGTGGCCAATTATTCTCTAAATCTACAACCGGCTATAAAATGCTCATTTTTTAGCCAAATGACCCGACTATTTTTGCATTATGCTCCATTTCCATTCTACTTTTGATCCTTGTTCAAAAAATAGATTTTGGTTTCAATTTGTTTCAGACCTAGTTTCTAAGGTCTTCAATGGCAGGTCATGTGGTATTTTATTATTTAAGGCCCTTCTAAATCCTATTCTTACCCCAAGCTATGATATATCACTAACAAAGACCATGCATGCATTCCAAATCCATTAAACAATAAGTTACAACAAATTTTTCTAGAGAAAGAACTTTAAGTTTTTTTGTATTTTTACCTTCCAACAGTGGGTCTTCTTCTCCTTGGCTCACAGTTCTGAGCTTCTTAGAGTCCATCTTAGGTTGCATGCAAAGTTCTCTTCTTCTTCTTCTTCTTCTTCTCTCTCTCTTTCTTTTTTTCTCTCTTTAGCTGACATAATGCACACACACAAGTTTATTTTTTTTCTAACATACACGCAACAGATACATAATATATATATATACACATATACATATATATGGTTGCATGAAATCTGATTAGATAGGGTGGTGGTCTAATGAGGTGTTGACACCTCAACTTTTTACAGGTAGACATATATGCATATTATTGTGTATATACATACCATGTGGGTTATAAAGCACAAAAGTGCTGATAGCCTAGTAGTTATCTTTTTGGGCATAAGTCTTTCCTTTATTGCTCAGTCTTGGGTTCAAGATTTGACAACTCCATTTTCTACTCTTTTTGTTGCGTTAGTGGCAATTTTACACTTTTATTTAATATCTTATTCATTGAGTATACTTAATTTGTACATCTTTAAATTTCTTAATATATTTTATGTTCTTTAAAATTTTCTCTTTTATGTAGTTGATTAATTTAACAAGATTAGTTATGATACTTGCCTAAAACGTTTATGTATTTCTTAATAAATTTCATCGTCATTTTTCATATCATTTTCTTCTATTTTAATTCTCACAAGAAGTATCATTGTGACATTATTGTCATCGTCTAATCGTACACTAATGCTCTCTTAAAGCTCACTAAGCATTCCTAATTATATAGTAATTAGGTTAGGATGTCACAGCTTGTCCCACCTAGCTCTTATGCAGGGATATTATTGGCCGATTATGCTGAAAGATGTTAAGGATCATGTCAAGAAATGTGGCAAATGTCAGTGGTTTGCACCCTACCGACATTAGCCTAAGCAAGAAATGATCCTGATCACAAGCCCTTGGCCATTCGTTTAATGGGAAATATACATCATTGGATCACTCCCAAATACACCTTAGAATAAGAGATTTCTCTTAGTTGCTATAGACTATTTTACCAAATGGGTAGAGGCTTGCCCCATAGCTAGAATAACATAGTCTAAAGTGAGAAATTTCACCTGAAAATAGATATTATGTAGATTCGAGATACCAAGGGTACTGATCTCAAACAATGGGACTCAGTTCCAAGGAAAGATCTTCAAAAGATTTTTCACCGACCTTAACATACTTCAACATTTTTACTCTTCAGGGCACCCTCAAGCCAATGGACAGACGGAGGTCACTAACAGATCCATCTTGGAGGCTCTCAATAAAAGACTAGAAAAAGTAAAGGCAAAATGGGTCGAAGAGTTACCTAGGGTTCTTTGGGCTTACCAAACTATCAGGAGAACTCTCACTAGGGAAACACTATTTTCTTTAACATTTGGAACCGAAGCTGTCATTCCCGTAGAAATTGGCTTATCATCGCTCAGAGCTAAAATGCATCAATCAGGTTAGAACGAAAATTTACTTTTAGAAAAATTAGATCTTCTGAAGGAAAAAAAGAGCAGACCCAAGTTAGGATGGCTTCCTACGAACAAAGAGTATCAAGATACTTTAACAAGATAGCAAAGTTTGTTAGTTTCCAGGTTAGAGATCTTGTCCTCAGAAGGTTTTTCCAAATACTAAAGAGTCTAGGTCAAGAAAACTATCCCCCAACTGGGAGGGTCCCTACAGAGTAGTAAAAACCTATAGGGTAAACACTTATTAGTTAGAAGAGCTCAATGGAAAGCAAATTCCAAGACCTTGGAACATAGAACACTTGGAAATATTATCAGTAAACAAAGCTTTAAATTTCACGAAGCCCGTTGGGATGTTACAATTCTGATTATTTTAGCTTTAAATTCTACGAAGCTTCTGAGCTCGGGATGTTATAGCTTTAATTGTTTCAGCTTTAAATTCCATGAAGCCCATGAGCTCGAGATGTTACAACTCTAATTGTTTTAGTTTTAAATTCCACGAAATCCATGAGCTCAGGATGTTATAGCTCTGATCGTTTAACCTTTAAATTTCACGAAGCCTTTAAGCTCGGGATGTCACAGCTATGATTCTTTCAGTTTTAAATTCCACGAAACCTGTGAGCTCGGGATGTTACAACTCTGGTTATTTCATGAAAAGTTTTGAAAATCCACAAAGCCTTTCGACTCGGGTTTTTGAATATCCGAGATTTATTAAGTATTCTTAAAGACATTCCTAGCTCAAAAGACAGAAGTTATTCAAAAAATTAAAAAAGATGTAAGGAATCCCATAAATCCACAAAACATAAGGCATGAATAAACAAATATCACAAATTATCTTGAAAACTACAAAAAGACAGCTCCACCAAGATAAAAGAAAACATGACTAAGGTTTAGTAGGAGCAACTGGATCTTTAGGATCTTCATCATCTTCAAAATCCTCGCTCTCGATATTCAAAACCTCAATATGGTCTAGTACCTCCGTATTGATCTCTGGGTAAGTTTTGGCTATTTTCTTGAGACAAAGGTTGTAACCATCAAAGGCAAGATTTCTCCCAAGCTTCAAGATATTGTCCTTTTGTTCGTCAACTACGACAACTTTGGTAGCTTCTATCTCAGAACAGTACCTTGTTTCAGCCTCAAAAGCTACAGTCTCAACAATGGACAATTCTAACCTGAGTTCTAAAACCTACTTCTTTATATCAGCAATCTCATTACCTAGAGAGGATATTTCTAAACCCTGGGCTGACAGGGTGTCGGAAGATTCAGCCAATGATGAGATGCAAAATGTCATATTTTTTCTCTCTTAATGTTTAGTCTTTTGTACTTATTTGGTGGCTAAATGTACTCATTATTCTTATATTTTAATTTAGGATGCAAATGGAGGCGCTAAGTGCAAAACAAAGCTAATTAGGTGATTCTGGATAGTTTCGATATCGCTTCGTAATATGGGCATAACTCTCTCATCCGAGCTCCGATTGAGATGATTCAAGATGCTATGAAAGTCCAAGAAACATTTTTACAACGTTCATGTTTTGAGTTTAGAGAGCTTAGGGCTACATCAAGGTGAAAATTAGGATTGAAGTTGCTGCATCTACACTGCTGACGTTCTGGAGAGTTTTTTTAGCTGCGCAAAATTGTAATGCGCGGGTCCACGCGATTTATTTTTGGAAATTCCAGATCTGGCACACGAAAATTTCAGCTAAAAACACCACTTTTCTAGTTATATTAGGACGTTATTTTATTTTTAATATTTCCCTTAATTAGTTAGATTTAGATATTTTTATTTTAGGATAATATTTAGAATATCTTTAGGAGTTTTAGTAGACTTCTAACATTGAATTAATGTGTAAAATGAGGAGGAGATTAGATTTCACACACACACACGCATGTCTCTCATTCTCCCTTCTTCTCTAACTTCTCCTTCAAGTTTTCATGATCTTGCGTGGCTAAACTTTTATAATTGGTCGAAGAAAACGGAAGCCTTGGAATCAATAAAACTGTGAGATCTAATTTATTTTTATTTTTCAATTTATACTTTGAGTATCAGATGTTCTTCTGTGCTTATTTTCATGATTGTCTCGTTTAATTACTAGGGAGGCCTACTAGTTTATTATTCGTTGCAATCTACTACTAGGTTAGATATTAAATCTGTAATTGTTTGATCCCTCTAATTTGTGAAGCAACTAAGATTTAATGATTTGCTCCGTTAGAAATTACTAGATCTTAGGAAGAACGCTCTACTAAATTAAATACAACTGCTTGTGTTTGTGTTGTTTAATTTCATCAATCTCTCTAATTCGTAAGGCTGTTACTAGATTAAACCTTTAGCACTTGTCTTGAGTTATTTAGTAGTTAAGGTTAATTAGATCGCTTGTTTTTAATTAACTGCGACTAAGGAGAGATAGGAAAATAATTCCAACAATGAATATTCAAAGTGTAAATTGATATATACTTGTATCGATGATCAGTTGTAAAATTTCGATGGTGGATGTTGACTTAGACCAAGGTTTGTTCTTTTGATTGATTTCGATACTTTAATTTGAATTATTCCTTAGTTATTTTTTTTTAAATTATTTTCGTTATACTCAAACCCCCCATCCTTATTCACGTAACATAAAACTAGGCTAGATACTCTCCGTGGGAACGATCCCTACTCGCACTATTACATGTATTTTCAGGAGTTTAGGCTTTATTTTTTTGGTTGCCTGCGACAGCACACCAGCCAGCTACCCTCTAAGTTCATTAGTCAAAGATCGAGAGGTTCCAAGTTCCATCTCGACTTCTTCAAGTCTCTTCTTCAACTCTTCAATTTTATTAGCTGCCTCGGTAGAGCTCATAAATTGGAGCTAAAACTAAGCTTCCAAGTCATGAGACTCATACCTAATCTCGCCCAAACAGCCATGATATGTGCAGTGTCTACAAAGTGAAAATTGTTGTAAGAATGAATATATACAAAGAATGAAAAATTCACAAAAATAAGTGTTGTCCTTACCCTGCACAAAGAAATGAGCCCGCCATGGATGGCTTGGGAAACGCTCACTTGGGCCAACTCTCTAGGGATCTTATCCCAACTTAGATCCCATGTCATCCTCAAAGTATTCTTGATAGAGGGTAGTGAGGGGGTCATTCTCCCTTAATAGTTGAGTAGAAACCTCTTCTTTCTACTTTGGAATCATCGTCTTTTTTCCCTTCTTTCTTGACAAAGGGGTGGAAGTCCCAACCATGTCGGTACCTTCGACAATTGGGGGGTTCGGTAGTTCAGCTTAAGAGGGTAGAACCTCATGGTTATGAATATTCTCCTCTATTATGGTCCTTTCCGAAGAAGAAACATCTTCAGTGGCCACTCTTTTGGCCGAGACCGCAACAGTAGGCTCCCCAACCACTACTTGTTTCTTTCTCAAAGGTCGAAAACCCAAAAGGACTTGTTTTTGAAGATCTATATCTGGAGCTTGAATTAAACCTACTTTAACTAACCTCTCTATGCTCAGAACTATATGGTGGTATCATGATGTTGACTTCAAACCTTTCGAAGCTTCTTTTACCAATCGTCAGCTTGGTATAACCCTTTGTATTCTGAGTTGAAAAGGGAAAAATATAAAATTAAGAGAAAATGGGTGTGACTATGAGAAAAGGTAAGTTAAAGGACATATATCTCACCAATCTTGCCCGGGATCTAAAGTATCACCCTAAAGTCTAGCTCGGTATGTTTAGCATCCTCTAGAGCTCCCTTTACGAAGAAGTACCACTTCTTCCAAGTTTTATTAAAAATGGGTACCGAGGTAACTGGTTTGTACCGAGATGGGAAAGAATGTAATATAGTCCTTTAGAGCTCTTTTTAAGGTTCATATTGCACCTCAAATCCTCAAAGACAAGTTCTACATTATTTTTTAGAGATAATACTAGAAAGGTCATTAATTGCCTTCACCCATTGACATTTAGGTTGGTAGGATAAATACCATAAAAATAAAAAAATCGTATAAGAAAGGGGTGGAAATGGATTCAAAAGCCCAATTCAAACCATTCTTAATATACATATATTTCCCTAGGTCCTGAGGTATTTAGGCACTCAAAGGGCTTTGAAACCCTATAGACTACAGTCATAGGGAAGTTATAAGTAACCTTAAAGATGTCTAAGCTCTCCAGAGTAAAATGGCTGATTTCAGGGTCCCTAAAAGCATCCTCAACCTCGACATTACCAGCCTTATCAGAATTGGGCTCATCGAATTCTCTATTTTTCTCAAATTCAGTCGGATCAAATATATTAACCCTATAGTTCTTCTCTTCTTGAGCAAGAATGATAATAAAATAGAAGAAAATAAGAAGAAGAAATGAACAGGTAAGAACTCTAACCTAAATCAAGTTGCACCGGGGCCAACAAATGAGACCATCGCCAAACGGGAATTAGAGAACTTGATCGAAAAGCTTGAGCAAAGATCTTGATAGCTGAAAGTTCTGTTTATAGAGTGAAATGGTGCTTATATAAAAGGTTATTGTCATTAATAAGGAGTAATGATTACCTAAGGATTCTGAAATGATGGTGGGTAATCAATGACTAAGCATTTTACGAAACGATGGGACAGTTGACTCCTCAAAAAATGAAACCGACGGACCGGAGGTAACAGAGCACTGAGCTCGGATCTCAGAACTTGAACCCTAGATTATAAAATCTGAGGCTTGAGGGGGGGAGTAACTGGCATACCCAAACTTAGATCACAATGTGAAAGTGACACACGGTAGTCATATCTAAAGAGATATCATCCAGACTTCATCGCTCAATGTTGAGGTGTGTAAGCAATGAATCAATTATTCAGAAATATGCAGGAGATAACTAAGTCAAAAGGATCATATCAAATCCCTACTTTCTTGGAAAGATCTCAACAACTAAATATTCCTCGTCTATAAAGGGAAAAAACCTCAACTTAGAGAGGTACACTCTTTTTTCTAAATTTTACACTCACTCACACTTAATAGTTTCTGGTTCAAGCTACTAACTTGACCGGAGGATTCTTCGTCGGACATCTCCCAGTGATATTCTAATCCCTTCTTTATAGATACCTCGATCAAAAAAAAATTGGTCATCGACTAATCGAAGACAAAAAATGATATCATCAAATTTCAACCCATTAATCAAAACTCTATGGAATCATTTGCAAGAGAGAAAACCATTTGAAAAGTGAGAGAAACCGAAACCCATTTGAAACTTTGAAAGCAAGAAATACACAGGATGGATTGTGTTGTATATTGATCCTAGATTTGTGAAATATAGAATATATTTGTATTCTATATTTACTGTATATATTTTAGGAATAGTTTATTCTATAATTATTTTATATATTTTAGGAATAGTTTTTAGGGTTTTCCTATATATACACATATGTATTGGTACAACTTTTTTTTAATGAAAATAGACCCAGCTTTAATGGTATCAGAGTCGCAATCCTCCCTCTGAATTTCTTTTGCTTTCTCTGCCCAGCAGCCGTAGCGCCCTTGCTTTTTCCTCTCAACCGCCTCTTTTTCTTTTTCTTTTTCTCTTTCTTCTTTTCCAAGTCGCTTCATCTGTTTGCTGATCTCAAGCTGCTCCTTTCTCTCCCTTTTTCTTCTCTTCTGCCTGCAACACTAGTCCTAACCTCCTTTTTTATTTTCTTTTTCTTTTTCTTGCTCAGCAGCCGCCCTTTCCATTTTTCTTTTGTTCTGTTATGCGTCGTTTCTTCTTCTAAGCCGCACCTCTCTTTCTCCTTTTTTTTTTTTCTTCTTTACCTGTTGTTCTCCTTTCCCAACACCCCTCTTTAGTGCCCCCTTTTTTCTTTCTTTCTTTTTTTTTCTTGTGTCATTTCTTGCTTTGCGCCCTAGCTGCTGCTCCCTTTCTTTTCTTTTTCTTTTCAGCACCTTCACCAACCATCTTTTAAACACAGGACGTCTTAACCCCAATTGTTATTACAATGACTAAAGATAAAATTCATGCTATTAGTTGCAGACTTAATGGTGCCAATTACACCTATTGGGCTAGTGTTATGAAAAATTTTCTACTTGGCCACAAAAAGTGGGGTTATGTATCTGGTTCCATCCTGCGTCCATTAGATCCCAAGAAAGAAGGGTATGAGGCTGCATGTGAAACTTGGGATTGTGATAATGCTCAGATTATGACTTGGTTCCACAACTCTATGGATAACCGGATTGGGATGATGTTTTCTAAGTACTCCACGACAAATAAGGTGTGGACTTACGTACTTGGTATTTATCAGCAGTCCAACTTTGCCAAACGGTATGAGTTAAAGATAGCCATTCAGGGTGCTCGTCAGGGATACAAGTCTATTCAAGACTTCTATATTGAAAAGACGGGTCTCTGGGATCAACTTTCTATGATGGATCCCCCTAGCATACGTGTACTTGATGATTATCTGAAGTTTCGGGAGGATGGTCATTTAGTACAATTCTTAACTGCTCTTTCTCCTTAATTTGAGGCAATTCATGGTGGCATTCTTCACCGATATCCTCTTCCCTCTGTAGATGCTATTGTTCATGAACTTCTTTCTAAGGAAACCCGACTGAAGATAGGTAGGTCAGTATTTATCTCCTTTTGTCTTTTTAGCTCCTGCACGGCCAGTTTTACTGCCCACTCCTCTTATTAATCCGCTTCAGTCCACTGGAAAGCCTACGAGGGTCTCACTACCCTCAGATGATTGTGCTTTTTCTCATCAGAAGGGCCATTGGAAGTATAATTGTACCAAGAATGAGGCGTCCATCCACTTCCTCTCAGCAGTCCTCCACACAGTTCCGAGCCCCTACTCAGCATACTTCTCGGTCTCCTAGCAGCCTACATAGCATCTTCTTCAGCTAGTGATTCTGATATTGCTTCCTTGAGTGCTCAGATTGCTCAGCTCCAACACCTTGTGTCTTCTGCCACCCTAGTCTTCTGCTTCTGCTTTTGCCCTATCTCTTCATTCAGGTTTGCTTAAATCTTCCTCAAGTATCTCTCCCCTAGTCTGGATTTTTTATTCTGGTGCTTCACATCATATGACTCCCTATCTTTCTTTATTACACAATTGTATCCAACCTCCCTCTCCTATTACTGTTAATGCTGCCAATGGATCTCGCCTACCTGTTTTATCCATTGGTTCTGTCTTACCCTCAAACAAGTCTGTAGTGACAATTCCTTCTGTTCTTGATATTCCGCATTTATTTGTTAGTCTCATTTCTATTAGTCAACTTGATGCCTCTGGTTTTGAT
Source organism: Nyssa sinensis (assembly GCA_008638375.1). Classification (NCBI taxonomy): domain Eukaryota; kingdom Viridiplantae; phylum Streptophyta; class Magnoliopsida; order Cornales; family Nyssaceae; genus Nyssa; species Nyssa sinensis. Next base: position 37,635,812 of record CM018037.1, on the reverse strand, counting down.
GTCATTTTTTCTACTTCTGTTTATACTGTGCAGGATCGGTTGTCCAAGAAGCAGATTGGGACCGGACTGTAGAGTTAGTGATCTGTATGTGGTGGACAGTTTACATCTTCCTTCTACTGTTTCTTCATCTGCTCTTTCTTCTTTTCAGTTAGACTCTCAGTCTAGTCAGTTTTACTTATGGCATTCGCGGTTAGGTCATTTGTCTGTTGATCGTTTATGATCTTTAGTTCAATCTGGTCTTTTGGGTAAAGTTTCACTTAGTGAACTAATCGAGTGTCATGGTTGTAAATTTGCTAAAATGACAGCTTTACCATTTAGTAAAAGTACTTCAATTTCTAATACACATTTCTCTTTAGTTCACTATGATGTCTGGGGACCTTCTCCTGTTTCTATCAAAGGTGGTTCTGCTTATTATGTTTCCTTTGTTGATGACTGTAGTCGTTATACTTGGACTTTTTTTATGAAACATAAGTTTGATTTCTACCAAATTTACCGTGATTTTCAGTCTATGATTTCCTACTCAGTTTGGGTGTGTTATCAAAGTATTCCGGTCTGACTTGGGTAGGGAGTACTTTAAAACAGAACTCTGTGACTACATGGCTTCATTAGGTACTATTCATCAATATTCTTGTGCCGATACTCCGGCACAAAATGGTAGGGATAAGCATAAACACCGTCATCTTCTTGATACATTGCGCAATCTTTTCTTCTTTCTGCTTCTGTTCCTAGCACCTTTTTGGGGTGAAGCTGTTCTTACTACTACCTTTCTTCTAAACCTGAATGCCTATTCCTCTTCTTTCTGGTCGTTCCCCTTATGAAACTCTGTATTCTGAAGTACCTAATTACTCTCTTCTTCGTGTTTTTGGTTGTGCTTGCTTTTTTCTCTTCCTTCAAAAAGATAGAACCAAATTGAGTATCAAGTATGTTCTCTGTGTCTTCTTAGGGTACAGTTTAACCTAGAAAGGTTATCGTTGCTATGATCCTACTTCTCGTTGCCTTTATATCTCTCTCCATGTGATTTTTCTTGAACGATTGGCTTACTTTCAGCTACCTACTACCACTGCTACTGTCTCCAAAGAGGATTTGATTCACATTGATCCTTTTCCTTCTAATATGCCTTCCAATGAGTATATCTCTACAGTCACTACTGAGTCCCTTCCTGAACCCACTTGTTCTACAGTCCCCCCTGAAGAGACTGATCCTGCTCCCTGCCACCAGATATCTCTCTCCTATGTTCCTTCTACTTCTAAAGACACTGATCCTACTCTCCTGCCGATATCCTCTTCGTCATCGCCAGCCATTGGTAAAATTGCTTGATTTTTCTAACACTTGCTTCTCTCCTTCCTATTGTACGTTCTTGTCTGTTATTCACTCTTTTTTCAGAACCACAATCTTATAAAGAAGCTTGTTAGAATCCTCATTGGGTCCAGGCTGTGGCTGAAGAGTTGGATACCTTACAAAAGACATCCACTTGGGAGTTAGTGTTTTTTCCTGCTGGTAAAAATATGATTGGCTGTAAATGGGTCTTCAAAGTCAAGACAAACTCTGATGGCTCTCTTGAAGCATTACAGAGCTCAACTTGTTGCTAAGGGATTCTCTCAAGAATATGGTATTGACTATAATGAGACATTTGCCCCTGTTGCCAAAATGACTATTGTCCGTACATTGATCTTTGTTGCTGCTACTCCTGGCCCCTCTATCAAATGGACATTAAAAATGCCTTTTTTAATAACTATCGTATAGAGGAAGTCTATATGAGTCCTCCACCTAGGAAGCAGGTCATTCTTTCGATCAGATGTGTCGTCTTCGTCGTGCCCTTTATGGTTTGAAATAGTCTCCACGAGCCTAGTATGACCGCTTTCAGATAGTTGTTACTCAGCTTGGTTTTCTTTCCAGTGCTTATGACTCTGCCTTGTTTCTTCTTCACACCTCTTCTAGATTTGTTGCTTTATTATTGTATATGGATGATTATGATTCATCACTAGCTCTAATTCTTCTGCCATCACTCTCATTAAGCAGCATTTGTTTGGCACCTTTGAAATGAAGGACTTGGGTCTTTTGCGATATTTTCTTGGTATTGAAGTGGCCTACTCTCCCAAGGGATACTTTCTTTCACAGGCTAAGTATGCTAATGAGGTTATTCATCGGGCTGGCTTGACCGATTCTAAGGTTTCTGACACTCCAATTGAGTTGAATGTGAAACTGAATTCTATTTATGGTGTCCCTCTCAATGATCCTACTTTATATAGGGAACTTGTTGGCTTTTTGGTCTACCTCACTATCACTCGTCCTGATCTTGCCTCTGTTGTCCATCTCATTAGTCAGTTTGTCTCTACTCCTTGTTCCCCATATTGGGCTGCCTTGGTTCGAATATATTCGTGGTACTATCTATCAAGGTTTGCTTTTATATTCTACTTCCTCTTTGAATCTCATTGCTTATGCTGATTCTGATTGGGCTGGTGATGTCACTGATCGCAAGTCCACTTCTGGTCTATGCGTATTTCTTGGTGATTCTCTTATTTCTTGGAAAAGCAAGAAGCAAAGTGTTGTTACCCATTCTACTGTTGAGGCCGAGTACCGTGCTATGGCACATGCTACAGCTGAAATTGTTTGGCTTCGTGGTCTTTTGTCTGATTTGGGCGTTTGTCAGTCTTCTCCCACTCCTCTCTATTGTGACAACCAAAGTGCTATCTAGATTGCCCATAATATAGTGTTTCATGAGCTCACTAAACATATTGAGATTGATTGTCATTTTGTTCGTCACCATTTGCAGTCTGGCTCTATCTCCCTTCCGTCGTTTTCACTGTGCTTCAACTTGCTAATTTTTTCATGAAGACTCATATTGTTGCTCGCTTTCGGTTTCTTCTTAGCAAACTCTTCCGTGTTTTCATCCGAAACCCCTTGAGTTTGAGGGAAGGTGTGAAATATAGAATTTAGTTGTATTCTATATTTATTGTATATATTTTAGGAATAGTTTATTCTATATTTGTTGTATATATTTTAGGAATAGTTTTTAAGGTTTTCTTATATATACACATATGTATTGGTACAACTTTTTTTTAATGAAAATAAACCCAGCTTTCAAAATTATGCTATAAATCATGGAATTTATTTCATTAAAATCTTGATTTATATTTCTGGCAACCCTATCTCTCAAAATAATTTCAATTTCACAAAGCTCTCTAAAATTCAAGCCTGTAACCCGACAAGTTTTTTGCCATTAAATTGCATTTACTGTTGATACGCCTAAAATATGCCCTCCATTAGAAATTTGACACGTGTTTGGGTTATATCTTGCTGGAAGAAAGATTTATATCGATATGACGTCGGTATACCGACATCACTGGCATCGACCACAGGCACACCGATATCGGAATAGTTGGATAAATGGTAATGGGTAAAAGTCAAAGGAGCAGGTAACACTGAAAAGCATGAAAGCAGGTAGAGGCAGAGAAGTGGGTAATGACAGTCATAATTACTGCCGCCGAGCGACAGTGAACACATGCCCTGAGATCACCAACTCCTACCAACTCTGACAGATAGTGGGCATATAAATATAAACTCATGAGGTACGTAGAAGAGGACTTTGGCTATTTTGAGAGTTATTATTATTGACCCTACTTCTTACAATCCATCTAACTTAAACATCGGAGTGGTTACTACCGGAGCCCTCTCCGGTGGCACATTAATTCTGTTCTTTTTCAGGCAAGCTAATCCACGGAGAACTCAGTCTTGATGAGGTCAAATAGCTTGCAGCATCAACTGTCAAAAATTCTAAAATGCAAAACCCATATACATACAATCCTGGATATAGCTTTTGTGCATAGACATTAGATGGTGAAATCATTCTGATGAAAGACAATGAATCCTGCTTCAAGGGTGGTTTGACGATCGTGTGGTGGTTACATGTGGCTATGTTGATTTGGATTTTAATTTGGCCAAATGAGTGTTCGAAAAGAGAGAGGAGAGAAATCAAGAAGGTTATAAAAGGAGATTGAAATGAGTTGTTAGAGAGAGATTGACAATTGTTACAGAGAGAGTAATGGGAGGCTTGGGAGCCTATTAGAGAGAGAGCATGTGGGTATGTGCGCACATGAGAGAGAAAAATAAAAGAAAAAATGAGTTTTTTATTAAAAATATGTTATTAAATTTGGGAGATAAATTTGTAAATTAATAACTTTTGTTAAATAATTATGACTGAGAGACGATCTAATTTTAAAAATTATAAAAAAAAATTTATTTATATTTGTCAAAAATCACAAAAAAAGAGTTAAGTGTAATTAATTCAAAATTATTTTGTACATGTATATGATTTTTGACACAATAAAAGATATTGTATGCAATTTTTTAAAGATAAATTGATATATTATAAATAATATACATAATATTTAATATAAAAAATTTTAATATCTTTTCAAACTAAAAAAATTATGTTTTTTTACGCTTATTTATGTCATAATTTTTTATTCATAATATTTTTAACTCAAATTAAAGTAAATTTATAAATATAATTAACATGTGATATCGTAATTAGGATATATCATAAAATTAAGTCTATTTTTTTAAAATAATTAATTATTAAAAATTATTAATTTATTAAATATTAATTAATTCACAAACAATTATATATAATTTTGAAGTGTACGATGTACTTAGTTAGAGACGAGGGCTTAATCAGAATTCAGAAAGTTTAAAAATGAGATTTATGGAAGATTGGGAGGACGTTTTTAATATTTAGTAAAATTTGAGTAACCAAATGTTAAAGAAGATGCCTCGCTGGCGCAATCAACCGTCATCGACTCTTCTGGCGTGCTCTTTCCACCGCTTCGTGCCAGTTCCTCCAGTCCCTCTTTTATCACCGTTTTAAAAACCCTCACTCTTACCCCTTCGTTCCGGTGACCCTACAACGACACTTCCTCTGTAATTTGGGTTTGCTTTATCTCCTCCTCTCTCTCTCTCCCTCTCTCTCTCTCTCTCTCTCTCTCTCTCTATATATATATTATATCTATAATATTATTTCTACATCTACGTATAAATCTCTATCGCCGGATTTCTCATGGACGGGGTTCAAGAAACGGTGACGATCGCCAGCTCGGCGGCGAGCGCGATCGCAAATTCTCCTCCGCCATTTCTCAGCAAAACATACGACATGGTGGATGATCCATCGACGGACTCGGTTGTATCTTGGAGTAACAGTAATAATAGTTTTGTTGTCTGGAACGTGCCCGAGTTTGCGAGAGATCTTTTGCCTAAATATTTCAAGCACAACAACTTCTCTAGTTTCGTTAGACAATTGAATACTTATGTGCGTATCTCTTTATTTATTCATTTATCAATGATAGTTTCATTCTTGTCTCGTGTCTGAATATTTGTTCAACTTTATTCATGTTTTCTAAAACCTAATGGCAACCGTTTTCTTAAAATTCAGTGACTATAAGGCCGAGAAGCAGTTGTGGATAGGCATCCTGAATTTGATTGTGTAGAATATCAGGCAAAAATTCAGCTTGAGTTTTAGAAACTTGGTGGAGACGCCTGAATGTTCAGTTAAGAAGTTGTGAAAAGCTAATTGTTATAGCATTTTTTCTTCGGGTGAGTAATATGGGATCTGATTGAAATCTGTGAAATTAAGTCATAGGATAAAAAATTTTGAAGAAAAAAAAAGGTTTGTTTAAAGTCATTAACTGGGGGACAGACTCACTCCTAAAAGGGAAAAAAATTGCTTGAGATTTTGTCCTTCAAAAGCTAGGATGGCACTAAATTGATGGGATGGGTTATTATATTATGAAATAGTGGTGATAAACTGATGCTTTGTGATGTTACTGAACTGGCAGAATAGGTTGTCATATTATGAAATAGTCTTGATATTATGTGATGTTATTGAAGCAATATTTGTAGCCCATTGTGTCATGGTTGAGATCACTGCTAAAGGATATTCATAAAGGATCTTTATGTCGAAAGTTTTATTTGATCATAGCTGCCACAGGCAAATGGTTGATGATCTCCAACAATTGGAATCAAATCGTTTGTCTAGAGAGCGTGTAGTGACAACCAAAGCTGACTTTACTAGAAACTCAAGATGTTGTATAGGCAACTGGCCTTAGAGTAGTGTATCGAACTACAGGACAGGAGCAATTCATTTCCCATATAAGTATCTCCCATATGAGAATGAAATTGTTTTCACATGCCTTCCACCATTTGAATATACATGTCACCGGTCTTTGTTAAAGCATGTTGTGATTGTGGAACCTTCTTTAGGAGGAAAAAAATGATTATTTTAAGGGTTTTGTCTGTGATGCTTTTTGTAGAAGCATAAGCTAATTTTTTTTTTTTGATAAGTAATAGTAATACACATGTACCCATGTCCGTTGGACGGAGACTCGAACCCTACACCTCTCCCTTTGGGAGTGGTAGGACATACCACTCAAGCTAACAGCAGGTGGTAACATAAGCAAATAATTTCATTGCTGGTGGGTACTATGGACCTCTAACATGCAACTACATTAACTGAACATTTGAAAATATGAAACTAATGACATGGGTTTTTGACTAATATTATAGCTGTAATGGATGGCATTATGTCTCCATTGCGAGCTATTGCAAGGACCTTAATTTCACCTGAATTTATTATTGCCTTTTTTTGCTGTTTCAGTTTGTGATCCATCATTGCTAATTTGTTGTAGAGATGCATATGATTCTCCACTACAATCCAAATTCAACACATACTTCTTTTGTTGCTTACATTTTATAAATGAAGATAAGTGAGCTTAGATTATGTTTAGACCTTGAATCTGCATCTTTAAGAGAGTGCACATGACACAAAAACTTAATTGATTGTCAGTGTCATTCCATGACCTGACTTCATGATGTCAATTGGCAGATGCCCTAGGTGTTTGCTTTTATTTTGTTCAAAAGAATTAAATTCTGGTTGCATTTTTTATTCATATATTTCCTTGCAGATTTCTTCCATAAAACTTCCTTATCAATTCATAAAACTTTCTTATTTTTTTCTTTTTGATCGATTAGGGTTTCAGGAAGGTTGATCCAGATCGATGGGAATTTGCAAATGAGGGGTTTCTTAGAGGCCAGAAACATCTCTTAAAGAGTATTAGCAGGCGAAAACCCTCCCATGTAAGTAGTCAGCAACACCCTCCTCAAGTCCAGAGCACATCAGTTGGGTCTTTTGTTGAGGTAGGGAAGTTTGGGCTTGAGGAAGAGGTAGAAAGACTTAAAAGGGACAAGAATGTACTTATGCAGGAGCTTGTGAGGTTGAGGCAGCAGCAGCAAGAAACTGATCACCAGTTGCAGACTGTTGGACAGCGTGTTCAGGTAATGGAGCAGAGGCAGCAACAAATGATGTCATTTCTTGCAAAGGCCATGCAGAGCCCTGGCTTCTTAGCCCAGCTGGTACAACAGCAGAATGAAAGCAGCAGGCGCATTTCTGGAGCTAATAAGAAAAGGAGACTTCCCAAGCAGGAAGAAGAAAGCTCAGTGGGCATGCATGGCACTGCATCACCTGATGGACAGATAGTAAAGTACCGGCCTTTAATGAATGAGGCAGCTAAAGCAATGCTGAGACAAATTTTGAAGATGAATGCATTGGAACCTACAATTAATAACCCCAGTAGTTTCCTGATTGATAACGGGCCTTCTTCCAATGCATTGGATAATGGTAGCTCTTCCAGTCGAGTTTCAGGAGTGACCCTTTCAGAGGTGCTACCAACTTCTGCACAGTCTTATGTGTCGGCAGAATCAGGATTTTCCATCAGTGGTGCATCAGCTGCCATTTCTGAGACCCAATCTTCCTCTGATGTGGTATCTGGCCCAGTTAAAGCCACTCAGTTACCAGAAATGAATGTGCTTAAATCTCAGGAAGATGCATTTTTGCCTGACTTTTCTAAACTACAAGGAATCATGCCAGAAAAGCACCAGTTGAAGTTCCCGACATGAATTTTCAGGGGCCTGGGACAGGGTTTATGGAGTTTATGGGCACAATGTCAGGGTTTGTAGATGGGGCAATGCCTGTTGTGGCCCATGAGTTTTCTCCTGATCCTGATGTTGATATCATGCTCGATGAGATCCCTAAGCTTCCAGGCATTAATGATGTTTTCTGGGAACAGTTCCTTTCAGCAAGCCCTCTGACAGGGGACACTGATGAGATTAGTTCCATCACAATGGAAGATAGTTTTGGCAAGGAACAGGAGCAACAGACAGGGCGGGAGAATGGATGGGACAAGACCCAGTATATGAATCATCTAACTGAACAGATGGGGCTTCTTACATCAAGGCCGGAAGGGGTTGATCTCATGTTGCCAATTGTATAGTTGTCACTCCTGTCAGCTGGAGGTAAATTTTTAAACCTGCTATTTACTATAATGTGCGTGATGATCATCTCAGCTCCCCTCACTAACTGGACAACTGTCAGCTATTTGTTAGATTGTCTCCGCCCCCTTCACTAACTGTACAAGAGTCGGATATTTATTAAAATACTCCTCAGATCATCTCTGGCCCCTTCACTTACTGTAAGAGAGTCAGCTATAGAGTACTCTTCACCCCTTTCTTTTGGTGCGTTGGAGTACTTGGAGTCGTCATTAAGCCCTTATATTTCTTTTCTTCCATTTCTTCTCTTTACCATCTTGGTGTTTGGTGTTGCTGTGACGGGATTCACAAGAGTTTTTTACTTGTTATATGCAGCATTTTTCATCAAGGTTATGTAAGTAGTTATATATTTTTTCATAGTACGCCATAAATTCACAAATTGTTGTATCAGATATTGTATGACTTTTGGACATACATGAAATCACTGAATGGATTCTAATTAATCGAGGAGGACAATATATAGTTCCCCCCCTTCCCCCCCATTCTGTTCCTGAGATGCATTGCTTTCCCCAACTCAGTTTTGTTGATGATGCATTTACCAACTTTTTCAGGACCTTTTTTCTGATTGATTGCCGTAATGAATTTTTGCACTGAATTCCTCAGTCCTGAATTTGTCAATGTGGTCGGTAAATGCATTAGTCAGGCATAGTTTGTTGAATTTCCGTTTTTGTATATTTATACTGTTCGTGTACAGGTTGATGCTCTATGCTGCTGGGCAAACAAAGCTTTTGTTCAAAGTGGGATGACCAGTTGAAGTAGAAGCTTTCAAAAATTGTCTCTTTTATCTGTATTTGTTAATTTTGTTTCATGCATGGTTATCTAGAGACCTTCGTGTGAACATTTATGATGCAGTATATTACTATGGTCTATAAAGTATGAATCACCTGGACTGAGACAATTTGGAGGATGGGTTGATTGGACTCGGGGCTGTGCTAATTGAGCCAGTAGAACTGTTTACTTGGTTGAACAGTTTTTCTTAAAATACCCATAATGAAGCCAGATCTTTTAGCCCAAAGGATTTGTTGTTTATTATCTATGGAATGTTGCGGAGAGTTTTTTCTAGCACAGTGATTCCTTATGGGTGAAAAACAGCATATGCCTTTGACCTTGACCCCCCAATTATTGGTTCAAGTGGGTGGAATTAGGACTTCCTCAGTCGAAAGGACCTTTTATCCTTTAATCACTGGAACAGATATGGCTCAGGCAGGCAATAAAGATGTACGTGGGCTGTAGGAAATCCTGGTTCTGCAATTGGTCTTACAAAGAATGGGGATGGATTGTTTGGAGGGGAAGCACGACTAAAATGCCTCTTGATATATATATATAGTTTTTTGGTAGGTAGAGGGTAGAGTAATGAAGTCATGCTTGGAGTAGCCAAAAATGTAGGCATGAATATGCATGGAATGAGCTGCTCTGGAGTCTTGTTTTCTCCAGAAATTCAGTATTTTAACCTCCTCCAATGTGTTATTATGTTATATGAGATGGCTTCTACAAGTGGAACTCCTCCTCTTCTATCTCAAGGTCTTTTTAGGGCAAGTGCACCGATTCTGTAGAAATTGGGTTTTTTCTTCTTTGTTGATCTTATTCTTACATGGAAACAACTCGGTAGCCCGTTTTCTAAATGAGTCACACAAGTAGTTATTTCCGCAAGTTTTCTGGTCAGCTTTTTCTTTCGAATGATTGCGGTACCGCAATTTCATCAAGATGGTTTGGAGTTAATAGTTATATGAACGTGAATGCATATTAAATTGAGGGCTATTTGGAGTGCTTCCGTCCTTCACAGGTCTGAGGGCCTGTTTGGAGTATCTTCTGATTCTGGAATATTTATTTTAGAGAATTAATTAATGAAAAATCGATAATTGGTTTGTTATTTGGTGACTTGATAAAAATTGTTGAAATTAATTTTGTCCTGTGGATTTTTTTCTTTTTTATTTTATATATTAGGTAATATACAAGTGATGAGTCTAAGAGATGAGACTTGCAAAAAAAAAAAAAACCAAAGCTGATTGGGGAGCAAGGGCGAGTCCTATGCAAAACCAGGTTTTGGGGTGCCACCAAAGGCCATTTGGATTTTCTTAGATATTTGATGGAACTGTAATCCATGTTATTTGTTAATGGCATCGCTTCTGTAACACATAGGCTCTATTATGAGTTGTTATTTAAAAAGATGCTGATAAGATGAGTTCGACTCTGTCATTTAGATAGATACAGAGGATTGAAGAAGTAATATTGTAAGGTAGCTCCCTATTTCTGGGAAATTAAATTTGAATTCTAACAACCTTGTCTTTTAGGAGAGCATTCCGTTCAAATAAAATCAATAAAATTTAAAGGAAACAAATCACATTATAAGGATGATACATTGTTCTAATCTTTCAAGGATTTGTTATTGCACACCCCTTCCACACAAAATCAGAATAAGGCACTGTCGAGAAAACAAAATTTTCAAGTGTTCGACCACACTCCACACTGTTATTTTGAAGGAGCATTAAGAGGAAAACTAATGACTCTTCCTGACGTTATTGAACTACTGCCCACAAAATGGATGGGAGACACAAGTAACATACACGTCAAAAATCACCAGTCACCATGCATGCTATGTGGTTGGGCCTAAGGGCTTCTGGCATAAAACTGAGCAATCAAGGGAGGGGAGAAAAGGGGAGTTGTAAATTGCACGTTGTTGCTCAAGGAAATCTAAAAAGAACTACTGAGGCCAAGAAAACTGTTCAACAAATTTTTAAGTTGTGGCAGGATACATCTGCCCCATGAGCTATGACAATGAAACCACTAGATTATTAATATTTGGAGCAAACCAAATGAAGTGATAATTTATGAATGTGAACTGTATTGACAGAATAAAATGGGTAGCATTGCTAAACCTTTTAGATTCCACAAGAAGTGAAAATAGTTCAGGACTCCTGGATGCACTTGTCTCCAGCTCGTTGGCAGTTTTTCTGCATAAAAATGCCATGCAAAGTTCAATTCAAAGAAGATATACGTGACACAACAATTGATTACTAAAGACTCCTTAATTCCACAATTTATGATCATAATTTATTCAAGCATCGCACCAATAGTGTGGTAATATCAGCTGATCCATCTAATATGGGCTGAAAACAAACTAAGATCCTCATCATAATTTATCTAAATGTTGCCTCAATAGATTTAACAACCCCCCACCCGGAATATAAAAATGTGAGAAAACGGATGATTTCAACTTGCACAATGCATTCAAGAATGATAACTTAGGTTTTAAAACAAGCCACAGGAAGTAAATAATGCAAATTCATATACATCACCTAGCTGACATGGTGAATGGGAGTCAAAAGAGAAATAAATGGGTCAAGAGACAAAAAAATATCAAAATAGATATTAGAGAATTTTTACCACAAAATGTGTGCGCGTGTGTGTAGCCCAAGACAAACTTCATATTTTCCTCACTGTATTCACACCTTATCCCTGAAAAGCTTTGGAAGATTATTTGGATTCTTATATCCACCCTAAAGTTAACAAATTTCCATTGACAGGCTACTTTAAATGCTTTTGACACCTGTTACAGAATATACATAGGATTATTCTAGAATATACATGCTATAGGGTTGACTGTATAGGCTCAATCATAAAGATTCTAATTAGTCTACTTTCCTAGTTTAGTCTCCCAATTTGTGTATAAATACACTTGTATATTTTGAATGGAATTATACAGAGAATTATAGTTTGCTTTCTTGGTTTCATGGTATCAGAGCCATTCTGAGAGTTAGGGTTTCTTTTCTTTTATTTTTTCTTTTTCCCTTCTTTCCGGCTTTTCTGCCCAGTGAGCAGAAGTGGTTAAATTCCTTGGATCACCCAGTTCGAGTGATCTTCTTTTCTTCACCTGCCGGCTGTGGACCAGTAGTCCACCTGCCGATCGGTCCTCTCTCTGAAGTCCGGTCACCAGAATCCCAGCGCGTGAGCCTCACGCGCCACCAGAAACTTTTGTCTTCAGTCAGCTACTTCATGCGCCGGCGCATGGAGGCGCGTGTGACTGCGCCTCTATCTTCGATCAGTCTTCTCGCTGTCGCCTCACTCTCTCCGACACTTCTGTGTATTCGGTTGCTTTGCTGCTATTCGTTTGGACACTCTAGGTTGCCCTATTGCTTCACGGCTGTTCGTGTGCTTCACTGTTATTGGTCTTCTTGGCTAGTTTCTTCTGTTACTGGTCTTCACTGCTTCACTGCTGCTACTGTTGCTTCACTTCACTGTGTTCTATTTCTATGGCTGAAGAACAGAAGAATTTGGTTGTAACTGATGTCCTTCCCATGATGTCCAAAATCACAAAAGATAAATCAACTGGTCCAAATTATTTTGATTGGTGTAAGACTGTCAAGATTTATCTGCGGAGTATTTCTAAGGACAATCATCTTACTGAAGATCCACCAACCGATAATACTCGCAAGGAATGGTTGAGAGATGATGCTCGCTTGTTCTTGCAAATCAGAAACTCTATTGACACTGAGGTTGTTAGCCTGATTAATCACTATGAGTATGTTAAAGAATTGATGGAATATTTAGAATTTCTGTATTCTGGAAAGGGCCAATTTGTCACGTATCTATGAGGTTTGTAAGGGCTTTTACCGGGCTGAACAACAAGATCACTCTCTTCAGGCCTATTTTATGAATTTCAAACGAATCTATGAAGAATTAAATGTCTTGTTACCTTTCAGTCCTGATGTCAAAGTCCAGCAAGCTCAACGGGAGCAAATGGCAGTAATGAGTTTCTTGGCTGGCCTTAATTCTCAGTTTGAGATTGCTAAATCTCAGCTTCTCTCTAGTACTGAGATTTCCTCTCTCCATGAGGTCTTCACTAGGGTACTTCGCACAACTACTAGTACATCTGTTGCTCCATCTGTTCATGCTTCTAGTGCTCTTGTCAGTCATCATGGTGGATCTGACACTGGACGGTCTTATCCTAAGAACAGAGGAGGAGGTATAGGTAGTCAGGATGCAAAGGGAGTTGTATATTATTATTCTCATGAGCCGGGCCATAACAAACGCACATGTAAGAAATTGCAAAATAAGTCTCAGAAGTCTCATTCAACCCATGTTGCGGTTACTCCTACACCTAGCACATCTAAGCCGACCATTACAGTCTTTGCAGATGCATTCGCTAAATTCACTCAGTATCAAGCAGCATTGCAGCATTCATCTCCACCTGTCACTGCCATTGCCGAGTTAGGTAAACCAAATACGTGTCTTCTTTCCTCTTCCTCACAATGGGTCATTGATTCTGGTGCTACAGATCATATGACAGGTAATTCTAGTCTTTTCTCCACTTGTCAGTCACACACATCTCCTTCTAATGTTACTTTAGCAGATGGTTCCACCTCTTCTGTGCTTGGGTCTGGTACTGTTAATCCAACTCCATTGATTTCGATGTCTTCTGTCTTGAGTCTACCACGATTCTCTTTTAATTTAATGACTGTAAGTAAACTTACTCGTACCCTGAATTATAGCATCTCATTTTTTCCTGATCATTGTCTTTTTCAGGATCTTATGACGAAGAAGATTATTGGTAAAGGATATGAATCCGGTGGTCTCTACATTCTGGATACCCAGGTGCCTAGGCCCATTGCATGTTCCAGTGTCGTCACTCCATTTGAAGCACATTGTCGGTTGGGACATCCTTCTTTGCCTCTGTTGAAGAAATTATGTCCTCAATTTCATCATGTATCTTTCTTAAATTGTGAGTCGTGTCAGTTTGCCAAACATCATCGGTTGCCGTCAGTCCCTCGAGTCAATAAACAGGCTAGTTTTCCCTTTGAGATAGTCCATTCAGATGTTTGGGGTCCGTGTCCTGTTGTGTCCACTACTGGATTTCGATATTTTGTTTCTTTTGTTGATGATTTTTCTCGTGTGACTTGGCTTTACTTAATGAAAAATCGTTCTGAATTATTTTCCCATTTTAGTGTCTTTTGTGCTGAAATTAAAACACAGTTTAATGTTTCTATGCATACATTACGGAGTGATAATGCCAAAAAATATTTTTCCGATTCCTTTCAGGCCTATATGATTCAAAATGGCATTCTTCAACAATCCTCTTGTGTTGACACACCATCTCAGAACGGTGTGGCCGAACGGAAAAATAGGCATCTTCTTGAGACAGCCAGGGCTCTCTTATTCCAAATGCACGTTCCTAAACAATTTTGGGCTGATGCAGTTTCTACAGCCTTTTTTTTTATTAATCGCATGCCTTCCTCTGTTCTTAATGGTGAGATCCCTTACAATATCCTTTTTCCTACCAAACCCTTGTTTCCTATTGCACCCCGGATATTTGGTAGTACTTGTTTTGCTCGTGATGTTCGTCCCTAGGTCACTAAATTAGATCCCAAGTCTTTAAAATGTGTTTTTCTAGGGTTACTCTCGTCTACAAAAGGGGTATCGTTGCTACTGTCCTAGCCTTCACAAGTATCTTGTGTCCACTGATGTTACCTTTCTTGAACATCTTCCTTTTTTCCCTGATGTTTCTACTCCTTCGAGTCAAGGGGGAGGATGATGATCTGCTGGTTTATACTATCACCTCTTCTGCCCCCCACTGTAGCTCCTTCCCCTGTTACCCCACCATCCCTACCACCTCTTATTCGCTATGTTTATTCCCGACGACGAGACCCTATCTGCTCCATGTCCCGCACCAGTTTCTTCTTCGCCATCGGATCCTGTGGCTGGTGATCTTGATCTTCCCATTGCCCTTCGCAAAGGTACGCGTTCAGTGCACTTATCCTATTTCATCGTTTGTTTTTTATGCTAACTTGTCTTCTTCTTCGTGTTCTTTTGTTGCTTCCCTTGATTCTGTGTCTCTTCCCAAAACTGTCCATGATGCCTTGTCCTATCCTGGATGGCGTGATGCTATGATCGAAGAGATGAATGATTTAGATGCTAATGATATTTGGGATTTAGTGCCTTTACCTGCAGAAAAGAAAGCTATTGGCTGTAAATGGGTGTTTGTTGTCAAATTCAATTCCGATGGTTCTGTGGCTCGCCTTAAAGCCCGTCTTGTGGCTAAAGGCTATGCTCAGACTTATGGTGTGGATTATTCTGATACTTTCTCCCCCGTTGCTAAGTTGACCTCGGTTCGTTTATTTATTTCTCTAGCAGCTACTAATGATTGGCCTTTACATCAGTTAGACATCAAAAATGCGTTCCTACATGGTGATCTCCAAGAGGAAGTGTATATAGAGCAACCACCTGGATTTGTTGCTCAGGGGGAGTGTGGGCGAGTTTGTCATCTTCGTAAGTCACTATATGGTTTGAAACAGAGTCCTCGTGCTTGGTTTGGAAAATTTAGTCAGGCAGTGGAGAAGTTTGGAATGAATAAGAGTAAGTCTGACCACTCAGTTTTTTATAAGCATTCTACATCTGGCCTCATTCTCCTTGTTGTGTATGTGGATGATATTGTCATTACTAGGAAGTGATACTGTGGGAATTTCATCTTTGAAGTCATTTCTTCATAGCCAGTTTCGCACGAAAGATTTAGGGGTGTTAAAGTATTTCTTGGGAATTGAGGTGACGAAAAGCAAGAAAGGCATTGTCCTATCCTAGAGGAAATATGTGCTTGACCTATTAACTGAGACTGGAAAGTTGGGGGCTAAGCCGTGCAGCACTCCAATGCTTCCCAACCTACAACTCACGAAAGATGGAGACTTATTTGAAGATCCTAAAAAATACAGGAGACTGGTTGGAAAGTTGAACTATCTTACAGTGACACGTCCTGATATTGCATACTCTGTTAGTATTGTCAGTCAATTCATGTCCTCCACAACAGTTCACCATTGGGCAGCGTTAGAACAGATCTTGTGTTACTTAAAAGGAGCTCCTGAACAAGGGTTACTGTACAAGAATCATGGACATACTCACATCGAATTTTTTCAGATGCAGATTGGGCAGGTTCCAAGATTGATCGCAGATCCACTACCAGATACTGTGTTTTTGTTGGAGGAAATTTGATTTCATGGAAGAGTAAGAAACAAAATGTTGTGTCCCGATCCAGTGCAGAATCAGAATATAGAGCTATGGCACAATCTGTATGTGAGATAATGTGGATATATCAACTCTTAATTGAGGTTGGTCTTAAAGCTTCAATACCAGTAAAATTGTGGTGTGATAACCAAGCGGCTCTCCATATTGCTTCCAATCCTGTGTTTCATGAACGAACTAAGCATATTGAGATTGACTGTTATTTTGTTCGTGAAAAGTTGTAGCAAAATTTGATCTCTACCGGATACATGAAAACTAGAGAACAGTTAAGAGATATCTTCACAAAGGCTCTCAATGGGGCTCGAGTCGATTATATTTGCAACAAGCTGGGCCTGATTAATATCTATGCTCCAGCTTGAGGGGGAGTGTTATAGAATATACATAGGATTATTCTAGAATATACATGCTGTAGGGTTGACTGTATAGGCTCAATCATAGGGATTCTAATTAGTCTACTTTCCTAGTTTAGTCTCTCAATTTGTGTATAAATACACTTGTATATTTTGAATGGAATTATACAAAGAATTATAGTTTGCTTTCTTGGTTTCAACACCAAACGAGAACCTTTCCAAAGGAAAGAGAGCTTAATTCTCCATCATGTCTCAGATGCCTAGGGTTCTAGAATAGGTGGAGAACTTGCTTTTTGCCTGCCTTGGACTGAAGCAGTGTGGTTTGCTGGCACCCTTTCGTATAAGGTGACAGTTATGGTCACTAATAAAATTCTCTCAGTTCCAAAAATAAAATAAAATACTTAATTAGTGACCATAACTGGAGAGAATTTTATTTTATTTTTGGAACTGAGAGAATTCATCTGAGAGATCTGCTCACTTACCATGTGTTGGTTATTGATAATGAAGGTCCCCAAGAGTTCAGGTTAGGATGAAAACTGAGGTAACCTTGAGAAGGGGAAGAGTAACAGTGGAGATCAGGAGAAACTCGAGATAACTATTATATCCTTCTCTTTAAGTTGGAAATGAGATAGGGGAGATCCCCCATATGTAAGTCCAGCACTAAGGAGGCTAGTTAGCGCGCACAGTGCCTGGGGTATGTATTCATAAAGAACTTCATAGAAATAATGTAATGTCATGATGAGAATATTCGTATGATAAGTGGAGTGTTCAGAAGAAAACAAGTGGCGAATACGGTCCCGGAGAACACCTGTCTGCTCGCACGCGCATGAGATAGGCCACGATATAGGCCGTACCTTTTACGGATAGCTTGATTACATATAATAGGCCGCTGCATTAGATGTTGTTTCCTATCATTTTAAAAAATGTTGCATTGAATTCACAATTACTTGAAGCCTGTCAGAGTTCGCATATCTAATCCAAAATCACACACACATTTTGCTGCTAATGCTATGTAATATCACTACAGAAAAAATGTTATTTATTTTAAGTAACAGTAATACTACTGCAAGCTTGAATGTATGTGAGACTAGATGTTTTAATATTTGGATAAAAAAAATGTTATTTCTTTTAAGAAAATTCTAATCTTCCTTCTTTAATTCTGTTCCAACTTTTGGACTTTCCAAAAGGTATTTGAAAACATAAACTAAATCAAGAACCTAGAAGCATTTAGTGTTCAACAAAGAAAAAAAAGTTGTACAAAAAAATAAACACCTATATTGAATAGAAGATCAATTATGCTAGTTGAAAGAAAATATCTCAATGCAATATTTCATTTGCAAGTGATGTTGCTTCTTTATTATCAGAAGGGTTTCTTGTCTTTCGCTATCTATCAAGAACTCGATATTAGAGAGTCACCGAGAAGGCTCTGGTGATAGTCGCTCCAATGATAAAATTAGTAAATAAAAAAATGTTGTAATTAAAAATAAGAATTGAACATAATTTGAAAGCGTATCTTATAGTCTTATTTATAGGTTGTAGATCTCCTAAGTTGAGTATAATTAGGAATCATAAAAGTGGGGATTTGAAGATATCCCGAAGATAGTAGTTGCCATATCGAACTCTGTTTTCTTATTCTGAGGTTGGTAGGATATGAAAAGCGGTGCTATGTTCTGAACCATATACCTCTGACCCCCGTGCCTATTTGATCTGGATAAAACAATATTTCTTGATCTGTACCTTGAAGAGCTCTGTACATACGCGTGTCATGCTTTGAATTTATTTGTCACTTTATGGTATATCAACTATTCCCCCCCCCAGCTTCAGTTTTGTGGGACCCGTACAGAACTGAGGTTAGGGTTTCTGAGGCATTACATGCGTAATAATTATAAATACGTCACTCTGTATTCTGAAGAGATAGTCGTTGATGCGACATTCATTGCGTCAACCGTCGGTTGGAATTACGAGGCCATCATTGCCTCAATAGTCGCAGCGATTTAGAAACGACATCCCCTAGCGTGAGCACCCATTGGGCTTGTATAAAAAATGAGGGCAACGCATCACCATTTCCTTTTTTCAGTATTTGGAATTTTGTCTTAAGAATACTCAACCTCCCAAGAGAGATTTCAAAAGTAATTTTCGGTGTACCAGAGGGTTCCCTTCGAACAAGACCTTGGTTAGGTTTGTTGGAAAAATGGGTTTGAACATTATAATTAGCTATCTTTGAGGTAAAATTCAAGTGAGTCTCACAAATTGATTTTAGTGGGTCCACATGGGAATGTGTTCTCCTCCATGAGGAGATGAAGATTATATATTGGGTTGCTCAAAACCATTAAGGAGTAAATGAGAAATTGCCTCCAAACATCACCACTTGGAAATAGTAACAAAAGCTTGAAGCTTGTGCAAAAAGCTTGTGTCCCACATAGGATGGGTATAAGACTTTTAATTAGTATATATATACATACCATGGAGGAGGGTTTGGGCCCCAAAGGGCACCCTAGTTTTGTGGAAGGGGGAGGACCTAGCATATGCTTGGTTCACCACACACGCACGCACGTCGCCGTCGCCGCCCTGCATTGAACTGGGCTTGGGTTCTTAGCCTGGGCTTGGGCTTGCTGTGTATATATCTTTTTAAAGAAAATTTATTTAAAATTTTCCAAACTAGAAACGCAGTCATTTTGAACATGTGTTTAAGTTACCGTTAGGATTCCGAAACGCTGTCGTTTTACGACGTGCGTATGGTTACCATTGGGAGTCCAAAACGCTGTCATTTTGGAAGCGTTGTTTGACTGAATGGGTGTCTTCTTCACAGATGTGACTGTGTCTGTTCGCCATGAACAGACATGACCCAAGCTTCATGCTTGTACCAAACAAGCATGAGCAAGTCTATAAATAGGACACACGATCACAGCATTCTGCATTCCATTCATTCATAACATTCTCGTCTTCATATTCATTGTGAGAGAGTTCTACATAGTTTTGGTTCGACAGAATACATTGGTAATGCTTACTTGTGTGTTGGTAGATCATTTTATCCTAGGAGACGTATTGCCAAGAACTCTTGAGCACCACTGAGAGGGCAATAAATTGTCTTAAGAAAATTGTTTCCAACACAAGACTTGATTTGGTTTTCTATTCTACAATTCAAGTTTCTGTTCTGCAATTCAAGTTCCTATTCTGCAACTCTTTATAGGTTCTAATTTCGTTTAAGTTTTGTTATTTCTGTATTTTAATTCTGCAACAGTATTGCTTTCTTGAACAAAAGAAATATTGAATTCTGTTCTGTATTTCAAAATAGTTACTGGTTACACATAATTTCAAATTCTGTTTCTGTGTATACAAAACTGTTTTACTGATATACTATATATATTACTAACAAGGTTTGGTTTACAAGCGTTCCTTAAATTTCTTCAGTTGTTTTTCTCTTCTGCTCTATCTTTTAAACAATGTCTTCCTTTGACGCTTAGTCAAGCGCTAGTTATGACATCGTAGATCTTCAAGGAGTAGATGACCAGGTAGAAGTAAATTTAATGGTTAGTGGCCCTTCAGAAGATGTAGAAAATAAATTTATTGATAGTCCAATTCGGAGTTCTGAGATTAGGATAGTTGAGGCTTTCATGGAACCTAGAAATATGGTGGGGGAAACCTCAGGTAAACCCTATAAAAAAGAGGAGGGAGAAAGTGCCACGACTCAAGGCATGATAGATGCTCTGAGGGATGCTTTTGACTTTTCTACAAACGTGTCCTGTAGGGTACTAAGACCCATAGATCTCCCTTCTAGTACTTAGCAAGGCGAGATCTGTGCTTACCTTGAGTGATTTGAGATAGGGGTTAGGTTTTCCTTCCACCCTTTTATTAGGAAATTCTTTAATTGGTTTAACATCTGCCCCGCCGATCGGAATATAAACAGTTGGGGATTCAAAATTTTAGGACACTTGAACAATGTTGAGGTAGACCTCCCATTGATTAAGAGCAATATGGACATAAAATACTTGAAGTCGGAGGGTATGTTTTATATGTCTTTCGACAAAAGGTTCAGACCTCTCTCTTCTGTACCCACTTCCAACAAGACTTGGAAGAAGTGGTACTTCTTCATAAAAGGAGGTTGAGAGTTCAAGGAATTTGAGAGCCAAGTTTCAACTTTCCCACGAAAGACTAGGATTAAGGGTGAAGTCCCCTTCTTTGTTCTACGTTCTTTGAGCTTTCTCATTCTGTTTGTTGTTTTATTTTTTAGCCTGATCATGTGCTTCTGTATATATAAGAAAGCTTGAAAGAGATCGATCTTCACTTTCGACCTTTAGAGGAAGTACAAGAAACTTCTTCATACTAACAACCGCTCACACGAGGCCATCCTCACCCCAAAAAACCTGATGGATGTTGGGTTGGTGCAGGATCGCACTGCAAGTTTGAAGAAGTCCCTGGTCAATAGGTAGGTGCCAGGGAAGAAGATGAAGAAAAATGTTGGAGAAAGTTCTTCCCCTACCGAGCCTCCCCTTCAAGTGAAGAGAAGGAGTTTGATCTCCAACTCCCTCGAGAGAACTGTCTTGGATGATTTAAGGATTTTTCCTGTTCAAGAAGCCCCTTGGTCAAAGTAGTCTGTCTTAAGGGTTGGCATGCCAGTTTTGACAAGAATGATTGCCTCAGTATCGTAGGCGAATCAAAATGGTGTTTTTGCAGTTGGGGTTCTTTTAGTAGTTCGGTAGGCTCAGAGTACTCTAGGGAGTTTTTGGACACATTTTTCTTTGGCTTCCTCCAACCTTCTCTTAATTTCCTCGAGAATAATGCGGTTGGTAACTTCGGCCTACCAATCATCTTGAGGATGCCCTGGAGAAGAGAAGTGGTGACTGATGTATAGGTCTTTACAGAACTTCCTGAATACCTTTCCAGCAAACTGCATCCCATTATCCGAAATAATAATGCGGGGTATACCGAACCTGCATACTACATATTTTCAAGTGAAATTCTTTACTTCTACTTTTGTTATGTGGGTCAATGGTTCAACCTCTGCCCATTTAGAAAAATAATCAATGACAACTAGCAAGAATCTCCTATTCGAAGGGGCTTTTAACAATGGCCTTACAATGTCCATTCCCTATTGGGCGAAAGGCCAAGGACTCGCGATAGGGACGAGTTCATGATAAGGTTAATGTTGGTATAAGGTGAATCGTTGACATTTTCCACACTTTTGGACATATTTCTTAGCTTGTTTTAGCATACCGGGCCAGAGCCTTGAATTAGTGCTCGGTGGTCTATGGTCCTACCGCCATTATGGTTGTCGCAAATCTTCTCATGTATCTCGGCTAGGACATAGTGGGCCTCTTCTGGAGTTAAGCACCGTAGAAGGGGTTGTGTGTATGACCTTCGGTAAAGCTTTTCCTTAAGAATTAAATTTCGAGCTTCACTAATTCGAAATG
Source organism: Nyssa sinensis (assembly GCA_008638375.1). Classification (NCBI taxonomy): domain Eukaryota; kingdom Viridiplantae; phylum Streptophyta; class Magnoliopsida; order Cornales; family Nyssaceae; genus Nyssa; species Nyssa sinensis. The sequence continues at coordinate 37,613,668 of CM018037.1, read as the reverse complement.
TTCTGGCATGACTCTTGTCTCCTAGAAGCAACCCCTCCTTTAAATACTGGATGATGGGAGTCATCCAATTCTGAGGTTATTCTGAAATTTGAAGGAACTGCATTACCTTAGTATTAGGTTTTGCTTGGTAAGAAATTTTTACCATTGAGTCCCTTTCTGGCATGAAATAAGAGGCCATATTTACTAAAACGTCGGCCCTAGAGTTTTGGTTTCTTTCAATCTTCTGAATAGTGAATTTGTGGAAAGACTGCTTTAGTGATTCCACTAGCTCTAAGTATCTGGTCAGTATGTTATCCTTGGTGGAAAATTCTTTCAAAACTTGGCTCACCACAAGTTAAAAGTCAGAGAATGCGTCAAGATCCAGAGCTTCACATTCTAGAGTTAGTTTCATCCCAAGGATAAGTGCTTCATACTCGGCTTCATTGTTAAAGGTTCTGAATCCCAAGCTGACGGCTTTTTCGGTTACGATCCCATCAGGAAACTGAAGTATTATATGTAACACCCCAACCTAATTAATTAATAACTAGTCCGCTAATTGTTAATTAGAAAGGGGATAAAGAATAAATGAGAAAATCAATCGAGAATTTCTCGGTAGTTGCGATAGGCCAATAAATAACTAAACACATCAAAAGGGAAAGGATGCAATACTCGAACCTAATTACCGGTCAATTTATGTAATGAAGTCCTTTTTGAATCTAATGAAGTGATTTAGCTATTTAAACCCTATTTTAACACTAATAAAACTCGAATTAGCTAATCGTGGAAAACACAACGAGATAAAAACCAGCACGAGGTCGTTGACATCGAAGCTAACTTAAATAGAAAATGACTAGAAGAAATCGCTTCGTAACAAGAGCAATAGAGAAGGAATTAGGGAGGAAATAGCTAAAACAGAATTCTATGCCAGCCAAACAAGGCATAAGCCCAAATTAGGGAAAAATGCCCAAAATGTGAGGTCAAGGGGATTTAAACCCTTGACCAAGTGAGGGAAGTGTAAAACCATCCAAAAATTACCATTTGGGCAAGCAATCACTTTCTGTCCAAATATACAATAGAATTGTATACGAACTCAAGTTACCCAAACCCACCTCCCAAATTGGCCAATGGCCATTCATGCAACAAGTCAGCCCACATCACCTTACATTCAACCTCATTATCATGTCTACCCTAGCTCTCATGATCACAATTGAAAACTATGATGGGCATGCATAGGTGAGCAATTATATATGTGGTCAACCATCTCAAAATTTGTGGAAGTGTGATAAGCCATCAGACAATGTGTGAGGGACATTGAGTGTACTTAAGTGACTGGGAGAGAGAGAGAGAGAAGAGAGAGAGAGAGAGAGATAAAAAGGGACTTTGTGGGTGTGCTTATACAAGTGAGAGTGAGCATGCATGGTGTGTGAGTGTGTCTCACATAGAGGTGCACAAGGAAGGGGATTGAGGAATACACAGGTTGAGCTGATCTAAAGAGGTTCGAGAAGGTCAAGACTGGGCCACAATTGAAGGAGATACACGACTAGAGGTATAAGGCCAAAAACTCAAAAAAAAAAAATTCCTTTTGATTTTCTTGTCACTATTTCAGCTTTATCTAGGGTCTAGAATGCATGCATGCAATTTATTAACTCTAAGGAACTAATATAATTTGATTGAGGGAATCAAGAGGGCTCAGTATACATGAATTCACAAAGAATCACCATTGTTGGACCTCGGAATTGCAGGTCTGAGATGACCTTCAAGAAACTGATTTTTGACAACTTAAACCAAAAATAGACCTTACTAACATTAAGAAAACACCAGGCCGCAACCCAAACACTCAAGTTAAGACCACTAAAAATCGATTGGCAGGTTACGGGTTTAGAACCCAACTTTTGAAATAAACCCCTATTCCCTATTTTTAGAATGGGGATCGAATCTCATTTCCACAATGATCAAAACAAACCAAACCACGCCTAAAACGGTGATGAAATGGCCATTTTCAAGCTAGTTGCAGATCGCGACTATCCCCTTCACCGTAGCTTTTAGGGCCTGATTTAAGACGCGAAACTAATGCCAAAATTTTAGTTAAACCTTCAGAAACACGTAGGAGTTGGAGATAGTAAGAATCCATGCTTGGAAACCCACGAAATGGAGAAGAAAAATTTAGGGTTTTCGGCGCAAGGTATCGATATAGGTAAGGAAAATGGAGTTGACTCGGTTGAGTTGGCCGAGTCATGCCGAGTGGGTTGGGTCGACTCGGCTAATTAGTGGATGAATAACGCTTCAATAAAACGGCGTCATTATGGTTTTAATTGAGACAAAACAACGTCATTTTGAGTTACTATTAGGGCATTTTATTAAATAACGTGGCAAACCGGCTTGAGCCGGTTTGTTCTTGATAGATTGGGGCCAGCTCACTTAAGGCTGGAACAAACCAGTTAGTTTTTAGAATAAATTTTAAAGCAAATTCAAAAGTAACTACTGAACCAGTTGGTTCAGCCAAAACCTAGACCGGTCTAGGGTTTCCACCCCTAAACCCTTGGGTTCGAAGACTTAATCAGAAACAACTAAACCAGAACGTTATTTATTTACAATTTGACCCCAGAAGTTTTAAAGAATTCTGTTTTAGCCCAACTTTTGAAAAATTAATTTAAGCAAGCCCCTGAAAAATAAATAAATAATAAAATAATTTATTTAATTATTTTATTAATAGGGTAAAATGACTATTTTACCCATGGACACTAAATGAGTCAAAGGAAGTCCAAAATAAATAAATGAATAGTGTATTTTTACTATTTCAAGGCATTTCGAACTCAATGGTGGAGTCCGATTTGAGAAATTAAGACCCAAAAAAATAAAGACACTCAAATGGTAAATTACTGTATTACCCCTAATGACACCAAAAGCTAATTAAAAATAAAAGATAGTCCAATTTAATTATGTCGGACGTTTTGGACCCAATGGTGAGGTCCATTTTGTCAACCGAGGTTCCGAAAAATTAAGTCACATAAACCATGAAATTATCAAATTGTCCTTAGGGGTACCCAAAGCAAAATAAAAAGCCGTGAAGGCCTAAATTTATTTTCTTGGACATTCCAGACTCAACGGTGGAGTCCGTTTAACCAAATAAAATACTCTGGAGGCTGATATAATAAAATTAGCAACCTTAAGAGTATAATTAAATAATAACGAGAGGGTTAAATTAAACCACGAACGTTAACATCGACCTAAAATAATTGAGATCAATTGATAACAATTAAATTTCTGATTTATAGGAACCTCCAAGGGGAAGGAAAAGGAGATTTAAATTAATAGAATTGCTTAAGGCTATTTTTGAGGTAAGTAACTCCTATGCTTTACTATGGGTTATTTCCCAACCAGTCACATTTATCTTCTTATGCTGCCAAATTGTACTCTATCGCTACCTATTGAACTTGATTTCTCCATTTTGAAGCCAATCGATTTGTGGTCAATTATTCATGCCTAAACTTTGAATTTGACTTGCTTGCCATATCATTTTGTGATCTCGACTTGTTGATACTTGAGCATATTTGTACCATCATATATACCGTGCCATGATCTTGTGATATACCTTATTGATGAAAATCTTGTTGATCCATACACTTATGTCTCATTGAACGAGGTTTTGACTATTTCACATGATTTTATATCCTGTGTGAAAATTTATTGATCATGATATTCGGTATGAGCCCGAGGGTTGTGCTCAGTCACAACTGCCCATCTATTCCCAGATTCGGGGAGGACCCTTTGGGGTCTGCTGTGTCCTTCGGGACATGTTATATGTGTCCTTCGGGACCTGTAGTAAAGAGCTCTTGTGCTATTCAGTAAGCCCGAGGAACTGAGGCGAATCTGAATATGCGTGTTTTGGGGGTATGTCGGGCCCTGTTTTGTTTACACATCTGTTTTGTTAGAACTCGATTACGACGTTTTTGCATTGTTGGATGATCATATTTTTACCCTGTGAATGATCATATTATTGCAATCATGTAATACTTTATTCGTTGATAATATATCTTTGGTACTCGTTGGAGGATCATATTCTATGCAAGCATGTTGTACTTTTGATTGGCTAACATTTTGTAGGTGGCAGCGATTCATCAGGATAGGCTAGATCCAAATTTTAATTAATCTTGTCATTGTCTTCTTGTATCATATCGTGGGATATGCCTCCATTTGGACCCTCAGGTCATTATTGTTGTATCTCAATGACTGGCTATATTTATACATAATATCTTTTCTTGGCAATCTGTTATTTTTTTCCTCACTATCCTTGTGAACTAACCCTAACCCATGTTAAAGCTAGGAAATTACTTATTGGGCTTTATTAGCTCACCCCTCCCCTTATATTTTTCAGGACAACAAGAAGTTAGGGAAACCCTCAGGCGCTCTAAAGGTCTAGACATTGCTAGCTACTGGTAGCTCCTTTTGGCGAGTTTTGTATTAAGTTAGATACCGAAAGGTCTTAATATCTCCCATGTCACCACGGTCTTGTCAGTTCGTATTTTTGGAGGATCTATACTTATAAACACTTACGTTCTTTTGGCATGTATTAAATAATGACCTGAGTATGCTACCAGATGTTTTAATGATTATAAAAATATTATGTTAAGACTTTACTTAGTATTTTAGATCCTTTCGACGGGGAACGGCCCACGGGTCATAGACCCGGTCACGGACCCTTAATTCGCATAGGGTAGGTTTTGGGTCGTGAAATTATACCTACTCCAGAGCCTTTGTCGGTAGACGAACCATTGGTGTAAAGTAACGATCCGAAGTGTTTGTAATGGTTTCAACTTTCGAATGATGTGTTCCAATAAACTCTGCTATAAAGTTTGTTAATATTTGGCCTTTGATAGCAGTCTGCGGTACATACGATATGCCAAATTCTCTCAGTTCTATTGACCATTTGACCAGTCATCCCGAAACTTCGGGCTTATGTAGGACTGAGTTTAAAGGATAGGATGTAGGAATTATGATAGGATGGGCTTGAAAATATGGTCTGAGCTTTCAAGCGGATACCACTAAGGCAAAGGCCAGTTTTTCAATTTCAGAGTACTTCGTCTCGGTGTTTAGAAGTGCCTTGTTGATGTAAAAGATAGGCCTTTGAGTTTCCCTGTCTTCCCTGACTAACGCAGAGCTGATGGCACTTTCTGATACCACTAAGTACAGGAATAGTTTTTCCCCTGACACTGATTTTGAAATGAGTTTGGGGGAGGCTAAGTATCACTTGAGTTGTTGAAAGGCTTCTTCACATTCAGAAGTCCATTCTAAGGCCTTACTCCCCCTCAAGGCTTTAAAGAATGAGAGGCATTGATCCATAGATTTAGAGATAAACCTATTCAGTGTTGTTATCCATCCATTCAGCCCTTGGATATCTTTCTTGATTTTAGGTGATTCTAGTTTAATCAGAGCTTTGATTTGTAAGGGATCTGCCTCGATTCCTCTTTGAAAAACTAGAAAACCCAAGATTTTTTCTTTTGTAATCCCGAAAGTACATTTTAATGGGTTAAGTTTCATTCTGTGTCTCTTCCAGGATGTCGAAAGTCTGGCTCAAGTGTTGAATGTGGTCACTCTTCCAAACACTTTTGACAAGCATATCGTCTATGTAGACTTCCATTATATTCCCAATTTGGGGGCCAAACATTCTATTTACGAGCTTCTGGTACGTAGCTCCAGCGTTCTTCAAACCGAACAACATCACTTTATAACAATAGAGACCTCGTTTTGATATGAAGGATGTTTTTTTCCTGATTTGGAAGATACATTTGAATTTGATTGTATTTAGAGTAAGCATTCATAAAACTCATAAGTTCATGACCTGTCATGGCATCAAGAAGTTGATTAATTCTGTGAAGAGGAAAGTTGTCCTTGGGACAAGCTTTATTTAGGTCGGTATAGTCAATGCAGACTCTCTATTTGCTGTTATTCGTTTTTGCAAGAATTGTATTGGCAAGCTATTCTGAATAAAACACTTCTTTTATCATTCCAACTTTTAGCAATCTCTAGACCTCTTCATTGATGATTTTATGGCGTTCAGGGGAAATGTTCTCTTTTTTTGTCTTATTAAAGGATGGTCTGGATCTATTATTAGCTTGTGAGAGATGAAATCAATATCTATTTCTTCCATATCTCTAGTTTTCCAAGCAAATACTAAAAGGTTATCTTTTAGAAATTTAACAATATCCTATTACTCGAATGGAGACAGAGCTGAGCTGATTTGTACGTACTTTCCCTCTCTTTCAGTGCTGATGAGCACTTTGATGGACTCCTCTATTAGTTTGATTGTGCTGTCCCTTCCTCTGGGACTCAGTGACTCGTCAATTTCAGAAGGACATTTTTCTACCTCATGAAGGTTGAAAAACGAGGAATTTTCCCTCTCATGAGGGTACTGTAATTGCTATTTAGAGGGCTTTTCTTTTAATGCGAGGGTATGACACTCCCGAGCAATGGACTGACAGCCCTTGATGGTGAGAACTTCTATCATTGTGGACATATTTCAAGCATTGATGGAGGGTTGAAGTGACCGCTCCTATCTGGTGGATCCAAGGTCTCCCAATAATGACATAATAGAGAGATTTAGTGTCTAGGACCATGTATTCAGAAATCAACGTCTTCTGTCCATCCCCTTCTCCTATCGTGGTCGGTAAATCAATTCTACCTATTGGGATGCTGAGATTCCTATCGAATCCTTCCATGACAGCAACGGTAGCTCTGATGTCATTAAAGTTGAGCTTCATGTGTTTAAAGGGTTCGTAGAATAATACGTTGGTGAAACTTCCAATATCCACAAGAGCCCTTCTGATATCAAAATTAGGGATTTTGGGTGGTATAATTTTGAGTGAGATAACAAGAGCATCGTTGTGGGGACAATGTATCCCAATGAGGTCCAATTCAAATAACTGGATCTGAGGTTCTGAATTTATCTTTTTTCTCAATGGCCAAGATCTAGATGACATGGGTTCTGTCCTTACTTCCCGAGCATATCTTTTTCTGGCTCGGTTAGACATCCATGTTATTGCATTATCAGCGTGAAGCACAAAGATGACCTGATTATTTTGTCGTTGCTAATCATTCTGAATTTCTCTCTGTTCAGGCCTTTACTCTTGCCTTCTTTGAGATAGTCTTTCGTCACGGGGGTTCTGCCTCCCGTTCTGGTGGAAAAACTCTCTCAGTCATCTTCTTTTGATGAGATGCTCTATTTCTTGCTTAAGAGCTCTGCATTCCTAGGTTGTGTGTCCGTGCTCTTTATGAAAATTACAATATTTGTTCTGATTTCTTAAGTTGGGGTGGCTTTTTAGTGGCTCTGGCCACCTCAAGTTTTCACGAGTCTGGATTTGTTGGAGTATGTGAGTAAGAGAAGCATTCAGAGGGGTGTAAGTTTCATACCTTCCAGAGTTAGAATTGTTCTGGGCTCTGGGTGTTGTTCTCTTGTCGGGACTCCTGATTCTCTTCTTGTTAGCACTGTTATCCCTCTTCTGAACTTATTCATCCTTCTGAGCTTATTCTTTTGCTTTTCAAAAAGAAATTTTTGTATCTTTAAGATTAATATACTTCCACACTCATTCTATGAGTATTGTCATATCGATAGGAAGATTCTTAGTTAAGGAATCCTAGAAGCGTCTAGGCCTAAGGCCCGAAGTGAGGGAGGCCACTAGGAAGCTTGGACTGCAATCGATTATTTCTGTGAGCTCGGTGTTAAAATGAGTTATGTACTCCTGAAGTGATTCTCCCTTTTTTACTTTATAGTTAGCAAAAATTCTGGTCTTTTTTTTAACTCCCTATTGGTTAGGAATCAGTTAAGAAATAACCTACTGAGCTCATAAAAGTTGTTGATCGATTTTTGGGGAGGTTGTGGAACCACTTAAGGGCGGTACCCTTGAGATTTGTCACGAAAGTTCGACACATGAAGGCATCGGTGGCTTCATGGAGAGCCATTGTATGTTGATAGTGAGATAGGTGATCCCCGGGGTCCTCAGACCCATCGTAAAGGGTGAATTTTGGGACAACGAACTTTTGGGTCACTCTTCTGCCATTATATCAGAGATAAATGGTGTGGAGAATCTACCGAGCAATTTACTTAGCTCGTTTTGATCTAGAGGGGTACGGAACCCTCTGGTTGAGATCGTCTGATCTTGGGAGTCTGCTATCTCTTCTACCCTCTAAGAGGTTTTGGGTAGGACTTGTTATGCTTCCAATACCCGTTGTTGATCTTGTCCTGCGCCTCTAGATCCTTGACTCAGGGGAGGAATTTGTCCAATGGTAGTGGGAGGATGCTTTTCTCCCAAGATTAGAAGGACCGGAATCTCGGGAGGGTGGAATTCTTGCGGTGCTAGTTTGGCTCCTGAGGCCACTGGAGTTGGTATCATCGTTTTGCTCTGATAATAAATAGCAGGATGAAGCGCGGGCATTCCTCTCCCTATGGCTGCTGACGTCTAGGGATTAGCCCCTATATGAGCGGTACCATAGGGGTGTACTGGTTGAGTGTTAGGCAACTCCTCATTGGGGGATCCTCTGCCTGTGGTGGTGGCGGGAGGTTGAATTCTTTTGTGAACAACGTTAGTAGGAAGAGGAAGAGGGCTACTTTGCTGGTTCTGAGCCAATAAAGCCAGAGTTAGCGATATGGAAGTGAGTTGTTCCTGCATCTGATTAGACTGTCGTTAAATCCGATCAAGTTGTTGTAGTAAATGATTGGGTGTTTGTCCACTTCCTCTTCCAACAGAATGCTGATTCTGAGAGTTTTGAAAATTCTTTCTAGGACGAAGGCTGGGAGCCATTGTCTTTTGGAATAAAAAGACAAAAGATTTGTTGTTTTGAAGAAAAGATAGCAAGAACGATTGTCGTTCCCACAGACGGCGCCAAACTGATGTTACTTATTTATGATTAGAGGAGTTTCCCATCCTTCACTATCTAACAAGAACTCGAGATCAGAGAGTCACTGGGAAGGCTCTAGTGATAGCCCCTCCGATGATAAAATCAATAAATAAAAAAAGGTTGCAATTAAAAAGAAGAATTGAACATAATTTGAAAGCATACCTTATGGTCTTATTTATAGGTCGAAGATCTTCTAAGTTTAGTAGGATTAAGAGTCATAAAAGAAGGGATTTGAAGATATCCCGAAAATAGTAGTTGCCATATCGAACTCTATTTCCTTATTTTGAGGTTAGTAGGATATGGAAAGCGGTGTTATATTCTAAACCATACACCTCTGACCCCGTACCTATTTGATCTGGATAAAATAATATTTCTTGATCTGTACTCTGAAGAGCTCTTTATATACACGTATCATACTTTGAATATATTTGTCTCTTTATAGTATATCAACAAGGTTCTTAATTCCAGATTTTCTCGCTTTTTCTTATCATATGTGTTGATCCCCTTCCTGCCTACTATTTATTGCAAATAACATTTAATTTTTTTTTTGGTTTTGAAGGAAATTAGTAGCTTTTTTCCTTTTTTTTGGCTTTGCTGATCTTATAAATCATGCACAAGCACACTTGTCTACTTTTTTCCTTACAGGTTTTTTTAAAAAAAATTTCAAAGTAGTTATTGACTACCATCTTTGAAGATGCAAAATTAAAATTTATCGGAGTGTCTGGGAAGGAATAAAAAACAAGAAATTCAATGTGTGTTCTATTTTCGTCATCTGGGCCAAATATAACAAAAAAATTCCGCCCAAATGAATTTAATACGAGTATTTAGGTTGATAGATGTTGTTTTTTTTCATTCAATTCTTGAAACAAAATCCACAAGAAATTTAATAATTGGAACACAAGAAACGAGGAAATTGAATGAAAACTGACAGCTTTTGGCGGAGCTCAAGGGTGTCCTTGGTAGTTCCGAGGGTGTTAACGAGGCGCTGGAATGAGGCCACGGCCGTGTTAATCTGGAAAATGCCGGCGGCAACATCCTGCGAAGTGTCTTGCTATAGTGGTGGTTGTTGGCTTCCATTAAAAGAGAAAGGGCGACCCGATTCAAGATCTTCGAAGCTCATACTATCCTTCTAACATTCAATTAGATAGGTTGAATATGTATTAGGGAAATGAAAGAGTTGAATTGAAAAGGAAAGGTTTATGGGTTGCTTAGAAGGGAGGGAAGGTTCGTGAGGTGGAGAGACAAGTGAATTGTACTGTCTAACTGTATACTGGTATATGATGACAGGGAGAGGAAGGTCCTGGCGGAGTTTCCAAGTCTTTGGGGGTGAGGTTTTTTTGGTTTTTGCAATGGCTCATCCTCCCTACCGTCGCCTCCTCACAAGAAAATGAGTGAATCTTACAAGAATAGAGTTCAAAGCAAATGGATCATGTCCAATAAAATTGTTTCAACTTTCAAGTCTTTCACACTCCTTCAAAGTCATTTCAAAAGAAACCAAATAAGTAAAAAAAAAAAATTCTCTAATTGGGACGCGCTATCAATCCAACTCAGATAAGATTTTGTACAAACCGAGACTCTGATCTTAATCATAACATGTTATTTGGATAGAGTGAAGACGCAAAAATAACATCCATCCTAGATGTAATTGGTAAGGTTCATGTCAAAATTTCTTCTCTTCATATCATATCTCAATTCTACTCCATATCACACAGTAACTTTGTAATTATATATTATTGTTCATTAAAACGTCTAATTAGTATTTAATGAGATTTGAACTACAAAACTAAGTGGTGGTACAAGACCATTGAATTTCACATAAGAACAATAGTGTAATTCCTTCCTCAAAATGTCTTATTGTTTTTATTCGTTGTTGAACTATAATGTAATCTTTCAGGAATGAAATCAACCGACATGGCCTGAACAAAAAAAAAAAAGAAGAAATTATACAAAGGGAATGCAGGAGGATAATCTAAAATAACATTTTCAGCTTCCATCCAAATCCAACGTCAAGTTTTGTGGCAGTACGTAGAGCCATTACATGTATTTTCAGTGATCATGGGTTGGAATTGCTGTGCCGATTAATCCAATGAACTCAACTGCAACACTAAGTGCATTAGTAGCTGCCAAACAACTTGCGCTGCCTGCAGATGTCATGAGTTTCTCCCCCTCCCCCGCCAAGTCAGATACACCACGAAACACAATACAAGGCACTCCATTTGTTAAACATGTCTGCATTATTTTCATTCCAAACCAAAGCTTATTCAGACACAATCATTATATAACTATACTTCGTCAAATTTGTATCTCAAATGTGACACTATATGTATCATTAATTGTACTATACATTATACAAAGTTGTAATGCTAATTTATAAAGTATAGCATTAATACTCATATATATATATATATATATATTATGTATGAGACTTCATTATAGCAAGAAACATATATATATATATATATATTTGCCACTTACCATTACAACTGCAGAACTCTCTTCGTCCACGGTTGAGACATTGAATTCCTTGAAAAGAAATGTTCTGAATGCCGTGTTATCAACGAATATATCAGCAGTGGAACCTTTCAACCCGTATACAACTTTAGGTGTTTCAGGCAGGCAATATGTCTCGTTCATACATTGTTGTAGCTTCAGATCCTGTAACAATTTTTTAAACAGATTCACACGACAGTAGAATTAATATACTCCAATACAAGATAACTTGAAGTGAAATCTTATATATAGTGATCCCAAAACAAACGATTGACATATATATATATATATATATATATATATATATATATACCTGGAGTTGAGAAGCCAGACTGAACCATTTTGGTTCGATTGGAAGCCAGAAAACTTTTTCCATTGGTTGTCCAATGGAGTATAATTGTTCTCCTGTAAACTCTATCTTTGCCAACAAATTGCCTCCCATTGTTGGCAGGTTGTAAGTTCCAAACTTGAGTTCTGAGAACTCCCCCTTCTCCGACTGAAATTCCTGCATGCGATGCATCCCCAAAACATAAATTCATTTCAACTTTTGAGGGTGCATCATATTTTTAACACTGCACATGTTTCATTGTTTAGCATAGTTAAGCAGAAACTTGCATGATAGAGACGTAGAGTCATGATATTCAAAACAAAAATTGTATTTAACCTATACATACATAGTTTAGTACTATAGGATTTGAGTTGCAAAAATAGTCTATTCGCTCGCGGAGTAAAGATGCATGCATCTAACCCTCCCCACGACAACCTCGTGTACTGGGCTAATCCTATAGTAATTAATCTATATTTTCTTCTTAGAATTCCAGTACTTTTTGTGTTACCTTCCATTTCCAAGAACCAGTGAAGGCAACAGAGTTGAGCACACTAACATCACCAATGGACAATGAGTCATTAGCAGTACCAGCAGTCCCATAATGAACGATTCCATAAATATCGAAGACATCAAGAAGGATTTGCACAGTGATACCTGCATTTAACTGTATGTATAGGACGGAAAATGGATAATTTTGAATATATAGAAATTAAGAAAGAAAGGAAGAAAAACAATATCTTACTGTTTGCTCCCCAGTCATTACGTAAATAACATTAACACCCCTGATGGTTCCAATGTTGAATCTCCTTCCTGACCAAACAATTAATATGTATATCAAACTCAATCGTCACACCATGCTGTGTGGATTAAGATCACCAGTCTTTGTAATCTGCTTTACTATTATGAAAATGCCCCCACATTGTGTAAATCTCATGCTAAAGAAGTTAGTGATCAACAATTAAATTAAAAGATTTGGTTAAAATAACTAACATTTTATGAAAAAATGTCACTTTTTTAAATAATTATTTCAAATTTTGTATCTCAAATGACATAACATTGTAATACTAATAATGCATTAAGCCATATAATTAATGTATTAAAGTAATATATTGTTATGCCACTGCTACATCATTTGGGGATAAAATTGCATTACTCTAAATGATGTGAGAGGCAGTTCTATTTTGACAGAATCTAAGTATTTTCCTGAATTCCACTTCCATATATTATTATACAACTGCGCCATCCATGCCATATAAAGTAACAAATTGGATAATACAAAAGTGAGGGATAAAAACGTCGTTTCTCCATCCATAATAACAACTTAGTAATAGATAATAGATACACTGACTCCCCCTTCCTCTTAATTCCATTATTTCTCACACAAAGGGTTTATTTGCAATAATAAATGACACAGTTGCTTTCTAAGGAACAATTCCTAGCTAGTAAGGAGTAAAAAATGAGAAAGAGAGAGCATACCGGACAAGTCAAACCAAGGAACACGAGAGTTAGGAACGAAAAGAGCAAAAATATGAGAAAGAGAGAGCATACCGGACAAGTCAAGCCAAGGAACATGAGAGTTGGGAACGAAAAGAGCAGAGGCTTCAAGTGCAATCTCTTCAGTAGGGTAAGCCATTACGAGTCCAATATAAGGCCCTCCCTTCTCGTTCACTCTATCAACCACCCCATGTAGTGGGTGACTTGATCTCAGCTCCAACGACTGCTTCACATAATTATTACACAATATTATTATCATCATCACTACTCCCAAATCAACGCCACCCCACCATCTCCGCTTACCGACTACCATGCTCATCTCATCCGACGGCTGCCGGTGATTCCACCTCCAGAGAAGTAGCAAGTCTGTGTGTGGTCAATCTGGTGATCGACGAGAAGAAGCAAAAACAGCTGGAAGGATGTGATTAGCTGCTCTTGGTTTGGGGGCATCAATACAATTGTTAATTCAATTGTCACTTTCAATTCCGTCTGCCAGCCAATCACGAAATTAAGCACGTGGAAACGCACGCACCTACTGTCCAGACAGCGTATTTTATGTTTTAAATGTGAAACTCTTGCAAATAACCGACCTTAGCTCAGTTGGTAGAGCGGAGGACTGTAGTAGGCGTATGCCAACAGCTAATCCTTAGGTCGCTGGTTCGAATCCGGCAGGTCGGACATAGGACTCTGTGTTCTCTTTTTGTAGGATATAGTTGGTATATATAAAATTATTGCTTTAAAAATTTTCTATTTTTTGGCATAGGAAGTTGAAACAACTTTTATTTTTTGGCATTGGAAGTTAAAACAACTTTTGAGTAATTATAATTAAAGAGATTTTAATACCTAACAATTCTATTAATTAATAAATTAAGTTCTCTCCGGTGATTATTAATTATAAAACAATTGAGTGTAAAATATTCTAGATATATCTAATTTTCACGTGCTTAATTCTCTCCGCCCGCTTAGTTTCGTACAAGTACAAGTAATTTGGGCACAGAATTTATCATAGATATGAAATTTACAAGAAGTCATTTTTCTTTCAACTTGAACTGCAAGGTTGAATTAATTTGTAAGGTTGTGACTTCTAATACTTTATCAAATTTAAGCTTAAAACTTTAGCCCAAAGGAAATACACACACATATACATAATTATAACATCGAACAAAATCAATAAACATTTTAAATTTTGGGCATTGAGATTTTTTTCCTTCCTATAAGAGTTGGTTAATTGCACAGCCTAATCTGACCAATCCTTACATATCACAAAATCAAAACAATATTGTGTCAAAATTAAAATTTAAGTTTTAAGAAAACTTTAAAACATATTGAATCTTAATTACACATCAATTGAAAGTTGATGCTCTATTATGACTGGATTATGACTTAAAACTATAATTCAAACATCTAGAAGAGGTTCACTATCAAAAATTTTCACAATCATCGTTAGCGGCGGTGTCACCATGATCATCACTACCACTACAAGTGTTTTTCCGTTTTTCATAGGTAAGACACAACACCCACTTATTATGTCAGAATCGAAACTTGAACCTTCACTACAAGTAATTACAATGTCTTAATTTTTTTATCTCCTAAATTACTTAATTATAAGAAGATTGAGAATACGGGTATAAGAATCAAAGGCAATGAACAATGGCTCAAACAATGGTATGGGTAACCTTCAAATTAAACCTCCGGAGGTCTTATTTTTCTAGTCCAAGGGGAATGGATTGTGGGGCTTTGATATGAACGCAGGCACAGGCTGGGCTACAACTACAGGGATCAGAGATGGAGAGGCTGGGCTACAGCCTCACGATTATCATGTGAACCTCACGATTTTTGCATTCAAAAGAGTGGCCCATTAATAATCTAGACCGCTCACGGTGCTGAAACTTAAAATCCTCTTTGTATCACTCCGTCCCAATTTGTCTTTATCACTAATTTTATGCTTTTATTCTACTTGTGCAAATTTTTTTTCAAATTTTATTTATTTTTTGTTATTATTTAAACTTATGAGAAATTTAAATTTTTTTTAAAAGACGCTTTTAAATTAATTAAATTTATAAATTTATTTTTGCATTTTTCAACTCACTTATAAAAAAAACTAACTTAAATTTTATATAATACAATAATTAAGATTTATAAATACTACGAATTTCAAATCTAAATTTAATAATCTAATTTTCCAACAAAGTTTATCAATATCAAAATTTAAAGGAAAAAATCTAAAATTATTCATTTTTATAATCTATCCCATTTTCATCTTAATATTCAATTTTAATGACATCGATATCATCATCGTTATCATTAGATACCAACAATTTTTCACTTCCTTTTTCTTATTCAACTACTTGTATGTGCTCACTTATCATTCTCATCTTCTTAAAATACTCACTTCCTTCTTTCTTGCTTGAGGAAAGATCTCTAGGCGTTACAAAATAATATAAAATCAACCAAAAAAAAAAAGTATGTAATAAAACAAAAAAAGAGAAGTCAAAACGATATTATTTAGCCTAATTATGTGTATCGTATGTATCGAAACGTATTGTAAGATACGGTAAAAAAAGATACAATTATAAAATACATATAATTTCATATCTATATTAAAACGTATCATAATATACGTATCGTAAGATACTAACAACTACAATGCCAACTATGTTCATATAAGAAGAAGTAACTTAAAAAAGGCAACCAACAATTAAATTGAATGTTGTTGTAGATATGACAATTGATTTATAATGAGCAATGAATTACTTATCAAAAATAATAATAAGCAATGAATTAAATTTTTTTTTTTTTGCTATCCATGTAATGATGCTGTTGTTGTGTTTAGCCTTCTTTTTAGCCAAAAAATCTGTCATGACAAATGACAAAAGCATGTTAACTTGTGTTATTTTTAACCCAATTTTTTTGTCTTTTCTTTTAATAACATTTTACAAGTAAATGCAGTTACTGATTTAAGATTATTTCTATGTTTTGCTTTTGTTTTTTTTTTTTTTCTTACAAAGTTCTAATCATCTTTTCATATCCTTTGGATGCAATTAAGCATACCCTCGTGATTTGCATTCCAAAACATAGAACACTGGGATGTCCAAAAATAAGAGTCCAACTTGAAAATTCAATGTATTATTATTATAAAGGTAAATTATACTGACCTCTCATGAAGTTTATGACAATTACACTAGTCTCTCCTGAAATTTATGAAATTAAACTAAACTCCCCTACTTTACAAAATAATATACAAATACCTCCCTCCTATCAATTTTTTTTTTAAAATGACGAAACTGTCCCATTTATTTTTTTATTTTTGTATTTTTCAATTTTGACTAATTTATTCTAACTTTTTTTAAAGAATTTTTAATTTTTTTTTATTTAAAACCAAATGTATGGTAAATAACTTATTTTATTTTATATAAAAATAAATTTAAGATTTTTATCAATATTTATTTGAAAAATAAAAAAGAAAATTGGTCAAGATTTAAAAAATTGAAAAAAATAATATGAAAGGGATAGTTTTGTCATTTTGAAGAAAAAAAATTGATTGGAGGAAGGTATCTGTATATTATTTTGTAAAGTATGGGAGGTCAGTATAATTTAAGAAACCTCATAGGAGGTCAGTATAATTGTCATAAATTTTAAGGGAGGTCAGTGTAATTTATCCTTATTATAATTATGAAATTTCTAAATTATCCTTATCTCTCAATTTAATGTGAATGTTCAAGTCAATGTGAAAGGAGATTAGTTTTATAAATTTATACTTCTCACTCAAGTATAAGAGCATTCAATGCTTTATTACCTTAAAGGGACTCTTGTGAGTAATAAATTTACCATTAAACAGTTTGCTTGAATGATATCACTTCTACTTTTCAAAAGTAGATTGAGGGTTCAAAGTCCCAATTGGGACATAGTGGGTGTGTGTCTTGCCTATCTATATATAAAATAAATTTGCATGACTTTATGGTCACACTTGTGCACTTTAATAGCATTACTAGATCTAATTTTATTTGATAGACAATGGCATTTGAAGTCAGACGCCCGTTTTAGTACTAATTCTTGTTATGCCTATCTAAATAAAAGAAAACTGAAAAAATAAAAATAAGACAATCTCATCAAATTCCAAGTCCTGGCTATGTTGTGCACATAAACCTACCCCTATCATACTATATTTAGAGTATGTGTGTCTTATGAACCACATTACATATCATTCCACATTTAGAGTATACAATCCCTTTTGCATGTAACTTTGGTCACAACTGTATTCTCTTTTAGTTCATTTATTCCTGAAATATGATGTATTTCTTCTTTGACATATCTTCAGACTCTTCTAGTATTTGTCCTTGAATATATGTGAAAATACATGATATGGCTTGTTGTGTGACTATGATACTCAAAGTAACAGTCTGAATTTGCTTGTAGCCTTGTAAATAATGTACAATACCATATTGTTCTTCCTAATTATAAAGGGGTGCAATGAAGTGTATAATGGGATGACTTATTAAGTTGTACCACCTGCCTGTAGGCGACACTTGACATGCTGATGAAAGAATTCATTATGGTTCACGTGAGAAATTGTTGAATTTAATCCAGAGGTTACTTTTTTTTCTTACCCAGTTGGGATCACTATTTGTTTTTTCCCTCGCTGCTGTTGAGAATATAATGCCATAAATCTTTCCTTCTCATTTTGTGATCACTTTTGAGTTGTGTTGGCAGGATGACTTGACAGCCACACTTGTACAGCAGTGTCATCAGTCCCAATTTACTGTGCAGAGAATCATTGAGACAGCTGGGGTCCTGGGATAATGAAGCCTTGAACGTGAATGCTGAAATCCAGAAAGTCCCCTTCAAGTATGAATATTTGAAGAGACCTTCAGCAGTTATGCGGGAGCCAGAACCTGCTATGATACCAGTAGCTGTTGAGCCTGATGATTCACCTCATGTCTGGAAAGAAGATGGTCTGATTAGAAAACCAGCAGGTATTACCCAGGGAGGGAACAATGATGAGATGATCTTTGGCAAGAAAGCTGGTGGCAGATCTGAAGCGGGGGCATGATAGAAAGAAGCAGCAATCGCCAAAAGATGATCTCATCTCCTTTTGAGTTTCCTCTACACATAAAACACATTTTGGGACTGATGAGGCCTTTCGTGGTATAGTGTTTATATCAGGCTGTTGGGAGACTATTTAAGTTTGATGCTTAAAAGCCTACAGCCATTATAAACAGGATTGGTTTCCACCCCCCTTTCTTTAAAAACATTTCAGTTTCCATTGTTCCTGCACAATTTGTGCAAGTAATTCATGTCTGAATTTGGTTAGATGATTGCTTGACAGATACCTAAAGAAATTTTTACAATGAACAGATATAAGCAGAATCGGTCAAAGGCTCATTTTATACTATGCAAGTAAAAATAGTTTTTTATTTTTTATTTTTTTCTCTCCTTAAAAGTATCTGATTGGTCTTCGCACTCTTTTTCAATTGTAAAATGGAATTCCAGCTATATTTAAAGCACTAATGAAAATCAAATTAAAAATTCTTTGAAAAATAGTTAGGAGTAAGGGTAAAGAAAAGGTTATAATGGAGTTCTTTCTTTTACTGTATAAAAAGAAGAAAAAAAAAGTGACATGTCAAATTAAATTCTCTTTTTAATTTCTCTCTTATTTTTTTCTTCTTAAACCTTTTTTTAAAAAAAAATTCTCTTTCTTATTTTTTGAAAATACTAATGAAAAGTTGTAAAGTGGATGAAGTAATAAATCCTGAAATTGAGGTCAGTCAGACGACTCCCAACAAACGGTTTATTCTGGCATGGGCCCTATCCCGCAAAAGCAACGATGGGCCAGACTAAGCCCACAAACCGAAGGCCTGTTACTATGGTATGACGCATCCATTTGTCCGGTGGCTGCGCAAGCCAGTTCGAACCCCGAAGTGTAAGCCCCGTTAACTCGTCAAGTTGCATCCGGTTCAACCTTTCGACCGGCTTTAAACTTTCCGTCGCCCCAGATATAGTATAAAACCCTGCCCCAAAAACCCGCCATGTAGAGTGACAAACCCTACAAAAACCCTGAAACTTCTATCTCCCTCGCTTTTCATGGAGTCGTCTTCTACGCCTACAACCCTCTTCTTTTTCTTCAAGCCATACCTTTTATATCAGTAAAGCCGTTTAAGTATTTGCAGTTCGCACACTCAAAATCAACGGTTGTAACTTTCTTTTGGAGCTTTTAGGGTTTTAGAGAGAAATGTCAAGAACTTGTGCTGCAGGCCTTATCTCAGCCCTAGGCCGCTGCAACCTTAGGTGTGGACCATGCCTATGCCGATGGTCCCTTTAGCTTCTCCCCATTTTCTTCGTCGTCTTCTTCGGATTCAACTTCTCCTCAAGCTTCTTCAGAATCCCCTTCCCCGTCTCCGTCTCCAGCATCACCCGCGAAGGCTGAACCTCCACGCGTTCGCAACGACAATCCACGAACAACATCGGCTGGGTTCGATCCTGAGGCGCTGGAGAGGGGTGCAAAGGCGCTGCGAGAGATTAGCAGCTCCTCCCATGCCAAGAAGGTTTGGAAATTTGGGTTATTTATGTAGTTTTGGTTAGTGGGTTGGTTGTGTTTTCGGCGTTTAACATATTCCACAGGCTTTGTTGTGTTTTGACATTTGATGTACAAATTTAATTAATTGGCCCTTAGATTAAGCTTATGTAATGATTAATGATTAATGGTTGATTGGTGTTGGTTTAGGTGTTTGAGGTAATGAAAAAGCAAGAAGAGACGAGGCAGACAGAATTAGCTGCAAAAGCGGCTGAATTTAAAGCAATGCAAACTCAATCTGAAACTGTAAGATTTTATTTCTTGCATATAAAACTACAATATCCTATAATTTCCGTATATTTGTCATTAACTCAGTAATCCCCCTACCCTCTGTCTGGCCTTGTAATAGCTCCATATGAATTCAAATTGGATCCTGAATGGAATTTCCTGTTTCATTATTAATTTATTACTAGTGTATTATTCTACTAATTTAACATCAAAGACAAGTTTTCTCTGCTCTGGTTTTTTAGAATTGTAAATTTTCTCATTCATCTAATAGCTCTGGTATCGAGACAGTAGAGGCAAAAAGTGACATTATTGTTTTGGACTTGACTGGTTCAATTCTAGGAATTTTATTTTACCATCTGATTTTTATTTATCGGAGAAAAAATCTAGGCTTTCATTGGGTTGCCCTGCCTTTGGATCATCCCTTATTGGGAGTAAGAAAATGTTATCTCACTTTAATCCATATCTGTTCATAAAAATGAAATAAATATGAAAACATAAATGTATTTTGTATTCAGAAAGACAGCACATAGTTTGTATGATACTGATGGATGATTGTTTGTAAAAAGGGCACCTGATTTGGTTAAGGTGGTAGTTGTAGGTTTTTCCCAATGCAAATGATTGTGTATTGTACCACAATCCACATTAAGTTAACTTAGGACAGGTTTTCATTAATCTGTTCCTTACAGTTTTAGTGGCATAGGATCATTTAGTCTGACCTGTATCCTCTTTTGGGTTCCTGTCTTATAAATTCAAATGGATGAGTTTTGGACATATTGTTTAGTATCAGGGAGGCAGAATTGTCATAAACAAAGTCTTGATCATTGGAGAACACCCCCACCATTTTGCTGAGCCTTGTAAAATTTCTCCAAGGTCCAGTCTAAAAATATGCTAAATCCTTCCATATAGTCCAGATAGAATGATTCACTGAATTCAAGATTGACGACAATGTTGATTGCTTCCTTTAAAGACCAGTCCTCCTTTACTGTAGCCCTGATATTTGCTAAAACATCGAAGTCTACCTTTCACTTTCCCAACTCAATAAACTACCTCCTGTCACAGAAAAGTATGATTTATGTCACGCTTAACCCAAATCAATTGGATATCTTTGTAGGTTGGAAGGAATCCAATAACCATTCCTCCTTGTGCCATTAGCCTTAACAACTCAACTGTTTGTTCAAAGAACCTGAACTTTTACCTTGTGCTTGGATAGGTTGGAGGGGAAGGAGAGGAAAGCTGAATCCTTCATGCTTGGATAGCTAATAGGAGAAAAGAAATAAATAAAATGATAGTGTAATTCTATCATCTTGCTTGAGAAAGATAGAGAAATGAAAAGAAAAGAGAAGAGAAGACAGGTTTTATTATGCGAGTATAAAGAGTAAAACAAGAATTCACTTATTTTAAAAAATAGGGCAAAACGGGTAATTACTAACACCTTAATCTTTTCCTTCCTTCTGCCACTTTTGGAAGGAGAGTAAAATGGATTAAATAAGGGTTAAGAGATCCCTCCCTTTCCAAGCAGGGTGTTAAGGATTACAGAATCTACCCTTTATTGTAGAATGACCATCGATGCTAATTCACCCGAGCTAGATACACTTGTCTATGGCCAGAAGTTGGAAGATGGACACCATGGACTAGTGGTATAAAGCTGCTCCTTTGGGTGGTGAATTGGTGATTGAAATTATTATATGCTTCCATGCAGTTTGTGATTTTTGTGTCACCTACAGAAGTGGATTTTATTCAGTGGGATATTACAATTTTAATATACAATAATGTTGGAGAGTATTTTGGATGCTGAAGTTGAACAAATAAAATATAAGCTGGAGGATGCGTCATGTATTATCAATGCCCTTTATTGAGATTGAGTGCCCAAATTTATTTTATTATTTTTCTTTGTGTCATGCCAAAAATCGAAAATGTGATACATGCATCCTCTAAGAATTGGTCCTCGTAAACTTTATTGTTATAGTGCCTTCAAATGATAAACATGGTACCGTTGGCCTCTACTATCCTGCATGTAGCTTGAGCCACGTTATGCCACTGATTCAATTGTGTCATTCTTTGGATGATTGCGGATGGCATCATCTCCTGGTGGATTATAGATGGAGAAGTGTCCTAGGAATGTAGAATAGCTACCTGTTACGAGGGTTGAGTGTCAGTTTGATTGAGGGCAGTCTGGGGCCTGGAGTCGTCGTTTTGTGCTACTTTAGTCTTGTCTTTCCTTTTTAGATCCTTCCTAGGAAGCAGAGAAAGTTGTCCTTTGACGTAGAATCGTCACCTGTGAATTCATCTATATTTTTTAGACCTAAATCTTAAATCACAGTCACTAGTAATGCCCAAGGTTCCGTAGTTTCTTAGTATAGTATGTGGCCTCTTTTCTTCACGACAATTTGTCGTTCCGGGTTTTGTTTAAGTATGTAATGCACATGTTCATCAAATTTGATCAAGATTATGAGCATATTCTGATTTTCCATGGCTCATTAGCAAAACATAGATGATAATAGGAGGGGCTTATCTTACTGGGCGAGTTTGACATATTCCATTGGATCTTCCCTATTGTCACAGGGTCAAAATTCGAACTTGAATTTTTTTGCCTTATGATGGCACTAAGACACTGTCTTAGTCAGCCAATAACACACATACACGCCCAAGAGGATTAAAAAAGACAGCAACATAGAAGACACACTTTACAAGAAAATCTTCCCAACCTTTACTTCTTTCAACAGTATAGGAATACAGCCTTTAGGGTTGCGTGACAAGAAGCACTCACACTCACTTCTATGTCTTTCCCCCTTTACTACATAGTGTATATATAGACAATACATACAATCGCCCATGTGTGTGTCTGTGACACGCACATGGGTTGCAGTTAACATTCTCAACTGCTAGGGTTGTCAGAATCAACAGCACACAGCCACCTGTCTTGATAGTTGACACCCCCAACTGTTAGGGCTTTGTCTGAAGCCACTGGATGACTACCACATATGAACAAATAGTTTTGTCTCAATGCTGAAGAAGATCCAAGCCTAATGATTGCACCAACACAACAAGCAGTTAGCCCTTGTCTGCCCCTAGACATTCTTGTCTTGTGCCAGACATTCAACTGCTGCCACCTGTGCTATTAGGACTAATACCACTCCAGTCACTCAAGAGCAAGCTGTGAGCACTCAGCTAGCTCATCATTGCACACACAGCCTTCCAAGTCACGCACCACATGGTCATCAAGCTTCTTTTCTAGCCCGCAATGCCAACCCATGCCTACTCATGGTTTGGTCTTGTGCATCATATGCCGCCACCATATGCCGCCACTACTGGTGGTGGAGTTGTCCACCAAGTCAGAATCTACCTAGCAACAGCAACATGCCTTGCCCCGAAGGTGCCAAGGTCCTTAGCCGCATGGGTCACTCGCCCATGGGCGCCTCAGGGAGGTACTCCCCCTATATATGTCTTATGAAGATTTGCCCATCTGACAAGAGTAGATACAACTGTTTGCAAAACCAGGTCTTCCTGCTGTGCGCATTAGTCTTGCCAAAAGCAAACAATGTGCCAAAGTGTTCACAAAGTGCATTGCCTTGACCTTTGCTGTCTAAGGCATGCACATCAACTGCACCAACTCTGAATTTGCTAAGTATCCATCAAACACTTAGCACATCTTCAATATATTCACAAGTAAGGATGCCCATGACAGGCCACCCCCACCTTGGCCTTGGCATTGGTTGAGGCTCACCATGCCTTGGCCTTGTCAAGCCCTCAAGGGGCTAACAAACCACCCCCACCAGAGGAATTTGACGCCCTCGTCGGATTGTTCTTGTAGTCTCGAATCTGCCGCTCAAATTGCCATGGAGTCGCATCTCTGTTAGGACTAGCATCAGCTTCGCTGCCACCCTTCCACTGAACCAAATAATCAGTCTATTGGTTCTTCTTACTCTGACCTTGCGTCTTGTGAGAAAGAATTTTCTCAACATCTTTCTCAAACTGCTTCCTTATCATTGGCGGCGCCCTCCTTGCTTGCTTCCTTGAGACATCAAGAACATCTTGATGGAATGGCTTCAAGAAACTAACATGGAAAGTCAGGTGAATCTTCAATCTCTCTAGAAGCTTCAGCTGGTAAGCCACATTCCCTACCCTCTTTACCACTTAAAAGGGTCCATCATATTTAGGGATCAACCTCTGGTGAACTGGTTTACTGCTGATCTTCTTCTAGATTTGGGGAGTCAATTTCAACAGAACTTGATCTCTCAGTTGAAACTCAAGTGACCTTCTATGTTTGTCAGCGTGCTTCTTCATTCGACGCTGTGCCTTGTTGAGGCTGTCAACTGCCTCATCCAGCAGCTCCTGCTTGTCTCTAGCAAAACGATAAGCAGCTGGACATTGGCCCCCAGTCTTCTGTTTGGCCACCTCATGGGGAGCGAGGGGCTATTGTCTAGTGGCCACTTCAAAGGGACTAAGTCCTATTGCAGAGGATTTCTACAGGTTGTAGCAGAATTGGACAGTGTTAAGAAGCTGCACCCAATTCTTCTGGCTTGCAGTCACATAGTGCCGCAAGTACTCCTCTAATAGTGCATTCATCATTTCTGTCTGACCATCAGTTTGAGGATGATTTGCTGTAGAGAACTTCAATTTTGAGCCCATCAACCCAAATAGAACAGTCCAGAACTTGCCTGTGAACCTAGAGTCTTGGTCACTGATGATATCCTCTGGCAGCCCGAAGTGCTTCATCACATTTTGGGAAAATAGTTCTGCAGCCACATCTGCTGGGCATGCATGTGGTGTAGGGATGAAGACCCCACACTTCAAGAATGGGTCAACAATCACAAAGATGGATCTGAATCCATCCACCTTAGGTAATCCTGAAATGAAATCCATGGAGATGGATTGCCATGGTCTTTCAGGAATAGGCAAGGGTTGCAGTAGCCCTGCCTCCTTCTTCTCCAACTTGTCTTGTTGGCAGACTAGACAAGTCTTGACATATGCTTCTCTGTTTTCTTCCATCTTCGTCCAGTAATACGAATAGGACAGTAGGGCTAACATCCTTTCAATGCCAGGATGTCCAGCCCATTGTGGATCATGCGTTTCTCTCAAGAGTTCTAGCCTTAGTCCCCCACTGCTAGGAACATAGAGTCTGTCGCCTTTAGCATACAAGATCTCATCATCCAGCCAGTACTTTCGAACATGTCCATTTCTGACTTGTTGTTTGACCTTCTCATAAGCACTGTTTGTTTGAGAGAAGTCCTTCACACGCTGCAGCAAATTAGTCTGCAGGTTGGACAAGGCAGCAACATACTCCTGCACGATCTTCCTACTCAAAGTATCAGCAACTTGATTTTGACTGCCAGGTCTTTGAACCCATACAAAATCAAATTCTGCCAAGAATTCCTACCGGCGAGCCTGTTTAGGAGTCAGCTTCTTCTGGGTGTAGGTGTTGGCCACGTTTTCCGTCACCATTGTAAATCGAGTCCCCATCAGATAATGCTTCCAAGTATCCAAACAGTGCACAACTGCAGTCATCTCTTTCTCATGGGCAGAATACTTCTGTTTAGCATCCTTTAGCTTCCGACTCTTGAAGGCAACAGGATGTTTTTCTTGGACCAGGACCCCTCCCAAGGCTCTGTTAGAGGCATCTGTGTGGACTTCAAAGGGCAACTCAAAGTCTGGTAGGCGCAGCACTGGCTCCGAAGCCACTGCATGCTACAGCTTCTCAAAAGCTGTCTGGCATTCATCATTCCAGTCCCACCGGTTGTCCTTCTTCAGCAAATTAGTTAATAGGGCTACCTTTTTGGAGTAACCCTTGATGAACCTGCGATAGTAATTAGCAAGTCCAAGAAAATATCTTAATTCTGACACTTTTGTTGGGGCAGGCCAATCAAGAATGGCCTTCACTTTCCGTTCATCCATCCGAACTCTGCCATTACTGGTCCAATGGCCAAGAAACATCACTACTTGTTGGCAGAACTCACATTTCTTTACATAAAGTTGGTTTTCTCTCATACTGCTAAAAACCAACCTTAAGTGGGTTAAGTGATCTCTAATAGTCTCATTATAGACTACAATGTCATTGAGATACACTACAACAAACTTATCAATATACTTGTAAAGAACATTATTCATTAAATTACAAAATGTAGCAGGTGCATTAGTGAGGTCAAAGGGCATCACCAAGAACTCATACGATCCATAGAGTGACGCAGGCAATCTTGGCCTCATCTCCCTCGGCAATCCGCACTTGCCAGTAGCCCGAGCGCAGTTCCAGTTTTGAGAACTAGGAAGCTTTGCTTAGTCTGTCAAAGAGGTCATGGACATTCGGGACTGGATACTTGTTCTTGATAGTCACTTTGTTCAAGGCCCGATAGTCAATGCACATCCTCATTGATCCATCTTGCTTCTGCTAGAACAATACTGGGGCTCCAAAAGGGGCTTTTGAAGGCTAAATAAACCCTGCATCAAGGAGTTCCTTAAACTATTTCCTCAATTCAACCAATTGGGGAGGTGTCATTCTGTAAGGGGCCTGTACAGGAGGCTTTGCACCAGGTTCCAACTCGATCTTATGATCAGTTGCTCGTCGAGGCAAAAGGGACTTGGGAAGTTCTGGAGGCATGACATTTGCAAACTCTTTCAGCAAGTCAGCAACTTCATCAAGAACTTCCGCAATGGTATCGGGCTTGATCTCCACCAGGGCTGCAAGGTAAATCTCTTCACCTTTTCGCAGTCCAATTTTTAACTGCATTGCTAAGAGCATCCCAATCTTCTTTTTCCCCTCCGCCTTGCTTTGATCACTATAAACAGCAAAGACAAAGCATGTGGCTTTCTCATTCGTGATAATCATGCCTCCAAAATGGGGCATTACCATCACTTTGGCCTTCACGAATAACTCCTTGCCAAGGATCAAATCAAAGTCGTCCAAAGGTACTGCCATCAGATTGCACAGTCCCTCCCAAGCACCAATGTTGAGGGTTGCTTGTGTTGTACCTTGGACAGGTTTGGCCTCCGAGTTGACTGCTTTCAACTTGCTTGTGTTCTGATCCAATTTCAGGCCAAAAGTAGCCACTTCTCACTGAGCCCCAAAGTTGTGAATGGCTCCAGTATCCAACATTGCTCGAACATCTTTGCCATTCACTTTCACCTGCACTTACATCAAACCACGTTGAGTCTGCAGTTTCTGCACAATGATGGCATTCAGCAACTAGAGTGGATTGACTCTGGTTGGAATGTCAGAGTTGCTTTTTGAGTTCTTGTTATCAAGCAACAAGGCACTCAGCTTCTCACGTTTAGGGCAGTCTCTTAAACGATGGGGGTCGTTGTAGAGAAAACAACCTATTCGTGGGCTTGCCCTTGTTCTGGCTTGTTTCTCCTTTTGACTTGGAAGTGTCGTTGTTGCTTCCTTTCTTCTTTTTTCCATTCATGCTGCTTCTTGGCATCTTTGGATTGTCCATCTTTGGCCTTCTTCCCACCATTGTTCTTCTTCTTTTCAGTTGTGGATGTGGATACAACAAGCTTAAAGTCAACCAATCCCCTCTACCACAGCAATTGCAGAAGGAAGGTCTCTTACTCCTTGCCTTCACAATTCGGCCTATGCCCAAGCCTAGAGTCCATACATAAAGTTGAACAGTTTGTCCTCTTCTGACATGTTCTGGATGTCCAGCATCAGGGAAGTGAATTCTTTCACATAATCCCTCACCGTGCCGGTATGCTTCAACTTTTTCAAGTTGTCCCGAGCAACCCACGCAATGTTGCAAGGGAGGAACTGATCCTTCAATTCCTTCTTCAAGATCTCCCATATCTCAATCCGAGGGCGCCCAGCATTCAAATCATCTTGCACTCGGGTTCGCCACCAGAGTTTAGCATCACCTGCAAGATACATACTGGTTATGGTTACCTTTTCTGCATCTGGGACACGGGCAGCCTTGAAATACTGCTCCATGTCCCAAAAGAAATTCTTCAACTCCTTTGAATTTCTGGCACTAGAAAAAGGTTTTGGTTCAAGGACTTTGATCCTGGAGAACACCTCTCCGATGGCACCGGAGTGGGTAGGGACAGACTTCTTGACGAGGGCTACATCATCCTCCAAGCACTTGAGGTTGATTTTCACAACGTCTGTCAGGGACACCACATCCTCCATGATGTTGATGATTCTGGCACTCGTTTCTATCATGAGATCATCAAGGATCTTCCTCAAGTCTACCAACTCAATGGTGTGTTGCTCTGTTTGAACAGACAGTGCAACAACACCATCACCTTCAAGGACACCAACGAAATTCTCCAAGCGGGACACTCGAATCTTTCAGGGCCTCATTCGCAGTACCACTAGCCATGGTCGTCAAATTGCGCTCTGATACCAATTGTCACAGGGTCAAGATTTGAACCTGAATTTTTCTACCGTGTGATGGCACTAAGACACTGTCTTAGTCAACCAATAACACACACACACGCCCAATAGGCTTAAAGAAGAAAGTAACACAAAAGACACACACTTTACAGGAAAATCTTCCTAACCTTTACTTCTCTTAACAGTATAGGAATACAACCTTTAGGGTTGCGTGATAAGAAGCACTCACACTCCTATGCCTTTCCCCCTTTACTACATAGTGTATATATAGACAATACATACAACTGTCCATGTGGGTGTCTGTGACACGCACATGGGTTGCAGTTGACATCCCCAACTGCTAGGGTTATCAGAATCAACAGCATACAGCCACCTGTCTTGGTAGTTGACATCCCCAACTGCTAGGGCTTTGTCTGAAGCCACTGGATGACTGCCACATATGAACAGACAGTTTTGTCTCAATGCTGAAGAAGATCCAAGCCTAATGATTGCACCAACACAACAAGCAGTTAACCCTTGTCTGCCCCTAGACATTCTTGTCTTGTGCCAGACATTCAACTGCTACCACCTGTGCTGTCAGGACTAATGCCAACCCAGTCACTCAAAGGTGAGTTGTGAGCACTTAGCTAGCTCATCACTGCACACACAGCCTTTCAGTCATGCACCACATGGTCATCAAGCTTCTTTTCCAGTCCGCAATGCCAACCCATGCCTACTTATGGTTTGGTCTTATGCATCATATATTGCCATCATATGCTGCCACCGAATGCCGCCACTACTGGTGGTGGAGTTGTCCACCAAGTCAGAATCTGCCTAGCAACTGCAACATGCCTTGCCCCGAAGGTGCCAAGGTCCTTAGCCGCATGGGTCACTCACCCATGGACGTCTCAGGAAAGTACTCCCCCCTATACATGTCTTATGAAGATTTGTCCATCTGATAGGAGTACATACAACTGCTTGCAGAACCAGGTCTTCCTCCTGTGCACATTAGTCTTGCCAAAGGCAAACAATGTGCTAAAGTGTTCACAAAGTGCAGTGCCTTGACCTTTGCTGTCTAAGGCATGCATATCAACTGCACCAACTCTGAATTCTCTAAGTATCCATCAAACACTAAACACATCTTCAACATATCCACAAGTAAGGATGCCCATAACAAGCCACCCCCACCTTGGCCTTGGCATTGGTTGAGGCTCACCATGCCTTGGCCTTGGCAAGCCCTCAAGGGGCTAGCACCTATACATTTGTATGATGATCAGCTAGCGGTTCATCCCCTGAAGAAATAGCCAATGTTTTGTGGTAGTTTACCCTTTTTTTCATTCTGGGGCTGGCTACCAATAAAAGCAACATATTGATTGCTACACTAAATGGATTGCGTTAGTTTTTGCTTTCATCACTAGGATAAATGAAATCTTAAATCACAGTCACTGGTAATGCCCAAGGTTCCGTAGTTTCTTGTTATAGTATGTGGCCTCTTTTTTTCACTACAATTTGTCGTTTTGGGTTTTGTTTAAGTATGTAATGCACATGTTCATCAAATTTGATTAAGATCATGAGCATATTCTGATTTTCCATGGCTCATTAGCAATATAGATGATAATAGGAGGGGCTCATCTTACTGGGCGAGTTTGACATATTCCACTGGATCTTCCCTATACATTTGTATGATGATCAGCTAGCGGTTCATCCCCTGAAGAAATAGCCAATGTTTTGTGGTAGTTTGCCCTTTTTGTCATTCTGGGGCTGGCTAGCCAATAAAAGCAACATATTGATTGCTACACTAAATGGATTGCATTAGTTTTTGCTTTCATCACTAAGATAAATGAATAGAAAGCAAGCTTTGGATCTCTCCTGAAGTCATCATTTTGCGAGATCAGTATGGAAAGAGTGTCTCTCATGCATGCATGTTTCCAAATATTCCCATGAAACTCCCTCTAATCCCCCCCCCCCCCCCCAAAAAGAAAAAAAAACCCAACTGTTACATTGTGTACTGTATGTTTTGGCAGGAGAGACAAAGGGTAATATATGAAGAACAAAAAAAGCTAGCTCAGCAACAGGCACAAATAAAATCCCAGATGGCTCGCTATGAGGACGAATTGGCACGGAAGAGGATGCAGGCATGCACCCTTTAATTTGTTTTAGTTTACAATGAAGTTCTTATGCTGAGAAGAATATAATTGCTCTCATATATTCAGGCAGAAAATGAACATCAAAGAGCCAGAAATCAAGAACTTGTAAAAATGCAAGAAGAATCAGCTATCAGACAAGAGCAAGCCAGACGAGCAACGGAAGAACAGATTCAAGCACAGCGTCGGCAAACAGAAAAGGAAAAGGCTGAGATAGAACGTGAAACAATCAAGGTGAGAGCTATTGCAGAAGCAGAAGGAAGGGCCCATGAAGCAAAGCTTGCTGAAGAGGTTAATAGACGCATGTTAGTAGAGCGTGCAAGCGCAGAGAGAGAAAAATGGGTAGCCGCCATAAACACAACTTTTGATCATATTGGAGGTATTTCATTTTAACATTTGCATGGGACAAACCTGATATGCATCTCTCAGATCATTACAATAAAAATAATGATTCCCATTTTGGGTTTGTTACTCACTCTGCATGTTTCTCTTTCCTTATCTTGTTTTGCTAGCCAAATTTAATTAGAATTTTTCAAGCCAAGTGTATATAGGATTTCTGTGTATAATAATCAATCTGTCGAATGTGTGCCAAATTACAAAACATTAAGTTGTTGATCAGGGTGATTAAATTGTTAAATATTTTCATGCAGTGAAATTGCAAAATGATTTTTTTAAAAAAACATTTCAATGCAGGGTCTTGTATTGATTTTTAATTAATATAATTATGAGTTTGTTGCTGCAAATTGGGGCGAGTGGTAGCTCTTCATTCTACTAACTGCAGTTGCAGGGTTGACTTCCCAAGGAAGGGAGGGATGGGAAAAGGGAGGTAAAATCAACAGAAAAAAATTGGGAATGATTTGTTGTGAAATTTTTCTTACTTTAGTACAAATCCTTTGATTTAAAGTTCCCAGTGTGCGGAGCAAGAACAAAAGCACACAATGGAAGAAATATAAAATTCCCTAAGGTCTAAAGTGTTAATTCACCAATTGCTCCAACTCTTAAGCTATTAGAGAATGGGCCAACAATGTATATCAAGCTCTCAACACTCCTCCTCATGTGTGACCCTGAACTCGCTCATGGAGAGATAAAGACACCACACACAAATGCAAAGTAGAAGAGAGTGCAAATGCAAATGGGGAATAAATGCAAATGCTAAGACTTCCCGTAACCAAAGCTCTGATACCATATTAATTCACCAATTGTTCCAAAATCTTAATCTATTAGAGAATGAGTCAACAATGTATGTTAAGCTCTCAACATAAAGCACTTCCATTGCACATGTCAAAAATATAAAAGTATTTACATTCTCCCTAGCATGTATATGTACATGCATAAGTGGAAAATGTTGCATTTGGAATCAAACTTAGTAAGCAATGGTGGTGATTATGTGTTATGCAGCTTTGCTTGTCATATTGCGAAAGTCTAAAGTATGCTAATCATTTTAGTGTGCAACTTTTTTTTTTGGCTAAATGCTCATGTAATATATCCCTTTTGATGTGTACATTTCCTTTTATTTTTGTTGTTCTTTGTTATTTGGTCTAATCTTAGTTGCTGCTTTCAGGTTTGAACCCTTTGCCTTCACGTTCTTGTGGACGTCCTTGATTGAGCTACTTGAACATATTCTTTATTTTTGTATGCTAGAAGGAATATTTAATGTCCTAAGAAACACGGACATGGGACATGACATGATGCGGACATGCTGACACAGAATTTTTCAAAAAAGTAGGACACCCAACACTAACACATCCGGGATACACTGAATAATATGTGTCGGTAGTCATATAATCCAACATTATTTCAATCAAATTAGGAGTAAAAATCTGCAAATAATCAAGTGAGAAATTTGCAACATTAAGCACCCCAAATTTTTTTTTTTTTTTGGGGGGGGTGGGGGTGGTATCCCCCATCCCCTAAAAATCCAAAAAAAAAGAATTCTCAACATGTCCTAAAGTGTTCAAAATTTAAAAATAAAAAAAATCAGATATTCATTTTAACGTGTCCAACACTAATACTTTGGCCTCGGAGAAGTGCCTGTGCTTCATAACCGATGCCAAAATATTTGTCTGAATGAGGATCAATTTCTCTCTTTATAATTGTTGTCACAATGTTGTTCTATTGATGATGTAAATTTAGTGTTAAGCTTGGCTTGACGGGGGTCATCTATCTTTTGTAGGGGGTTTGCGGGCCATATTAACTGATCAAAATAAGCTGGTTGTAGCTGTTGGGGGAGCAACAGCTCTAGCAGCAGGGATTTACACAACAAGGTACTGGAATTCTTAGCAATAAATTGAATATTCTGCAGTTTTTTATATGTACATTGAGTGCTCCAAATTTTCTGGTGTCTTTGGTCATTGCTGTGGTTGATTTTCGATCTTTTCATGAAGTATGACCACGTGTAGAATAGTTGTAAGTTGTAACTCATTTCAGTGAACCTTTCTTGGGAGGTGGGCTTTTATTTGGGAATGAAATTGCACAAGAATGGAACTACAGTTGACCCTCTTATAATTAATATTTAATACTTTAATAATCTATAATAATTAATAAAATTTTAAGGAACCAACTTGTTTCTATAATGGATAATTAATAATTATATAACCTAATAATAAAATTTTAGAAAAACTTCTTTATAATATTAATTATTAAAGAGATAAAATAGTTATATATGTACTCATATAGTTATATATATATATATATATATATCTCATTTATGACATGTTTTGGTAATTATATTTATTAATTCAACATTACTAAAGTCAAAAGTATTGTAAGTGAAAAAAATTATGACATCAGGAAACACAATTTTACTTGAAAAGGATATTAGAAGTTTTTTATGCTTTAAGTTGAGAATTAATGTATTTTTTATGAAAAACTAAAATGTCTTTGAAAAGTTACATATAAAATCTTATTTTGGACTAAAAATCATTTACATGTAGGAAACACTTATGGTCAATGAAAGTATGAGAAAATTTAATAATTGATAAATTTTTAATCAACCTTGTTTATTAATTATAAAAAGGTTAACTGTATAATCTATTGGCACTGTATTTTACTGCATCTCTCTGTCCGATAGGTTGTTTAGGTGGCTAAATTCAATTATCAAGACAGGATATTTTGTTACAAAACGGGGGAGTATTTTCATGCTTGTTGAGGATGTTCCATTTTCTTCCTAAACTAGCATCCGATAGTACATCTTTGGAGGCCCTTATTCTTCGAGCTTCCTGAACTGTATGTATTCAATTATTTTGCTAAGTGTGCTATTTATATTTTTTGTATTTAGTTGTTGAATTCAATTGAGAAAGTAACCTATCTTATCTTACATTTGGTGTTACCTTCAAAAAGTGTTCCTTTCCAATCAAGTATCTTATTTATTTCATGGAAAATTCGTCTCTCAAAAGTTAGCAGGCTACCAGTTATTTTATTCAGTGGTTGTATTTGCATCAACTCTATGATAATAATGATGATAATATGTGGTGGTGTTGGTTGTTATTTTTATCAGTTTTCATTTGCAACAGCACCTTATTGTAGTCCATTTTCTCCTATGAAATATATAGCTTATTCCAATCTGTTTTCTCCCGTGCAGAGAAGGTGCAAGGGTGATTTGGAGCTATGTGGACAGAATATTAGGACAACCATCGTTGATCAGAGAGTCCTCCAGAGGAAATTACCCTTGGTCAGGCTTATTTTCCCGTGCTATGAGCACTTTTTCTCGTAACGCTGATAAAGGGGCAGCCTCAAAAAATGGGAATGGATTTGGTGATGTTATCTTACACCCTTCTCTTCAAAAACGAATTCAGCAGCTGGCTAGTGCAACTGCCAATACAAAATCCCATCAGGCACCATTTCGAAACATGCTCTTCTATGGTCCTCCAGGAACAGGGAAAACAATGGCTGCTAGAGAGCTGGCTCGCAAATCTGTATGAGATCTTACCCTCTTGTTTTGTTTTGTTACATATTTCAGTTATATGTTCTTTCATGTGATCCATCTTCTAGATGATTTTAGACCTTAAAGCTTGGTTGAGAGTTTTAGTGAACCATGCAAATTTTGGTTGCTCTCATCATTTTCCCTAACAATAGACAAGTTTTTAAATTTATACTTTGGATTAAACTTTAGACACTTTGGATGAAATTAATTTGTGCCAATTTTTGAACATTTTTGGAGATCACGTCATTTTAAATCGATCTACGAGAGGGAATCAGGTCAGATATTATGGTGTCTGCTATCATGCTTGTGGGTTGTAGGTTCTATATGTTTTTGTATTTTAGAGGATAGCTTATGAAGAATGTGTCGGCAAGTCTCTGATAATTGTTTGCCATGCTCTCAGGGGCTAGACTATGCATTGATGACAGGTGGAGATGTTGCACCACTGGGTCCACAGGCCGTTACCAAGATACACCAGTTGTTTGATTGGGCCAAGAAGTCTAAGAAGGGTTTGTTGCTTTGCATTGATGAAGCAGATGCATTTTTATGCGAGTAAGTGATATTTGCCCATTATTCTGATCTCCAATGATATTCCATTTTGAGGTATTCTATGGAAATATAGTTCTTGGCATATTGTGTCATTTGTTTCTCTCGTTTCTTTCCTTTGCCTTTTCTTCCCTTTTATTTTCTCTCTTTCAAAAATCAAATACTTGGCTCTCATTGACCAGATAGTCCAGCAATTTTCCTTGAAATAGCTGTAGCATTTAAGTCAACCCATCATTTTCCATCTTAATCATTCAACATAGTGTTCAACTTCCTTGAAAGTCGTTTTTTGAATGGCTAAGATTGCCATTGGTCGTAACATCTCTACAACGACATGCATTTGAAATCCTGACAACTTGTTTGGGCTATAGCAACTTCACAATTTCTGGGAATGCATTAGGAGACCAAAAAACATTGTAGTTTACTGATTCACTTGAGTTGTTCCTTTAATTCAATGATGGTGTATTTGCTCAACAATTATGATAAAATGATCTTGTTGGATTCTCTATGGCTTTGAAGATACAAATCCATCTTTCTACCTGGGAATCCACCCAACAATGGAATGGAATATACAAAAATTGTGATAATGAAAAATTGAATAGGGTCCACAAAAATATTAAAAATGATTCTATTATGGGAACAAACAGGCTCCTTCCAAATTCAGAGGAAACAAAAGATCTTATTCTAAATGCCACATAGGATAAAAATTCTTACTACTGAGGTAATTCTTTGTTGAGAATTATTTTTATTTTCAATTTTGTGAAATTACGATTAATTTGATTTTATGGTTATGCTATCCTTATGCAAAATTCTGGACATCAACATTTCAGTTTGAATGATTCACGGGGAAACCGAAATCTGAGGGTTGGATTTGCTAACCAATTTTTCCAGGCGGAACAAAACCTACATGAGTGAAGCTCAAAGGAGTGCACTCAATGCCCTTCTTTTCCGCACAGGTGACCAGTCCAAGGACATAGTCCTTGCTCTTGCTACAAACCGCCCTGGTGATCTTGATTCAGCTGTGGCAGACCGTATTGATGAAGTCCTAGAATTCCCTTTACCCAGTGAAGATGAGCGCTTCAAGCTGCTGAAGCTCTATTTGGACAAGTACATAGCCCAGGCTGGGGCAAGAGAGTCAGGCTTGTTCTTGCATCTGTTCCGGAAACAACAGCAGAAAATAGAAATCAAGGGCTTAACTGATGATATTCTGAGGGAAGCTGCAGCAAGGACTGATGGATTTTCAGGAAGAGAGATAGCAAAGCTGATGGCAAGCATTCAAGCTGCAGTTTATGGGAGTGAGAACTGTGTGCTGGATCCAAACTTGTTCCGGGAAGTGGTTGATTATAAGGTTGCGGAGCATCAGCAGAGAAGGAAATTGGCTTCTGCTGATGGAGGTAGTGTTTAATGGGATGTCTATTGATTAGTATAAACATCGGCCCCCTTTATACCAGTTGACTAAGAATGAGCAGGTGAGTATCTGCTTATGTCTACTAAGGCCCGTATATTTTATTTTTGGAAAACTTGTTATCATTATTTTCCTCATTGAAGGGGTAATTTTTGGTATGTTTACCATAGGTTCCATTCAATATTAATGCCAGACAATTATTTGTTACGTTTGTTTTTACATCCGCATGGATGCTCTCTTTGCTTCATTTGTTATCCTGGATTCATCAACACAATCTCAAATGGAGGAGATTTCATAGCACTGCAGAATGTGGGACAGTGATGAAGCTCTCTCTCTGTGTCACCTTTAAAAAATCGTGGTGGAGTGGGGTTAATGCTGATTGAAACATCTGTGCAGGGTTTCAACTTTGCTTGCCTTTTTACTACTGCTCTTGTTGAGACTACAGTTTATTTATTTTCTTGATGATTTTGGGAAAGCATCAAGTCCTCGTGTGTCAGCAGCAAATGTTTGTATTTTGTTAATGTTAAAGCAGTTTCTTTCGGTAATGCCGTTCCACTTTCAATGACATGCTTGTAGATGGCTGCGAAGTCTGCAGATTCTTTGGGTTTTTGCCATACTAAATAACTGCCTCACCTCCCTGTTGGTGATGGGAGAATGTGATAATACCCCAAGGCAAAACAAAATAGCAGCATGTGGATAGAGAATTATGTATTCAAACAGAATCAGAGATTTTGGAAAGAAGTCTCTAATTGCTCTGAGCCTCTGCTACAGAGCACAATCGGCCATCTTAGATTGCTCAGGTCTATGTTCAATAAAACACAGTTTTCATAATAAAAAATACGGGCAGAGCAAATGTAGTCCAGATATCAACTTAGAACTAGAGATCGAAGCAAGCATGTTCAAATCCTTAAATGAATATGTCATGGTAGGTAATTACACTTAACAGAAACTATATCCAATCCCTTAATGATGACGATCACCATGGTCTTGAACATCTCGTAAACCACAATACTTGCAGACAGCTGGCTCCTTTAGGTCAACGCGTATAAACTCAATTGGATGCCCGAGTGCAGGAATAGTGTCTGTAACCAGAAAATAGCATATACATCAGGGCAATATATCTTGATAAAAAAAATATACAAATGATGACCCTTCGTTTGCTTCTTCACAAGAACTGCTCCAAACGAGAGAAATGAATAGTTTGGCAGACAAACTAACCTATTTCAAAAGCAACAATCCTGCGTTCAACCTTGATGGGTGGAATCGTTAATCAACTCCATAGGAGATTTCTTACTCGTATCCTAACAATAATAGCAACAGATAAATTTTCACATACTCTGGCCACATGTCATAAAATCCTCTCTCCACCTTTTCCTCCTCAAATAAAAATCTTGAAACAGGAAATCAAACAAAAACTAACAATAGAAATAAACTGCTAGGCGCAACCAAATTATTGTATTTTAGTTCTTAGGAGGAGACAATGAAGCAGGCATGCTAATCCACATGATTAATGACAAGGTTAACAAGTAATTACAATGAAAAACATGCCACGGGATGATCTAGATTTTTCATTAAAGCAACTGTGCAAAACCCTCTATGGCACTTGGGTTGCCAAGAAGGTGAAATAAAAACAAAGTTAGTTGAGCTGAAACAGTTTCTTTACATTATGTTTTTCCTTCATGAAAAAGAGGTAAAAGTATACCAAAGATAGCTTCCCCCTCCCCTCCACTTTTCTTCCTTTTTGATAAGCATAGACCAAAACTAGCATCTGATGGCAGAAAAGATGTAACACCATTAAGATCACTTCCTCAAAATCCTAATTGGCTCCTCCTGCTAAAATTTGTCTGCTTCAATTTTCATTTCTTGATGTTTGGCTACTTAGCTAGTACAGTTTGAATTTTAAACCTCCTTTATGCGATAAGATATTAAGAAAAAAAAATTCTCCAACATGCAGCATCATAAACTTGTTTAAAAATATAAAGAGCATTATGCATAGGATGACAATAGTGTTCTTCTAAGAGATTTATTTATATATTTTTCAACGAAACTTTTAAGACATGAGGGGTGACTTCCATTAATAAAAAAACTAGGATTTAGAAGGCAAAGAAAGGCAAGGGTCAAGAATCTGTGCAAATGCAATATATATAAACAAAAAGGACAAATAAATTGCTTACAAAACTAAACCTGAAACTCTATTCCAAAAGAAAACAAATCCTTCCCAAAAACAAAAATTAAACCTGAAACTCACACCAAAAAAGTAGGAAGTATAATGCATGTTTTCATTATTCTAACAGTGTTTTAAAAAGCTTTACCAAGACTTGTCTGAAGGCTTACCTTGAAGTTAAGTGTAACCAAAACGCCTTGAAGCAGTGACATGCAATGATAAACTATAGCAATAATAAATAAAGCAACAGTAAAATAATAGAAACAGTGCACTGAATTAGTTGACGAAAAAACCGCCACAAATCAACTAAATCTACTTTGAAAAACCCCGGGGTACTGACCCAAATGTGAATCCACTAAAAGAGGTTCAATGATTACAGATTATATACAACTCAAGCTTAGTCCCTCAAGCCTTATTGATAATCTAAATCTTCTCAAACTCGAATCCTCAAGTACCCTCCAAGTGTATATGCCGCTTCGAACTCCACGAATGGCAACCTAAGCACAATTGCGAACTACACGCAATCTCAAACTCTACCGATTGCACAAACTTGAAATATACAAGCTTGTACTCTACGAACAATGTAGAAGATAAAATTCAAGTTCTTTCTTCAAGGATTTGATCTATGTGTACAATATGCATATAAAGAAAATTACTTTTGAAAATTTTCAAATCTCTTTTGATAGCAGCCAAAAGTCTCCCCCACAAACTAGGGATCAAACCCTTATATAGGATAGGTTTTGGAAAGGAAAATGCACTGTTTAAATCCAATTAAAAACTTATCTGCGTGACATTCGTTCGAACAAACCATCGAACGAATGCGATTTGCAAGCTACTGGAAAATTCGTTGGATCATTCAGTTCAAACGAATATCCCACGAATTTGTTTCTGGAAAACTTGTTCGATTGAAAGATCGAACAAATATTTCGTTAATATATACAAAAAAACATACTAGAATATTAATGCGAACGAATTCATGATTCGTTCGAACGAATATTATAAAACATTTCATAATTTCCAGTTTTAGGTCAATGAAATATAATAACTCACTTGTCAACTAATTTTAAGAAAAGGGCATAGTCAAGTGAGCAACTATAATTCATTGAACAATCTTCACAATACAATTACCAAGTACTTACCAATCCTTCGCCATATGAGTATGTGAAAATTGTGCGAAAATAAGATAAGCTTTAACGGGAAGCAAATACGTTCTTCAATGATCACAAGGCTTAAAGACTCTAAACTTAATAACTTGGTGAACTTTACAACTCAATGACAGTTTTGTCTCACAGATTAGCCCATACTTGTGACAAATAGTCCTAACAAAATGTATCCAAAATAACACTACAAACTCTTTTTGTGCATCCTTTCTATAACTTTGAATATTTCAAAAAAAAACTAATAATAAAAGAATATAAACCTTAACCTTGTAAAGATTGACATAAAAGAATGAGGAAACTCTAATCAATTGCTTCAAAACAATGGAATCTATCAATTTATAGAAATTTATTATAAACAATAATACTTGACCACTTTCACTGAAATCCTAACACATTACTAAAAATGGGTTTTACAAAGATGGTTTATGAGATGATATTAAGTTTTTTCTTCCCTAACAAGCACAAGAGAGATATAGAGAAAAAAGAGGGGAAAAAATTGTACGATAAGTTTTTGGATATAAAATACTTTCAAATTAGTATTTTCTAGACAAAAATTTGTCAAAATATCTAATATTCCATTAGAATTTGGAAATTACAATGATGGTTCAAGTTTGAAAATACTAAAAAATTTCTCTTTTTGACTAATAATAATATATATTTGTATTTAAAAAAATTTTAAGTCTCAAAAAGCTTATGCCTCACTCCTTGTGGCTTACGCTTCGTTTGTGAAGAGTCAAGCACGTCACCTCACACCTAACGATGACTTAGCACAACATTTTCTGGCAATGGTTAAGAAGCAATATCAGTCTATAAACTCAAGCATGTCTTCACATGCCTCGCTTTACACCTCAAGCATAGCATTTTCTGGCAATGATTAAGAAGCAAAATAGGTACCTAACCTCAAGCATGTCTTCTTGCTTATACCTAACGATAAATTGGCATAGCATTTTCTAGCCATAGTCAAGAAGAAAAATAGGATGGTTAAAAAGCAAAATAGGTACCTGACCTCAAGCATGTTGATTACGTCCAAAGAATAATGCGGTAGTTGTAGTGTAGCTTTGGGGCGTCGATTCCATAGGGAGACAAGATTAAAAGAATAATGAATAGAATTTCTGAAACTAAAGAAAGTATTAAACGGTTAACAAGAAAATAAAATATGAAAAGTAATTTTGATTACAAATAAAAATTAAATAGACTGATTAATGGACAAAGTATTCAAATTTAACGAACGGTGGAGTGTCGGGAATCCCTTGCACATATATGGTATTTTAATTATTTTTAATTCACTGATAACTCAATTGAAAAATTAAATTCCAAAAATCTCAATCGGAAGATATAAAATTATGAACCAAAATTAGACTAAAAATAACCCTTTGAAAAATCATTCAACACTTTTAAATCACACAAATTATTATTCACATTGAGAAAACTCAACGACGACAATATACCCAACGAACAATATTGCAGCAGAGAATTGAATCAATATAAATAAGTAATTGTTTCAAAAATAATCAAAACATGAATCCATTCGATAGAAAAAGCATGACTGAATCTATAAATGGACTAAACCCTTTAATTATTCGGAGAATAAAATTCAACAATTAATTATGAATGATCATCAAAGAATTTAACAAGTGAAAACCACGTACAGGAATTAAAAATAAATTAAAACAACCATCTATGATGCAAGTTAATCCCTAACTCTACTTGAAAATTTAGTTACCCATGTACAGAATGGACAACATAAATTTCATGAAGAACAATTGAGCCATGGAACTGCTGCGCGCCGCCCCTCTGGTTCTCTGCACAGTAGCGCCGCACCTGCGGCTCTCCCCCCCTTCTCTTTAGGTTTTTTTTCTCTTTTTATATTCGGCCCCTCACATACCTTGTTGATTCAGCGCCTAGGCCCCACGCTTTGAAAGCCCAGCGAATGAACTGCTGCTTTGCGCCACACGGTGTAGCCCAACTTTGTTTTCTTTTTCCTTTGATTTTGTGCGTTGCCCAGCCAAGCCACACTGCGCCACTTCTTCCTTTTCTCTTTGTTTCATGCATGGACCCCACCGCAAGTCAAAGCCCACGGTTTCTTTATTTTCATTGCTTTTCTTTTGGTCATATCTCCAAGCACCGGGCCCCACACAAAATAGAATCAGAACTGAGACTCCCTCCAGCCGCGCAGCCTTGTGTTGCTTTTTTTTCTTTTACTCCTTTCACTTTCTCGCGCACAGCCAGCAGTTGCCACTTTTAGGCTCTGTTTTCTCTCAGATAACGACTAAATCTCTACTCGGGCTCTTCACAAAAGTTGTAACCCTGGAAGAGTAGATAATTTTAGGTTCAAAAAGCAACTGATTTGGACTTCGGAAGCTCAAGTTATGATCCTTTGAAGTTAGCTGGTCGGACAGATTCGGATCAGCTTTTCAGGCCTGTCTTTGAAATAACATTTGGAGGCCCAAACGAACTCGAATTTTTACAAACAAGACCTTTCTGAAAAGCCCAAAACGTCCTCTAAAAACTTCATGAAGACTGCTTTCTCATTCTGAAACTCTAACGCTATCCAAATCTCAATTGAAACTCAATGGTTGAATCTGCCAAAAAAACTAAAAATTATTCCAAAAATATTAAGTGTAAAGCACAATTGAAAACTATCTCTCGCCAACAAATAATGCAATATTTGAGATATAAAATCTTATAAATTAATGTTCAAATATATCTCATTGTAAATAGAAATTAAATAAAATAATGTCAACTATATCCCAACATTTCTATTCACTTTCTAGCATTTTAATCAAATAATCGGGTATTTAGAGTGTACTTTTGCGCACTCATCACATGTCTTCAAGTGCCTCGCCTTACAGCTAACAATAAATTGGCATAGCATTTTCTGGCAATGGTTAAGAAGCAAGCATAGCATTTTTTGGCAAGCATCTCTCTCTCTCTCTCTCTCTCTCTCTCTCTCATACTTCAAGCCATAGGTATTGAAAATAAAGGTGGGCATCATGTTCTCCATTAAACTATTTACACGCATGGGGTTTCCTTAATACAAGAAGGAAATCCATGTGACAACCCAATACCCAGGAGTTGAGACTATTGCTTTAACATGTTTCCAAGGAATAATTTATATATTATTTTCTCTCTTCTTATGGTTGCATAGCCCATCTACAGGGGTTGCTCAAATTCTCATGAAAAATCGGATTAATTAACCATTCCATCGAAGATTTAGCCCCCAAACAACTATTTTTTGCATTGAAAAAAAAAAACTCAATCAAATACTGTAGGAAACAAATGAAAAAACTGACTAGACATAATTATTAATGAGAATTTTTGACATCTTTGGATTTGTGTCAGAATCATATTAATTAAGGTGAGGGGTTTGTTTTTTAGTCAGATTATATTAAACTAGAGGAGTTAGAACACTTGATAGCAGCAATAACCTTAGATAACCATAAAGGGTGAATAAAGGGAGAACGGGGATACAGTTTTGCATAGTTGAGCTTCAATTATTAAGCCAACATTAGCTTCCCTCCAACCAGATGGAAACTACTGGAACTTTGCACATTGGTGTTCGAATGATTGACGACAAGCTAAAGCTGTGTTCCTTATCTCTTGCTGGCTGGCAGTACTATCATAATGAATATTCTAGTTTCAACTATTCTGAAGCTTGAGAAGATCCTAAGGATCCAAGGAAGGGTGAAAACGTAGTGCACTAGAAAATCACTTAAACTCAGATTTATTGGGGGCTTTGCTTGAGGGACATGAGATGATTTGAACAAAAACGGATAAATTACATAGAAACCCGCGTAATAATTGCCTTATGTTGTGCCAAAAAAAAGAAAAAGACTTCCTTTAATATACACTCAAATATTGGTTCTAGTTAATTTTAATTATGGAAATACATATATAACTAGAGATTCTTAAGTAGCGGTTCTCCTTCTATATCTAGCATTCAGAATTCCAATTTATAAGGTTCGATCCATCTATAAACATGGACGGCCCCTCAAAGCAGTCACGAGTCGTATCAACAAACTAAGTCGGTTTCTCAGTATTTCCAAGATATTCTTGAAGAAGACAACATTATGGATTTGAAGAACCAAACAAGGACGATCAGTCAAATGATTCAATTATATATATTTGCATCTAAACCCTAATATGTGGAAATTTCCCTGGCAATGAATGGTTATCAATTGACAATAGATCTCGTAATCAATACCAATAAATTAAATAATTTCATTTTGACTGGATAATGATGGAAACGAGTATATTTATTAGTTTAGGAATACGAAATGGTACCTGCATCCATTTCTCAGTGTGGGAACTGATGATCTCACTGCTAACAATACCGCTAAGACTTCTCCAGTTTGGGACGAAGGTGGTCGACCGAGTTAGAGTTTTTATGAGATTCGACGCCGTTACATATCCATATTTTCTTCCACAAGCCGCCATTGCCCTAGGCAGAGAAATTCGATAAAGAGAATGAGGCAAGAGCAGGACGAAAGCAGAAATTGCGTTCGCTTCCTTCGGAGAAAATAGAGCAATGCTAGGGATACACCCAGTTCTCTCACACGTGACTACTCACGTGACTTATTCCACGTCATCAGCAAGTCTGTACTCTCTAGAATCCACGCGCACAGACCACTCACTTTTTTCGAATGTTTTTTTCAAATTTTTTTAAAATAAGATTATAGTAAATTTATTTATTAAAGTAAGATTATTTGTGAAATTGTATTTTTGAAAGATGATTTTAAAAAAAATTCTAATC
This sequence comes from Nyssa sinensis, assembly GCA_008638375.1. Classification (NCBI taxonomy): domain Eukaryota; kingdom Viridiplantae; phylum Streptophyta; class Magnoliopsida; order Cornales; family Nyssaceae; genus Nyssa; species Nyssa sinensis. Next base: position 37,569,299 of record CM018037.1, on the reverse strand, counting down.
TCCATAAATAAGTTTAAAATAACACAAAACTGAAAAATAAATTTTTTTTCACTCTACTTTAAAATTAAACACCATTTTTTCTTTACATTTTATTTTTCCTCCAATTTTTTACGAATTTGGTTTTGATTTAATCACGTATATTTTTATTTATTTATCAAATATTTGAAATTTCATTTTTATAAGATATGATTTTAAAATTAATTTTTTTAAGAATTTAGAAATTAGTTTTGGAAGTTAATTTAAATATGTGATTTTAAATTTACATAAAAAATGATATATTTCAAAAATCACTTAAATTTGATAAATAAACTAAAAACAACTCGCTTATCGGATTAAATAAAAAATAGATAATTACACTTACCTCCCTTGAGATTTCTGGCAATTACAGAAACCTTCCCCTATAGTTTTTGAAATAATATTGTCCTCTCCTGTCACTCATGTCAAATAAACAATGTTAACAGAATTTATTCTTTTACCACTTTACCCCTCTATTTTAATAATATTTTTTAAATAAAAAATAAATTATTCTCTCCTCTTTGTTTCTCTCTCTCAAATAGTACTCTTTCTCTCTCTATGCAACCCATTAAAGCGACAAAATCCAACCTCAAGTTCTCAAGCCCAGTTTTAATTGCAAAACCATGGATTCCCCTTCTTAGTAGTGAACCCTCTATAGTTAAAGAAGATGTTATTGAGCTCATTATAGTGAAGCTTACATTTTCTTGTATTTTCTCAGCAAACAAACACAAAGAAGCATTCATTCTATTTGAACTCATTCATTGATTCCTTTTCCCTGTGTTTTCTCAATAAACAAATACACAAAGAAGCATGATTCCTTGATTTGCTTCTATAAATTGCAATCGAATCACCATAAGAGACAATGATTCAAGAGAATTTCTTCTATTCAAATCTATCGAGAAAATCCATTTTTCCCATATTTTCTTGGTAAACAAACATACAAAGAAGCATGATTTTCTTGAATTTCTTCTATTCAAATGGGTTTTTGCAACCACAACAACACCAGTTCATGTGATACTCCTAGAAACCCTTAGCATCGACGATTCGGATTGGCATCAACACCACCACCACCACGCTTCTCTGAAACCATCCATCTTTCACCGCATCCAAGTCGTCAAAACCATGTACACATTAGCTTCAAAACCATGTCGTATCCAAAAACAGTGGACTGATTTCCCCATCTGCATCAATTTTTAATTTATTAAGAAACCCGCTCGAGTGCAATCGAAGGATTCCAAGTCCCAAAACTGAACGAAGACTCTCAGATCAGTAGTTATCCATGGAATCATCACCCAAAGGTGTAAAAGATAAGGAGGTCTGGTCGGAGATTGTCGTGGAATCGGCTTGTTTCGCTGTAGCCCTAATCCTAGATTTCCATTGCGATTTAAAATCTGAATCAGGCGAGACTAAACACATATCGGGGAGGAAGATTCTAACAGAGAGAGAAGTGAGGGGGTTGATGTGGATGTCTTTGGTGGCGACACCATTAGTGAAGGAAGGGTTGGCAGCTGCAACCGACTCTTCAGGGCGCGAGGTGACGCCGAAAGGCTGGTTGTTCTCATCCAGAGGGTTGAGGATGGAGGACTACACAATTTCTGATATCGGCTGAGGATGGGGGTTAGTGATGGGAAAGGGTGGTGACATCGGCAGTAGTGGTGGTGGTGGATGGAGGGCGAGTGGCATTGATGCCGTCGGTGGGTGGGTTTGGAGGGAGTTGAATTTTTTTAGGGAAAGTGAGGGAAAATCTTGTTGAAGGAGAGAGAAATAACAGAGGCAATGAGAAAATGGGTTGACTCAAGGGTAAATTTGGTATTTTAAATTTTTTTAATGCTGATGCCATTATTTTCTGTCTGAGTTATTAATGGTGTTGGATGGCAGGGGAGTTTTTGTTACTGACAGTAGAAAAATAAGGGGTGCAGTATTATTTTAAAAAATATAAAAAATTTTTATATAATTGTCAAAAATTTAAAAAAAGTAGTTATAATTTACTTAATAAAAAAAAATTATTCGGATTTAGTTCATTTTCCCTCTTTCCGTCCCCTCTCTCTCTCTTCTTCACTGCCCAACATCTGAAACTGATTTGACCACTCCTCTCTCTCTCTCTCTCTCTCCTCTTTCTCTCTTTCCCTCCTCTCTCTAACGAATTATAAGTTCACTGCGAAGGTCGATTGCATCTCCCTCTTCTCTCTTGCTGTGGTCGTCGCCGATTGATTATCTCCTGTCGCCGTGGCCCGTCGTGCGTCCCTGCTCGTTGAAACAAGGTGCCTACATTTGCAATATCATGTTCTCTGCAAATCGTGTACTGTGCACATACACATATGAGGAACACAAATCAACAAAAATTAAATTTTCAAGCTATAAAGGATGTAAAAATGTGCAATGCCGTCCAGAGATTTGATAAGAATACTGTAAGGATTAAATTCTTCTTTTATTTCTTTATTTGTTTGTATGATCTAAAAGTAATCATGGAATTTTGACAAAATAGTGCTTGGTGTTCCCAATTGATGGATTGTGCGAGTGTTTTAGCAGAACTCATCAAAATGATTGAACCACAAATCCTCGGTGCTGATTTGGTTTGTGAGTTGCAGCTTATATACATAAACACAGGCAAATATAGGTTTTTGAGAATCATTTAAATTTATCTAGACCTAAATCTTATATGGATTATACCCTCAGTGTGTGTATTATATATACTTTTAAGAATTTTGTTTGCTACAATGTAATTTATTTTTTGTTATCATTTTATTTTTAATTTTGTAACTGTTATATCTGTAGGAATGGATGAAGACAGATCAAGTAGCGATTCACTTGAGATAATTGAAGAACTGGATATGAATGAAATAGAGGATATTGTAATTGTGGATGAGAATACTTTAGATGACGAAGAGAAATTAGAAGAGCCCAAGGTTGGTATGGTATTTAATAGTTACGATGAACTTATTGGTTCTTACACAAGTTATGCAAAGCAAATGGGATTTGCAGTCCGCAAGAGAACTATTAGGAAAGGGGATGACGGAGAGTTGAGATATATGACTGTTGCATGTTCTCGATCAGGCAAGGCAAAATCCAAATCAAGTAATCCGTTTAGGCCACATCCAATTACAAAATGTGATTGCAAGGCTTTAATGAGGACAAGTGTGTGCATTGATGGAAAGTGGCGAGTGAGCACAGTTGTGCTTGACCATAACCATTTGTTAAGCCCCAGTAAATGCAACAGGACAATGAGGCCTTGTGTCAAAAGAAAGCTTGAATTGAATGGTAAGAATTACAATTCATTTGTAGTTGAAGCGGGGGACTTTGAGAATGTATAATTTTTGGAGAAAGATTGCAGGAATTGTAGTGACAAATTAAGGCGGTTGCGGCTTGGTGCTGGAGATGCTATTGCAATTCAAAAATATTTCATGAAGATGCAAGCTAATAATGTTAATTTTTTCTATGTGATGGGTTTGGACGAAGAGGGATGGTTGAGGAATGTGTTTTGGGCAGGATGCAAGGAGCAGGGCAGCATATGAGGAGTTTGGTGATTCCATTACCTTTGACACGACATACTTAACAAATAAGTATGACATGCCACTTGTTTTTTTTGTAGGTGTTAATCATCACGGTCAATCAACGTTGCTTGGATGTGGATTTATCTCAAATGAGGATACAGAGACATTTAGCTGGTTGTTTCAGTCTTGGCTTGCATGCATGTTTGGGCGAGCTCCAAATGCAATAATTACTGATCAAGACAAAGCCATGCAAAAAGCAATTGAGAATGTCTTCCCTAATGCCCGACATCGGTGGTGCTTGTGCCATATAATGAAGAAGTTGTCTAAGAAGTTAAAAGGTTGCGAGCAATATGAATCCATCAAGTTTTTCTTGCAAAATGCTATATACGATTCATTAACTTGTGATGAATTTGAAGAAAGTTGGAATTGTACGATAGATAAGTTGCATAGTAATGATTGGTTGAATGGATTATACAATGAGAGGATGTGTTGGGTGCCTGTCTTTGTAAAGGACATTTTATGGGCAGGAATGTCTACCACAGAATGTGGTGAAAGTATGCATTCATTCTTTGATGGGTATATCAACTCCAAAACTACTTTGAAACAATTCGTGGAGCAATATGAAAATGCATTGAAAAGTTAGGTGGAAAAAGAGAACCATGAAGACTTCAATTCTTTTAACTCACAGGTTCCTTGCATAACCCATTATCATATGGAGAAACAAATTCAACATGCTTACACCATTTCAAAGTTCAGAGAGTTTCAGAAGTAGTTAACTGGAAAGATATACTGATGAGCGTCTTTAGTTCAAGTGAATGATGACATTTCAGAATTTAAAGTATCTGAGGATAAGATTGTTGGAGGTAGACAAAAATGTGTCAATTTTAGGGTTCTGTTCCATGAAGATAAAGGCGACTGTGAGATTAATTGCAATTGTTGTGTGTTCGAGTATAGGGGAATATTATGCAGGCATGTAATTGCAGTGTTAACTCATGAGAAGATTTATTCCATTCCAGAAAAGTATATGTTGAGGCGATGGATGAAAGATGTGCGGAGATGCCACACTAGGGTAAAAATCAGTTATCATGATTGGAATGACAAACTTGAAGCACAGAGATTTGATAAGATGTGCAATGCATTTAATGAGATTGCAGACTTGGCAGCAGGGTCCGAAAAGAAATGCAATATAGTGATGGAGGTGATTGATAATTTAAAGGTGGCCATACAAAAAAGAAAAAGTGGTGTATGTGAAAGCAATCAATCTACTGCCCAAATTAACTACTGATAGAAATTTTGGTGGTGGAGGTGAAGGTATATCAATGGAGAATCAGAATACTCTTACTCCATTGGCCGTTCGATGTAAAAGAAAGCAATCAAAAGTTGAACAAATTTTTAGGAAAAAGAAAGAAAAGAAAAAGGTGTGTCAATCTTTACAATAATTGCTATACTTTATTTATTTTTTATATTCTTACAAATAGGTATGGTAATTGTAACTCTATATTTTGTAGGATTTTCATGTGACAAAATGTGATTCAATTGGGACGCAAGGATTGCATAGTGATGATCCAACCAATTGTAGAGATGGTACTATAATTGGAACGCAAGAGAGTGTTTTATTGACGGTACACTAATTGAATAATATTTTTAACAAATCTTTTTTATAGTTATTGAAAAATAATTCTCATTTATGAATTTTAACAAATGTAGGATTCTCACAATGTTGAACAAGATAGTTTGGTCGGTAGTAGAGATGGCCAATATCCTACAATGCATTTTCATAATGTGAGTTATTTATTATTATTCTATTAACATATTATGTTTAGTTTATTAATCTCATTAACAATCTATATTTATGATGTAGGCAAATCAGGCTTTCTTGTGGGGGTTCGATCAAAGAGGTCCAATATATGGGATGGAGAATACATTGTATGAAACTTTTTATGAGGTACTTAGAATTTATTCCATGTGCTATGAAATTCTTTAATTTTTTTATAATACAATATCATCTAAGTGGTGTGTTGTGCAGGGTCACCCATCTCAATTTTGGAATGGTAGATATGTTACTATCCCTTATTTTAATGCCAGTGGGTTTGTTAGAGGATTTCCGGTGAATGCAACAACACAATCCTATAATGTCAACCAAATGCAAGTATAAATGTTTTGTTTACTTTTTTAGATTATTTTATTAGATATATTTCTTCCAAATTTAACAATATACAATTGGATTATGTGTAGGGAAATTCTACATTACAAGGAGCTAATAGAACTTTGACGGGGAATTGATTAGCTATTTCAATGTTTGAGAGAGATGGTTGAACTCCATGGTTTTGTTTTTTTTTTTGGATAAGATGTGCAATGCATTAGAACTTCAATGCAAGTGGTTCGCAAAGGATATTTTGTTGGAAATGGCCTGCAATCCTGCTTAAGAGACCCTACTGATTTCTTCTCTGTGATGACAAGTCCTTGACCAGAATCCATACTGGAACTAGGTTGCATCTGGGGTCATTTGGTTTTCTAGTGGATTCACTTGAGGAATTTGAATGACTTGATTTCTTTTTTTAATGTACTGCTGCCTTTGGATCTTAGTATTTTTTTGATAATTGAATCTTAGTAAAATTGAGTCTTAGACTATTGGCTATCCAAATATATTCTAAATCAGTTGGCTTTCAATTTGTTGCATTTCCAGGATTATACATTAATCTAAACTAGAAGCTTTGACCCTATTTTCTCATCTAGTTATATGCTACCAGAAAAGTGGTCAAATACTAGAACAAATTTTTTTTTTTTACTGGTAATTGGTCAAATTGTTTCACTTCAGATTGAAACAGGGCACACTTGGAACGTTGGAAAAATACTGAAACAGGAAGCAAATTTAATTTAACAAGAGTAGGTCAACATTTGAGAAAAGCGAGACGGGGTTTTGAATATGGAGGAAGGAACCAAACAGATCGTTGCACTTGCTACATGAGAGCGGCACTGCTTGTTAGGATAGAACAATTTTACCATTGTGACAACCCCGTCCCAATCACTCGTCAAAAAATGAGATTGGAAATTTGGGAGATATGCTAACAACAGAATAGATGTTTCATTGCAGCTCATCCTTGGTGAACTGGGGGGAAAGTGAAGCCTGAGCTCAAAGAATCAACATAAAAATGCTAGTACAAATGTTGCCATCGGGAACTTTTCAGCTATATGCATGTGGAAACTTTTCGTGTTAAGTCCCAATACATAAAAAAAAAATATTGATCACAAAACAATAAATGAATGAACAAAAAAAGAGGAGGGGGGGGGGGGGGGGGGGATTCTCTTATGTAGATAAATAATGATTAATCAGACGCTGAGAAGCCATCTAACCATACAATTATCTACAACAAAAATCATCTCAATGAGGTAATAATAATCTAAGAAGGATAAATTACACCTGTACATCATATCCATTTGATTTGATGCCTCAGCAACAAACACGACTATAATGTACATGTCAAAGTTTGCTCAATCAAACTGTCTTGTTGACAATGAACATGTATATCAACCACCAATGAAGCTGCTTACAATTGGTCAATGCACCTGTATGCAATATAAATGGAGTATTTATGTTGCCAACATCTTTGTCGGAGCCACCACTCGGTGGTAAACAGTTATTCTCACCTGTCACCTAGCACATACGATTTACATTCAAAAAATGATAAGCAGGATGAATGTCAAACTCCAAAACACATCAGCCAAAACTATGCAAGCATAAAAGATCCTTCTGTGTAGGACCACAGCTGCCCCCAACAAGGTTGCAAAGTCCCCGAACATTTAATGGCCAACAAATTTCCAGTCTTTGATATATTGAGTAGCAGGAGCTCTTCATAACCACAGATCAGAGGAGAATTGGCATCAAATGGTGAAACACAATCATGCCACCACTGCTACAAAAATAAATGTCATTTGATCATCTTACCCATTTTCAGTTTCCAAGTTTTGCATCTCTGATTATTTTTTTTCACTCTCCCCACAAGTATATATTGGCACACTGCTAAATTAATTATATCAGGGAGTTCTTTTCTTTGATCCAACTTCAAGGTTTTTCAGATATGGGATCCCTAAATTACTCATGGAATTTAGAACACCCTCAGCTCTAAGTTCCATGCCTGCTGACTTGTAGAAGTGCACAGCTGCACTCAAAATAAACCTGTCTGGTTCCACAGACCCACTTATCCTTTCAAAGAGGGAGATGCCTTCTTCCACATGTCCATAGTCCATGTAACCTCTCAGCATAGTCCGATAAAATGCAAGGTCAGGAGTTAAACCGGCTGCATTTAGTTCCCTATAAACCTTTTTAGTTTCTTCAAACAGACCCGCTTTTGCAAAAGCAGAGAGTAAGACGTTGAAATGGGCACAGGTAGGGGAAATTCCATCTTTCTGCATTGAAATAATCACTTCCTCGGCTTCTGAGTATTTCAATCCCTCAGTATAAGCTCGAACAAGGGCAAGGTAGGTGAAGGGGTCAGGTACACAACCATCTTTTCGCATGTCTTGGAAAAGTTCCTCTGCTTCATGATAAAGTCCCGCAGTAGCGTATACATTGATCATAATATTGTAACTGACCTGCAGAATTCAAGTAAGCACCATATTGATAGTTTGAAAGTTAAGAAGGCATTTTGGTGAAGATGAGGATCAATTTTTCAAACAATTGTCTGTTGTGACCATCTGAGGGTTCAACAGGTGACACAACAAACTAGACAAATTCAAAATTGAAGGCAGGCACTGAAGAACCATGACATACTACTCCATAATGTATCTCCAAGCATTTCAGGGCACAAATCTGTCTTTCACGATGTGATATCTTTGAGAAAGAGAGAGAGAGAGAGAGAGAGAGAGGGGGGGGGGGGGGGGGAGAGGAAATCAAGATAAATCATTGAACTGGAAATTTTAAAACTATGACAGTCAAAATCGAACAATCCAAGCCTCTTTCAAATGCCACATTACATAATGATAGTGATACTAATTTTGAAGAGCCACAAAATCAGGTTTTCAAAAAGTAGCTAGGATCATGGGAACCACAGGGATGCACTACGTTATCAAACAGTGACTACTCTAAAAAAAAAATCAATAGGTATATTTATAACAAACACAATGGTGCCTAGATTTTACATAAATTTTTAGGTCTTGGCAGTGCAAATGTGCATACCTTCCCAGGTTTTATTCCTTCTTCCTGCATTTTGTTAAATAGCAGGGATGCTTCATGACTTTTACCTACAAAGTAGTTGGGAAAAAAGAAAATGAGATTAAGCAGTAATCTCGACTCTCGAGCAATGAAGAACTATGATTCTTGACAATCATAACAGATATCAGTAGAGGTAAGAAGTAAATCTACCATATAACCCTATGATGACAATTCAGAGTTCCATACTTATTTCCATGCTTGCTACTATAAATGCAGTCCAACTTAGCAGGTCTTTTAAGCTTACATGCATTTTACAGGCCCATCAAAAACCATGTATCCTAGAGATAGTGAAGAACAGCATGCCTGTTTATAACATTAACGAGTCCTTTAAGTATCTAAGCCCTATCTAGAAAGAATGGTGATAACCGATTTTATTGTAACTTATGTCAGGAATTACAAGTGGTTCTTACATATATAAATACACATACATACATATTTTATATATAGAAATACAAACAGCTCTTATACATGTACAAGATTGATGGAATTTTGTTATTTTTTTTTTTGTATTTCATTTAAGAGTAATGCTAGGTATACCGAATTGGTTTACCTGATTGGTTTACCGGATGACATCATCCATCATAATTCTTCTTTAAAATTTAAATAAAAAGACCAAACACATCTATTAATTACCAAAAAATCATTGACACATCATCCGGTAAACCAAACCGGTGTACCAATCATTTTCCTTTCATTTAACACATAAGTAGATTGTTACCAGCCTTCCCATAATAGCATATCATATTGGTGTATGCCTTCTCATCCAAGGGCACACCCATCCTTCGAGCCATGTTGAACATCTCTACAGCTTTATTCAGATTTCGACCTCGTCCATACACACTGCAACCATTATCAACTACTTCACCAGAATAGATAGATAAAATAAAATATAATCTTTCTTCCAAATATATTTTTGGTTTTGTGCATCTCTTTTAAGAGGACCAAAGCAAGTCAAGTTCTTACCTGATCATGGTGCTATATGTCTGGATTGATAGAGTGATTCCCAAGGAAAGCATGCGCTCATAAATGCTAGCTGCGAAATGCAATTTACCTGTACCATTACCATTTCCTTACGTGTCATCACATACTTTCTTTTGCCTGTAAATATTTTTATTAAATAGAGAAAAATGGAACATGTCAACCTGCTTCTAGCATTGCCTTGATAAATGTATTGTATGCCACAGTATCAAGCTCCAAGTTGTCATGAAAACTACAATGAATGACATTTTCTGCCTCTTGATATTTGCCTGCAAATGGATTATCGCTTGTCAACAATGAAGGAAGAAAAATCACATGCAAAACCAAAAGGCATTACACGCTATCCTTTGAACTATCTAATTTCCAATGTCACTGCAAGTCTGCAAGCAGACTGAAGCAGTACTAACCGGATAAAGAATAGAATGGCAGTGCATCTCTGAACAATGTCAAATTAGGCAGTGTTTGGAGAATATAAAAATTAGTTCAAAGTCATACGATGCCTCATATTATAAATCATGTTCTCGCTGTTTTGAAAGTATATCTTTAAAAGACAATGAAACAGGAAAAATTTATGAACATTCTGTGAACCCATACTGTTCATTTAGAAGAAATTTAAAGAATATTTTAAACTAATCTCCATAAAGATTTTGCAGTTTCCAAGACAGTCACGAAGAAGGTAGATGGTACTGAGATTGTACAGGGGATGAGATAGACAACAGGTTATGCATTATCAGTAACTAAAAGTTCTTCCAAGATAAATTTGAGCAAATGTGAAGATGAAAAATCCACCATTTCTAACACAAATAAATCCCATGTCACAAAATCTGTAGTGCATACAAGTGGGCTATTGTGAAGTATTGAGAATTTTCAATCAGTGATACTTCATACAATCTAATGATCAAATTATATCGTTCATGGAACAAATTTATTGACTTAAGATTAGCCACTAAGATTAGCCACACTCACCACCACTAATCAAAGCATTCACAAGCATGCTGATAACAACAGCACCCAAATCATGCCCCTTTTCACTCACTTCTTTGCAAAACAAGTATGCCTCCCCTGATTTTCCACATTCGGTATATGCATCAATTATTGAATTATATAAAAGTTTTCCAGTTGTCGGAGAATCTGCCACCACCTCAAAGACTTCTCGCGCTTGTTTCAGCTTTTGTTGCTTTCCATATAAGCTGATAATAGAAGCACTTGTAGCATCCTCTGGCTTGCAGCCAAGCTTGATCAACAACTCATAAAGTTGTTCTGCTTTCTGTACATCCCCTATATAAAAAATTAATGCTGATTATTTAGATAAACCAACCAAAGCATCACAAAATTACTGGAACACTTGAAAACATGGAAGATGAATAGAGAAATTCGAAACATTCAAGACTGCAATGAGTAGCCGATTGATCATTATCCTAAATCAACAAAGCATATAATTGAGTTTCTTGCCTTCTTTAATGAAGTTTCTAATGAGTTGACTGGCTATGGATAAGCCGTCAGCAGTCTTGAGCAGCAATTTAAGTATTTCTTCTGTCTTACTACCATTGTTGTCTGCCAAATACAGACTAAGCATCAGCACGAAAGCCATAGTGCCAGGTTGGTCCAGTGGCTCTACCGTGTCTTCGGTTTTGTCAGGTCTCCTGGATTCACCATGCAAAGCCATAAAGAATGTTTGCATTAACTTACTATCCTTAAAAGATCCACTTACACTCAACTCTTCTATCAACTGCTCTGCATCTCTTAGCATTCCCCCTCTGCAGTATACTTTCATAACTGTCTTCAGAAGCTCCTCGTTAAATTCAACTTGACCTTTTCTTATCTGGATAGTAAAATCCTTGGCCTTCTCTGTTAATCCCAGTCTCATGTACAAATTGAGCAAGTCATTACAAGAACCAGAATCAGGAGGTCCAGTCTTCAATAGAGCTTGATATGTGACTTCGGCAGATGCCAAATCTCCCTTCATAACATAGCATTGCAACAAAACTATAAAAGCAAATCTTGAAAACCAAATGTTTCTAGACCTCATTTTTTCCATAATACTCAAAGCTTTGTCAAAATTTCCTGAATTGAGATGGACTTGTGCCATTGTTATATATGTTTTCTCATCACTAAGTAGGCCCAATTTCTCAACCTCTTCAAAAGTTTTCTGGGCATCCTCGTAAAGACCGAGTTTGCCATATATCCTAATAAGTAGACCATAAATGACTTCATCTGCTGCAATTTTATTGCTTTCCATTTCTGAAAACAGGGAAACAGCTTTAGAATAGTCCCCACTTTTGTAATACAGAGATAGAAGAGAAGCACATGTAAAATTACTTGGAACTATCCCTTGTGATTTCATGTCTTTGTAAAGCCATAGTGCTTCATCCCAGTTACCATTTTTGGAAAAATTAATTAGGAGGCTATAAGTTACCTCCTCAGGTACAAATCCAAGGTTCTTCATCTCATAAAAAGTCTTAAATGCTTCCTCAACAAGACCTTCTTTCACAAATGAGCTGATGACAACTGTATAAGTAAAATGATTAGGCACTACCCCTTTATCAACCATCTGCCTCCAAGTCTCTATAACATTTCTGTGGAGTGATTTCTTCTGCAAAGATGAAAGCATAAAATTGAAAACTGCAACAGAGAGAGTGATCCCCCTTTCTTGTACAGCAGAATAAAATGACAACATAGCCTTGTGGCGTCCCCATCTAGCATATGTACACAGCATGGTACCACAAGCAACTTCATCTGGTTCACACCCAGCTTCAAGCATCTCCAAAAAAGTCTGTTCAGCAAGCTTGATTTTTCCAACTTGACCATAGACACGCAGAACAATTGTATAGACAATAACATTGGGCCGGTAGCTTAACTGTTCAAGTGTAAATCTAACATTACACCCAATTTATACGCCAGATTCTAAAAAAAAGAGTGTAAAATTTTAAAATTAAAAATTAAAGAAAAGATAATAAAAAGCACTTTTTTTCAGGAAGATGAAACTAACTATCAATCTCTGTTTCATCTATAGAACATCTTACAGCAAAACCGATGCAAACTGAAACATTGATGACAGCAAGAAGAATTTGGTGCATTTTCTGCTTTATACCTATATAATTCCATTAAAAAAAATTCAACATAAAGCAGAAGAAAGGATAATGGTAACTACAGAAAACATGTAATCTACATTCAGCTTTCCACAATGTATAACTAAATGTGTTGGGGGTAAAAACTCCAGGTTTTTTTCTTCTTCTTTTGGTGCATGTGTGTTAGGAGGGGTGGACGGCTTGGTCTAATTTCACCTATATTTTCAACAGCATTGATCACAAAGAATACCAGATTATGCAGGCTATTTTTTTATGAGTTTCCAACTAAAAGAAAATAATATTAGCATACAAAAGCCAGATGAAAGCTATCAAACTTAACTACCATTACCGGACCCAAATATAAGGTCAAACAAAATTTTACCCCACCCCCCAACACCACACATCACCCACAAAAAAAAAAAGAAAGTAGAAATACAAAAAATGCCAATGATAAAGCTCATCAATATTATCTATCCTCCATTATTAGCTGGTGCAGACTGATCTTAATCCCAGAACTAAATAATAACAAACAACAGGATATATTCATCAAAAGCCACCATCGTTATAGACCATCTGAGCCAAAATTAAGAAATGTATCTAAGTACCGTCATAATTATGGAATATTTTCGGAAGCTAAAAAAAAATAACATGCACACACCTACCTGCAATTTCATCCAAGCAAAGAAGTCTCTCACTTGCCTCCACCCCTTTTGCTCCTTCAACACAGTGCACATCTCTCTAAACGTAAGCTTTGCAACAAAAGACCCCATCACTTCCCTCATATCATACGACCCTTCGGCCTTCCCCGAAAGGCTTCGAACACGGTGTATTGCCGCGACAACATGTCTTCCATACAAGTTCCCGTTCCTGTCATCCTCCAAGTACTGCACCATCTGCTCAGGGGTCCTCTTGATCCATTTAGGGGTCTGAGCGCGAGAGCCTTGGTTACGCCTCAACGCGCTGAGATATTGGGCTTTTGCTTTGATTATGCGACGGGCGTTGTCGTCGGAGACTGGGTTCTTGGGGTGCATGGACTTGGGTTTTGGTTTGTTGAGGTTGTTGCTGTTGCCATCGCTGAGAGTCCATGGGTCTGGGGTGACTGAGCACAAGATGATGCTGGTTGCCTTGGGTTTTGATTTAGGGTTTTTGGAGGGTTTTGAAGACGAGGTTTTGATGGGAGTGGTGGAAATGAAGGAAATGTATTTGAGAGCTTCCATTGATATGATTAATTAGGGAAAAAGTTGTCTGGGCTAGCGAAGTTGGGGGTAACAACAGCAACGTTAGTGGAGGGAAGAAGATAAAAAGAAGCTAAATTGTGAGGTGCAGTTGAACTGTCACTTGACAATTTTGGGCGAACCCGGTCACGGGTCATCCATTCAGACTGAGCTTCGGGCTATCGGATAGTTAGGTAATTGGGTTACCCACCCAATTACCCGGACTTGTCTACCATTTACTTGATCCCGTTTGCTTTCATATAATACGATAAAGTTTCAAAATCATTCTTTTACTGGAATGCAAGTGTGGAGAAGAAAAGTGATAAACACTTGTTCTCAAATTTTAAGGTCAAAATTAACTCGTTATCATTTTTTTTTTCATTTTCTTCTATATTTGAAAGAAAGAAAAGTATAAATTGATATATCACAAATAGACACATCAATCACCTTGATACACGTGTGCTTACAGAGTTAATAATCTCGATCATACAGAACTGATAATCTCAATCATACAGAGCAGCCACAAGCCTTCAGGGCATTCTTATATATACATCACACAGAGCCGATAAACTCGGTCATACAGAACATTCACAGCCTTCAGGGCATTCTCATATATATATATATATATATATATATCCTATAGAGCTAATAAACTCGGTCATGCAGTGCAGGCGGAGCCTCCAGGGCATTCTCATGCACATATCCTCTAGACCTTATGCTCTGGGTAATATTCATTCAGTATTTCATATGGTTCCGACCTTATGGCTTCCTTAACAACTGTCAAGCAGGGAATAAGGAAACAGTTTTCAACACGGAAACAGTCTTCAACAAAGAAACTACTATCTATGATTACCTCCATCTACGATTCAATACTCCACAAGGTAACTGCAATCTCCGATGATCAAATCCCTATATTCATGGCATAGAATCCTAATTAACTTAGGCAAGGCCACGACCTATAAATTAAACCCTAAAGGTACGCTTTATTTTTATGCTCATTCTTTGGCTTTCAATCCAGTCTTTCAATTCCATTTACTTACTTAAGCATCAGAGCGGCTACCGCTGGAGCCAATCCGGTGGTCCTTTGATCATCTTTCTGAGTGTTCTACAAGTCACAGAGCCCACACTTATTGCGAAGTCGAAAAGTGCAGCATCAGTTTGGCGCCGTCTGTGGGAACGACTAATCTCCAAGTGCTCTATTCACAAACTCATCTCTTTCCTTACCGGAAAACTATGGCCCCAAATCTCCAACCGCGACAGAATACTCAGATTCCGCAAAGCTCTCAACGTCGGCCGCCTGCTCCGCGAGCAAGGGGGCCAACGGTTAATCCCATGCGACAAGAGATCGAATCGATTAAACGAACCCTCCTAACCCACCGGTCAACATTGCTTGCCATCACTAGAACGCTGTCATCACTAAACAGTTGCTTGCCATCACTAGAACGCTGGCAACGCTCACACAGAATCAAGGGACGAACCCTCCTAACCCACCGGTCAACATTGCTGTGGGAACTCAACCCCTTGTTACCACGGAGAATGAAGAGCCCCTATGAGCAGGCTCCAAATAACCAGCCCGGGCACCCTCAAAGTGTTGCCCGCGTTGGCAGAGATCCACAGCCGTCAGCAGCTCCAAGCTGGGGAACATCAGCCTTCGTCCCTGACGTCCATTACCGGAGCACTACTCGAGCCCCAACTCCAAGGGCTTCGGGAGCACATCCGGCACCACAGGAGCCTCATCCCCATACAGCACCAATCCCTCCGGTTCGTAACCTTCCTCCGTCTGAGGGACGTACTCAACCCTATTACCCTGAAGCCGAGGCTGTCAGGCAGGGTTCGCAAGATGTCAGACTCAGAGACCCGTGGAGGGTAGAGGAAATTGCCGAGTCTATGGACCAAACAATTGCCTTGAGAGGACCTCAGAACCCTCTAGAGCAAGAGGAGTTGGCCAGGCTGCTCGGAAGACTGGCCACCCCATTCACTCACGCCATCATGTCAGAAGAAAGGCCCAGAAAGTTCATGGTGCCAAAGTTTACCCTGTACGACGGGTCTAGAGACCTAGGAGATCATCTCTCGCACTACCAGCATACAATGGCCCTCCACGGGGCCTCTGATGCTTTTATGTACCGAACTTTCATCATCAGCTTGAAAGGAACTGCTCTAAAATGGTTCCACAACCTCCCTCCGAACTCAATTACCAGCTTCTATGAGCTCGGTAGACAATTCTTGGACAGGTTTATGACCAGCAGAAGGCTCAGAAGGGGACCAGAGTTCCTGTTAAATGTCAAGCAGACTAAGGAGGAGTCCCTCAGAGCCTACATTGCGCGCTTCAATGCCGAACTCACGAAGATCATTGACTGCAGCCCAAAATTCCTTGTAACTTCCTTAACTGCTGAGCTTGCCCACGGTGGCTTCAGAGACTCCTTGACAAAGAGCCCTCCAGCCGACATGGCGGCACTAATGGATCGGGCCAGGAAATACATCAACCTGGAAGAAGCCAACCGCACATCCCAGAAGGGCAAAGACCAGACCCAGAGGGATAATTCAAAGAGGAAGGATCACAAGAAGGAGGACCACAGAAGAGATTCCAACAAGAAGAGGGTCAGGAGTCTAGAGAAGAGAACAGCACCTAGATCTGTGTACAATTTCGGACCAAGGGAGTTCACTAACTTTACTCCTTTGAACACTACACCGAACTAGGTATTCTGACAGATTCGTGATTGGGAAAAACCTGAGGTGGCCGGAACCAATCGAAGGAGATCCCAGCCTTCGGGACCAAAGTAAGTATTGTAATTTCCATAAAGATTATGGACATACGACTAACACACGCAGGACCCTCCGATATGAGATAGAGCAGCTCATAAAGAAGGGGCGTCTTCGGGAGTTCGTCAAGCAAGACGGAAGGCAGAACCCCCAAGAAGACAAGCCTCAACAACGGCCAGACCAAAGGCCCGAGCAGAGGCAGGAGCAGAGGGAAGGACGAAACGAGCCTCAGAGGCAGAACAACCATGTCATCTACGTCCTCCATGCTGACTCCCCTATCGCAAGAATGTCCAACAGGGCAAGAAAGAGATATGCTCGGGAAGGCTAGAGCTGCCCCGAACGGATTACAGATCTCCAACGTGGAAAAGAGGCTCAAGCCAACACCGGAGATCCAATTCACGGAACAAGATCTAGTAGGAGTACACTGCCCTCACAGTGATACCCTCGTCATCACTCTCAAAATTCGCCAACTTCGAGATCAGAAGAGTCATGGTCGATACTGGCAGCTCCGTCAACATACTGTTCCATGAGCCACTTAAACAGATGGGAATAGGACCACGACAACATCAAGCCCACTACTGCCGTGATGGCAGCTTTTGATGGCAATCTCAGTATCCCATTGGGGAGAATCGACCTCCCTACTACTGTAGGAGAGGGTGAAGGGCAGAAGACCACCATCTCGGAGTATATAGTGTTGAATATGAAATCTCCCTACAACTGTCATAATCGGGAGACCTTGGTTGCACCAAATAGGGGCGGTCACCTCGACCCTCCATTAGTGTCTGAAGTATGTCCACAACCAGAACGTACACTCCGTCAGAGGATGTCAGCCAACCTCCCGGAAGTGCCATGCTATTGCCCTCAAGGAGAAGGCCCCCAAATAGCAATTACAGTACACTCGGGATTGTGTAGATCCAGTTCTCACCCACACTCCCGAGGTGGAAGGTTGCCCATCTAACATTGAAGAACCCCTGAGCCCAAGGGGACGAGATAGCCGAGCCAAACTTGTTGGTGAGCCCATCAAAGTGTTGGTCAGTTCAGGATCAGAGGGGCGTTATTTGTACATCGGCCCAGATCTGACGCATACCGAGCAAGAGAACATAGTCAGGTTTCTGAAAGACAACCTCTCTATATTTGCTTGGGAGACCAGAAACATGAAGGGTATAGACCCTAGCCTCATAACTCACAAGCTGATGGTAAATCCAGATCATCCACTAGTTAGACAGAAGAGAAGACCGATTGCTCCTGAACAGCATCGGATTATAAATGAAGAAGTCCAGAGGCTGCTTGAAGCCAGAATGATACGAGAAGTGTTCTATCCCGAGTGGCTAGCCAACACCGTGCTGGTCAAGAAAAAAAACGGCAAGTGGAGAGTCTGCATTGATTATACAGAATCTTAATAAGGCGTGCCCCAAAGACAGCTTTCTATTGCCAAGGATAGATCAACTGGTTGACGCCACTGCAGGGCACGAGCTCATGAGCTTTATGGATGCCTACTCTGGGTACAACCAAATTCATATGTACCCTCCAGATTAAGAGAAGACAGCCTTCATAACCGAACGAGGTCTCTACTGTTACAGAGTAATGCCTTTCGGTCTAAAGAACGCTGGAGCCACTTATCAACGGTTGGTGAACAAGATGTTCAGCCCACTGCTCGGCAATACCATGGAGGTATACATCGACGACATGCTAGTTAAAAGTCTGCAGAAAGGTAGTCACCTCCAGCACTTAGCTCAGACCTTCGATATCCTCAGACAACACAGGATGAAGCTCAACCCCTCGAAATGTACCTTCGGGGTTACGAAGGGAAAATTCTTGGGATACATTGTCTCTCAGAGGGGTATCGAAGCGGACCCCACTCAGATCCAAGCTCTGATTGGACTAAAGTCGCCAAAAACCAGAAAGGATATTCAGGCACTGAATGGCAGAATCGCGGCACTAAGTAGATTTATCTCCAAATCCACTGACCGCTGCCTACCTTTCTTCAAAGCTCTGAAGGGAAACAAGGCTTTGCAGTGGACGGAAGAATGCGAGAGAGCTTTTCAAGAACTAAAGGAGTATCTAGCCTCTCCAGAGCTTCTGTCGAAACCAGTACAGAGAGAAAAGCTACTCTTGTACCTTGCAGTCTCTGAAAAGGCTAGTCAGCTCCGCATTAGTCAGACAAGACAGAGGAATACAGAGGCCCATATTTTACTGTCAGTAGGGCACCACTTGACACGGAAAAAAGATATCCAGAGGTGGAGAAGCTAGCCTTCGCTTTGGTCATATCAGCTCGAAAGCTCCGACCTTATTTCCAAGCCTATCTAATTGAAATCCCAACTGCCTATCCTTCTGAAGTCAATATTGAGGAAACCTGAGGTATCAGGAAGGTTAGTAAAGTGGTCTGTGGAGCTAGGGGAATTCGACATATTGTATGTGCCTCGAAACTCCATCAAAGGGCAGGCCTTGGCTGATTTTGTTACCGAGTTCACCCCGGCACTTCAAGACAAGGCACAACTCATCGGAACCTCAGGAACCTGGCTGCTCTACATCGATGGATCGTCAACCGATCAGGGCTTGGGAGTAGGCCTGGTACTACAGTCCCCTGATGGGCTCACGTCAGAAAAAGCAGTCAGCCTTGGGATTCAAAGCTTCTAACAATGAAGCAGAATATGAAGCTCTAATCTTAGGCATGAAACTTGCCTTGGAATGTGAGGCTCAGAACCTCAAAGTCTTCTCAGACTCCCAACTGGTGGCAAGCCAAGTCCTGGGAGAATTCGCCATTAAAGATGATAGGATGCTCCGGTACTCCGAACTGGTGAACCACTTGAAGCATTCCTTCCAGACATTCACTATCCAGAAAATTGAAAGAAGCCAGAACTGCAGAGCAGATGCTTTGGCTAACACGGCTTCCCGCCTAAAGTCTGAAGCAAACTCCATAGTAAAAATCTCCTACCAGCTAGGACCTAGCATAGAGGAAGCCCAAGTTGCTCAAATTGCTGAACAACCCCAGAACTAGATGACTCCAATCCTCCAGTACCTGCAATCCGGGCTCCTCCCAGAAGACAAAAATAAAGCCAGGAGAATCCGAATCAGAGCGGCTCGGTACCTGATCCTGAACAACAAGTTGTACAGAAGGTCGTATTCTCAACCTCTGTTAAAATGCTTAACTCTAAAAGAATCATAATATGTCTTGACTGAAATACACGAGGGAATTTGTGGGAATTATAATGGGGGATAGAACTATAGCTCACCGAGCTCTGTCTCAAGGCTATTACTGGCCTAGCATGCTAAAGCAGGCTAAGGAGTATGTTCAGAAGTGCGACATATGCCAAAGATTTGCCTCATATCAACATCAGCCTCATCACGAGCTCATCCCGATTCCTAGTCCTTGGCCCTTTGCTTAGTGGAGAATGGACATCGTGGGTCCATTACCAAGGGCTCCACCAAACAGGAAGTATCTTTTGGTAGCCATTGACTACTTCTCTAAATGGGCCGAAGCTGAACCTCTAAGACATATCACAGAAAAAGAAGTTGAGAGCTTCACTTGAAAGAACATTGTGTGCAGGTTTGGCATACCACGTGTGATTATCTCCGACAATGGGACACAATTCACTGGTAAAGGCTTCAAGAAATTCTGTGAAAATCTTAACATTAGGCAACACTTTGCCTCTCCAGAACATCCACAAGCAAATGGGCAAGCAGAGGTCACCAACCGAACGATCCATGACGGATTAAAGAAAAGGTTGGAGCAGGCCAAAGGAAAGTGGGCAGAGGAATTCCCTAGAGTTCTTTGGGCCTACAGAATAACCAGAAGAACTCCCACCTCTACAACTCTCTTCTCACTGGCTTATGGTACAGAAGCAGTAATTCCAGTTGAAATCGGTATGCCAACCCTGAGGACTGAAGCCTTTGAGCAAGAATCCAATGATCAACAGCTGATGAAAAGCTTGGATTTGCTTGAAGAAAGAAGGGATCAAGCCAGCATCAGGATGGAAGCCTATCAGCAGAGAATGGTCGAAAAATCCAAGGCAGGACTCAAGACGGTCAGCTTTCAAGTCGGAGACTTAGTCTTAAGAAGAGTCTTTCAAAACACCAAGGATCCCATTATGGGAAAACTGTCACCAAACTGGGAAAGCCCCTACAAAGTAACGAAGGTTGTAAGGCCTACCACCTATTGGCTAGAAGACATGACTGGGAAGTCTATTCTTAGGCCATGGAACGTGGAACATTTACGGAAGTATTATCAATAGAGATGTTTCTTTCTTTTACTTCCATGGAATGTTCATCTATAAATGCACAGGCCTCTAGAGCTTGGTCCATAATGTACAAGTCTTAGTACTTGGTCCATCTATAAATGCACAGGCCTCTAGAGCCTGGTCCATAATGTTTTGTACTCGGTCCATCTATAAATGCACAGGCCTCCAGAGCCTGGTCCATAATGTACAAGTCTTAGTACTTGGTCCATCTATAAATGCACAGGCCTCCAGACCCTGGTCCATAATGTACAAGTCTTAGAACTTGGTCCATCTATAAATGCACATGCCTCCAAAGCCTGGTCCATAATGTACAAGTCTTAGAACTTGGTCCATCTATAAATGCACAGGCCTCCAGAGCCTGGTCCATAATGTACAAGTCTTAGTACTTGGTCTATCTATAAATGCACAGGCCTCTAGAGCCTGGTCCATAATGTACAAGTCTGTACTTGGTCCATCTATAAATGCACAGGCCTCTAGAGCCTGGTCTATAATGTACAAGTCTTAGTACTTGGTCCATCTATAAATGCACAGGCCTCTAGAGCCTGGTCCATAATGCACAAGTCTTACGACTTGGTCCATCTATAATGCACAGGTCCTCCGAGCCTGGTCCATCTTTAACACACAGATTCTATGATCCAGTCCATCCAAAGACAGAAGTTTCGAACATCTACAAACTAAAGTTTCCTAGATCGGAACACCTCAGATTTGATACTTATATTATTTGGCTTATCTATCAGCAAGCAACAAGTACTATAGTACCGGGCAGGTTTGAAGTACTTTGATTCAAGACTTTTACAAAGTTTCTTTGATCTATTCTTAGAACAATCATATATCAGAAGTGCACGAAAAGGTGTTTTAACTCCAGAAGAGCACATTCAAATACAAAGAACATCAGATCTGAGAAGAAGGAACCCAATTTTATTGATGATTTAGAAAATTTACATCAGTACAAAAGACTGAAAACAGGACAAGTACACAAAAAGCTACAACAAAGGCAAACACTATACTGACATCTTGGCTTTCTTCTTCGAATGAAAAAGGGGATCCAGGATCCGAACTTCCATTACCGCCGCCGCGGGCTCCATTTGAAAGGAAGGAATCCTGAACCCCAATCTGCATCAAGAAGCACCCAAGGCCATTTTATCATCATTGTCATTGATCTCAAGACCAACGGATGATGAGGGCTTTGGGTCTTAGGGGACCTCCATTCATCTCCCTCAGAGCAGTTGTCACACCCCAGCCGATTTGAGTAAGGGTCTCTGCCAAGACACAAAGGGAAGGAGGCATCCCACCTTTGTTTTCATCACCAATGCTCCAAGCCTCGGTTGAATCAAGGAGGGTCCACCTCTCATTGGAGAAATCTCGACCGGATGCTAAAATGGACAAGAAGAACTTAGCCTCCTCTAATCCTTCCTTGGAGACTGAATCAAAGGGAAGGTTAACTCTCGGCCATAGTTTAATCATTCCCAACTCGGATTGAAAATCGTCAATCATCTCCTGGGCAAACGGTAAGCCTCTAAAAGGCATTCAAATTCTCTCCGATAGGGGAACAATATGGGAATACAAGTAAAAGAGATAGGGGGCAACCTTATGCTTCTTCTCCCTACATATAGACCCTCGAAGCCCAAAAGTCACCCTAGACGAACCGTCGCAACGGTTAAATCAAGGGTTGGTCTTGAAAACCCAAAAGACAGCTGTATAAATGGATGACGTATAGGATCGTCCTTTTGAATACTTAGGCGACAAGATACAAGGCCTCCCCAAGCATACCGAACTGATCAAAGCAAACAAAGTCCGATCCACCTTTTACCTTCTGACTAACATACAGACCTCACAGTCTTTGCCATTTCGTTGATCCTTGATGGACCACATGTATGACAAAAAGCCTTCAGTTCGGATATATATCAGTCCAGGTTTGAATGATTTAGGAGGCAGAAGTCCCCATCATCAGAGCAACAGACACAAGACACCGTTCTTACTACAGGACTTGGATTCAGAACAAGCTGCCTCAGAATTCTTCAAAAATTTACTCTCAATATATATGTGGCACAAGATCATCGTCAGATCCTTATATGTCAGATTGAAATTGCTTTCCTACCTCATCCAAAGAGGAAGAAGCAATCAGAAGTAGTCTACAATCATTATCTTATCGCAACTACAGTTCGGAAGATAACTGCCAATTCTTGGAAGCTGATCTGGAGGGGTCCAGAACAACCTTACTTGCATCAATTTCTCACATCAACAACAAATTCAAAGAAAATACTACATGGGTCAACCAAGCACAAGAGAAGACATTTGATGATGAAAAGTTGTTTCATTGAAGAAGTCTGTTACACTGAAGTTAAAAAAAAAAAAAACCAACAAAAAACCTAGGCTAAGCATATTTCAAGCCTGATCGGTAGAGGCAGGCTCAACGGCTGGGAGGGGATCGGTAGGAGCAGCATCAACCGTCTTACTCGGGACGACAACTTCGGTAAGAATGGCAGGAAGAACGTCGACCACCTCGTTCGGAATTGCAACCTCAGGAGGGGTAGCCCCTTGGAGGCATAATCGAGGATATGTCGAAGTCAGGAAATTTGGCAAGGAACCGATCTCGGAAGTTGTTAAAGCCAAACATGATCAGAGTATTGGCCATTCCTTCCAGTTCCATCCTCATCTCCATCTCATTATCCACCTTGGCCTGCTCCACCGCATCATCAAGCTTCTGGTTGAATTCAAACTGCACGTCGTCCAACTCCCTCTTCAGCCTCTTTTCCCGCTGAACAGCAAGGTCCCTCTCTGACTCCATCACGATCAGAGAATTCTGAAACTCCTTCAGCTTCTTTGCAGAATCGTGGGCCTCCGACTGGGCAGTGCCAAGCTAAAGCCTAAGATCGTTCAGCTCGGTCTTGAGTTGATCAACCTCCTCTGAATGAGGGGTGACCTCCATCAAGGCAGAAAGGGTGTGCAGAGCCTCTAGTGTACAAAGCACACAGTTCAGAACCAACCAAAACACTTGGAAAAAGTGAAAGGAGATAAAGACCTGAAGAACTTACCTTGACCTGAAGAGAAGCTAGGTCAGCAAGAAGCTTCTCCAGCTTCTGGGGCCTAATTTTGCTTGAGCCTTTGGCCCAAAAGTCCTCCAGAATCTTTTTGGCCCCCACAGCATCAGGGGCCACCGAAGATGACGCCCCCTTGCCCACTTGATTTGACGGGGCTGGGGAGACCATAGAAATGGGGGCAGGCGTCTCTCTCTCCACCTCAATGGGATCAGGAGAGATCGAAAGTATCCACCTCCTCTTCGCTTAGATGGGAGGGTCCACTGGGGAAGAAGCCTCCCCCACTGCCACAGATGAAGATGGCTCGATCCCCCACCGTGCCATCATATTCTTCGCAAGCTCCTTAACGCTTCCTCTGGCAGCCATCAATTTATCAGGATTGACGATGGAGGAATGATTTCGGTTGTTGGGCTTTAAGAGCTTCTTGTATTGCTTCTGAATCGCAGGGGAGAATTTCGGTCTTCTCCACACGCTCCTAACTGCATGAAAAACACAGAAATTGATCAGTTCAGCAATTGGTGTACAAAATGAAATCAACACAGCCACGGGAAAATTGGGCCTCACCCTTTCGCCCAGTAGTTCGAGGGAATGTTGAAGGTTGGCCTTCAAAGTCCTTGAATTCCCATCCTTCTTTTATGAAGAAATACCACTTCTTCTAGGTCTTGTTGGAAGAGGGCACGGAAAGTAAGGGGTCTGAACCCACTATCAAAAGACATGTAATAAAGGCCTTTCGCCTTCTGAAGTTTTAGATCCATATTACTACGGATCAAGTCAAGAGACACACAGACATTATTCATATGCCCCAACACAATGAAGCTCAACAAATGTCTCCAACTGTTAAGGTTCAGGTCTGCGGGGCAAAGGTCGAACCAACAAAAAAATTATTTTATAATATCAGGAAGGGGGAGTGTCAATCCCATTTCAAACTAGGCCTAGGTAGGCGCAGATTTTCCCCTCTCTAACATCGCTTGGGAGATCCCGAGAGTCAGGGACCCTGAAAGTAACGTTGGAGGGAAGATTGAATTTCTCCCACAACTCCGTCAACATTTTCTCGGTGATGGCACTCTCACCCTCCTCTCTGTAACCGAATCGACCAGAGGTCTCACCAGCCCTATTCGAGGGCTCATCAAATGCATCAACAATCCTAACCCCCAGACTAGAGGGGGGCTCTATCATTCTATTCTCGTCATCATCTATAGAAGGAAAATTCACTAACTGAAGTTGAGGGACGATCCCAGAAGGACTGCCCGAACCAGAAGGAGACTCAAGGCCAGACATGGCGAACAAAAGAAAGAAATGAAGCAAATGAGAAGGAATGTAGAAAGAGACTAAAATCAAACCTGAAATCAAGAAAGGACTATGAACACCGGATATCCTTCAAACTTCAAAATATGTCAAATGGCGATAGCAGCCTCTGGTACTGTAAAAGCAAGTGCAGAAGAAAGGTATGAAAGACCTTTCCCTCTCTTTATATACACATTCGAAACATGAACCTCCCAATACGAGTCGACACAATGGTTGAAAATAATGATGGCTTCTCAAGTATTGACTTGCGCAATAAATGACTCATTAAACCGACGTCTCGAGAAATGGAGAAACGAAACGTATGACTCTTCACAAAGCCCATAACCCTAGTTAAGCCTAGCTTCTAACTAGGGCTCGAGAGGGGAGTAGCTGATATACCACAAACAGACACACCAATCACCTTGAGACACGTGTGCTTACAGAGTTAATAATCTCGATCATACAAAACTGATAATCTCGATCATACAGAGCAGCCACAAGCCTTCAGGGCATTCTCATATATACATCACACAGAGCCGATAAATTCGGTCATACAGAGCATTCACAGCCTTCAGGGCATTCTCATATATATATATATATATATATATATATATCCTATAGAGCCGATAAACTCGGTCATGCAGTGCAGGCGGAGCCTCCAGGGCATTCTCATGCACGTATCCTCCAGACCTTATGCTCTAGGTAATATTCATTCAGCATTTCATATGGTTCCAATCTTATGGCTTCCTTAACAACTGCCAAGCAGGGAATAAGGAAACAGTCTTCAACATGGAAACAGTCTTTGTCACGACCCGAAACCCGGCCCATGCGGATCGAGGGTTCGTGATCGGCCACTGAGGCCTTTTCCAATGATCACAATGCTTTTCTGATTTCCATACTATCAAATGCAGCGGAATAAATTTTCTTTTTCTATTGCGGAAGCGCTAATCAATACACAAGTCAGCATCATTCATCTATTTATACATTCCATAGTAATTACAAAGGTACATGATGTAATTTTTCCAAAACCTACTGATGTCATATTCGATATACAGTCCAAAAATTTTCAAAAGCAACTACATCATGACTAGCAAAATTCTATTACAAAAAGGGTTCATAGCTTTACAAACTTCCAACTAGTCTGACTTAACCTGCTATTTCTTGTCCGATATCATCACCTGAAATAGGATAAAAATATCCTATGAGCTCAACAGCTCGTGAGTATCCCAGTTCGTGAGCATTCCATAACATACCAGGGGTTTCAAAATTACTGTATAATTCAATATATAGAAATATCGATGATCATATATCATATGTTATCTTAATTATAGTACAAGATAACGGTATCAAATTCACTTCCAATAAATCTTAATTCAACGATAATCGTAAATTGATAATCAATAACATAGTTCAATAAATCAAAGTCACAGTTCAATATCATGGTTCAATTCCCAAATTCATAGTTTGATAACATAGTTCAATAAATCGAAATCATAGTTCAATAAATCAAAATCACAGTTCAATATCATGGTTCGATTCCCAAATTCATAGTTCAATAAATCATAGTTCGATAATTCAGATTCATGGTTCGATTTTCAATATTCATATTCAAACTGATATATTCCACTTCTATGACCAGCAAATTAGAACCTCGCTGACTGAGATCGATGGGCTAGCTAGTTTGATATGCCGTATCAACACCGGCTCACCACAATATACCCTGTGGGATGGGTTCGATAAATCACAACCTATTCGATAGTGACCAATCATAGAAGAGTGTTCTATTCAAAGCATCAAAATCATATCTAAATCATATCCAAAATCAATAATCATCAATAGCAGTTCAATTATTTCAAATCAAGGTTCTTTATTTGACATTTAGTTCAAACAGTTCAAACATTTGTAAGAATATCGTAAAACATTTGAGTATCTTTCGAACACATTTTCTGAAGTCAAAGAAGACAATATAGTTGTCAATAGATCATTCAAAACGTATACAGTATAGTTCGATAAATCATAAAAGAGTTCAATATTTATATCTATACTGAAATTATCTACCTCAATATGGTATGAAACTACTCACCTGAATTCCAAAAGCTTAACTCCAAAAATCCTTCCTTTGAAGTTCCCTAAAATCACAATTCAAATTCCGGTTACATTCCATAATATCACTTGATTAGATTGTCACTTAATCTCTTTTGGTCAAATAGACTCTACCATTGATTGTTCGGAATGTCCAAGAAAGTCGGTTTAGGCTTTTACCGATCTTAAATTGGGCTTCTGGATTGAAAAGGGTAAAATTATCTTTTGATATATTATGGTCACTTTATTCTCGAGACCTCTTTCCATAATTTTGACCTCACCGTTGGATTCAGTGGGTCCGAGATAGTTGAAATACATATATGACTTGCCTTGTTTGGATACATGGGTATTTTAGTCATTTTAGTATTTGTGTCTTATTTTTCAGAGTCCCGTCTCAGTGAAATGGACCGTCACCATTGGATCCGGAATGCCCAAAATAGTCAAAATGCACTATTGGTTTACTCAATTTGGACTTCGTTTGACCTATATTTGAACTAAGGGCATTTTCAGTAATTTTATATTATTTTAAATTAATTAAATATATTAATATTTTATTCTGGGGGTCAAATCACAATTATTAACAGTTGGGGGGTCAGTTTGTAATTTTCGTAACTTTCTGGGTTCAATTGAAATTTTAGAAATTATTATTCTAATTAAGGATAGCCAAACAGTGAATAGTGACAGAACAGGGATAGGATATCCCTATTCCTATTTCAATTTCAATTTCAATTTCATAACCCCGTAGCCAAACACTCCCAATTCAATTTTTAAAGACATTTCAAACTTAACAAAACTGCACCTGTTTTGATTTATCCGTTTTCATTCGGTTGGGCCCTTGACCCCGGATCCAACCCGGATCCGTTTTCTTTTAACCCGAAATACCCCACGATTATCCGGTCGTCCCTCCCATTTCTCCGGTAGGGTTCCGGTGGTAACAGTCGCCTTCTCCGACGACGGCCACCGGATTTCCACCATTTTTCTAACAGTTTTCAACGCTATTCTCTCTATCTTTTCATGGGGATTCCAAATCTATCCTCCATATCTATCAAGACTCTCTAAATCATCTCGAATATGGGAAACAAGAGCTCCGGCCGATTTTCCGGTGAGCTGATTTTCTCTTATTTCATGCTCGGTTCGTCAATGTTTTTCACTCCTTTCTTCACTAATCATTTTCTGCACCTCATAGCATTATATCTAGGCCATTTAAATAACATTTCTCACATAAAATATCAAAGATAATCCTTGCTACCCGTAACCTGCAACTAGGGTTTTCTAACTCAATCCTTGACCATTTTTGTTGATTCCAATTGCAATTTAATTCTACTTTCATGCTTTTTTTAAAACTCTATACTTTAAACTAATTAACATGCTCATAAAATCAAAAACAAAGTGAGACACACTTACTTATACTTTCTGATTTTCTCTTTGTGGGTTGCTTCCTCTCCCCTTCTGTTCCTCTTTTATCTCTTCTTCTCTTTCCTCCTTTGATTTCTTTCTTTTCTTTCACTTTTTCTTCTGATTTTCTCCTTTCTCAAAAAATGGTTCAATGTATATATGTGTATATCTCTCTCTCCTTCTCTCTCTAAATCAGATCTCTCTACCCCCTCCATGCCCTGAATTCCACTGCCACACACAACCCACTCACACACTCCATCTCCCACCATGCCACCTTGAGTGTGGCACACTCCATCACACACACCCACACACACCTAATACACACACACCCACTTTCTGATATATATATATATATATATATACTTATATATTTAAAATTTTTTTTTTTATTATTATTATATATTTTGTTTTCATTTTTTTTCATTTATTTAAGATTATTTATTTTTATTATTATTACTATTATTATTATTATTATTATTATTATCATCTATATAGATATATATATTTTTTTATTTTTTTTAGCTTATGGTTCGGATTTACATGCCATGGCCAGGGTTTACCGGGTCGGGTACCGACTAACTCAGTTCGGTCCCGCCTAACTCGGGTCGGGGTATTACAGTCTTCAACAAAGAAACTACTATCTATGATTACCTCCATCTACGACTCAATACTCCACAAGGTAACTGGGATCTCCGATGATCAAATCCCTATATTCATGGCATCGAATCCTAATCAACTTAGGCAAGGCCACGACCTATAAATTAAACCCTAAAGGTACGCTATATTTTTATGCTCATTCTTTAGCTTTCAATACAGTCTTTCAATTTCATTTACTTACTTAAGCATCGGAGCGGCTACCGCCGGAGCTAATCCGGTGGTCCTCTGATCATCTTTCTGAGTGTTCTACAGGTCACGGAGCCCACACTTATTACAAGTCGAAAAGTGCAGCATCATAAATTAATATTTTTTAATAAGTGGATGAAAAATTAGAGGAAAGAATAACTTGATGATGAGACAAAGAAGATGAATGCACGTATAATTAATGAGGAATAATAAAGAGAATAATATTATAATTATCTCATATTACTTTTAAAAAATAAATGAGAGAAATAAAATGAATAAAACCATATATTATATGTGTAGAAATGATAAAATATAAATTATTTTATTTTATAAATAATAAATAATTATTAACTTTTTTGTTATTTTACTCGTCTTTCTCACACTTTTGAAAAGAGAGCAAAATATGTTAAAAGCTCCTCTACCTCACTCTTTTTTAATCTTTATTTTTAAACTAAACAATAATTATATATCATTTCTTTCCCTTTTTTTTTTTTTTCTTCCAAACCTCTTTCATTTTCAATTTTTATTCGCTCCCGTGATATTGCATAGCCTTTGAACTCTCTGATAAAAAATTGACCATTTGAAAATGAAACCTTAAACGTAAAATATCACGACACCCCCACTTCTTTTCTGCTTTCTCCTTCGCCCATTTTTTGAATGTTCTCTCTTTCCCAAGTTCCTTATAATCCCTAACTAATTGCGATGACTCACCTCCTCGCGATAACCTTTCTATAAAAAAATATGATTGTCCCTTCTCCTTTAATCATGCACGCATGCTTTCAACTGACGTATTCATAAAAATCATATCAATAAAAAAAATTAATTACCATTTAAATTTTGAATCTATGAACAGCATGCTGCAAATTTGAGTAAAAATATATTTTATGTAACTTTTAGTTCAAAATTGGAAAAAGTTCTGACTTAAATTTAAAATTAAGTTGGAGAAGATAGTGGACATGCCTTTATAAAAATAGAAACAGGGAAAACTACATTAATTCTTCTTCTCAAACATGGTAGAGTCATAATTAGGGGTGACAAATTTTATCCAAATTCATATAACCGTTCAAACCCACCCATTGATTATTGAATTTGGGTAACTCATATAATAATATAATAAATGGGTTTAGAATGGGTTGGGTTCAAACAACTCATCACTTAAATGGGAAAAATATGGTTTATAGTTGGGTTGAATATGGGTTTAAAACACTCACTCAAATGTTTTAACTTTGAACCCTATCTGACATCACCATCTCAGTCGAGCTCCCTCTCTCAAGCTCTCATGTCACCTTCTTATGAGTACCTCTCCCAATCTCAACCTCTTTCCTTCTTTCACGATCTCAACATATTTTCCTCTCTCAGCCATAAGACTGGTCGGACTTTGAATCCATCAATTCTACTTCATCTTCATCAGGTCTCAATCTGTAAATGAACCTGAACAACAACGTTGGAAGATTTCACATCTTTTGACGGCGAAGTATTTTAGTTTTGCTATCAAGAATCTTTGGCAAGAGTTTTTAATTTTTGTCTTAAAAATGCACTTTAATTTTGAAATGTTTAATATTTAATGAGGTTGAGTTGCTCTTATTTGAGTTGGACATTGATGATTAGAAAAGGAGCTAATCTCGTGGAGAATATGTCCTTTTTGAATTGTATTAGAGAAAGGGACTTTCATTGATCACTCATGCATAAGGATTCGAATTTCAAATTTGTATAGTTAATGCTTTTAATAGTTGATATTGATGGGTTTGTGAAGTGTTGATATTCATGGCTTTAACAGTTGACTTAACTCACACTACTTGGTGGGTATTGATACAACTTTGTGATAAGATAGATTTTTAGTTGTGTATTATTTATACACATAAATGCATAAAACATCTGACAAATAGCTTAATACGAATTGATTCAATGATTGTATTGAATTTAGCTATTATGCTATTTTGCACAGGCATTGTCAAAGATCTAGTTAGAGAAGAAGGGAGAGATGTACTTTTTCATGTGGAAGTATGCCATTAAGGTGTAGCGTAGGGTCTATTGCAGATGTTTTGGGCATGCTTTGACTTAAATCTCATTTTAATGTTGGACTTATGAGTTTTGTTTACATTTAATCTCATTTTGATAGACTTGAATTTTAGTATATTCGTTCAATTTCTTTTTTTAATGATACATTGATATCTGAATCATTAGCAGCACGTTATTAAAATTATTGTATTTCTAATTGTTAAAACTGTTTTATTGTGTTATTTTCCTTTCTTTTTTTTGCTTGTGTTACTTAGTGGTCATACAATAAAAAAATAGAGACATTTGTTTTATAAATAAATAAACTCAAATATGGATAACGGGCTGAAAATGAATTGGCCAGACCATATTTGACCCGTTAAAATTGGTTTAAATTTAAATCCAATCCATGTTCGACCCGACCCATTTTGACCTGCCCAAAACCACCCGTTTGCTAGCGAGAGCAACTTTGGAAAGGCCAAAAGCCCACAATGACTAGGCAAACTAGACTACTAAAATAGCGGATTAAGTTGTTTCTTTAGAAAAGAGATATCCATCAATTCATCAATGGCGGCAACCGGCGGGAGCGGTTCTTCGAATGCTGCTTCTAATCCTGCTCCCAAAATCCTATTGGCAAAGCCCGGACTGGTCACCGCTGGTAAATTCATCCGCGGGAGCGGTGGCACCGGCGACGAAGAATCTGCTTCGCTTCGTTCTCGTCTTCCATCCATCGGATCGCTCAATCTACTCTCTGATTCGTGGGAGTTCCACACCGATCGCATCCTTCCCGTAACCTCTCTCTCTCTCTCTATTTGAACTCAGCCTTTCGGAGACTACTATTAGTCTATTACGAAGCCTCTCTACTTCAATTTCAAGTTCTACCTCTATCTGCTTTATCTGTCACTCTCTCTGTCATTTTAAATTTGAGAAATTTGGGGTTTTTGCAGTTTCTGACCGATAATACCGATTTCACGGTGGTTGGGGTGATTGGTCCTCCAGGGGTAGGCAAGTCGACGATCATGAACGAGCTTTATGGCTTTGATGGAACCTCACCGGGTAACGTATACACGTGCACTCACGCTTCTAGTTGTATAATTTAGGAAGTTTGAGACGAAGAATAATTTCGAGTAATGGAAATATGACTCAATTACCCCAAAAATGAAAATATGACTCTTAAAAAGTGATTTTCAACGAAAGCTTTTTCAAAGATACAGTGTTTAGCTCAAATGATAACACAATCTATACTGTCTTGCAGGAATGCTACCGCCGTTTGCAATACAGTCAGACGAAACCAGAGCAATGGCGAGGCACTGTACTGTCGGCATCGAACCAAGGATGTCTGCTGAAAGGATTATACTTCTTGATACCCAGGTTTCCTACTTGTAACCCCTATATATTGTTTAACTATCAACTATCTCTCACCCCAATGGCCAGTTACCTATCAAAAAAATATTTTGCCCTGTTTACCCTTCTATATCAACTATCAAGTGATTTCCCTGTCGTCATAACGAATGTTTGACAACCACTCCATTAATAAGTGTTCATTGATCGGCACAGCCTTGAGAAACGGTTCAGGTGCCTAGATACTCACTGTTCACTAGACACGAGTTTGACTTCACTGATGTAAAAATTATTGTTGGCTAAGGATGCTTATTTAAATTGTGTAGTGTGCAGCGTGTTATTAGGCATGCAAAGTTACCTATATATGTTAAACAAGTGTCATGTATCTTACCTGATTACCTAATTTATACTTTTCCAAATACAAAGGTTTCATGTATTGGAGGACTCTTATTTAAAAATAAAAAGTAAATTCGGAGGACAAGGATCTGAATCAAGACATTGACCTTAATGGTCTGCAAAATAGAGAGATATCTATTACCCTATGCCTCACATGATGGCACGATGCTTTGTTCATTTCTCTTTAAAATGGTTGCTCTCTCTCTCTCTCTCTCTCTCTCTCTCTCTTTGGCACTGGGGAAGGGCGGGAAGGGGTGAGGGGGATAGTTCACTTAATATTTCATTCTTTTGATCAAGTATTCAAGTTAGTCACTCCACCTGTTCTACCAAGTATTCAAGGAGGCATGAGACTGATGGAACATGAAGCAACACCTTGTTCTTTTTCTTGATTACCCTCTACACCCCATCCATTTTTTCTTTTTTGTGGTGAGAAAAAACTGTACATTGTTTTGAGTGTTGCCCATTGTATCAAATTTAAGCTTTTGATTTGCCTCTTTATATGGTATATATTGAAACAATAATGCTGTTTGGTGTGTGTTGTTTCTACTTTCTAAAAGATTTCTTTATGACATGCAGCCCGTATTTAGTCCTTCTGTTTTAGCTGAGATGATTAGACCTGATGGCTTATCCACAATCTCAGTCTTGAGTGGCAAATCTCTATCGGCTGAGTTGGCTCATGAACTGATGGGTATCCAGGTAACTGGCAAGATAAAGTGGGCTCGATAGGTTTCATTGTTTAATTAACAAAAAGAATCTCTAAGTGCATTAGCTTATCTTTATGATTTTTCCCCAATTCCTAAAGTTTTTTTTTTTTTTCAAAAGTAAATTCCCAAAGGTAAAAGAGTCTAATGAAATTATCCTTTCCCTCGGTGCTGCAAGGAATCCTTCTAGCTTGGTGTTCTCCTGGCATCCATTTGTCATGTAATACTGGTGGTATCAGAGGGAGTTCATGATATTAACATGTGGCGTTTGATGTCAACGGTATTTTCTTTATTGCTTCTTTTCATTTGTGCTTTAAGTTTTAGAATGGCTTCATGTGCCAAGAAGCCTGTTTTATTGAACTGGCCTCTTATCGTTTGAAGCTTGGAGGAATTTGATTTAGAAGTAGTTGAAACTATGTATCGATGTTGTTTTATATCCATTTTCATTGAATCAATATATTATTTTAATTATAAAAAGTTTCTGATGCCCATTGTGCCAATTTTGATCATCTGATGTGACTACGACCTGTATTTTATTGTTGATCGGTTCCTTGGCCGCTGAACTTGTGGAAGTATTTGCTCTAATCAAAATGTGCCACTTCAGCTGTTTTTCTTTATTTTTTTAGAGTTGCGCTTTTTTCATTTTTCCTCTTTTTTTGTGGCAGCTTCATGCACTCTATACTCATCCCTTTTTGCATCTAAAGTTGTGAATGTGTTTCCTCTGTCACAATGTTAGTGTGACACGATTCTCTTTGGCTTTTGGCAGCCTAAAAAAGTGAGTTACAGAACCGAAAATCTAGGTCCAAATTGGCTTTATTCACCGCATCAGATTCCAAATGCTATAGGATTTTCATTTCTAGATGGATAGAATGTCTATAGCTCTGAAACTCGAATAATCATATTATCCTGATCTTGAGTTTTTGTTGTTTTTTTGAAGAGTTTGTTTATTATCTTTCATATGGAGCAACAGAATTCACTCTAGATCTGTAATTTGTTGCATATGCATAACAAACACCAATGAATCAATGACTAACTTTATGGAACGGATCCCCAAGTTGAAGATGTTGGATGTTGGCTAAGGTAGTGAAAGGTCGCACCCAAAAAAATGGTAGTAAGGAGGAATTTATGGTTTTTTCATTAGCTTAAATTGACTTGCAAGATTGAAGTTGAGGACTATAATAGAGCAAGCGAATGTTGGTTTTTTCCATTTATGGTTTTTTCTCTATTACTTTGATATCAAAGGTTGCTTTCTCGACAGTTCTCTCACTTTCTTTTATAAAATATTTATTTTCATATCGGTTTTCTCATATTGGAAATCAAATTCTGAACAAGATTGTATGATATTACTCACATCTGCAGGTGGACTTGTTAAAGCATGGTATACCAGACCCATCTTCCCTAACCCTTTCACATTCACAGAGCTCTAATTTGGGTTCCGAAAAAGATAACAAAGATAAAGTTCAGGAGGGAGGAGAAGAGTATATGGCTGCTCCAGTTTTTGTGCATACTAAGTGAGTTAGTCTTTACCTCAACAATATCATTTTAAATATTGAAATGGAGAAAGTTACATTTTGAAAGTGAATGAATCCTTGGTAATTGGAATGAAGTATTGAAAAATATTGTCAAAGATGTAACAAGAGAGAAAAAATGATCTACATTTTGTAATTCCATTATTTTTCCATTTTGTTATGCAGAATATCACCTATATTGTCCTGTATCCATCATCAATTTTACTAATTTCATTTGGCAAATTTTCAAGTTTTTCATGAACTTTCAATTTTTTGAGTCATGCATGATACAAGGGTAGTGATATGTAGGATTAGATAAATTCTCAATAGTAAATTTTTTTGTTTCGCCTTGTTTGATTGTGGCGATAGAAACCGAATCTTTGGAGTCTGTCTCCACAAGATTTATAATCCAGATTTTTTTTTATTAAGTTGTTTTTTTTAATTAGTAAGATTTATAATCCAGACTTAAGAATGGAGTCGATTCAACTACTACATAAACAATATTGTATTGCTAAAGTTTCCACAGAAATTCAACTACATCCCCATTCAATTATATGAGGTTTATATGGTGCACCATAGGTTCGTTAGAACTTCAAATTTTTAGGATTCATTGGCTTGATTTGCCTTGAGTTCAATTTAGAATCAGCTGAAGGGTGGATATTATGCAGTAGATTAATTTTGTTACAAAATGGTTGTGCCCTCATCACATCATATTTTGTTACGCATGAAGAAAGGTTAGAGCTGAACAAAGCTTACTAGTTTCTATCTTGTCTGTAGACTGTGTGACGAGGATCTTTCTCCACATAATTATGGGCAAATGAGGAAGGCACTTGAACAGTTTTTCAGCTCTTCTTCATTCATTAGAGCGAAATACCAAACTGCGGCCAGAGAGCATCGGTCTTCTGCTGTCATTCACAACAGCCCAAACAACAATCCAGATGCCGAACTGAAATTATTTCTAATCCCATTTAAATATAAAGATGACTCTCCAAGGGCACAGTATGAAAGTTATATTTCTCTGTTGTGGAAACTGCGGGATCAGGTCTCTCTTTGTCTCTCCATCCGTGATTTATTTAGCCGTTTCCACTAATTTTGCTTCTGCCACAGTTTTTTTCCCTTATTTTTTTTTATCATTATTGTTGTTAATTTTCTGATCTCTCAGTGCGATTCATGTCAACTTGAAACAAGTTTTATTTAATTGGTCGTGCAAAAGCTTTTATAGTAGTGTTTTCTTGTATATATACGTGTTTGTAGATATTCAGAAGATTTAATATTCAAATTTGTCTTGAAAAATAAGTTTTGTTTTGTTGAAAATATAATTACTTGAAATTGAATTAGTTGTTTTATTACTTCAGGTTTTATCCATGAGTAGTCCATCATTTGCAAGAACATTGTCTGAACGTGACTGGCTGAAGAACTCTGCGAAGATATGGGAATTAGTGAAGAACTCTCCAATTATTTTGGAGTATAGCAGAACACTACAAAGTTCAGGGATGTTTAGGAGGTAGCTGGTTTTTTTTTCTTCTTTTTCCCTGTTGATCCATGCCAAAGGAAACAAAGATGACGGCGTATTTGAGGTTCTTTTACTCTTTTATTGGGTCAATTCTTTGATTGCTGATGTTAAACGTTGACATAAAATTGATTATGGGATGATTTAACGATCTTGGTTTCTTTTATTGGGTCGAAATTGGACTTGAAAAGTTTAGAGGCAGCTAAAAGATATCATTTCATTTACCAAAAATAAAATAACTTTTGTTTCCTTTGTACTATCATTTTGTACAAACTTATGATCATAGGAAACAAAGACCTTAAGCCTAGGCACGTGGGTTATAATTCAATTACATTTATTATTTACAACTTTGTCTTGTTGAATAACATGATAAGACACGAGGAACCAAAGGTATTGCACGATGAACAAATGAGTAGTGTAGCGTTACTTTTTAGATTAAAGATACCACATGTGACAGTAGGGAGACCCATTGGGGAGGGATGTTGTAATTACCCCCTGAATGGACCCCAAGTCAGTTTAAGACAGTATTAAATGGGGAGTCTTTGTAAGCCAACAAATAATGAACTTGGAGTCTACACATTGAAAGGAGTTCTCGGGTACATTTTATACAATTTCAATACAAAGAGTTATAGACAGCAAATAAGCTAAGCAGATAAAAAAATAAGATTATTTTAAGGAAAACATTGAACCCCATTGCGTTCCACACGTTAAAAGATGGTAGGGATGTTAATTTTTATAAAATTCTGATGTATGAACCGGACACGTTATAAAATTGTCTAAAATTGGACACATAGCACTATCCCAAGCAAAGGATGGGAACATGGCAAGAAGAGAGGAAATGGGCAGATATTATCTCTATGCGCATGGGTGGCCCCTAAGATGATCCCTACCAACAGTAGCCTCCCCCTCCATTTGTTCAATTGAAGGGCCAAGCTACTCTGCTAAGGCTTGTGAGAGGACAGTCGATCAGCTGTGTGTGTGTGTGTGTGAGAGAGAGAGAGAGAGAGAGAAGAAGAAGAAGAAGAAAGACAGAGTGAAATATCTGTTGGGTAATTGTCATGAATTTACTTAGATTTTTGATAATCCGTTTGCAATTCGAGATGACCTGAAAAATGGGCAATGTGGGTTGGGGAAAATTTTTTGATCCGTTTTTATTTTTGAGTCTGTTTTTCTCTTATGTTGTAACCTACTTATATAAGAATATTATCTTTTAGGATTTTGAAGAAGAGAGAGGAGAGCCGTTGTTGGAGAATAAGGGGTTTTGGATTTTGAAAGTTTTTGCTCTTTGTAATCTCTTTGATACATAATGAACTGATCACCACTGTCCGTTGATGTAGGCATCTTGCCGAACTACGTAAATCTTGTGTCTTCTCTATTCGTTTTGTTTTGTTTTTACTTGATTAAGATCGATTTATTGTTTGTTTGATCGTTTCGCACAACAATACGATATATTTTTTTCACTTACCATGGCTATATATACAAGTTGCCCCAAGTTCTCCACCACAATAGAGGGAAAGTTAGTGAGATATGGGTGTGGGTAAAGAGAGAGATAGAGAGAGTCACACACACACACACATATAAATAGGGAGATTTAGAGTATATATTTGTAAACATATACACACTGATATGTGTGTGTGTGTGTATATATATGTGTACCGGTAGAGCAGAAAAAGTGTGTGTGTGTGTTTATGTGCGCCCAGACATACTGTTACAGAACTCTTTAGATGAACATGTGATGGGGCGGTGAACTGAAGACAGGGTCGAGGCACTTTTCGTGGAGGATAAATGGTTAGTGAAAGAGGGTTACTTGGAAGGAACCCAGTACCTCCAAAACTTTGAACAAGAATTAGCCAATGATAAGATACTATTTTATTCCCATAACTACTCCTTATACAAGAGTTTCCTAAACAACCTAGTTACTAATAGTTTCCCAAATAATCTCAACTAACCAATTAATTAGGATGACGGAGTAAATACGAAAAATAAAATGAAATAAAATAACAAATATTGAAATACTATGCCAAGAAATCTAACAAACTAACACATGAAGCCTGTACACCAAGAGAATCGGTCAACGCATGCTTGGTTTGTATCATATCCTCCCTACCATAAACACCCTTGTCCTCAAGGGTGAAAGAAGGAAATTTGACCATGAATTCTTCTAGGTTCTCCCAAGTAGCCTTGGCTGATGAAAAACCCTTCCAATGCACCAAGAGAAAATGCTTTCCTTTGATTTGTTTTTGATCCAAAATAGCTTGTGGCAGAACATGATCAGTAACATCTTCAGCTTTAGGTAAAGTAGATTGAACTTCAACTTCAGAACCAAGATGCCTCTTCAAAAGTGATATGTGGAATACTGGATGTACTGTGTGTGCCTTGCTGCAAGGCTAGCTTATAAGCTACCTTACTGATTTTCCCAATAATTTGATATGGCCCATAGAACTTAGGTGTCAGCTTTTGATTTTTACAAAATTGAACACTCCTCTATCGATATGGTTGAAGCCGAAGATAAACCCAGTCTCCCACCGCAAATTCTTTTTCATGATGGCCTTGATCATAAACCCTTTTCATTCAGACCTATGCTTCTGATAATTTTTATCTAACTAATTTAAAGAAGGCGTCTCGTTCGCTAAGAGCTTTGTCAATGGCATCAACCATAGTTGTTCCAGGCACATATAAGAAGAGAGAGGGAGGTAGGCATCCATACACTACTTCAAATGGAGAAATTTTACTAGCACTTTGGAAACTAGTGTTGTAAGAATATTTAACCCACGGTAG
Organism: Nyssa sinensis; assembly: GCA_008638375.1. Lineage (NCBI taxonomy): Eukaryota > Viridiplantae > Streptophyta > Magnoliopsida > Cornales > Nyssaceae > Nyssa > Nyssa sinensis. The sequence goes on along the minus strand of CM018037.1, from coordinate 37,529,452 downwards.
CCATTTTACCTAATCTCTCGGTTTATCCCCAGTTAAACATCGGAGGTACATTTCGATGATGCGATTGACTACTTCTGTTTGCCCATCGGTCTGTGAGTGGTAGGCTGAGCTGTAATTAAATTATGTTCCATAAAGATGGAATAAATGGGGGCAAAAACTACTGGTGAAAGTAGGATCTCAGTCACAAATGATGGTTCTGGGCATACCATGTAAGCAAAATATATGTTCAAAGAATACTTGAGCAACTTTTATAGCAGCATAGGGATGGGTGAGAGGGATGAAATGAGCGAATTTTGATAAGCGATCAACCACCATGAAGATGGTTGATTTTCCCTAGGGAAATCGGAAGTTTTTCAATGAAATCCATAAAGATATGAGTCCATATACTGTTTGGGATAAGGAGCGGCTGAAGGAGGCCTGTTGGATAAAGATTTAGAGATTTGTTTTTGTCACGCCCCGAATTCCCGACTGAACCCGGGGACGCGAACTGAACGAAACAAAAGGAAGAAAATAAATAAACCATATAATATAATATATTGAATATATATATATATATATATAACACATATATCGTGGCTTTTTTTTTTTTTTTTCTTCAAATCTCTACAGTTTCTTTGTCACAGCTGCTTAAAAATTCTTCAACATGCTGCTTCATCCATTTCCAATAAAATACAACACGAATTTTGTGAAAAGTTTTCTGAAATCCTTCATACACTATTTCATGGAATTGCTCAATGATGTGTGGAATAAGGGGAAACTCATGTAAAAGATACAAAATACCATCTTGGTATTTCCATGGCCCAAGAGCTTCATCATCTTTGCAACGCTGCACTAGTCGTTGTAGTTCCGAGTTGGCCACAATTTTGTCTTTTATGGGTTCAACCCATTGAGGAATTGGTTGGGATATTGCATTGGCTTCAACAATATTGTCCTTTTTAGATAAAGCATCAGGAACAACATTTTGGACATCTTGTTTGTATTCAATGATGAAATCATATCCCATGAGTTTCGAGATCCATTTTTGTTGGGCGTTAGTGGTAATCCTTTGTTTCCAAAGATATTTGAGACTTTGTTGATCTGTACGGATGATGAATGTGTGCCCTAATAAGTATGGATGCCATTTTTTTATGGCCAAAAAAATTGCCAACATCTCATTATCATATGTGGAGAGAGTAAGATTCCTTCTACTAAGAGCGTGGCTAAAAAATGAAATTGGCCTATGATTTTGCATAAGAACTGCGCCGATACCAATTCCACTAGCATCGTTCTCCACAATGAAAGGTTGAGTGAAGTTCGGTAATGCTAATATGGGAGCATAGGGTCATGGCCATCTTTAATTTGTAGAAGGCATTTTTAGCATCGGTGTTCTAGCTGAACGAATCTTTCTTGAGCAGAGTTGTGAGTGGCTTAGAAATTTTCCCATAATCCCTGATAAATTTTCGGTAATACCCAGTCAGCCCCAAAAATCCCCATAGGGCCTTTAATGTTTTGGGTTTAGGCCATTCAAGCATTACCTGAATTTTATCTTGGTCTACTACTACTTCCTCTTGACTGATGACATGTCCCAGATAAGTGATCCTTCCCTGGCCAAATTGGCCTTTTTACTTCTTCACGTATAACTTATGGGTTCGTAAAGTGGCAAAAACTAAATTCAAATGCTTCAGATGATCTTCCCATGACTGGCTATAAACCAAAATGTCATCAAAAAATACCAACACAAATTTTAGTAGAAAGGGTTTTAGTACCTCATTCATCAAAGATTGAAAAATGGAAGGCACGTTAGTGAAACCGAAGGGCATAACAGGAAACTCGTAGTGACCTTGGTGTGTTCGAAAAATAGTTTTAGGGATGTCGCTTGATTGGACTCTGGTTTGGTAGTAGCTCGAACAGAGGTCCAATTTAGTGAAAAATTTAGACCCATACAGTTCATCAAGAAATTCGTCGACTGGAATTAGAAATTTGTCTTTAATTATCAATTTATTGAGAGCACAATAGTTTACACATAAGTGCCAGGAACCATCACCATTTTTGACCAAAAGAACGGGTGACAAGTAAGGACTGTTGCTAGGTCGAATGATGCTAGTGATGAGCATGTCTCCCACTAATCATTCAATTTTTATTTTATAAAAATGTGGGTAGTGAGATGGACGTATGCACATTGGTGTGCTTCCCGGAACCAAAGGTATTTGGTGATCTTGTGTGTGTGACGGTGGAAGTCCTTGTGGTTCCGTGAATATGTTAGAATACTGCTCAAAGAGAGACTACAATTGATGGTTCATGGCTAAAGGTACTATATGTTGTCCCTTAATGGCATCGAACTGCAATAAAAATCATTCCTTTCGTTTTTTAATGTCTTTTGGATGACTGCCTGTTATGAATTTGCTAATCGGTTGAGATAGACCTTCTAAACATATTTGCTCCCCTCTAAAGTGAATGACATTTGTAGCTTTGAGAAATCTAATATGATTGGTCCTAACATTTGTAGCCACTTGGGCCCTCAAAACCACTTCATATCCTTCTAAAGGTAAAATATAAAAGTCTGTTGTGATTGGAACCCTTTGTATAAGCAATTTGATTCCAACACATTTACCTTTACTAGCCAACCTTTCTCCACTAGCCACCTGAACATCTAGCATGCCTTCTATATTCGAATCCAAACCCAACTTGGTTGCCACTTCCTCATTGAGAAAGTTGTGGGTACTGGCAGAGTATATTAGAATTGTAACTCTGTAACGCCCCGATAAGCCCCGGACTCTTATCTTTTGGGGTGATGGAGTGCCTGTAATCGCATGTAATGAAATGGTCGATACTTCCTCAATCGAATCTACATCTGGATCTAATTCATCATTCCCCGCATCTTCCTCGTTTGGGTAGCAAGCCTCCAAGATAAACAACTTCTTGCAAAAATGTCGTGGCCCAATTTTTTCATCACAGTGAAAACATAGTCCCTTTTTACGTCGTTCTTCAATTTTTGTTGGAGAGAATTTTTGAATGACAGGTACATTGGTTCGATTATTCTCTATAGGAAAAGGGTAAGCTCGTCGAGGTTCCAAATAAGCGATGTTTCGCTTGCTGGTAGTAGTGGTTTTGGCTTCGAACAACTTGGCAAGACCCACAACAACTGTTAATGTCATGGGCCTAACGGCCTCTACTTCCACCCTTATGGCTTCCTTCAATCCTCTTATGAAACACCCAACATGTTGCATTGGAGTTAACTTCCCTACCTGAGTTAAGAGCTTCTCGAACTAGGTTTGATAATCACGAACAGTGGTATGTTGGCGAAGCCCTTCTTTTAAGAGAAGCCAAGTGATTAACTCCCCTTCGTCCCTCAGTAACTAGTATCACAATTGAGCGTCACCTTCCAAATGGTAAACAATTAACGATGCTTGTTCCTCAAGTTCAGTTTGCCAAAACTTGAAAAATTGTTCAGCACGGCAAATCCAACTGGTTGGATCTTCACCACCCTCGTATTTAAAGAACTCAAGTTTGGTGAATTTCAGTAAAAAAGTTCGGTTAGAAGTGGCAGGATGTTGAGCCCCATACTGCCTGACTGAGTTCTCCTTCTGCTCCATGTTACGTTGTTTTAGGAGCTGGTCAAATCGGACATTCATGGCGGTGAACAATTTTTGCATCTCGTGGTAGCCTTACTTATGGGCTGATGAAAGGTTACCCATCTCAGCTTCTAAGCGGACAATTCTCTCTTCCAACATACCTGGCTCTGATACCAAGATGTTACAGACCTCATTGGATGAACATGTGACAGGGCGACGAACTGAAGAGAGGGTCGAGGCACTTTTATTGGATTTCCCTATGATTGCTCAAAATAAAATAGGTGGTTAGTGAAAGAGGGTTACTTCGAAGGAACCTAGTACCTCCAAAACTCTGAACAAGAATTGGCCAATGAGAAGATACTCTTTTATTCCCATAACTACTCCTTATATAGGAGTTTCATAAACAACCTATTACTAACAGTTTCCTAGATAATCTCAACTAACCAATTAATTAGGATGACAGAGTAAATACGAAAAGTAAAATGAAATAAAATAACAAATACCGAAATACTATGCCAAGAAAGCTAGCAAACTAACACATGAAGCCTGTACACCAAAAGAATTGGTCAACGCAGGATAGGTTTATATCACATACCTACACTCGGTGACACTGATAGAAGTAGTAGATAGATAGAGAGATATTCTGTTAGAGAGAAAAAGAGCACAACCTCTGGTGGAACAAGGTAAAAATTTATGACCCACAACATGTATGAGCTCATACACATACATATATATAAATACACACACTCTTACATAATTAGAAAGATGGTCTTCCGTGGCATAAACTATGAAAATTTAGGTCTTCCGACTATAGTCTGCTAAACTAAATTGTATGCGCTCACCATTATGCAAAGCCCTAAGATAAGTCTTTTTGGGGGACATATAAAATATAAAGAACACGCGGCCAATGGATCCTGAAGGCCAAAGAGATCTCTGCTTGTATTATCTACAGAAATATGGAATTCTTATGTTTTATTATGTTATGTTCTGATTTATTTTATTTGTATAATGAGTATGATATAATATTATACGGTATATGCTATGATTTTGACATGCATGTTTTGTTCAAAATATATTCTAATTATAACTGTTTTTTAATTATTATTCGTAGTACATCTGTTTATTTTATTATCAAAACTTATGATAGAGACTGGACTTATTCATTGATTTTTTTTTAACTCATCCCATTTTCCTCAACTTTTTAGAGTAAGATAAGGCAGAGAAATAGTAAGTTTGATAAGCTTGACATAAGGAATGAATCCCAACGATTCGATTCTAGTGATAAGGTTACTGCATATGCAAAATATGAGTAAACATGATAAGTAACTATGGTACGGGATGTTAATTGAAGAAATGACAAGACTATCCTAAGTTGTAGTTGTTGAAAAAAAAAAGGTGGCCACGGTCTGTCGTGTATTGTCAAAAGGATGAGAAGCACTTGTTAAGATACAATAGTAAAGAAAATGATAGATTATGTTTTGTTTGGATATGGTTGTATTTGTTTGGATTAATGTATTATTATGAACTTGTAAAAGTGACGTTTTTGCAAATAAAAAAATTCTCATGTAACAAATTCGATTACGCTTCAAAAGTTCTATCTACCGATCGCATTTCAAGTTTTGAAAAGGGAGGGATTCCGAGGGTGTGACAGATGTTTTACCATTTGTGCCCATGATATTGCGTAATGGTTATAGGGGTGTTTATTTTTGACAAGATACAAACATGACATTGAGTTAGCATGTTTGAGTTGTGCACAAACGGGCTTGTGTTATAAGTAGGGTCAACATGTTTAATACGACTAAAGAAAACATTATGTATGAGTTTTAGTTATATTAATTCGTTTAACAAAATTTAACACGTTTAATAAAAATAAATCATGAGTTAAAATAATACGTTTTCTATTGAAAGTTTACCAAAAGTTTAAAAAACTTTTTAACTTATAAAAAAGGTATTCACTTTATTTTGTCCCACACTATAAGTTTATTAAACTTAAAAACTATTATACACTTATAAAAAAAGACAAAGTAAATCTTTAATTAATGTTTTAAAATTAAAATAAACTAATTAATTATGTTGGTACTTGTACAAATGAATATTGATCAGGTCAAAATATTTCGTATGATTAATTAATTATGTCATATTTTTGAATATATATGTTTTAACATGATACTGAAATGAGATGTTAACACGAATTAGGGGCTATGAGCGGATGGGGTTTGAAATTAACTAGTGACGAGCCTGGCCCGAGTCAGAAGCCCGTCCGCTTGTAGACTAAACTCCATCCGGAGCTCTTCCTCAGGCCCACGTACCAGAAAATTAGAAAATTGGGTCGGGTCTGTAACTGTACACGTGGAGATAACACATTGGATGATTTTTCCCTGATGACGCCGAAGGCGCACAGCCCCTGCCTCGCCGCCCCTCCCCCTTCTTATACATCCATATCTACAAGTAAATATTGTATCTATATAAATTCAGTGTTCATACAAATTCTGTCACCTGAGGCTTCTTTCATCACCCGCGAAGGGAAATTCAGAATTCTCAACGACGAAAACCGGAGAGAGATTCAACAGGTAATCCGTATAATAACGCCTTGGAATCACGGGATTTTATTCATTATGCATTTTTTAGGTTTTACTTTGATGTTCAAGTCGTTATCATATAAAATTATTGAATTTAAGAAATCTGTTTCTAATTTTATTTGGATTTGAATTAGCGTAACGTTCCACTCGAGTCCTAGTTATTGATGGATTTTGATGTTATACCTTATTGAACATTAGGCTTCTATATGGTTGCTAAGCAAACGGAGGAAAATTAAAAAAAAATTGCTAATCACTGAGTTTTCTGTTGTTTTGGGTTTTCAAAATAAGATGAATTTATTCTTTTGTGTGTGTTTTGATAGACACAGGTTGAATTAACTCAGTTGGGCGGATGGTTTTATTTGCTCAGGGTCTCATATTGGATTCTAAATTTTGACTTATTTTCCTGCGTTTCCCTAGCAAGCAAACAGAGCACAATGGACTCGGAGTTCCAGTATGCTAGCCGTTGACAGTTCACTTCGTGTTCCCATCACTCTATCTCACACACATTTTACACGCACACTGTGCACTTATAAAACTGGAATTTTATCTCTGAAATTATAATGGGCGTCCATGAAGTTGTAGATAGTCTGATAGAGTGAAGTGAACTCTCTCCGGGGCTTGTGAATGAAATCCTTAATTATCAGAATTTTGAAAAAAGATTTGACATATTTGAGAAATCTATCAAAGGGGAAGGCTTGAGAATTTAATGTGAATTAAATTTGGGTTTTGTGCCTTTTTTTTGGGTAGGTTGTTTGGTGTTTTACTATTTGATTTTAAATTTTTAAATAAGAGTTAATTGATTGAATGCTGTGTTTTAGCAGTAAGTGGAGCAAAATGATGAAGTTGCAGACATACGCTGGGCTTAGTTTGGTTGCTACACTCGCCGTTATCTATCATGCATTTAACAGTAGAGGCCAGTTCTACCCTGCAATGGTTTATTTATCGACCTCCAAGATCAGTTTGGTGCTTCTTCTCAACATGGGTCTTGTAATCATGTGCATTTTGTGGCAGCTAACCAAACGGGTCTTCCTTGGGTCCCTTCGAGAAGCGGAGGTAGAAAGGCTGAATGAGCAATCATGGCGGGAAGTCATGGAAATACTTTTCGCAATCACTATTTTCCGGCAGGACTTTTCTGTTACATTCCTTGCCATGGTTACTACTCTTCTTTTAATTAAGGCTCTGCATTGGTTGGCTCAAAAGAGGGTCGAATACATTGAAACAACTCCATCTGTTCCCATGTTGTCTCACATCCGAATTGTTTCTTTTATGGGGTTTCTTCTTCTCTTAGATAGTATCTTTTTGTACAACTCTATAAAGTATTTGATTCAATCGCGACAAGCCTCGGTTTCTCTCTTCTTTTCATTTGAGTAAGTTTCATTCACGCTTATGCCTTTTTTCTTTTTTTTTTTTCAGTTCTGTCTGAAATATGCTTCTCCCGTGTTTTGCTCTGACTAGCAAGCCATCCTTACATGGTTATTTTTTTTCTGTAATGTTTCTTTAAGGAACTTGTACGGCAATATATTCAGTATTTTGGAAAGGCAAAGATGAAATTAACATAGAAATATAAATTTGCACCAGACTATAGAGTTTCGCATGGCTTAAGTAACTAGTGACTTCTTAGCGTGAAGGGTTTGAGATGATGCCTGATGCCTTGGGAGTGTGGTTCATTTGTGAAAACCCAAGAAGGAAAATATAAAATATAGGAGACTGAGTAGAAGAAGTATGAAAGATTAGAGAGAGGAAAAGTAACCCTTGTGAATGCTATTAGGTTTAGATTAATGAAATCTGTCATCTCACAATATTAAGGTTTATATGGGCTTATTTCACAATCCTTGACCAAAAAAAAAACTCATAATGCTTTTTTTTTTCTTCAAATTTGTTAAATTTTTACTTGAAAGAAAACTAAGTAATCCAACATCTCAAGGAGTAAAGGAAATGATGTTTGGAAGTCCGATGAAGTGCGCCTAGTGGGGCGGTAAAACATTCGAGGTTGAGGAGATCAACTTTCATAAATCTTTGATTCATATCATTGAGAGGGGAGTGGTGGTCAGGAGGTTAAGAACTGATGCGAGCAGATGGAAGAGATTTTTGTTTTGGAGGAGTGATGACAGGAAGTTCGAAAGAGTCGTCCATGGTAGGGATAGGAGTTTAAGGGTCCTACGGAGGTTGAATGATGGCGGAGCCTTTGTGAGGTGTGATGAATTGGTGGGGGGAATGAGGTACAATGTATACATCCTAGAGTTTGATGAGGGGGGAGAGGTGAAAAGGAGCCACGAGAACTTTGAGGGATCAACTGTATAATGTGGAAGGAAAGGAGGTGTCCCTATAGCCTTTTAGAGAAGTGGCTATGGTGGCCAAGTGGTCGGAAGGCTGTCTAAGGGTTGCGATTGGAAGGTTATGGTGTGATGTTATGGTGAATTACATGTCTTGCAAAGAAAATTTGGAATTCTGCAACTGGTGTTTGGTTGGGAGGGTGGGATCATTGGGACATGCAAAGCCAACTGCAGAGGTAGGTTGATAGACAGTGGGGAGTACCAACTGGAGTAAGAGCAGTAGAACTGCATGGGCTTTGGTTTTAGTTTGAAATCCCTGTCCATGGAGGAATGTGATATCAACAAAATATGGATGCAAGGAGGGGGTGGGTTTATGGAGGCCTATTGGTGTGGGGTGTTGGAAAGGGATTCAAAAGGGTAAGGATGGATTTATTTAATATGTGAGATTCATGTAGGGGAAGGGTTGATGTTGAGGTTTTGGATTGATCCATGGTATAGTGAAGGTACTATGAAGGAGAAATATCCTAATCTGTATAACACTGCCTTGGACAAAAAGGCTTTGGTTGCGGAACATATCGTTTGGTGGGGGAATAAAAGCTTTGGAGCCTACACTTCAGAAGGAATTTTATTTTATTTTATATTGGGAGGTGGAGGAGTTGATGGAGATTTTGAGTTGGTTGACTTGAATGAAGGGAGAGGAGATGACATCCAATGGGTGGCAGACAAAGATAGTTCCAGGACAATCCTTTTCCAAGAAGTTGAGGAATAAGAAGGAAAATCTTTTCCTTGGAGGCTGATTTGGAAGTCGAAAGTGCCACTAAAAGCTTTCTTTTTTGCTTGGTTGGCAACTTGGAGATCCATTCTCATGGCGGAGAACATTTGGAAGACAGGATTCTATATCCCGAGCTGATGCTACATGTGTAAAGAAGTGGAAGAGATAGGTGGATCCTCTTTTGGTCCATTGTAAAGTTGCGGGGGATGCTTGGAGCTCTATCTTCTCTCTTTTTTTGGTTGTCTTTGGGTAATGCCGGCTGCTATAACAGAGGTGTTTTTGAGTTGGAGGTGGGGAAGTATGAGGAAGGAGTTGAAGATAGCATGGAGGATGGTTCCTACATGTCTTGTTTGGTGGTTGTGGCAGGAGACGAATCGGAGAGCTTTTGAAGGGATTGAATTACCTCAATTGTCTTTCAAAGATTTTTTTTGCCAGGCTCTTTTCTTTTGGATTAAAGAAGAATATCCCATGTTTTTAGATAGATCTATTGAATTTTTTAGGGGATTTTAGGCGTTAATTTTTATAGTTGGTCCCTTTTTTTGTAAGTATAGGTGGCCTTCCTCAGGCACCTTGTTTATAATACAATTACTCTTTAATGTTAAAAAAAAAGGAAATTAAATAATCTTTATAATACTGAAAGATAATTTTTCTACTGTTTAGGTTTGTAGTGGACCCGGAACAATATAACATCAATTAATAGATCAATGCGGCCCTAGCCCTAGGGTTACAAATGCTACTAGGAAATTGTGGAGAACTTGTTGTAACTATAACTAAGGATTACCACTCAAATAATTGGAAACACTATGGAAACAATCAAAAGAATGGATATGGATTCCCCCCAACCCCAAGAAAAATGAAAAAAAGGAAAATCATATTAAAAAAATAGGACTAATGTCCCAAATAAATTAAAAAAGAAACTTAAATACATCCTTATACTCTTAAGCTATATCACAAATTGCATGTATATTTTATTAATCCACTATATCATATGATTTTTTTTTTTCATGTTGGTCATGCAAAATCTTAACTTAATGTATATTCCTTTGATCTTTTAACAAGTAGTCGTGTGTGGTGGACAATGGTCGTAGTCATTGTTGGTCTCTTGGTATAATTGGGACCTGATATGACCTTGATATGGATTGAAACATTGTTTAGAATACTCAAAATTGTACACCAAAAAAAAAAAAAGAATGCTCAAAATCCTATGAATATTACATGATCAATAAAACATGCACACATAATCATATTTATGGATGTATTTATGCTAAATATATCCAAGGAATTTCAGTTTTGTCACTTTTCATTGGCTTATAGCATAGTTGTACTATTGTAGTTTGACCATGGCACATTGGTATAACTGCAAGTGGAAGCTAAATGTACTAATTTTGATATTTGCGTTTACCAAGTTTCTTATCTCATTTTATCTCCAAATTTGCTCCAAATGTATAATTAGATGCAACTTTTAGAGTCTTGTTTCTTGAGGTACTTCCAATTGCAATAATCTTTAAGATATTTTAACGCAGGTACATGATACTCGCAACAACAACGGTGTCGACATTTGTAAAATATGTTTTCTATGTAAGCGATATGCTTATGGAAGGACAATGGGAAAGAAAGGCCGTCTATACCTTTTACTTGGAGCTTATTCGGGACTTGCTACACTTGTCTATGTATCTGTGCTTCTTTTTTGTGATATTCATGTAAGTAATTTATCCAACCTCTAGACTTGCCTATAGCATGCTTGTGTGCTTGTTAAGAAGCATGGACACTTCTATGAAGGTGTTATGTTTGTGTTGAACATGTTGGATATTGACAATTTATGAATAGTTTTAGACGTGTTGACAATTTGTAGATGTGCCTATAATTTAAAAATAAATTTCATTAGACACTTGGTTGACACATCTTCGAACACATGCCTTATTTAGAACACATGCATCGTAGTAGTACCAATGTTGGCACTCTAGGAAACAAGTGAACTCTATCCATAATGTTTTGCAGTAAAAATTGGAGGTCAAGAAATACCAAAAAGTGAGCAGTTCGATTACCTAAGGTTAATTATTCATAAGGAGGGAGAGATTGAAGATAATGTGTCTTATAGAACTAAAGCAGGATGGGTAAGTGGATGTGTGTTTTGGGCTTGTGTAGTGTGTGATTGAGGAATACCCATAAAGTGAAAAGGAAATTTTTTATAAAACTACTATTAGATTAGCTATACTCTAAATGATAAAATGTTAGGCTGTTATGAAACAACATGTTCATAAATTGAGTGTGGCTGAAATGAGGATGTTGAAATGAATTTGTGAAAAAAATAAGAAATGATAAAATTATAAATGAACACATTTGTGAGACAATGGAGTAAGCTCCACTTAGAGATAAAATGAGAGAAAATCATCTAAGATGCTGGCCATATACAATGACGACCTATAATTGCTTTGATGAGAAAGAGTGATATGATATATATCGAGGGTAATGCTATGAGAAGGGGATCACCCAAATTAGCATTGGTTGAAGCAAGAAGAAAATACATTATAACTTGCAGTGTTACTAAATCTATAACCTTAGCACGAGCAGAATGCCAAAACATGATTTATGTAACAGGCCCCAAATGGTTGAGATAAAAGGTTTAGTTGAGTTGAGTTTGCCTAAAAAATCTTACAAGGAGTGATATGATTTCCACTGCTGAGAATGATTTTTATATGTATAACAAGTGCCTAGAAGTAAAAAAATTCAGGTAAGTTTGCCATATACTTGAACATGTCAATATCTGATGAGATAGAAAAAAGACTTAAATTGCTGTAGTGTTGTTAAAATCTTGCATAGCTTCCTTTTGACGTGTTTTGCTTTCTTTTCTCATGTACTCCATGCCTGATAGTTTTGAAAAATTTAGGTAATTTTATCCCTTCTGAAAAGTGAATGTTGTTGACCTTCTACCATGAAGTCACTTCTTCATCAAATTTTATTTTTCCTTGTTTAATGTCATTAGGATATTTATTGATTTTTTATTCTATCCCATGGCAAGTTTGTAATTTGGCTTACATTGTATTGCTTATCGGTTCCTTGATTTCCTCAGGAACTATGGTGTGCCTTTGCATTTGATTCGGGAGCTTTATGAGACATTTCGCAACTTTAAAGTCCGTGTTGCCGATTACATTCGTTATCGGAAGATCACTTCAAATATGAATGATCGTTTTCCAGATGCAACACCTGAAGAGCTGACTGCGTGAGTCATTCACTTGATCCAAATTATTTTTTTCTCCAGGAGTATCCTGAATTGTTCCTGATGCTTATGCAGAAGTGATGCAACTTGTATTATTTGTCGTGAGGAGATGACTACAGCCAAGAAATTAATTTGTGGGCATCTCTTTCATGTGCATTGCCTTCGTTCATGGTTAGAACGGCAACACACATGTCCCACTTGCAGAGCCCTTGTTGTACCACCTGAAAATGGGACAAATGCAGCTGGTTCGCGAGCCGACGTAAATCAACAAGGTAATTTATCATTTCTGGGTATGACAAGTTTTTTTAGTATTCCCTAAATTTTATTATGAAAACTGTAAATTTTTATACATCAAACATGAAAGAACTGTGAATTTTGCTATTTGACCTTGAGATGATGCATCAATTTGGGGGGCTCATAATTTTTGAAAATTTCATGGCATGGTCCTTCCCAGTTCCTTCTACCATGTTCTTACTTTAAAAAAAGGGGAAAAAAAGAATATCTTCTGCTGTTTCGTCATGATGATTTAATTCAATCATATCGAATACATCAGCTGATAAAACAGTGTACTTACAGGGCTCTAAGGCACCCACTTTTCTGATCTATTAAAGTGATCAACACTATTGAGTGTTGTTTCTTGTCGAATACCCCACTTAAGAATTTGAAGAAGAAAAATTAGTTATATGCTGATACGTAATTTGCATAATGTATTGATGGCAGTATGATAGTTTGCTAATCTTAAGGGTAAAATTAGTGTGTCTGAGCGTTTATATTTGAATGTGTGCTCTTATTTGTTTTAAGTTTTAAACTTATCGTTAGACTGGACAAATCCAATGGATAGCAGATCAACATTGCTTATTTCCCATTCAGCAGAAATATCAATGTAATTAGAGGAGCTGATAACTAGATCATCCTGTTCCTGGAGTTCCCCAGCAGTTGCATAAAATATGCCTCACATAAAAAGCAATGGAGCAAAATAAGGTGGCCTAGTTCATCCTAAAATCACCTGGCTGCGTCATCTTTTTGTATCATTGATTCCTTTAGCTCAACTATGGAATGTTTGGCCCTATTCAATCAAGCGAGAAAGTTGATCTTATGATGGTTTGCAACATTTCAATGAAGCTAACTTGATATTTGTTTGAAGACTTGGCTAACTGTTTTGATTGGATGCAGGAACAGGCACAACAAATGCATCTTCTCACACTTCTACTGGTAGTGGTATGGCAAATGATAATATGAGCCAGCATCAGGCGAGACTCCAAGCTGCTGCTGCAGCTGCCTCAATATATGAGAAATCTTATGTTTATCCTTCTGCAAACACACTAGTGTGGTATCCATTTCTTTCTCTATTTAATATATGTACTCTTCTGTCCATGGCATGATGTGCAGCTTGGATACTCATATTTGCATTCTAATTTCGCTTCAAGGTTCGTTCTGATTGAGATTCTAATCCTTTGGTTAGCTCATTGCAAGCCACAGTGGTGTAATACCTTGAGGTATTGGGTTCGAGTCACAGACTCATGGTTTATCTGATGTGCATGGCTTGGGGTTGGTTGTGCACATCCATGGTTTACCGAGGTCAGTACACTCTATGGTAGGGGTTCCTTGTTATTAAAATAAAGTTCTGATTGAGAGTCTAGTCCTGGGAGTATTTATTAAAGGAAAGGAGACTCTAGCACTGGGAGTGCATGCGAAAAATGAACGTGTTTGTTGGAGCATTTGCCTGAAAATGCATGCATTAGTTCATTCATTGATCACTAATGATTATGCCTCCTCTTGCAGACAGTTGAATCTATTTTGCTATAATTAGCCCAAAATAATTCAACATATGTTGTTGTCTTGTCTATGGCAGCAATTAGAGTTCTGAGATGGAAAAGGAATTGGGAATATTCATAGCTCTCGGAGCAGCAGAAAACTGCAATAGTTTTCTCACTTGATTCTGTGTAAATTTGAAATTTAGAGGGAGGGAATTTTCAGGGATTCAGATATTATGTAAAAGGAAATGACTTTAACCGAGTCAAAACCTCATCTAGGATTGGTTTGCCTAATACACTTGCATTCTGTGGATGATATTATATGGATTGAGTGAGCTGCAGTTCTTGTCTTCTCTTATTTATGGTCTTAGGAGTCTCATGTTGGCTAGAATTTTCTGCCTTAGCATAACTCAAGCCACTTCATTTGGACAGTTGGATTTCTGTTTACTCTATTCCATGTTCGTGTGGGGTAAAGAGGTGATGATCAGTGGTGCTGGGGGGTTGAAAAACTGTCCTTGAAGGAATTATGTGATTGTCAATGTAGTAGTTAACAATATTTGCTACATCCAAGATCTTTGGTTGTTATGCTCTAGCTCTTTTTCTACTTTGCTGTTGCATAGCTGAACTGCTTCTAGGTGGATGCAATGTCACGCAAATACTGACACAAACATTCAGAAACATACAAGCTGTTCAACATAACAATATATTAAAAATTAACAAATAATCAGTTAAACATCAAAACAAAAAAATAAAAACCTGGAATGTTTAAAATAATAAATAATAAATTAAACATTAAAACAAAAAAAAAAAAATGAAAACCTGAAATGATATATCCATTTAGGGATGGCAACGGGGCTGAAGACCCTTTCCCCAACCTCGCTGGGAAAAAAGGTTTCCCCCCGAACCTGTTAAAACCCCAGTGATAGGCAGGGACAGGAACCCCATCGGGGTTCCCAATTATTTTTAAACTTCTATTTATTTATTTAAATTATTAAATTAATTATAATGAACACATTTCAAATAAAACGTTGTACGTGTTAAAATAAGAAATATGTATATTAATAGAGAATTAGAATGGCATTACTTTCTTTTTCAAACATATAATTCTTATCAAGTTTTTTTTTTTTTGGGTAAGTTGTAACTCGATCAAGTTTGTATAAACTTCTAATGTGTGACTAAAAAATATAATTATAAGCATTAATTATGTAACACAAAACTCCTATATTATTTTATTTCCCATTAGAGCTGGGTTATGACGGGTTCCCAATTGGGCGGGTTAAATTGATCCCTATATCCATGGCTGTGTCAATATGTATCTGCTGTGCATTAGTGTTTGACACTGCAAAAACAGTCATTTCATATCATATGTGATGCAAAAAGGCAAGAAGTTGACACAAAATTTCTCTTGCTTGCAGGTCCCCTGGATATGCTTTGGTTCCCCAAGTTTATGGACCTCTGGCCAACTCTATCAATACAGATTCTGTTGGAGAACACACTTCCACTGGACAGTCACAACAGCATCAGTTTGCAGTCCCTGGTGGACCTGGAAATTCCCCTTTTCCTCAGCTTCAGCACTGTGCTTTTGTCCCTTTTCAGGCTCCTGGTGCCAATGTGAACTATGGAGAGAGATTGGGGGACAATCCAAATATATCAGACCCTCAGCTGGAGGCTCAGAAAAAATTTCTTCAGCAGCAAATTGAGGTATGGTAACTTCATGTACTGATCTTGTTGTAGTTCTCTTTTCAAATGGTTTGTCTTGCAAATCTTGAATAATGTTCTTATCCTTCATCGAAGCCCCTTAACACTGTTTTAATTGTAATTTAATGTGACCAATTCCACTGATGAAACTTAGCTGGAGAAAGTTTTATAATCTCCCTTTTCTCACAAGGTTGGTTACTTATTATCTGTCTAGTTTCTTGATGACTCTTCAGTCTTGACACCCTCTTTGTACCATGTTGGATTATAAATCCCTGGTGTTTTTGGTGTGTGTGTGTGTGTGTATATATAGAGAGAGAGTTTACCCCTGGAGTTTTTGGTATATGTGTGTGTGTACCCGTTCCCACATTTTTTCTTCTATTTCCCGCCAATGTTATAATAAAATAACCAGAATGGTTTCTAGAGAGGCATTGGTGACAGATTTCCTTCATTTTCGTGTGGGCAACATTGTATGGGATCTGCAGTTTTATAGAGCATATCAGGATTCGGAATTGGAGTCTGTAGAGACCTTTT
The DNA here is from genome assembly GCA_008638375.1 of Nyssa sinensis. Classification (NCBI taxonomy): domain Eukaryota; kingdom Viridiplantae; phylum Streptophyta; class Magnoliopsida; order Cornales; family Nyssaceae; genus Nyssa; species Nyssa sinensis. The sequence goes on along the minus strand of CM018037.1, from coordinate 37,513,077 downwards.
CAGTGGTACATTATAAGGTACGGGGTTTTAGAGATTGGGAGGATGGGATGAAGTGGATCACAGATAAGAAAGGTAGATTCAGTGTTAGATCTTGCTATAGAGTTTCTGGTTGATGGCGGTGTTTAGGAGTTCGTGGAAGGACATTTGGAGAGTAAAGGGGCACTCCAGGGTTTCTTTTTTCTTTTTGTATGGACACTGTATAGGAGGCAATTCTGACTCTGGAGAGGATCCTACTCATCTTCTTCTTCATTGCTGGGTTGCTGGAGAAATTGTGATTGGTTGTGTTTGCCCTTTTTGGAGTTTCTTAGGATATACCTGGTTTGGTTAAAGATCTTGTTAGCTTGTTAGGGAAAAGGTGTCCCTCCAAGAGGGTTAGGGGAGTTTGGAGAATTGTGCCTCATTATTTGATGTGGTGTCTTTGGAGGGAATACAACAAACGCACATTTGAGGATGTTCAGGTGTCGATTCTACGGCTGAAGAATTCTTTTTTTACGGCTTTTCATTTTTGTAACTCTAGGCTTTTTCCAAACTCGGTTTATTTTTTCGTTGATTTTCTGAGAGATTTGCATTGTATAGTAGGAGCGTAGCTGTAGCTTCTTAGTCTTCATTTTCTGTGTATATGGGTAGTGTCCTTTGGCACCATTTCATGAATGAATTGATTTTCTACCCATAAACATGCACACATGAAATGGTTAGTAGCAGACCAGCAATGTTCAAATTTGAGGTCTAGCAGAACAATAACCCCCTTGGAAGTGGAAATATCATATGGTAAGTCTATTGTTGAATTTGGAAAGCACTGAAGCAATAAAAAATGGTTCCAAATATCCATCCATATTGTACTGCCACTGTTAGTTTATACATTATTTATAAGTAAAAGTGTTCCTTTATACATGCTTTGCTTTTGCTGGTCTACTGAATTTTACTGAAATCCTTGTGGGTTGATATAATATGATACTTATTGAATAAAAAACAATGAGGATCACTTTTGTTTCCAAATTTCAGATAAACAAGTTTCCTATCATGCTTTTTTCGTTGTCTTCATCTTTTGTTTACTCCGCATAATTGGCATATAGGGAGAAGAAAAATAGAAATACATGACTCAATTTCTTGTGCTAATAAAGAAAAGTGAGTTGATTTTCTATGTTATCGTTTGCTCACCTTTTAACCCCCAATTTCTTCGACAGGTTTTACAAAACCAGCTCCAACTTCTAAAGAAGCCAAAAGCCGAGAAAAGTATAGACTTGGATCCAACTGCACCTTCTGATAGCAAGGGAAAGTCAGTTGCATCATCATCTTCATCTGTTAGAGACTGTGGTCAACATGGGGAGATTGAAGAGATAAAGACATAGGCATTGCACAACTGTAGATGTATTCCACCGTGGCTAGAGGCCGTGGATATAGAGGAAAAAAAGGTCACATCGTTTTTTTTTTTTTTAATCTGGGAGTCATTTGAAGCTCTTTGATTTGAAGTATTGAGAAATGTGAAAAATATTGTACCGAAATTGACCTTTTACACTTTCATGGTCTACACAAGACAACATGGAAAACATTGTGTAAGATGTGACTGCAGTACAGATTAACGCATTCTGTTCTCTCTCTGCCATTTCTCTCTTTTTTTTTTTAGTTGACAGGATTGAAATGCTCTGGAAGACACTTCTCTTTGTGCTGTAGCTGGTTTCCACGAAGGTGTTCTTAGCATTATGTTAGGTTGGTATGATATAGCATTCTGAATAATCTTCTGTGTTACAGTAACCGATATAAAGCATTATGTCATATCCATAATTGTAGATTGTTGAGTATCTTTGCTCAGTGTCTTGCCATGAATGAATCTTAGGTTTTTTTGGGACCTGAAGCCCGATGAAGTTGGGCATTTTAGCCAAAATTGGCGGAGCACTACAGCATGGAATGGCAGCTGATTTGAAGCACTACAAGTGAACCTAGTTATGGGACTACCACTTCTTATGCTCGATATTGAAATCTGAATTGAGCTGACTGAATATATACCCAAATCCCAATGGCATTAGTAATAGTCAAATGGTTTGAAGTTATGATTACCCCCTCCATCATCCTAATAATTTTTCTGTATTCAAGTTGAAGCGAGAGTTTGGATTCCATTCTTTGACATGTCCCAATCTGAACTCACTCCAAGCTCGCCCAAAGGTATAAGAAATTCAGAATGACTTGTCAAATGGAAGAAGAAAAAAATGATGAATATTGCATTTTGCATCTAAATCAAAAGATATTAAAATGGAAGTACACAAACACACTGATTTTTTTCAGGAAAATTGTACCCCATCTGAGTTGCTCAGTAGACCAAGCAATAATTAGCCGCACTTGTTAGCAGACAGAGCTCTACTCGCAGCTTATTCACAAGCAGTCTATATTACAAAAGCAGCATGGGACATGGTAATCATTTTATGCATATGGATTTTTTTTTTTCCCGGAAAAAAAAAGAGAGGCTTGGGTGGGGGAAGAGGAATGTTCAGGGGGGGTTACCATTCAGCTTTCCAACAATTATGCCACATTATTTGATCTTGTTATGAACTTTCATAGAAAATTTTGGGGGCAGTTGTTTCCGATGTTATTGATTTATTGTCCACGTGAAGAGATACATTCGCATTTGCATTTCTTTCATATTACCAGGAAATGAAGCAATTAGTTTCCATGGGAGCAAGCTATTGAGCAGGGAGAAGGGGGGTGGGGGAGAAAGTCTACTTAAAGTGCAATTTGAGCCAAAGCTGTGTTTGGCATAAAAAAAAAAACCTTTGGTTACCTCATAAAGAGAGATGAGATGAAAATTAAAATAAAAACAATGCAACCAAAAGAATTGAACAAGAAAAAACGTGTTTAATTGGAAAACAACAACATTTATTAAAGAGACATTTTTAAATAAAAACAATGCAACAAAAAGAATTGAACAAGAAAAAACGTGCTTAATTGGAAAATAATGTTTATTAAAGAGAACATTTTTATAAACGTATCGTGTTAACTTTGGCACATTTTTATAAGCGTATCGTGTTAATTAAAAAATTTATATAAGAGCATTTTTATGGTTACTCAAATTAACACTCAAATTAAAATTTGAGTAAAAATAAAACTAAATTTAAATCTGTAAAATATTATTTATCTACTTAAATTATTATTTTAAATGTAAGTTTTTTTAAGATAAAATGAAAATTATTTTGAGACAGGATGAAATTTATTTTAAAAATATTTGAGTAAAATTACATGTAATCATAAAAGAGTTTTGTATCAAAGTATTCATTGGAGATGGTCTAATTGTAATTTTTTTTGTAAATTAGTACCAAATTAAAGGGAGGACAAATAAATGAGGGGTGCAACTCCATTTTTTATGCCACAGCTGGGACACTACAGCATTTAGCTTTTCTCTACCATATATAATTACAACAGTAGATTTCCACAATTTCCTTAACAACTGCAAAGGAGTCACTGTACTTTTCCCTAATCTATATTCGAGGGCCCCCAGTTCTCTCTTTGCCCTTTTTTTAAGGTAACTCAAAGACTGTACACTCCCTCTCATTACACTATAAAAAAGAGGAGGGAAGGCCGCTCCCCAAAAGAAACAATTTCAAAGTCTACCCTTCTGCTTCATTTTGAAGCTGTCTTTTTTTTTTTTCTCTCTCTAAAACTCTCTCTCTCTCTCTCTCTCTCTCTCTCTCTCTCTCTCTATGTATACACTTACAACTAGGGTCTGTCCGTACACTTTATAAGGGTTTTTGAACTCCGCTTCGATTTCTAGGGTTTATCAGTTTTTGATCTCTCCATGGCCGCGGAGAAACTTAGGGATTTGAGTCAGCCCATTGACGTCGGCTTGCTCGATGCCACTGTCGCTGCGTTCTATGGCACCGGATCTAAGGAGGAGGTGAGACTGTTTTCTCTCATTCTCTCTTTCTATCTTCCCCCTCCCCGTATAGATATGTACTCGAATACACACATTTTTATGTGTTCTGTCTAATTGCTGTTAAAATGAAGGAAAGGAAAAAAGCAATTATAATTTTCAATCCGTAGTTTCATGTTTGGGGCTCGAAAATATACGAGGTTTCACTATACTGAACCTATTGCGACCATTCCGCCTAGTTTGAAGACACGGTGTTTTTTCTTGCGAACCAGGCAGATTGATTAGCGTCTTCACTATAACGTAGAAAAACTGAACAGTTTTCTTTACTGCGTTTCCACTTGTCATCTGATTGGGTAATGAGAAACGAGCGGAAAATAATTAAAAAGTGAAATTTTAAAGCTCAACCTCCCTGGGAAAAACCAGAATAAAGAAACAAGGAGAAAGAGAAACTCTGGATAAGCAAGGTACATGGCTTATTGGAGTTGAGTTTTTCAATTGCTTAAAACAAGAAAAAACGTGAAATAATATGAGACTCCAACAAAGTTTCTCTGCATGCCTTTTTTCATTGCTGCTAAATGTTGAATGATGAATTAAATTAAAACAAATGTAAAATGTATTTTTCTCTCTTTTCCAAAAACTTTTATGCTTGTGTATTCATGAAATCATATTTCAAAAAATTTCTTATATTTTGAATAAATTTTGAACTCACACTACTTGAACAACTATAAGTTTGCCTGGTCAATTTCACTTTGATATTTGTTATCTTTATTATGTCCATGGGCATTGTTTTCAGTTTTTATTTATATTTTGTCATCAAGAGTTGAAAACTTTCTTTTATTATGCACTAAGTGGATGCAATTTTTGCCCTTTTTTGGGTATGTACACCATTTTTTTGGGGGCACTATTTGGATGTGCAGTTTTTTATTTTTATTTTTATAGGGTCAATCCCAGTGCGTTGTAAAATAAATTTCCTATCATTGCATAAAGTAAGATTCTACATTTTTCTCTGCATGTCTGCTGCAGAGGACCGCCGCAGACCATATTTTGCGGGAGTTGCAAAACAATCCAGATATGTGGCTTCAAGTGGTTCACATTCTATCAAATGCACAGAACTTGAACACCAAGTTTTTTGCTTTACAGGTACTCATGGATTTTTTTTTCCACGCTTATCAAAAGAAAAATGAAGTTTTTTGCTTTGCAGTCAGCTGTAGTGTTCATGCACATCAGTTTTCTTTGATATATGATGAATTTGTATGCAAAGTAGAACTTTTACTTACATTTGATCTAGTAGTTTTAGCTGAGCCCTAACTAATTAGTGGAGGCTAGAACTTATGGCATTGAAGGTCTCTCTGTTGTTATTCTTTATCAGTCAGGTACTGTGTTTGTTGTAACATTGGGTTCAATCCTCTAGGTTTAAGAAAGTACCTGATAGGACAGGAGGGTGATTTTACCACAACGAGCTAAGCACATTGTCACAAAATTTTTAAGCAGTCAAAGCTTGTTGATGCTGTATCATTTTTGGGTAATTTACACTAACCCCTCTGAAGTTTTTGACCATTATAGGCAATCTAGGGATACCCCACTTGTTTATGAAATTACCCTACCTTCCCCGGTTCCCCCCTCTCTATTAATGGTTAGTCCTTACAATGACAGAAAATGCTGATATCGTGATTTAATTTACAAAAAGAATGCTCACTTAACCCTTATAAAAGTCAAACAAGCCATTACAACTTTTGACTAAAAATTCTCAAATCAAACATAATAAATACATAATGCTTAAAATATTCTCCTCATGTCATATCAACGTGTTAAACGAATAGTTTTTGACAGATCAACATCTACTATATTTGTTCTATATTCTCTTACGTTTCCATAACTCTTTCTCTATTCTTTCCTTCTCTCTTTAAAGCTCTGTTCGTCACCAGGAATTTTCTATTGCCGATCTATGCTTGATCTTCCCTTGTTGTTATTTTGCCTTATCCTATTCCTCTCACTACATGAGCATAAAGTTAGTAACCAACATCTCATTGCTTGGAGCATTGCATTCAAGGAAAAAATTCTCAAATATGAAAATTTTCCTTTGGTTGTAAATCTCTTTTTGCTGCTCAAGGAGCGGATTATTTTTGCTATGACCACCATTATCCTACTCACTTCATTTTCTCTCTAGTCACTCTTTCTTTATCATCCGACCTTTGTAATTTCACTGTTCATTGCTGCCACCAGTTTTTCCAGTGATATTCCTGGGAAAACTCATCACCATACACGCTAACGATGCCAATGACTGCAATACTCAATCCCTCTTTTTCGCTCTCTCTCTCTCTCTCTCTCTCTCTCTAACCCAACCACAAATTAAAGCTCCACACTAGCAGCTTCTCTTGTCTCAATTCTATCACATGCTAATAACAAGGATAAGGACTGATTTGCCTTAGAATTCTCTTCTCATTCTTTCTTTGGTCTCATAATCACCATAACCTATCTCCAAACTAACCACCTCATCATCACCATCATTGTTAGTCTCGTCCTCACCATATAACTCAAACTCAAACACTCACCACCATTTCGGACAAAGAAATGCATTATTATCACCTTGCATTTTTGTCAACAACCTCCATTATTCTCTCTAACTCTGCGTTCCATGATTCCATCAAAATAGAGCAGTTTTTTATCAGAACCTTAGCCACTTGGTGGAGAAATCTTCTGAGATGAAGAAGTTTGACGATGAACAATTGGTGGGAGATTCTTTTGGAAGGATTGACAGAGGCACACATCTCAAAGGTACTTGAGGACCAAACCAAACCCACAACACACCTCTATAATTTTGAAAAACCAGAAGAATAGAGGGACCAAACCAGTCCAGTTTCATGATAGCAAATTCATACATGGACCAAACACTCTGAAAAGAGCAACAGTTTCAAAGTGGTTGAGAGCCCTTTGTATGAGAGCCATTTGGATCCATAGCAGATTGAAGCCAAAACAACTCAACCCCAAACATTTTAATGATGATTGGGTCAACAATTGGTTTTAGTAGATTTAATGATACTGCTAAAAAGAAATAAATCATGATGAAAATAGATTACATTACATACCTTTGATGATCCTCTATTATTTATGTATTGATCTAAGATGCTGTCATCAAAATACATTTATATATATGTGTGTGTGTGTATATATATTACATAGATAGAAAGGAAACCGTCTGATGGCTAACAGCCAGTAGCAGAGAGATTCACCACCAGATTTGTGGGTGAAATTCTTCAATAGATTATTAATTTAAAGTAGGCAAACAACTGTGATGGTTGGACGGTAGATCTGTTCGATCGGTGAAAAAAAATTGTGTTCTGGGTTGCAAGAGAACCCAAATCTAAAAGACCATGAGAGGAAAGAAAAAAAATAAAAACTAAAATAAAAGTTAAAGAGAGAGAGTTCACGTGATAAAGGGATAGTGGAGAAATCTATGATAAGTTGATGTGGTTAGTATTTGAGTGGAGAGAGAAGATGGAAATAAATAATAAAATTAGAGTATGTGAGTGGGTTTGTGCCTTTGTGGGTTGAACGATTGGGTCAACACATTTTAAAATGACCTAATAGGTAAAAAGTCATATTTTAAATTTGGTTGGTACCAACTCATTAAAATGGATCTCAGGGCAAAAAATAAAATAACCAAAAGGACTCTACACTAAAAAAGATTTAGCATGGACTCTAGAATAATTTACCATCTGTTTGAGGGACTTATCACTAATAAACTCAAAAAATTTATGTAATCAAAATCTCATTTTGGGATTTGTGATGGACTCTGTGTTATTTCTGTATGCATATTGTCATTTTTCATTGGGAATTGCCTTCCATATGGGAAAAGGAATTAATCTTCCAATTTTAATATAACCGGGACTATATTAGTTCCAATTTCAACCCAACTAGGACAACCTAATAAAAAATTTTCTGCCTGCTAGATGGAAGGTATCGTTCATGGAAGCTTGAGGCTTTGTATTGCATCAAATGAAATTTTGTTATATCATTTTGGTTGGGAATCATTTGGTAGATGTTCAGTGTAGGTTGTTTTAGCTGTGAATGCATTAAGGGACTATACATTCCTCCACATGGGCTACAGTCAGATGCACATACATATAGTTTGTTGCACATGGATTTTATGGTTGATTTGATGCGTTTGGACAAACTGTGGCATTCCAGCTGCTTAACTCGAAGTGAATCATTTGAATTTTTCTTTCTTATTTTATTTTCTTTTTGAGGTGCTGATGTGAGGGACTGTGCCTTTTGTATTCAGGTACTGGAAGGTGTAATTAAGTACAGGTGGAATGCATTACCCGTTGAACAACGAGATGGGATGAAAAATTATATTTCTGAAGTCATTGTAAAGGTATTATTTAACAGTAATTTCTTCTATAAATTCTTTCGTATTAAGTTTTTTTTCCTGTCTGTATTGAATTTTGTTGTTATGAAATTTCATTTTGCCTTTAATATCTCTTGGTAGCTTTCAAGTGATGAAATCTCGTTTCGGCGGGAAAGGCTGTATGTGAACAAGCTTAATATTATATTGGTTCAGGTAAGACGTTAGTTTTCTTCCTTTAAATAATAGTTAATATACTAATTATAGTTTCTATGAATATTTTCCAAAATTTTGAAATATGCTTATAATTTTAGTTGCTTTCTTAATTTTGGTAAAATTTTCATCAACAGTTTTTAACCTGGAAAATTTTGTTTGGAGTTATTTTGATAGTATCTTTTGCATTTGTAATAATTTTATAAATTTCTGCATGTTTATTTGTTTTTATACATTTAGCTTTGGTGATTTGCTCTATCTATTAAATAATCATTGGTTCCTATTTGGCCTATGAATACTGTAAATTTAATCCGTATCATAAATACCTTCTAAACATACAGATTTTGAAACATGAGTGGCCTACTAGATGGCAAAGCTTTATTCCTGATCTTGTTGCAGCAGCAAAAACAAGTGAAACAATTTGTGAGAATTGCATGGCCATATTGAAAGTAAGTTTGCATTGATTATTCTCCTTTTTATAAATTTGATCCCAATCATTTTCGGTAACACAAACTGTTACTTCTCAGCTTCTGAGTGAAGAGGTTTTTGATTTCTCGAGGGGTGAAATGACTCAACAGAAGATCAAAGAGCTTAAGCAGTCATTGAACAGGTAATTTTGTTTATGGGTAGTGGTTTTTTTTTGGTTTGATGCAGGCCTGGCTGTCGCTCCCTTAAGTTTTGGTTGCCCCTTATGTATGGGTTTTAGCAGCTGTAATGATAAGGTGGCCTGTGTTATGCATGTGATGGCAAACACCTGGATATGTGAAATGCCAAGTTGCACATGTGAAAACGTTTGGATATATTAAAGATTTAGATTTATTAGATGAGATGTACTCCCCTTAGGTTTCTAGGTAAGTTTTGTTTATATGGGATTTTTGTGTTCCTCTGGGGTGGATGTCATGCTCTATCCTATCTGAACCATATATTACTTAATTTTTGCCCTACAGAGCAACTATGTCCTGAAATGTTTGATCAGTTGTTCAGTAATCAAATTTCCTTTTCCTAATATTGTTGCCGCTTGTAGCCAAATCTGTTTTAGCACAGTGGTAAAGTGATGGCAGGGCATTTAAGAGGGAGGGTTGAGGTTGGGGTTTGATTCTCATCTCCACCAAAACATATCATCGTTTCTTGTTCTTCTACTCAGTAGTTTTGATTGTAAATATTGGACTCAGGGATGACCTTTATTAGTATTATTATTAATTCTTGCCTCCATCCAAGTTCTTAGTCTATTGTGTCTAGCATTTTTTTTTAATGTCCCATTTACCTACCAAGTAATGATATCGGTTCAGGTCTATCTTACTATGAAGTTTGTTTTCTTTGTTTACAGCGAGTTTCAACTCATTCATGACCTATGCCTATATGTTCTATCAGCCTCTCGAAGAACTGAGCTTATAAGGGCTACGCTGGCCACATTACACGCTTTCTTATCATGGATTCCTCTGGGTTATATATTCGAATCTCCTCTGGTTTGTACATTATTCTTTTGTAGTGGGTGTCTATTTGTCTATGGAAGAATATAATTGCTAACTTGTAGTCTTATATAGCTGTTAATATATGTTTTGTTGATATGAAGCTAAAGCTCAAGTAACCTTTTATGGGCCCTACTTTTTGTCTTGTATCTGACAGCTGGAAACACTTCTAAAATTTTTCCCCGTGCCATCGTATCGGAATCTCACCCTTCAGTGTTTAACAGAGGTATATTTTTGTTCCACTTTACCGAATTAATCTGGATATTTCTTTTGCTCCTAAGCTGCTTAAACATTTATCTTTCATTACTTGACCGACACTTGCAGGTTGCTGCTCTTAATTTTGGGGATTTCTATAACATGCAGTATGTTAAGATGTATAACATATTCATGGTGCAGTTGCAGGTATCAGAGTTTAATTTGCTTAGGAATTTAGATCTGATGAACTTGTGCATTTTATATGTGGGATTTGTAGAGGAATTGAGCTTACATATTTTTCTTTTGGAAGTTGTTGATTTCATTTTTGTTTCGTTTATGCATTTTTATTTCATCTGTTTTGAATTTTGGGGTGTTTTTCGGTGTTTGTTAGACCATTCTCCCACCCAATACTAACGTCCCCGATGCTTATGCGCATGGTTCTAGTGAGGAGCAGGTGATTGTTTCCAATCCATACCCTAGTTAGCTTTAAAGCTAAACATACTTACATAACTGAGTCTATTCTTGTGGTTGTTTCTTCAGGCATTTATTCAGAACCTAGCGTTGTTTTTCACCTCATTCTACAAGGCAAGTTTCTTTTCTTAGTAGCACTTGTTTTTGTATTAAATGATTACCTAAGTGTCTTAGATCAGGCATTGTTTAGTTATATGATTTATAGAATTCTGGTCTCGATTCATCTCTTGTTGTCAACAAGTTCTGAAACATGATGTTTGACGAGGGAACAACTTTTTTTGTGGAGAAATTATGATTGATTATTTTTAAGTATTTTGACAAGTAATTATGTATTCACTAAGAGTGCGAAACCAGGGGACCTATGTTCACGCAAGGAATACAACTATATTAATCAAGTATAAAATGACTTCTCGCAGAAAACTTTACAAAAGTATCAACCGAGATAGAGAGAGAATCTATGACCCAAAAAATTAAGGTACCCAAAAAATCTACATAAGCTTATGGGGAACTAATTCCTGCCCTTAAAAAGATTTTTTTAATCAGTAAAATGGCATATATAAAAAGGCGCCTGAGGAGGATAATTACAAAAAGAGGATGGATTACAAAAATCAAGGCCTAAGGTCTCCCAAAAAATCTATATAAGTGTCTAATTGCAGGGGATTATCCTTTTTAAGCCAAAAGAAAAAGATACGCAGAAAATTATCTTTGAATTTCCATGGAAAAAGTTCAGTCCCCACAAAAATTCGCCTATTCCTTTCCTTCCATAAGCACCATATTATGCACAAATGAGCCATCCTCCAAGAAACTCTCATAACCTTTCTAATGCGATTACATCTCCAACTCATAAAAACCTCCCTAACCGTGGCTGTCATCACCCAATTGCACCCAAATCCCAAACATCTCTTCCCATCTTACGACGAACCAAAAGATGATCCATTGTCTTTTCCTCGCATTTGCACATGCAACATCTACTGGGAAAATGGTAGCCTCTTTTGCGAAGATTCTCCCAAGTCAGGATGGCTCCCCAAACTGTAGGCCAGGCAAAAAAAAATACCTTGGTTGGGACCCGAGGCCTCCAAATCTACCTCCTAGGAAAAGACCCATCATTTCCTCACTCCAACTGCTTGAAGAATGATTAAACCGTGAACTTTTTATTATTATTCATTGTCCACCCCATCTGATCTGCCTTCCTTTGCCTGAATGAAATCTATTCAACATCAGTCATAAACCCCACAACCTTCTCTAGCTCCCAATATTAAATATTTAGACGTAAGGGGGGCAAACATCTCACTCTCCTCTGTAGGCAACCCATATGCTGTTCGCTGACATGGGTGTCATCCAAAAGACTCTTAAATAAAGAGGAGTCCATGACTTGGGCATCATCTCACAATGCAATAAAAGCCATCTCCACTTCTTGACTCCCCCCCCCCCCCCCCCCCAAAAAAAAATCTGGATTCTGTGTCAGAAGTTGAGCATGGTTCTATGAACTAGAGGATCGATATTTCGCCCAATCTGTTGCAACCTTGATGCTTCCTCTAAACATTGAATAATGCTAAATAATGAGCTTCCCTTGGGCCTCATATGGCCTTTGATCTCTGCTTCAATATCAGATCTGGAAGTCATTGGTTTGGGGAACGCTAACATGTCACCATCTCTGAACATGACTCTTATGAGCTTGTTGGTCTGGATGACCCATTAATGCTTAATAATTACAGAAAGAGTTAACTGGATCCCCATTACTTAAAATAGAGGTTAATAATTGCTATTGGAAAAATGGACTCGATATGCGTTTACTTGTAAAAAAAATGACATTAATAGTTACACTCAAATGTCTTATTAAAAAGTACTAATTATACTATTAAAGTCTTGTTACTCCTCTGGTAGAGCATAAATTTTTTATTTTTTATTTTGATAAGTTTGGTGGAGCATAGAAAGATAAAGTGGTAAGGGCTTTGTAAAGTATATAATTTGCAGTAGATTGATTTCAAATCAGTGAAAGCTTATAATTCGTTTCTTTATGCAGTCTCATATACGAGTGCTAGAATCCACACAAGAGAATATATCTGCACTTCTAATGGGTCTTGAATATCTCATAAACATCTCATATGTGGATGACACAGAGGTTTTTAAGGTATGGTTATTGGTACATCTGCTTGCCTTTCACACTTTGGTTTAGAATGTTATGATATAACATATAACTGCTGGTTGTATGATTCAATAGGTTTGCTTGGACTACTGGAACTCCTTAGTTTTAGAGCTGTTTGAGGCACATAATAATCTGGATAATCCTGCAGCAGTAGCTAACATGATGGGACTGCAGGTAAGATGAATACTCCAGTACTAGATGATGATCTTATGTTTCTTCAGTATATGGTGATTGGGGTAATTGCTTAAAGTCGGGAAGGCTGCTCTCCTTGAATTTGCATACTAATTTAAGTTTCTCTTTTCTCTCACCTCCTATATTCTTCCTGTAAGCATGATGCATATAAACGATTTTTGCTTTTTATTTATCTTATTATAACCTCTTAAAACTATGTTACTCGCCCTTTGTCTTCGTTCTTTTTTCTATTTTTTTAAATTTTTAATGAGGGAGTGTGCTGTGGAAAGTGCAGAGTAAGAAAAATGACGACACATCCCCGGTTGACCAAATTGTAATGTCAATGATGCAATTACGTGCTATAACTTTTGATAATGGATTTTATTGGGCAAAATTTTAGTAGCTACTTTGTTTATGGTCTATTGCTTTGTAGTTGTCCAGAACTATCAGACAATTTGAATCTTAGAAAATTGTAATAAGGGTTGGGCCGAATGTAGTTAGGGGCTAAAATGGATTTTGATGATACCCAAACACATCCCTAATGACAAAGCTACCAAGAGCCCAACCTCTAGCAGCAAATCACTGTGGAGCTGCAAGATTGAGGGACAGAGAGGAAGAAATGGACATGATAAAAAAAAAACAGGAAAGAGGGAGAGAATAATTTTTATTTTTTTTTGGAGGGGGGGGTGTCTGGAGTGTTTGTGAATGGATGCAAGGTTGTCGGTTTGCATCTTTATGAGGATAATTAGGAGCATTTAGTATTTGTGACTCAAGTTTATGCAGAGCTTTGTGAGAAGGCGCCCACGAGGCTACCCTTAGCTGCTTATCCAAAATGGGCTTTGGTGGGAAGTTGCTTCATCTAGAAGCCCATCTTTAGTCTTACAAACCTAGTGTTAGTTCTCTTAACGGGTTTCTAGGGCTAGAAAGGCTATCTGGAGCTTCTGCCTTGTACTAACCAAATTTTTTTTAAAATTTTTATGAGTGCAGTGTTTGCTTGAGAACCAGCATGTTTCACTGTATGAGATGCATACGTAAAGGGATTTGAAATTTTAAGACTTCGTCTTGAGCTTCACTATTTGAACCTGACCTTTGAGACATGTTTTATGGCTTATGTTGTGAACCTTCTACATGATATTCTTTTGAGATGACGACACTCAGGACCTGTTTGGATAGCTACTGAAAAATGAATTGAGAGTATCCAAGAATTGAAAAATTTGTTTGGTATTGAATTGGTGGCTGACTAAGTGATTGGGTTTCTCAGAATATCACTGAAGACTTTTAGAAATGAAGATAAAAAGTAACCCTCCGTACTGAAAATTGCAGATGACAGAGAGCAGCACCTAGCCTAATGCACTGCATCTCACCCTCCTCTCTCACTAGCTGCTAATCTCTCTCTCACTCTGCAAATCTCTCTCGATCTCTCTACAAATCTCTCGATCTGGCTTTCTCTCTCACATTAGTCTAAGAGACCTCACAATCGACATGCTTAAGGTGAGATCTGGCAAAGCCTTGGCATTGACATCAGTGTTAAATCTTCATGTCCTCTTGGCAGAGGACAATCGCATTGATGCACATTTTGGACACAGCAACGGCGTCAAGGACTATTAGTAGACAAGCGTATTCGTGGCAATGGTATAATCAGTGTCGTCGAAGGTGGTTTTACTGGTCGAGCAAGAATCAAATCATAATCTGAATCGTCTGGTGGATCGATTCATTGAAGCATTGCATTCTGAATCGTCTCTTTGTTTTGCTTCTGATATTTGAGAAAGAGAGAGAGCGGTGTGGTGGTGGTCGCCGATGCTGGCGGCAGTGGCAGTGAGGTGCAGTGGTGGCCGCCGACGCGGGCGGCATCTCGTCTCCTCCTTGGTGGTGATCGGGAATGGGGAGGATTTTGTGGGTTTCTAAAGAGAGGAAAATTGAACAGAGGGGATGGTCGGACTGACCTGGCATCCAACTGCATTATTATACCTTACTTGAAATTTTAATCTGTCAGCTATACCTAAAGTGAGATTTCCATAAACTTGTTACAAATTGAATGGCTAAATTACTTTTAATAATTTAGATTATAAAAATTAAATTATATCTAAATATATTTTCACTATTTTTTAGCTTAAAAAATATGAAATAAAATTTTAGTAGAACTTTAAATTCAAATATTATTATAGCCAAACGTATTTTTACAGTTTTGTTCTCAGAAATTTAAATTTGAATATTTTTATATCCAAACACATTTTTACAGTTTTTAACTCAGAAACTGAATTTTGATTAGCATAACCAAACGCATTTTCACAGTTTAAAAAAAATCAATTACAAAATACTGAAACACATTTCAAAAATATTTTTCAGAAAATCATATCTGAATCACAATCCAAACGCAGCTTGAGTTTTTTGGTTTTAGGTTGAACTAGGAGTGGCTCGTGGTTCGGGTTACCGTGAAACCCATAACCAAATTGACTTCAGATGGTTCCCTAAAAGTAAAACCCAAACCTTCCTGAGGAAGGGAAGAAACCAAACCAATCTAACATGTAAATATTTGGTTCAGGTTAATTTGTTCCAGCTTCAAACCTATTTGAAGGATAATTACTCAATTTCAAACTAATTTGCACCAATCCAAACTTAACATTTTTTTTGATAGGTAAATGGCCCTTGGGGTGGGAGTTGAATCTAGGACTTGAGGATATTAATCAAGCCTCTTCCCAACTCATCTAGCGCCAAGGGTTGACTTAACAGTTACTAATAATTTAATTAATGATAATTAATACAACCTAACTACACCTTGATAATGAGGTTAAAATAAGAAAATAATAGTAATAATATAACAATATTAAATTCTTAAGTTTACTGTTAGGCCTACCGCCGCCACACAGCTACTAGTTAGTAGGTGGCAGGTGAATTTATTAAATAGGAGGGAAGAGGGGAAACTATTTCTTCACCTTCCGATGTGGGACAAGCAACAAATTATATCAAATGCTCCACAGGTCCCATCTCATTTTGTTTCTTTATATATACTAAGGTTCTATTACGTAGCTAAATACTTATGTGTGTATGTTGGTCATTTTTGTTAACTATTAGAATCTTTTGGTTGCTGTAATGGTTTAGTTTACCCAAGCACTAAACCTGAATCAATCCGATCTGATACAATTCTCTGAATTTTAGAACCTGAACCAAACCGAGAATCCTACAAAATCAAACCAAACCAGCCCATGGAGATCAGCTTGGTTTGGGTTCACAAGTCTACAGTTATTTTATGCACTTCTAGGTTCAGCTATGTTCATTGATTTAGATAATTACTCAATAAGACACTAGGATTAGGAATTGTTTCTGTTGAGTGTTATATTTATATTTGTATTTTGTATTTTTTCCCCATCGCCCTTCCCTGGCATATATGTCTTTACGGTGCATTCTTATTACTACATGATTTATTGGCTGCATTTTTAGATGTACTTCTAAGAAAAAAGTATTTTTTTTAGACATACTCTCAATAGTTGTGTACATTAGTACCATATCTCATTGGCATCTGCTTGTTGCAAGAACTGGTAAAGTACATTTCACACTTAATTTCTTCACTGATCACAATTTTACCCATCATAAAAAAGAATGTGTTTAAAATATCTGTGTTTTGACTATGGAAAGTTACTGATACAAGCTTGTTTCCCTGTGCTGAATCAGCAGATGCCGTTGCTTTCTGGTATGGTTGATGGTCTTGGTTCACAACTTCTGCAGCGGCGGCAGCTATATGCTGTTCCAATGTCAAAGTTGAGATTGCTTATGATATGTCGCATGGCTAAACCTGAGGAGGTTCTGATTGTTGAAGATGAAAATGGGAATATTGTCCGTGAAACTATGAAGGACAACGATGTCCTTGTTCAATATAAGGTGTTCAATTTACATTTGGCAGATATGTGATTTTAATCTCTCTATACTAACCTTATAAAGTGGATGGTTGACCTCTCCTCTATCAATTTATGTATGGTAAACCTCTTCTTTTTATGGTCAACAGTTTGAAACAGTCATGGTCTGTCCAATGCAGTAACACGAAACTGCTTGAAAATCTACACACGTGGATGTGGTTATATGCAGTTTGGGGTTTGCTATATTGAGATTAGTGTTTGAATGTGTCTTTGGGGGAAGGGGAAGGGTAAGTAAATAATGGAGGGATTTTGCAAGTGTCCTGCAAATCCCAACTAAATTTTGTGAATTAGTGGTAGTGTACTTTATAATGGGTCACAAGGATACTGATAAAAAAAATAGTGGTTCATAAGGGTTATGCAATAATCAGAAATCACCTGATATTATCATCTTTCTTGGTTGCTATAAATGCATCAAAGTTGGATTACACCTTGAATACTACACTGTTCGAAGACGGAAATTGTGTTTTAAAACTAAAATTATATATTGGTTAACCAGACTGTATCTCCATATTCAATGCTTGGAGTTATTATTATTATTTTCAATTTCTGTTACACTCAGTTTATATTACTTTATTGTTGCAGATCATGAGGGAAACTCTGATCTACCTGTCTCACCTTGATCACGAGGATACTGAAAAGCAGGTATGGGTTTACAAACACTTTTTTTTTTTGTTACTATGTTTTTATTTTAAGAAAGATAGAACAGCTATGCTGCTATATCTTTCTAGTATATGTATCTTGGGCCCTAAAACTTGATGCCTGGTTCATTGTTGTGGGGGTGATAATGAATTGGTTATGTGGGCCAGACTTTTATGTGGCTTTGGCCTACATAATGCAATAGAATGGTCAAACAATAGAAATCAAAGTGAAACAAGGAATAAGAAAAGAGAAATATGCACTTAAGAACTTGAGGGCTGAGCCTTGACCAGCCCATTGTTCTTATGGAGGACTTATCATGGTGTATATTCCTCTGTGTTTTTGTTACTTGAAATGGGGTATATTCCTCTGTACTCAATGTGTGTGCTTATGTATATATATGTGTGTGTGTGTGTGTGCGCGCGCGTGCATATATGTATATATAACATTGGACGTCTTACAGATTTGATGCCTCTATCACCTAAGATTTTGAGGAATACATGCAATCTAATTTTTCCTTACAGTTGGTACTATTTTTCATTTTGTTTTGAACATTTCCACTCATCATATGATAGTGTTTGGGCAGTTGTTGACACAATGTCTTGTTGTGCCCGACACTGTTGGACTTAATGGAGACCTGCCCATTACATTCAGATTTTTAGAGTGCGTAGAAAACATGTGGTGACTTTTATTACAGGGATCATTATAAATGAATTATTCATTATTCATTAATTTGTCATGTATTAATTGTGAGGATGCATATTATATTGTTACAAAATAACTCTCTCTTTTTTGAAGAGAAGGGTGATGATTTGAATCATATGCAGGTAGAGTTTCTATATTTTATGTTTTATTTTTTTTATATCGGTTCAGTCACGTGGGAGTTCAAAGGTGTTTCTCTATAGTAGTGTTTTTTTTAAGCAGTAAAAATAGTAATTTTATTAGAAACACCAAAAAGGCACCAAGTAAATACAAAAGTGAGAAACCAAGGAGCTAGAGCTAAGCTCCTTCCATACAATTCAACTCCCCCCAAAACTCTACAGAAGTATGAATTGAGCATGGAAAATGTCCAGAACTCTGAAATGAAACTATTATAATAGTTGTTAGTCTACGCCTTGGTTTTATGGAGACGTCCTCCTAATTAGGTTTGAATTTTATTTTGATGTTGTTCTCTTGGGAACACAGCAAGTAGGAGTGCTTGGCATTTTCAGAGATCATGCTGGAAAGTAATTTTATACTATGTGAAGCCTGTTGGCCAAGGTGATGCCCTAAGAAGCATGGATACGGATACGACACGACACGACACGAACACGCAGACACGTTATTTCTTAAAAAAATAGGACATGGATACATTAGGGACATGTTGAATATATATAATTTTTTTTATATTTTTTATACGACAATATAATAAAAACTTAATGTTCTTTTAATAAAAATTAGCATAAAACACACAAATTTTAAAAATATTATTAAGATATATTAAAATAACAAAGTTAATAAATAAAAATTAAAGAACTTTTTCATTTAATCATCAACATTCCATGATTCAAATATCTGGACACGTGTCCGAGAAGTAGTTCACGAGTGTCGGTGTCCAACACGTGTCCGACACGGATACGTGAGCCTAAAATAGAGTGTCTATGCTTCATAGGTGATGCCACTAAAGCAAAAATTTTGAGTGTCCCTTAAAGGTTATAAGCATGCAATTTGTTTGGGAGTGAGCATTTCCTTGGTGGAGGGAGATTTTTTTGGTTAATCCGGGCTGGACCACGACAAGTCAGATTTCTTGGCACAAAATGGGGCTATAACCTTGGTTGTGTTTCTTTTGGGTTGTTGAGGTTTTTTTTTGGAGAGAGGGGGTGGGGGGCATTGTTCTATTTTTTTTTTTGATAAGTAAGGGTTGTATAAATAACGGTGCCCAAGGAGGGCATCAAGGGCAAAAGCCCTAAAAGATTACATCTGATTTAGAGAATCCAAAAAATCTACAAAAGAAGAGTCATTTACAGGGAAAGCCTCTTTGGCCCAGAAAAATATAAGCGCAAAAATGCATCTTTAAAGAAAGGAGTAGAGAGCTCCCGATCTTCGAAGACACGATTGTTCCGTTCAATCCAAATGCACTACAAGAGGCAAATTGGGACCATTCTCCAAATCCTCTTAATCTCATTTGGAAGGTTGCACCCTTCCCAAGCTAATAAAAGGTCTTTGACGGAGCCTGACATAACCGAAGGAGACGCCAAATAGGGCAAGAACAAGATTCCAAGCAGCTCCAAGAAACATAACAATGGATGAGGACGTGATCCACCCTTTCCTCATCATTCTTACAAAAATAGCATCTACTAGCCAAAAGGAAGCCTCTTTTCTTCAAGTTTTTTGTAGTTAAGATGGCCTTCCAAGAGGCTTCCTAGGCAAGGAAGGAAGCTTTAGTGGGGGCTTTAGAGTGCCAAGTGAGCTTCCATAGAAAAAGAGGGCTATCACAATCGAATATGCTCTTGTAGAAAGAGCTAACAGAAAAAGATTTCTTATCCGACATCCAAATTCTCCTATCCCCCCTACCGTCCATAGCCTGAAATTGTTGATGTGACGAAGGAAAGAGCCCACCTCTTCAAGCTCCCAATCAAAAAGGCCTCTCCTAAAGCCGGGGGGTCCATATAAGCTCATTCCCTACTCTCTCTATACACTCCCTAGCCCAAGCCACCTTATTGCTAGCTAGACTGTATAATATAGGGAATTTCGCCCTCAATGACTCGACCTCCAGTTCAGACATCATCTCAGAACTTCACCCTATCACCATTCCCGATAACAAAACTGCATCTTTCCTTGAAGATTCTCCAATCGCCTCTAATGAAGCCTCAAAGACCACATCCCCTCGGGCCCACTGCATTACCCGAGCACCAACCCCCAATGTCACACCCATACTTGGAAACGATGATCTCCCTCCAAAGCTCCCTATCACTTTTGCCAAATTTTCATAACAATTTCCCTAGAAGGGCTGTATTAAAGAGTCTCAAATCCTTCACTCCTAAACCCCCAAGAGACGTTGGTTTCTTGATTTTATTCCACGCAACTAAGTGAATCTTTCTACGATCACCATCGTGGCCCCATAAGAAATCCCTTTGAATCTTCTCCAATCTTCTGCTAATTGGCTTAGGCATAGGGAAGAGAGACATGAAATAGGTAGGGAGGTTTGTCAAGGAACTTTTAAGAAGGGTGAGCCTGCCTCCCTTAGAGAGGAGTTAGCCTTTCCAACCTGACAGCTTGCTAAAGAACCTTTCAACCACAGGATCCCAAATCCCAATTGATCTCGAGGAAGCTCCCAATGGAAGACCCAAGTAAACCAGTGGGAAGCAGCCCACTCTACAGCCCAAAGTACTGGCTAAAATGTCCATCTCTTGTATCGGCCCTATCGGGGCAATGCTGCTATTTGCAAGAGTGATCCGCAAACCTGACACAGCTTCAAAACACACGAGAATACATCAGACAAAGCGAAACTAACGCACTGAGGGATCACAAAAAATGATAGTGTCATCAGCAAACAAAAGGTGGGAAATGGCAGCACCTCCACCCCCTCTGTCCCCCACATGGAAGCCTTTGATGAGGCCCACATCCTCGGCACGGAACATAAAAAGACTCAAGGCCTCCATAGCAATCAATAAGAGAAAAGGGGAAAGGGGATCCCCCTGCCTCAATCCTCTAGAGGAGCGGAAGAAACCTGTAGGTGAGCCATTGACGAGGACTGAAAAGGAGACTCTGGATATGCACGCCTGAATTCACTTCCGCCTCTTTGCCCCCAAAACCCATCTTAGCCAACATACGCAACAAGAAACTCCAATTAACATGGTCAAAGGCCTTTTCAATATCAAGCTTGCACACCAGTTCCTTCCTTTTCTGTTTAATCCTAGAATTAATGCATTCATTAGCTATGAGGGCCGCGTCCAGGATTTGACGGCCCTTCGCAAAAGCATTTTGGCTAGGGAGAGATAATACTACCCATAATCTTCTTCATTCTTAAGGAAATGACCTTTGCTATCAGTTTGTAAACACTGCTCACTAAACTTATCGAGCGGAAGTCCTTGATGCAATTAGCTCAGTTCCTTCTTAGGAATGGGGGCAATGAAGGAAGCATTGAGGCTTCGCTCAAATCCCCATTCTCCGTGAAAAGTTCCAAAAACCGCCATGAGGGCAATGAAGGAAGCATTGTTCTATTTTCTAGTTGTTTACTCATGGTTTTGTGCTATGTATGGCTTGATTAATCATTTATAATAAAATTTGTTTCTCCTCTATCAAATGATAATAGTAATGGATATGTTTCATTTTTGATCTTGTTGGATACTCCTAGATTCTTTTGTAGATTTTATTGGCAATTTGGTTTGTTTAGACAGCACCTTGGTTGGATACCGTATACTTCGCATATCCTTGGGTTATGCTGCCTAACATTTGTGTTAATATATAACTTTTTTTTTTAATCGGTAAAAGGAGTAAGGCGAACCCATACACAAAAAGGGATTAGCTATAGACAAGGCTTTAAATCCCTAAAAACATCTACAATATCATTTACATGAGAAGGGCACTTCTCTTTGACCCAAAAAAAAAAAAACTACAAAAAATTATCTTTGAACAGCCAAGGAGGCTTTTCCTCCCCTTCACAAACACGGTGTTACGTTCCTTCCACAATATATAACTTATTAACAACAATAATATACATGTCTGTTTAACATGTGTAGTTAAGATTGCTCTTTATGTTCTTGGATGCATGCTAGAAGATATCTGTTGTTTAGATGTGTTTGTAGCAAAAAATCAAGTAATAATTTAACATATTCCCTGATTGCCATGATGAGCCTTGTTTTCCATCTTAATTCTTTTTGCGCTTAAAACTTTGGAAGAAATTGTTTCCACTCTTGTTGACCCAAGTGAAAGCAATATATTCATCTCTAGACTGGAGAGTGAATAATTGTAAATTGTGATGGTTCTCCCAATTCTTTTTCTTGCCTGGGACTGTTTTTCAATTGAAACAAATGTAGCCTAAGATGCCTGTTCTTCTACGAGGAAGAACTGTAAATTACAGCGGAAGAAATCCTAAAATTTTCAAAAGAAATTATTTGGGTGATTCTGTGTGGTTGCTTTTGGAGTGTACTTAATGCTTTGAAGTTCCATGACTTTCTTTGTCAAAGTCATTTTTACCATGAGGAAAAAAATCCAACTGTTTTAGACAGCAAACCTAGATCTTTGTTGTCACATGGATTATCCAAGTTGATTGATGATCGTTCCTCGTTTTCTTTATCTGTATATTATTACCGATCAAAAAAAGTGTGTGTATATGTATGTATGTATATATATATATATATATATATATATATATATATAAAGGCGCTCTGGGAGGGCAAACCCATACGTTGATATCTTAATATTAACATACAAGGATCATAAAAAATAATTAAATGAATATAGATCATATAAATTTGGATTGTACTATACCTATAAAAAAAGGATTGTATAATGATGATGATACTCGGATTGGACATAACATTTTGTTCCTCTTTGTACATGGTTAAGTACTTAAGTATTAAATGTAGATTTGTGTTGTACTATCCAAGTTGAACTGATGGTTTAGATTCTTTATTGGGTTTAATGGTAAATATATATTTGCACCATAACCAATTAGATTTCTAGTTTATTTCAATTAGATTTTTAGATGAAGTTATGCAACTTTTTTTAATGTCATTTTAATGGGTCTTTAATAGTGGATTATTATTTATGATTGAGCCCTAGAGTATGCTAGTGGTGAAAATTTTGTGTTATTACAGTCTTTATAAATATAATATCTTATTTTTTCCTTTTTTTTTAAAAAACCTTGACTTGATGTTGGTTAAGATGGTCTACGCAATCTCTTAATATTGGTAGTGTTTATTTTCTTCTTGGTATAATTTAGATGCTGAAGAAATTGAGTAAACAACTGAACGGAGAGGATTGGACGTGGAACAATTTAAACACATTATGCTGGGCAATAGGATCTATATCTGGTTCCATGATGGAGGAGCAGGTTTGCCTTAATGTTTATAATAGATTTACGGTTACTTATCAAAGAAAAAAATATAAATATTGTTGGTTACTATTAATCTAAACTATTTCTTTATTTCTTTTATTTTTGGATCTTATCACTTTTTTGGCTTTTTGGCAGGAAAACAGATTTCTAGTGATGGTGATCCGCGATTTACTAAATTTATGCGAAATCACAAAGGGAAAAGACAACAAAGCTGTTATTGCAAGTAACATAATGTAAGAAGTCATGATGTAAAAGTTGCTTATACAATTAAGTCCTTTCTGGCCCCTTCATTTACCAATCTGGACACATCACATGTCAGTGCTTTGGAACTTTGCAACGTTCTGATTGGAAAAGCTTAGACAATTGAACAACTTTTCTCAATAATATTGTTTTTGTTGAATTAAAGCAGTCTCTGAGTACCAGAGCATCACCGCTGCATCTGGTTATTGAAAGAATTAAAAATGGTTGGACCTTGGAGAATATGGCGTAAATGCATGATTGGTTTGATCAAAATCTCTGTTCATTTAAATTTTTCTTTTTGTTGGATTGGCAGGTATGTTGTTGGACAGTACCCTAGATTTCTAAGGGCCCATTGGAAGTTCTTGAAAACTGTTGTAAATAAGCTGTTCGAGTTCATGCATGAAACACATCCTGGAGTTCAGGTCTTGTGATCTTTTCCTTTGTAATCTACATGTGTATGCCTGATAAATTTCAAAATTGGTCATATTGTAACTGGAGCAATTTCTGCTGGGAAACCTTGCATTCTCCATTGTCCCAGACATGGAAATTTATTTTCAAGGTGGTCTTTAAGAGGTTGTCTATGTAATTGAAACTTCAGGGATGCTAGTTTTAATTGAGTAATTAGTATATTATTCTGCTAGTTGCAGATGGAATGGATGCAAGGATCAAAATTTTCTTTTGTTTTCATTGAAATGGTCGAAAGATTTCCATTTCTCAATGAATTGAAACGAAATGCAAGTAGAAAATTAAACTTCACATGCTTCTTAATGAACATACCAAAAATGGTTGAAAATTTTTCTTCATGTTAGCAATAGTTCCAGAAATTGGTTAAAGGTAATATTCATATTTTTTTATTAAATGAAGGAGGAAAATGATTGATTAAAACCAAAAAAAAGAAGAAGATATCTCTATTTTTTTTTCAGAAACAGTAAATAAGGGGAGGTAGAAGTAATGGAAATGAGGAGGCAAGTGGACAATTTATTGTAATACTTAACTTACTATTTTTTTTACTTAAATTATTATTTTAACTGTAACTTGTGTCAAGTTACCTACTTCATGTATATTATAAATAATTTCATTTGCTTAATAAAAAGAAGGCAACATAACCTGGTGCCATAGTAACTACTCTTTTGCCAATCCCTTGGAAATCATCTTCTGCAAAATGTGGATACTTACTCCTTTGCGCACTTAGTGAGAAGGAAAAAGCTGACAACTTTAAAAGGCCCAACAGAGAAATGGGTTGAGATTGGGGTTGGGCCAAAAATTTGGGATGGGCTAGGTTGAAATATCCCTCTAACGTGTTCTAGAGTGTCCAGATGTGTAGGGTAATGTAGGGTAATGTGTCCCATTCCTTATATGTCCAAAATTTAAAAATTAAAAATTGGATACTCATTTTAAGATGTTGGAAACATGTCTATGTCCTAGACGTGTTTGATATTGATACTCTGGCCTAGGAGAGGAGTCTGTGCTTCATTGCTGCCTACCGTCCACCTCTCTTAGTTTCTACCGAATGTGAGACTCTTTTGTACTATGTATGGTCTTTTTTAATTATAAAAGATTACCATAATTTCATACTACTTGAAAAAAAAATAGTTCTAAAATCTTTTATAGAATTTTTTTTTTTGGTAGTAATGATTTATTGACATTTATGTTTACTTCTTAATTCCATCCAGTTCCTTTATGTGGGTGAATGTGTAGGCATAAAACATTCCAATTAGTTACTCACAATGCTTATTGTCACACATTCATATATTTTACTATATGTTTTCAAGTGTATCCACGTGTTTCAAAATTTTTTCATCGTTTTCACTATATTTTCTAAACAGTTCCATTTCTCTGGTGATTCAAACAATACACTGAAACAAAATTTTTGATCCTCGAGTGGATGCCTACTCTTGTAATACTGATTCTGTTGTTACTCTTCAGAAGCATTTTCTATCCAACCCATGTTTCACTTCGGCATACCAAATTTAGTCCTTCAAAAACGATTGTTATCTGATGGCATCATTTTTTTTTGTAGTGGAATTTTGTGGCTGAGATTTTTGTTTTTTTTTTTTTATAAGTTGTCTGAAATAGTTGTATTCAAAGCTGCCAAAGGGGGTGAAACGTCAAGAGAGAGCATAATTACAATCTGAAACCTTCCAGAAAAGAGGCAAATGAATATACACAAGTGGTTACGCTTCTGAAAACCAAAAGTATAAGAGCTTCAAAAAGTCATCTTTAAATCTATGAGGGGACATTTCCTCCCCTAAAAAATTCTCCTATATCTCTTCTCCACAAATATTGTAATAGACATGATGGTCCTAGGTTCCACACCCTCCTTATATGCCTCCCTGCACAACCCCCCTTGCCATCCCATCAAAATTTTCTAACTGTATATATGATGTTATAGAATTCTCATTTATAGTTGAAATAAAATAAATAAACCTGATGAAATGTATGAAAGCACACTTTCATGTGATATTTCATTATTGTCTATTAGGCATAATTTTGCATTAAAATTTGTTGTTGCATGATCTGATCCTTGAGAACTTTTTGGTCTAGAACACTTGATTTTTGATATTAATATCCAACAACGCACCCCAGGCTGGTGATATGATATGGATACTGATGTGTGCTGGATGATACTCTATACAATCTTCCAAAGTTCTAAATCTTCCGTGAATGTAGGCCATGTTATCAACAATAGTGCTGCATCATTCTCAAGTAGTACTTACACATATTGTGCAATATTCAAAATTATATGATACTTCTAAAACTGATTATTTTGTTACTATTTTCATATACGGAGAAAATTTTAGGAATATTTTGTTTTTATTTTCAGTTATTTCAGGTAATTATTGTGGTGACCTTTTTACAATCATTTACAGAGTTCTTGGTGTTACATTAATTTGGTGTTGTAATTGTTGTTTGGTTTGTCGTCTTTGACCAGCGATTATCTACTGAAAAGAAATTGAATGTAGTTCTAGAAAATTAGATTTGTCTTATCATATTTTTATTTAAGTTGTTACTTAATTTCGATGTCTTTCAGGATATGGCCTGCGACACATTCCTGAAAATTGTTCAGAAGTGCAGGCGTAAATTTGTTATTGTACAGGTTAATTTTACTGAAATATCTCTGTCAAACTCTTGAATTTTTCTTGTAAAATTTGTTACCTGCCGTCCTTGTTAATATTAAGTGTGTCATGGTTTTCTTCTCTTATTTCCAGGTCGGTGAAAATGAACCATTTGTTTCTGAACTTCTAACAAGTCTTCCAACAACTATAGTGGATCTTGAGCCCCACCAGATTCATACATTTTATGAATCTGTATGTCTATCTATGCCTCAAATTATGGACTTCTTAAAGAAAGCTTTGTGTTTTTGATGTAACAATTGTTTCCCTGTTTTTTAGGTTGGTAATATGATTCAAGCAGAATCTGATCCCCAGAAGAGGGATGAATATTTGCAGAGGCTGATGGTGCTTCCAAATCAGGCAAGATTTCTATAAAAGCTCTTTTAGTTTCAGGAATAGTGTGTTTCTTAATGCTTCTCTCTATAGTGTTTGTGTGTGTGTGGGTGTGTGTGTGAAGCGAACTCATGAGCATACACACCCTAGTAACAACAGTATTTGTTGCTTGTGCCTTATGATATAAATTGTTATGCAGAAATGGGCAGAAATAATTGGACAGGCGCACCAAAGTGCAGATTTCTTGAAGTCTCAAGATGTGATTCGGGCTGTGCTTAATATATTGCAGGTATGGCTTTTTAATCAACACAGGAGTTTTCTTTGGATCAGTGGAAGTGTTCTATGTGTCTCTCATGAGGAGAATGTGCTTAATCTGTTGCAACTTGTTTCTCTCATGAGGAGAATTTATGCTTTTAGGTATTTTGTTTCAGACTTCTTGTGGATGAATTGGTTTATCAAATTAGTGTCATCCAACTTTGTTTTCGATTGCATTTGAAGGCACCAATTCATCTTGTAGTGTGGAGTTAATTAAAGACAATATTGGTGTCTTTGAAAAGAATTGTAGACCATGTTCCAAATTGATAACATACTTTCTCTGTTTTTGTAGCTACCATGGGCTTTATGAAAACAATCAAACTAGATATATGACGCTTTGACACAACATCAATAGGTCATTGAAAGGATCTCAGACCCACCAAAGTACAAACCTGTCAATATGGGATCCAATTTGAGATTTTCCTTGAGAGATGTCGGGAAGGCATTGAAATTTATATGTATTGGTGGAATAGGCAAATATCTAATGCTGTAAGAAAATTGTTTCGTCAAATAATTGTGGTAGTTAGCAGGAATGCCTCCATTTCCATGGATCATTCATTCTAACACTGCCTCCTAGACTATTTATATATCTTCCATTTGGAATTGCTTAACTATTTTTGATTGATGCAAGCTTGCTGCATTCGTGAAAATTATGTCATTTATCGTGTCTTGTAAAGAAAAAAAAGTGATTACAGGTAATTAATGTGATTCGATGATTTTTTGTTTTTTGTTTAAAAGCTGGTAGTTGTAGATGAATTGTTTTTGTGCTATTCTTTAAAAGTGGAAGTCTTTATGCTGAATTAGTTATTGTTTTGTTAAATAAGAACAGTGACTATCTGACTGATGTTGAAACATCCTTTTTCTAGAATCTTAACTTGGGGTCCATATAATATGGTTTATAAGTGTGTTTTCCATGCAGACATATATTAGATTAGTACTTGCAATACCCATAGTTCATGCCCCTTCCAATTTGTTTTATACTCCTCTTATGACATGGCTTGGCCTATGCTTCTCAAACTTCTAGAGCAGAGGATTATGAATTTGTAAATGTGATTCATAATTGGACAGGCTCTCTTCCACATTCAACTCATTGTCTCTTAATGATAAGCCTGATTTATGCAAGTCGTTCTTGCTTGGCAGACGAACACGAGTGTTGCCAGTTCACTTGGAACATATTTTCTATCTCAAATTTCACTGGTCTTTTTGGACATGCTTAATGTTTACAGGTATAATTTCCCATTATAATTTAGACTTCAACCTTTTCAGCTATGGAACCTTTTTGGTCTTGACATCAGAGAAATTTAAATTTTCAATGGCTGCCTGTCAACAATTAATATTTGATTTTGATTTTTTTAATCGTTTTCAACAGAATGTACAGTGAGCTTATATCGACCAGCATTGCAGAAGGAGGGCCCTATGCCTCTAAATCATCTTATGTAAAACTTTTGCGGTAAGATCAATTGTTGAGATTTTATTTTCATCTTTGTGTATTGAGCACAGCATTTCTATTTATTTATTTTTTACTATGCTCTTTTAAACAGCTCAGTGAAGAGGGAAACCCTTAAGCTCATTGAGACATTCTTAGACAAGGCTGAAGATCAACCCCAAATTGGAAAGCAATTTGTGCCCCCCATGATGGACCCTGTCCTTGGTGATTATGCTAGGAATTTGCCTGATGCAAGAGAATCTGAAGTCTTGTCACTTTTTGCTACAATAATAAACAAGTATGGTATCTGATTGTTCTCATTTTTGTCATTGCAACATTTTCAACATTTCTTTCCCCATCTGTTGGGAGGGCAGATGAGTAGCACTTACAAATGACAGCTGCTTATTCTAATTGACATGTTTTTTTTTTTTTAATTGACCAAAATAAGAATTGAACCTGACCCTTGCCGTGCCATTTTTTAATAACTGTACTGCAGTGATTTGGCCAGTGCATGTTTTCAAAATGTCATACATCTTAGGAACTTGTAAATTGGTTTGTCCTCGTTGACCTTGATACTTTGTTGTGAACGAACCCAGTTTTGAACACTATTTCCCTTTTCAAGTGTTTAACACTGCTCCAACCATTGTGGAGTAGAGGTGTTAAATGGCCCGTTTCAAGTAGGCCCATTAGTGCCATTGTGCCATGCCCAAGTAAAAACCCTTAGGCCCAGCACGACCCGTGTCATGCAGGGCTCGTGCTGTGATGGCCCGCTAGGATTTTTTTTCCGCCTCATTTGTTTTTTTTTTAATTACTAAATCCTTCCATGATATTTTTTCTAGCTTGTTTACTTTGAAATTATTAAATGTTATGTTTAGTATTTTTTTTGTTGGTCTAATTATCTAATATCATTATTTTTTACTTTGTATTTGTTATTATAATATTTAGTTTAACTTTAGTATTTTTTTCAAAATTGTTACATAATAACTCCAAGGAGGGTGGCTAAGTAGTAGCCGGCCACAAGATATATGAGAGTAATCCCCATTGGTCTTGGGTTCGATACTCTACAGGCTCAAAAATTTCCTTTGGGGTCACCCCAAGGGCCTTACACCAAATGCCCACTTTACCTGGCGCGTGTAGTGGGGGTATGCACCGCTCTTGTGGGACTAGTTGGTCAACCTAGCTCTGCAGCAGAGATTGGAAACCCACAGTTATCAAAAAAAAAAAAAATTGTTACATAATAATCATTAGTTAGTAATAGTTAATTAATTTTAATTTTTTGTTTGAATATTTCCACAGAATAATATTAATTGACAATAAAATAGAAAATAAACATTAACACTTGTTGAAAAATAAATTCAAAATAAAAAGTCTTAATGGGCCTTCGTACCGTGCCTTGCTCCCATTCTTGTTGTGCCTTGCTAGGCCTGGCACGGCCTACTTGATCGTGTCATGCCCGGCATGACCAGCCAATTACTTGTGACGTGTTGTGCATGCCTCCTCTAATCGTGTCATGCCCGTGCCGGCCTGGCCCATGTTACACCTCTATTGTGTAGTCAATTACGTTGTGAACTTTTTAATTGATTCTATGCTAATTGCAATCTGAATTTGCGGTGGGTTTTATTTGACGTATTTTTCACTGAGTTTTTATGACACTGCCTAGAATTCAATTTAAATCCTGCATTGCTTGTGAAACTGGTGGCAAGTCATTCTTTCTATAGTAATCAGCTGATGCTTTATTAGAAGCTTTTATATGTTTCTACAATTTTCTTCTGTTGTGTTTCATTTTCATTATTATTTTTTTCGTATGTAGGTACAAGGCTGCAATGATAGACGATGTGCCTCGCATATTTGAGGCTGTTTTCCAATGTACTCTGGAGGTGTGGATGAAAGCTGTGTAAATTATGAAACCGATCTATATATTATGGTTCATGGTATCTTGGTTAAAGTATGGGTGGGCTTTGATATGACTTCTTGTTGAGAATACTAATTGCATCCACCTGCCATACTCTGTTTGGGCCTTTTGTCCGTCTCCTGAGATGTGGTGATATGAAGTCAATTAAATGAAAGATCAGAATAAGAACAAAAATGTTGGATTTTTTTTATAAAAGAAGTTATTTTTTAATAAATAATTTGATTTTTGACAGGTTTGAAACAGCTATTTTAGTTCTGTGGTTGACATATCTGATTGCCCTTTATTACAGATGATTACGAAGAATTTTGAGGATTACCCTGAGCATCGCCTCAAGTTCTTTTCACTACTTCGTGCTATAGCCACACACTGTTTTCCCGCTTTGATTCGATTGTCAAGTCAGGTTTGTGTGTAAATTTTGTGCCTCTTATTGTGTTTTGTCCTAGCACATAGGTCTCTTAAAGTTTTGCCACAGAGAAAAGCAAACATCATCGTATGGTTGATATGGTCATATATTTATTCTTTTAAACATTTTTCATTTTTATGTAGTCTTTTTTAGTTTCAATGAGCTCATTACTGTTTCTGATGTTATCAGCAACTAAAGCTTGTCATGGATTCTATCATATGGGCTTTCCGGCACACAGAAAGGAACATTGCTGAAACTGGGCTAAACCTTTTGTTGGAGATGCTGAAGAACTTTCAGGTGTGATTCGTCCTGTTGTCTTGAATTTGTACTTATCAAAAAATGTTGTCTTGAATATGTATTACTTTATGCCATGGGAGGCCATTATCTTACTGTGGGTTTTTTTTGGTAGGCTTCTGAATTCTGTAACCAATTCTATCGGACTTACTTTTTGACAATCGAGCAAGAAATTTTTGCAGTCTTGACAGACACATTTCATAAACCTGGGTTCAAGTTGCATGTCTTAGTGCTCCAGCACTTGTTTTGCTTGGTAATGGATCTTTCTTTGCCTTTTCCTTTTCACTTTCATTCACAATCAAGTACGTTACTGTTGTAGTGATGCATTTTTAGGCGGAGTCTGGTTCATTGACGGAGCCTTTGTGGGATGTGTCGGCAGTTCCTTATCCATATCCAAATAATGCAATGTTTGTCCGCGAATACACAATAAAACTATTGGGTACATCATTTCCCAACATGACAGCAACCTGAGGTATAAAATGAAATTTCAGTTTTAACATTTCCTGTTCTCTGGATATCACTTATTGAGGGAGGGGGCTTTTCAGGTAACCCAATTTGTGAATGGGCTCTTTGAGTCAAGAAATGACCTTTCGACATTCAAGAATCACATACGAGACTTTCTTGTGCAATCAAAAGAATTCTCAGCTCAGGTAAACAAGGGGAAGGTCCAACTTTTGCTTTCACTGCTTAATTTGCTTGGAGATGAATCTGCTCTAGTAGATGATTGGGACATTCTGTTAACAGTGTGGTATTTTTGTGTTCTTGGTTTATCGTATTTGCTATAATTCTGAACGGCCATTTATATTTATTCTGTTTCATTCAGGGTGACTAAACCTTCTTTAAAAATGCCTCTTCTTCTTGTGCATGGTTGGGGTTGCAATAGTTAATGAGCATGTAGTAGTAGTTTAGGTTTAAGCATAATAGGAGTCTGGTGGTGTTAAAATAGTCGATTTAGGTGTAGCATATCAGGAACAGTCTGTTCATAGGGTCATCAATATGTATTTAATTGAGTTGTGCTAAAATTATTTATAAAATTTGGGTTCATTTTATATTAACCTTTTCTGCCATAGTGCCATTTTTATTCGTGCTTGTTTCTTTAGCCATTGTTGAAAATGTTATACCATCTTGTTCTATCAAACTATTGCTTGTTCCTCAAGCCAGAACAATGGGGACCAATGAGCTTGCAATCATACTATTGGTAATGTGAAGGTATTCCAGTGTTGTCGCTTTTTAGGGTCAATTTCTAGGGGGTTTTCTAGGGATTCTTTAAAATGTAAAGGATTGAGAATTTGAGTATAACTGTGACCAGTTCCCAGCCTGATGGCAAACCTCTATGAATTGAGGCCAAATGATTGGTGGACAGTGACTACTGTTGTGACTGTTTAGTCAACACCATCTATGCATTTCACGAACAGGATCCACGCCTGTCAAATGCATGTACAGTGCATATTGGAAGGTTGCGACTGTCCTTGGCATTTCTTGAGGCCAAATTCTTGTGAGGCCTTGGGTTGCAGGAGGACCTGCCATAAACATGAGTTTGTGCCAGTTGGCAGGTTGACAAATGTGAGGCCCAATGTATGTCTAGATATCAAGAATTAGACCTAGAGGAGGTGAATAGCTCTATTTAGCAAATTTAAATTATGTTACTCAAATTTTAACTTTACTTCAAAGAGAATAATTTTATCACTTCAATCATGTGAGGATTAATGTCCTAGTAGATGCAATCAAATTCAATGACATGCTATGATTAACTATAGCAATAATAAATAAAGCAATATTTAAAGGTAAAGACAATGCACAAAATTTGTTGACATGGAAACCATTACAGATCAATCGTATTTGCTTTGGAAAGCCCTGGGGCGCTGACCCAGATGTGAATCCACTAGAAGAGGTTTGATTATTATAGACTCTATACAAATACCGACTTAGTCCTTCAAGTCTTGTTGACGATTTGAATCTTCTCAATCTCGAATTCTCAAGTACTCTTCAAGTGTATCCGCCTCTTCGAACTTCACGAACGGCAAATTCTAATCACAATTGCGAACTTCACGCAATTTCAAACTCTTCCGATTGCACAAATTTGAACTCCACTAGCTTGCACTCCAAGAACGATGTAGAAGATGAAATTCAGTTTCCTATACAAAGGATTTGATCTATGTATGCATCATGAACATGGAGAAAATCTTTTGAAAAAATTTAGAAACTCTCTTTGATAGTAGCTAAAAGTTCTCTCACGAAATAGGGATCAAATCCTTATATAAGATAGGTTTTGGAAAGCAAAATGCACTGTTTGAATTCAATTAGAAAACTGATCTGCGCAACATTCGTTCCCACGAATTGCCCACAAATGGGTTTTGAAAAATTCGTTCGACTCAAAGAAGGAACAAATAATTTGTTAAAAGATACGAAAAGTTCACTATTTTATTCGTGAGAACGAATATGGTGTAAAACCTCCGTAGTTCTAGTTTTAGATCAATAAAGCATAATAGCTCACTTGTCAAATGATTTTAAGAATAAGGCAAAATCAAATGAGCTACTATTATCCATTGAACAATCTTCACTATAAATATTAAAACGGTAGAACAAACTAGATGCATGAGAGTGTGTGTGAGATAGATCAAATACAAAGTCACCAAACACTTACCAATCATTGCCGTACGAGTATGAGACAGTCATGCGAAAATATGATAGCCTTTAACTGGAAGCAACCACATCTTCAATGGTCACAAGGCTTGAATACTCTAGATTCAATAACTTGGTAGACTTAACAACTCAATAACAGTTTTGTCAATCACAGATTAGCCAACACATTTGACGAATTGTCCTAACAACAAACTTTACTTTTCCAGTTATGCAGTTGAAACTTTGAATTCATGCAAAGAGTAGTGCTTTGCAACTCCAAAAGATAATTAATATATTTTATAAAAATGATCAATTATTGTGAATCCCTCCTGAAGTTTTTCTTTCGACTGAATGCTAACAGCAGGTAGAAGTTTTGGGGAATTCTGGGCAGATATGATCTGCTCTATATACAACTATAGAGCTAACTGGTGAAAAAAGGGGGAAAATTGGTATTTGTAGCTGATCCAACCTAGTTGGGTCTTAAGTTTTTTTTTTTGTATTCTTAGTTGTCTCATTTTAGTAGAACAAAATCAGGGGCATAAATTTGGTGAACTAGTTTGATATTTCAAAATTAATCAAGATCTTTATTAATTTGGTGGTACTAATGTTAGATGAAGAAAAAAAATATGAAAATGGAAAAAAAATTTGTAACTGTGATCAAATTTGTGGACAATGTTGCTAAATTGTTTTTCTGGTTTGGTTTGTGGGAGTTCATAGTGGAAGTTGGATGGAAATGTTTGGTAAAGGATTGAGAAGACAGCAAGCAAGCATTGGAGTTTTTTAAAAAAATTGTGGTTTTTAACAGTAGGTCTCTACCTGTTCATCCTGTTCTATGGTTAGTTGATTGTCTAATATCAATGTAAAACTGTTTGTGCAGGACAACAAGGATCTTTATGCGGAAGAAGCTGCTGCTCAGAGAGAAAGGGAGCGACAACGGATGCTTTCCATTCCAGGGCTTATTGCGCCTAACGAGATACAAGATGACATGTTGGATCAATAGATGGGCTAATCTTGCAGTGGAAGATTTTCATGGGTTATAACTCTGGAGTTGCTATAGCACCTGGAGTCTATCACCACATATTTACCAGATCAGTAATTTTCCCCCCATTTTTTGTCATGTTTACGGAAATTTTCTTTAGTTTTGAACCGGTGAATCGTGAAGGTGCCCCGTGCAAAAGCTTGGCTGCTGATAGTGCTATTGGCTGGTTGTAGAGTACTTAGATTCTAATGTAGGAACATAGCAAGACATCGTACGGGCTCCTGAATTCAGCTCGTCATTGTAATTTGTGACCCAAAGTTGAGATGCGAACTGTTGAAATGACTGTCTTTGACGATCTACAGTAGGTGTAATGTATACAACTTCAGCAGGTTGTGCAGAAATTCTTTGGTTTATAGTTGAGCATGATGTATTTTGGTATTCGGTTGAGAGTTTTGATTTTTGTTCTCTTAAATTTTGGTGATTTCTGATGAACATTGAATTCTGTCTCAAAAGATATGGTCGTTGTCGTCTTCGTAGTCATCATCATCATTATTTTTGTTTGTATGAAATGTGGATAACAAAGTTTCGGTTTACAAATATGGATTTTGTTCGAAACTGATAGGAACTTGCATTTAATCTGGTGACATGAAATTCACGGTTTCTATAAACCAGCTACGAAGCTTTGGCAACATCTAATTAAGAGGCTTCTGCTCTATAATGTGTGTGTAATAGGTTTGGCTTTCAAAACTTGTAGTTGTATGCAAACAAATTAAATTTCTGACTTTTTCCCCAAGCGTTAAGTTCTAGCAAGAGATCAATTATATCGAATTTAAGGCTATGTTTTTTTCCTTTTTTTAACACTTGGTGTAGTAGGCAAGTGTTAATTTGAGCAACTTTTGTCTAATGGCAATTTGAACAAGTATTTTTTTTTTCCTTTTTCCGACTTTAATTTTTTTTTAAAATGACAAATGTATCCTTTTCATTTGTTTTTGTTTGGATTTTTTTAATTTTGATCATTTTTTTCAAATTGTCTTTTAATGATTTTGTTTAAATTTTATACAGAAAAATAAATTTAATATTAATAATTTATATTTTTTAGGCAAAATGTTTTAATTAATATTTATTTAAAACTAAAGAATAAAAGTTACAAAAATATTGGTTAAAATTACAGACAAAAAAAAGATACGAAATAGACTATTTTGTTAGTTTAAGACAAAACAAGACTAAGACTAAAATTAGAGGATAAATTTTTGTAATTTGTTAATAAAAATAAAAAATGTCAGTCTCATTTTAAAAATTTTAGAATTTTTTTTTTTTTGTAATTATTAGAAATCTCTAAAAAGATTCAGTGTAATTTGTCATAAATATTTTAGTAGATTTTATTTTATATTTCTAATTATTTTTTTTATAATAAAAAGTATTGATAAAAAGTATTTTAAGAAAAAGAAAAAAAAACAACTTAATAACATTTTAAGTTGCATGATTATTATTCTTATTTTTAAAAAGGACAACTATGTCCACAATTTAAGACTAATACTCTTTATTACTGAAAATGAATATAATATTTTTTATATAAGTACAATTAGAATAATTTTATTATTAAAATGAAGCCTATTATTTTGTTGGGAAGCTACGCAGAGCTATTATTACCCCGTGCTTTTCCTACCAAGTCGGTTCGGTGAGGCATAGTAATAACAATAAACGAAAAGGAAAAAGAGATTGGGAGAATTTTAAAAAACTTCAGGAAAACAAAAAATTCAGGGAGGAGGAAAAAGCAACGCTACCCTTTGTTAAGCAATTTCGCTTTCTCTCCAGCTCTGTCTCTGTATCGATCATCAAATACTGGTATATACACATATAATTGCCAGTCGACGAACTCATCATCAATTCTTGTTCGAAGAAGCTCCTCTCTCCTCCCCCCTTAAGAAAAAAAAAAGGATTCGATCTGATTCTTTTACACAGAGAAAGAGAAAGAAATCATTGATCAAAATCGATCATGGGACAAGCCTTTCGCAAACTCTTCGACACCTTCTTCGGCAACACTGAGATGAGGGTACTTTCTCTCTCTTATCTCCCCCAATACATCTTTACACACATGTGCATGTATGTATCTATAATCGTTAATTTACCTTTTTCATGTGGACATAATTTATTTTAGATTCTTTCCAGTTATACTTCATGCAAATCTTCATCGTTCTTCTTAGTCCCAGAGCTTCAGATTATGATTTTTTTTTTTTCTCGTGGTGGTTGTGTTAATTTGCTTTTGATTTTTTGGGTGGTCTTTTGTCGGTGTGTGGGAAGGTGGGTGGGGGGCAAAGGATTAATGGAGTCATGTTATCCCTCCACTTGTAAGTTATAGGAATAGACTAAGCCATTTTGCAACTCTTTTGGCGGGAACCAAGTGTTTTAGGCTTTTGGAAATTATGGTAAGATTACTATAAATGTTCCTTAATGTAGTAAAATCGGCATTGTGTTTACTTCATTTCCAAACTGTTCCTGAATTGGAACACTAGCAGGGGTTACCTCAGCTGGTAAGGATTTGAGGATAAAGGACAATGTCTTAGCAGGTAAGAACTTGAGTGTAAAGGACTATGTCCCCAAGAGACCTCAGTTTGAGCCACACAAAGGCATGCCTCGTCTTTTACCCAATACATAGTTCTTGAGGGCGGGGTCGCATATCCGAAGTTTGCTCTGACAGTCATGCGCTAAAAGGACCTGTAGTTGGCAGGTCTCCGTCATACACACACACACACACATGTAATTTGAAAATAACTATAGTATTCCTAATACAATGTTTTATAAACTTTTAAACCCGCCGGCATGTCATGGCCATCCATGTCCTCCAAATTACAGGTGATTATTGCAAATAGGTTTCTTCTTCTGACTAATGCCACTTTATAGGTGAATGTGAGAAGCACAGAGCTGCCTTGATGCTGTGAACTCAATTTAGCAATTGGACATGGTCTTTATCCCAAGTGCTGGGGATTGGCCCACAGTATGAAATGCCGTTGCAATCAATAGGAACAGGGTCATCTGCATGGCTTGTGAAATACACGACCTTCCAATTATACAATCTAGGTTTACTTTTTTGTTTTGTGGTCACTTGTTCACTTCGGAGGTTGAAATGCCACTGTGTTTTCAAAGCCTTTCAGGCTCCTACAGAGGCTTACAAAGAGAATTTTTGGCCAATAAATATCTGGTATTATGGTCTGTTTAATCAGTGCTTGGTAATTCTGAGATTATGAACCATGCTTAACCATGTTTTTGCGAGAGCTTACCTGATCTATGCAAGCCAGTAGACCACTTCATTGCATATTGCTTCAAGTTGGAGATGCCATTCACGTGCAATTTCGTTGAAGTTAGTAGTGACTTCAGGTTATATACACTGCTGATCATGCCTTACATTTTGATCTTAGGTGTTGGACTTCCTTGTTTTAGTCGAGGAAATCTTAAGGTGTGTTTGTATGTTAGAAGGTTCACAGTGATGTAAGGGTCACAGGCAACAAACAGGGGAGGAGAGGAAGAGGGATCGTAAGGTTAGGAACATAGGATATGTGAAAAACATGTCCAAGTAGGGTGGCCTACTAGTAGAGCAGACTACCTTTGTTTGGGGTCTGAATTTGAATGAAATATATGCACTTCTTTTGGTTCTTATTATCCCACCCTATATTGGAATGTGATAGGATACTTGTGTGCCTGTAGTAGAAGGATAAAAGGCCTGAACAAGAGGCTTGAAATGTTAAGAGTTCCTTAAGTGGAATTGACAAACATCATCAGAAAGATGGATGTGAAGGCATTGGTGTTTTATTTGGTTTAGGAATTTTTAT
This sequence comes from Nyssa sinensis, assembly GCA_008638375.1. Lineage (NCBI taxonomy): Eukaryota > Viridiplantae > Streptophyta > Magnoliopsida > Cornales > Nyssaceae > Nyssa > Nyssa sinensis. The sequence continues at coordinate 37,474,157 of CM018037.1, read as the reverse complement.
CATAGAAGGTTTTCTTTAATGCATTGTGAATGGGAATCAATCTTGTCAGCTACTTAAGTTTTGCTTTTAGTTCAACAAATGAAACTAATATGGACAACGATGAATGTCAATTGTGTTTTCTTCTACATTGTAGAGGGTTAGCTTAAATCAACACAAACTCCTCCACTGCTCTTGGTTTGGTAGGTGATGAACTAGTCTTTTGTAGCTACTACCCAATCTTGGCTAAAGATGGTGTAGAATATTCCTTGAAGATGCAAGGACATTGATGTCTGTTGCATTGCCCTAGTCCTAGCTCATTGAGGTTTTGATATACATTGTTGCCTCAGTAAACTAGTACTTGGACGTTACTGCTCTTGCCCCATTATTTTGGCAAAGATTCAAAGCAACATTAGAACTAGGTGTATGTATAAATGGGTTGAAAATTAATAGGTACTTTGTAATCTCGATTTGTATGCCAACAAACAAGGTCGAGGCCAGGATTTTACTCTCGGGGGGGGGGGGGGAGATTTTTGCTAAATGTTTGATCATATTCAACTCAACAAAGTCTTTATCCCAATTACTTGGGGTCAGCTACATAAATTTTGTCTCGCCATTCTTCTCCATTTAAGACCATTTCCTCAGTTAAACTACATATTATCGTATCTTTTTTAACTACCTCTACCAAAATTAATTTTGGTCGCCCCATCCCCCTAGCATGACTATCAATATGAACCATGTCGTTTTTTCATACTGGTGCATTTATTGGTCTTCATTATACATGGACGTACCACCTTAACTAGTCTTCTTTCATTTGATCTCCTATAAGTGCTACTCTTAGTATCTCATGAATATATTCATTTTTAATTCTATATTTTCTTGTCACATTCAACTCAACATCCTCATTTTAGCTACACTCATTTTATTAACATGTTTCTCAATTGCCCCACATTCTATTCCACACAATATTGTTGGTCTAATAGTTGTTCTGTAGAATTTGCATTTTAGTTTTAAAGATATACGTCAATCGCACAATATGCCATACACACTCCTCCACTTAACCCATGTTGCTTTCATCTCCAGTTTCTCCTTCAACAAGTGAACCTAGATAACAAAAATTTTCACTTTGTATTAATTCTTGATTTTCACTCTTCAATACACCTTCGTTTATATTTCTAGTTTTACTAAAGTCACACTCAAGATATTTAGTTTTTGTAGTACTTATTTTGAATTCTTTTAATTCTAAAGCCTCTCTCCAACCATCTTCGTTTATATTTATCCCACTTTTCATTTCATGAATTAAAACAATATCATAAGCAAAAAGCATACATCATGGAACTCCATCTTGTATATGCTTAGTCAACTCATTAATTACTAAAGCAAAAAAAGGAAAGGACTTAATGTTGACCTCCGATATAGACCTATCATGATGGAAATTCACTTGTTTCTCGAACAATTGTCCTCACGATAGTTACAGTCCCATCATACATATCTTTCATTATTTCGTTATATCGTTTTGTAATTCCTTTCTTTTCTAAAATCCACCATATTGGATCAAAAGGGACCTTATCATAGGCTTTCTTCAAACCAATAAATATTATAAGAAGATCTTTATTCTTTTCTCTATATCTCTCCATAAGTCTTCTAAATAAGTAAATAGTTTCTATTGTTATTCTCCTGGCATAAACCTAAATTGATTATCCGATACAGTTGTCTCAAGTCTTAATTGGTGTTCAATCACTCTGTCCCAAAACTTCATAGTTTGATTCATTAATTTAATGTCTTGATAACTTATACAATTTTGGATACTTCTTTTATTTTTATATAGGTACTAAAATAATTTTTCTCCACTCATCATATATTTTCTTAGTTAGTATGATCTTATTAAAAAAAATTGTTAGCCAAGGCAAAAATTCGTTAGCCAAGACACGCCTTAGATGCGTATCTCCCCTAAACACTTCCAAACCTCAATAGAAATACCATCTAGTCGTAAAGCCCTTCCAATTTTCATCTTTCTCAAAGCTTTTTTACCTTGAACCTTCTAATCCTACAAAAAAAAATATTTTCCCTATTGCTCATAAAGTTCTCTACACTTAAGTTTTTAATTTGATTTTCATTGAATAGCTTCTCAAAATATTTTTTCCATCTGTCTTTAATTTCATCATATTCATCAAGACTATTGAATCTTCATTCCTTATGTACTTAATATGATTAAAATCTTTGTTTTCCTATCAAAGCAAGAATCCTTTAAAAAAAAATTGGCTATCCAAAAAAAACTCAAAAAGTTTATAATGTTTCATTAAGAGGTCAAATTAAAATTAAAATTAAAATCAATGATCAAAATTGTTTCTTTTCCATCAGAACGGCCAAAAAGTTTCCGTTTCTTAGTGAACCGAAACGAAATACTAGTAGAATACCTAAATTCACATGTTTCTAAAGAAACAAAGTTGTTTTTATGAAAACATATTGAAACTAGTGGAAACATAATGAAATAGTGGAAACATTTTTTCTTATCAGTAATAATTCTAGAAGTTGGTAAAAGATAATATCCATTTGTTTTTTCAAACGAAGGAGGAGATTGAAGGATTAAGATCCAAAATTACAAAAATATATTTCTATTTTTTTCCTCAAAACTAGTAGACAAGGAAAAATAGAAGTAGCAGAAATAATAAGTAGCTAAACAATTTATTTTGATACTTAGTTATTAATTATAATAAGCTTAAATTGCTATTTGTCTTACTTATTATTTTATATTTAACTTGTGTCAAATTGTTCACTTAGTGGATATTACACAATATGTACTATATATCTATTATATTATGGTATTTTATTTAATTATAATAATTTCATATTAGATAAAAAAAACTAGCTCTAAATTTTTTATACTAGTTTTTTATTAGTAAAGAGTTATTTGGTATTAATGACTAATTTACATTTAGGTTTTTTTTTTTTTTATTTAATTTCACCCTAATATCTTCTTGTGTGGATAGACGTGTACCTAAAACTATTTCTTGTTAATTAATTGTAATATTTATCTTCACACATTTATATATTTTACTTCATATTTCTAAGTATTTTTATATTTTTTAATTTTTTTAATCATTTTCATATGTTCTTGAAACGTTTCTAAAATGTTTTTGTTTTTTGGGTGACTGGAAACTTGATCCTTGATTAAGGGTGAAGTGATAAAAATTTTAGAGGAGGGGGAAAATATAAATTAAAAAGGTATATTTGAAAAAAAAAAATTGACCCCCTCCCCCAAGCCCCACATAGCTTTGTCCTTGGTCTCGTCCTTGCCGACAAATATTTTCTCTGTGTTCTTCAAGAAACCACCCGATGTTCTTGGTTTTGTGTTACATTCTCCTAAGAGTAAAGACTCTGTAAACTACTCGCGCTTTTTTTTTTTCTTCCTGAAAACTATTGCGTTCTCACTCCTCTTTTTTCCAATGATAAGATTACTCTCTCTCTCTCATTTCAACTTGAAAAAATGGGATAAGTTTTTGATAATTGTTATTAGCATGATCATAATTATTATTGATATCATTGTTGATATGAATTTTATTGGACCTTTTTGATCTAGTTAAAAGGCTCCAGGTGACATATTTTTAGCAGATTTTATGATTTTTAGTTTTGTTTATTTTTATATCTATATGTTTTTGTGTTATAAAAGGAAGAAATATTATTAATGAAAAGAAGGCCAAAAATGGGAGGATTAAGAATCCTTTTAAGTACAAGAGAAAATGGAATAAATGCACTAACACGAGAATAAACTGCACATATAACCCTTGCAAACCCTTCTTTTTTTGGGGGGTGTGTGTGTGTGATTTTTTTTTTTTGGGGGGGGGGGGGGGGGGGTGTTGATTTGACCCTTAACTGCCGTCATGACAGAGGTTCTCCTCTTAGCCAGGAAATCAACATGTTGACTGGCGGAACTAGGAATCTATCTAGCATACACGTCTAAGGCACTGAGTGTTCAAAACCTCTAACATGATGTGTACATAATGCCAAGAGCCCAGGGACTGAGATCTTTTTCTGCCTAGTAGAACCTCTGTGTCATTCTCAAGCAAATAATTATTGGTAACCATAGCAGAGGATTCTTTGGAGCATTCAAAGAGAGCCAAAATCTTTGTTTAATAGAGAACTAGGAACCTGTCAGCCGAGAGAAATAGAGAGTAGTTTTTGTGATAATCAAAGAGAAAAGAAAATTAGTGCTAAGAGCAAGTAAGGAAAAGTATATTTGAAATTATGGTTACCGACCATTCTTTCAAATATAAACGGAAAATCTCTTTACGAATATCTTTAGCATCATCAGAAGTCACACTTTTTCTCTTCCCTCTCTCTACCCACATTGCTTGTGTTTGCCCTTTTCTTGGGTTTAATACTTCTGGGATGTTGTTTTGTTTTTTTTCTTTTAAATGAGCATTTGTCTTCATATGTGTTTCTCTTGTCTGTAGTTGGGCTTTGGCTTGGTGCTTATCTGTACTTTTGCAACTGTGCTTCCACATTTATTTCTCTATTTTTGTTATCCGGGTGTTAATTCCTTGTGTGTAATCATCCTATTCTCAGCTTGCTTTTATATGATCCCATCTTCACCCATAAGCATACAATTACATGTCTATCTTTTTCTTTTAAATAATGGGGATTTTAGAGTTTATGCCAGCATGTCCTACTATAGATTAATGACTTCTATGTGGCCTTGGTTTTATGTTTGTGGTTGTTAATTGAATTATGTAGGTTGTGATGCTTGGCCTGGATGCAGCTGGTAAAACAACTGTACTGTACAAGCTGCACATTGGAGAAGTTTTATCGACTGTCCCTACAATTGGTAGGTCATCTTGACTATGAAAAAGTAAACTGTTGACATAAGGGGTTTACTTTACTTTTGGATTAGAGCCATTAGTTCACTGTAGGATAGAGCTGTTCATCAGAGATATTCTTATTATGCTCTTTTTGAATGTTTACTTCCTTGTCAATGTCTTATTATCTATTGAAAGTCTAATTAATTTGCTACCTCCCCCCTTTGAAAACTTCAAACCCGTTTTTAGCAAAGAAACCAAGTTGTTTGTCAAAAGAAGCAAATTGTTGAACTTGTGCCATGAAAATAGATTATTTTTCTTCATTTAGGGACACCCATGCACCAGCTGTGGGAAGAGGCATAGAAGAGAGACCATGCACTTGTAATATGAAAACATTTCCATCCTGGTCATGTGATATTTAACAATTTTCTTCAACTGAATAGAAAAGGAGAAAATGAAAGTCAAAAAATGGAAGTTGATTAGAAATCCATAAATGCATTCAAATAAAACTTTTGCTATTTTTTTGGCTGAATGGGAGAGAAAGGAAAAGGAAAATTGTGGAGAGACAGGAATTAGATTTCGATCATGTGAAGGGTAGAAATTGTAAGAGTGGTTGCTATTTTGTGTTTCTATTTAGATCACTTTAAAGTGTTCAATGTAGGAGCTCAAACTCCTTATGCATGTTTTGGTCCTAAGTTCATGCTTGGGGGTTTAGGCCATTGCTTTCTTGTCATCTTTTCCTTTATTACGCCCTGTATATTTTCTTTACATTTCATGGAAGAAAAAAAAATTCTATAGGTGATAAACATCTGTAGAAACATTAATTGATATATTTCTTAACCTTATTGGCAAATGCTAAAAAAAATTCTTCACAAAATATGGAAGGATTGTGTTCTTTAAATTGTAGTGGTTTTAAAGGTGATTTGTTAAAATAAGTTAAGAAGGGCTTTCCAGTGATAAAAGCTTGTTGAGTATTCAAGATGTATTGGGAACCACTATATTGGACAAATTGTAATTTTTTTGGTAAGTATATCAGCCAAATTGTAATTACGAAGAAATGTATTTTGGTTTTGGTGTATGCTTAAAACGTTGCATGAGATATGTTTTTGGAGGTGTGGTTATCTTTACTTGCAAATTATGCTTCCATAAAAGATGTAAATAGTGCAGCAGTTATATGAGAATGTTTCTGTAAGTTGAGTTCTTCATCAATGATAGTTCTTTGTTCTCCTTTATCTTTAATATTGTGATAGTGTTGTTTTACAATTTTAGGCAATGTTTTCCTGTTACTAGTGATAACAAGCACGCTTTACAAAATATGTTGGTGAGGTTTTGATCAATTTAGGTTTATTTTTGTTGTAATTGCCTTCATATGAAGATTTCATTCTAATATGGAATCACGAAGCAGTTGTGACAAGATAAGTAGGTAGAAGCATGTTTTTCTGTTGATAGAACTCATCTTTCATTAAACGTGCCAACATAATTTAAATTGCTATTAGAGGTGACTCAGGTGAGATGAATTTCATATGAGAGTACTCCAGGGTTTTTGTTGGCCAAAAAGTCGAAATTGCTTAAGGATGATCTCAAGGGATGGAACATTGAGGAAGGCATAGATTTTGCACAATATTCATGATTTGGATATTAGGGAAGAACAACAGGTTCTTTCAGGGGAAAAGATGATGAGGGGAGCATTAAAAAGGGAGTTGGGGAAACTTTTGTTGTTTGAAGAGATTAGCCGGCGTTAGAAATCAAGGGCATTATAGCTCAAGGAGGGTGATCAAAATACGAAATTCTTTCATAGGTTGGCTAATGCACATAGGTGGGGGAATCGGATTAGGCAGATATTTGTGGATGGGAATGTTATTTCTGCTCCTGTTAAGGTGAGCTAGTCTATTGTGTATTTTTATGAGGGCCTTTGTGCAGAACCTGGTGCAAAGTAGAGCTTTGTTGGATGGATTGGAGTTGTGTTTATTGACCTAGTAGGTAGGGAGTGGTTGGAGTGTCATTTTGAAAATGAGTAGGTCGTGGAAGCTTTGAAACATGTAATAGTGATGAGGCACCTGGGTCGGATGTTTATACGATGGCTTTCTTTCAGGCTTGTTGGTTTGTTCGTAGAGAGGATCTGATGTGAGTTCTGCATTTTTTCATGAGACGGGTTTCTTTGAGAAGAGTTTCAGTGCTACATTTATTGCTTTAATTCCGAAGAGAAGTGGTGCTCAACATTCGGGATTTTTTACCTCTCAGCTTAGTTGTCAGTGTGTATAAAATTTTGGCTAAGGTGTTGTCCTTGCAACTGAAAATAGTTTTGGGCAAGGTTATTTCAGATTTTCAGAGTGTTTTTTGCTGGAAGACAAATGTCAGATGTAGTGTGCTGGTTAATGACTGTGTCGATTCTAGACAATGCAGTGATGTTCTGAGAGTGGTATGCAAATTGGATATAGCGAAAGCTTATGATCATGTGAGTTGGGAGTTTGGAATAAGAAGTTGTGGGTTTTAAATTATGATTTGTTATTTAAATGGCTATGACACTTTTTTTAGTGGGAGGGATTTGTTGTGGAAGAGAGTGGCAGCTTGCAAGTATGGTTGTGAGTGGGGTGCATGGGTCTTGAGGGACGTGGATACTTCTTATGAGACGGGGGTATGGAAGAGTATTAGGTAGGGTTCGGAGATGTTTGTTAGACATGTTGATTGTGTGGTTTGGATTGGGGAGCGGGTTTGTTTTTGGTTTGATCATTGGTGTGGTGGAGAAACTCTTCGAGTTTGATTCCCATCTCTTTTTAGGATTGTGCAGGATCCTGAGGCTTTCTTACTGAGTTGTTTTCTCTTTAATCTGGTGGTGTTGTGTGGGAACCTTATTTTCACCGGAATTTTCAAGACTGGGAAGTGGATTCAATGGTTGCTTTGATGGGTTTGGTAGCTTATTGTAGATTTTTTTTGGGGGTGAAGCAGATGTTGTTTGTTGGGAGGGGCATTCTAGCACTAGTTTGTTCTCTGCTGTTCCTACTATGACACTCTCTCTCGTAAGGATAATGGGTGTTCTCATTACAAGATTGTTTGGAAGACAAGGGCTCCTTTAAAGTTGGCATTCTTTGTTTGTACACATTTTTCGATTCGATTTTGACAATTGGATTTTTTTTTTTTTTATCAGTACGATTCTGACAATTGATAATTGGAAGAAGTGAGGTTTTTACTTATAAAAAAGGAGCGAGGTTTTTAATTGGTAAATGGATGTTGTATGTGCTATGCCCATGAGAAAACAGTTAATCATTTGTTATTGCATTGCCAAGTGGCCCATGTTATGTGTAATCTACCTTTCAATTATACGGTGTGCAGTGGGTACTACAAACATAGTTATGGACCTTCTGTTGCAATGGCAGGTTCATTGGAGTAACGGGAAGGGTGGGAAGGTGTGGTTCACAGTTCCTCTTTGTTTGATGTGGCGTCTATGGAAAGAATGCAGTTGACGGATTTTTAAAGGATTGGAATGCTCTTCAACTGCATTTAAGTTGTTATATTTGCATTGTTTATGTTGTTGGGTTGGTCAATGTTGCTCATTTATGATAGTTACTTCAGTAGATTTTTTGAGTGATATGAGAATTGGGTAAGGATTAGGGTGCTTGTCATCAATTTTTTTTTCATTTATATGTACGTCTGTCATGTAAATGATGCACTCCCCTTTTGAGTGTTTTCTGAATAAATTAATACTTTTTTTAAAAAGAAAATGAGAGCATTTAGAAATTAAAAGAAAATATTAACTAATGACTACATGGTGCAGTTAATAAATGATAATGGAAAATAATATGAACAGCTAGTGATGCTTCCTTATATACAGGTGTCCATCATATGGGAGTTCTGTGTAGTCCCTTTCCTCCCTACATAAAGGCTCATGAAAAGGATATTTAAGTCATGAGTGTTTTTTTTTTTTTTGGCTAGTGCTTAATAATACATTTCAGTCATGTTAGTGTTAACAACTTTTGGACAAAATGGAAGGTGGGGGCATAAGAAAGGAAAACCCAACACCTCTAATTAGATCCAGTATTTGCTTCGATATTTTCTGTACGAGTAGGCACATCATTATGATCAGATGATGGAGTATAGGTGCCATTACGTTCACTTTAATTTATTTTTTTGATCGGTATACCATTACACATTTTGGTAGCTGATGCATGTTTTATTACATCTTGTGGGTTCAATACACAATTCATACAGAATGAAAGAACAAAAGAGCATATTTAGTTTCTGGGACTTGTTCTTAATTCATTTGTAAGGAAAGAGTAGATAAGAAAAAAAATGGATTAGGAATTATATATGGCAATATCTGCCATCATTGTAATAAAAAATATAGCTTTGTTAGTTTAGAAATCAGGTATTCTGAAACCATCCGATCACATTAATTCCTTGTCTTCATAGGTTTTTCCCCCTTTTTTTTGTTAAGATTATTTAACTCTGGCTCTACTTCAATAATTTGCTGCATTGCCAAAAATTGATTCAACGGTTTCAACCTATGCCACATTGCCAAAAATTTTTTTTTTTTTTGATAAGTAAATGTAAGATGTATATTAAAAAGTGTCCAAGAAGGACAACTAGGGCAAAGCCCCAAGAAGCTTTACAAAGGTCTTAACGACCCCAAAAAATTAACAAAGGAAGAAACAGTGACAGGGAAAGCCTCTTTGGCCCAAAAAAATAAAAAGCGCAAAAACACGTCTTTGAAAAAAGGAGCAGAGAGTTCTTCATTTTTAAAGACGCAGTTGTTTCTTTCCTTCCAAAGACACCACAACAAACATATAGGGGCGAGCTTCCAAATTCTCTTGATCTCTGCTGAAGGGTTGTGCCCTGTCCAAGCCAAAAGAAGGTCCCTGACTGAACCAGACATAACCCATGAGACACCAAAGAGAGCAAAGATAATATTCCAACAGCTCCAAGAAACGGGGCAGTGAATGAGAAGGTGATCCACCGTCTCTTCTTCCTTCTGACAGAGATAGCACCTACTAGCCAAAAGGAAACCTCATTTCTTCAAGTTCTCCGCTGTTAAGATGGCCTTCCAAGAGGCTTCCTAAGCAAAGAAAGAGGCCTTAGGGGGGGCTTTAGAGTGCCAGATGAGTTTCCAAGGGAAAAGAGTGTTGTCCAAAGCGACCAAGCTCAAGTAAAAGGATTTGACTGAAAAAGAAAGCTTGTTTGGCCGACACACCCTCTTATCCTCCCTTCCTTCCGTAGCTTGGAAATGGCATATGTGTCCAAAGAAAGAGCCCACCTCATCTAACTCCCAATCGAAAAAATTTCTCCTAAAACGAGGAGTCCAGACAAGATTGTTCCCAACACATTCCAAGTACTCACGGACCCAAGCCTCCTTGTTGCTAGCCAAACTGAATAAAGCAAGAAATTTCATCCTAAGCGGCATGTCCCCAGTCCAAATGTCATCCCAAAATTTAACACTGCCACCATTTCCGATAACAAAAAAACATTGTTCATTGAAACCCCTCCACCCCTTTCTGATGGAACCCCACAAACCGCAATCGTGAGGCCCCTCCACACTACCCGAGCACCAACCTCCATAATCAAGCCCGTACTTAGCAACGATGATCTCTCTCCACAGCTCCCCATTGCTCTCTCCGAACCTCCATAACCATTTTCCTAAGAGAGCTGTGTTGAAAAGACCCAAGTCTTTCACCCCTAGACCTCCGAGAGACACCGGCTTTTTGATTTTGTTCCAAGCCACTAAATGAATCTTCCTACTCTCCCCTTCTTGTTCCCATAAGAAGTCCCTTTGAATCTTCTCTAGCTTTCGGCTGACTGACTTCGGCATGGTGAAAAGAGACATGAAGTAGGTGGGAAGGTTAGCCAAAGTGCTTTTAATAAGGGTAAGCCTGCCACCCTTGGAGAGGAACTCACCCTTCCAACCTAACAGCTTGCTAAAGAACCTTTCAATCACAGGATTCCAAACCCCAATGGAACGCGAAGGAGCACCCAAAGGCAGACCCAGATAAACCAAGGGGAAGCATCCCACTCTGCAGCCTAATGTGCTGGCTAACATGTCCATCTCTTGAATCTGACCAACCGGAGTGATACTGCTTTTGGAGAGGTTGATCTGCAACCCTGAAACAGATTCAAAGCACCCAAGAATGCATCGCACAAAACGAAGTTGGCGCACTGTAGGATCACAAAAAATAATGATGTCGTCCGCAAACAGAAGGTGGGAAATGGTGACCTCCCCTCCCCTTCTGTCCCCAACCGGAAAGCCTTTGATAAGGCCAACCTCCTCCGCACGGAACAAAAAACGACTCAAAGCCTCCATAGCAATCACAAAGAGAAAAGGAGATAATGGGTCCCCCTGTCTCAACCCTCTAGCAGAACGAAAGAAACCTGTTGGGGAGCCGTCGACGAGAACCGAAAAGGAGACGGTAGATATACACGACTGAATCCACTGTCTCCGCTTGCACCCAAAACCCATCTTGGTCAGCATAGCCATCAAAAAGTTCCAATTAACATGATCGAAGGCCTTCTCAATGTCCAGTTTGCAAACAAGCCCTTTCCTTTTCTGTTTTCTCCTAGCCTCAATACATTCATTGGCAATGAGAGCCGCATCCAGGATTTGCCTACCCTCCACAAAGGCACTTTTACTGGAAGAGATGATGGTACCCATAACCTTCTTCAATCTTAAGGAAAGAACTTTTGCAATGAGTTTGTAAATGCTACTGACAAGACTTATGGGGCGGAAGTCCTTGATTCAACAAGACAACATATCTAGGTGATTACATCTTCCACCTAATGCTTTTTGAAGGAATTTTTTTGCATAGAAACTGAAATAATTGTGTCATCTATGTAACAAGGAGGCTCTAATTCTTTTTTCTTTTTTTGGCCTTAGACACCCCTAATGTGCACTGGATACTGACACCCATTTATCTTTGTTTCATATGTTTTTACAAGAAACAACCCAAATTTGATGTGTGTCCCTGTTAGTGCTCTCTAGGAATTGTTGCAGTGTCAATGTAGAATGTGGAGAAGTGAGTATTTATGGAAAGCGTGGAAGACATCAATTTTGTTAGTGTTGTGTTTTTATAAAAAGTTTATCCTGTGCTGTGTCACTAACAATTCTAAGACCGTAAAATAAGAAGAGTTGAAAACTTTGGTGGTCGATATGTCAAGAAAGTTTGTCATCAATCATTTATTGACTTTACTGAAATGTTTGCTTCTTGCTAATCACATAAGAGTCTGAAAATTCGAATTCACTAGCCTTTTTTGTACCTCAATCTCATTTTTTAAGTTAGTATACCTTCTCTGACTTAAAATTGAGCATTCTTCATTCGGAAAATGATCCTGACATGCATTTAGTGAGCTTAGGTGTGAGCTTGTCTAACCTTCTCTCAATCTTCCAAGGCTTCAGCTGAGGCAAGATTTCAATGGAGAAAACTTTATAGGGACCACCATTATGTAACGGCACCCTCCTGAAGATGTTGTCATATTGTACAGATAATCACGTGCATCTTGGACATGCATTTTGTTCACCGCATCTATGTGGCAATTCATTGTTCTTCGGTCATTGTGTTAAATGTTGAATGGGGACAATGGGGGATATATGTTATGAATTGTTTCTCTAGGTTTACGTGTTGATATCATTTTGTATGCTTTGTATTATTTTCCGGACTTCTCATTTGTTTTGTGCATTTAAATTATTACAATGGTCACAATCATGATTCAGTGTATTATTGATATTAAGTCAGAGCCACAAAATTGATTTTACTTGATTTAATACTTTCTGATCTAATGTAGGTTTCAATGTGGAGAAAGTTCAGTATAAGAATGTTGTATTCACGGTGTGGGATGTAGGCGGACAAGAGAAACTAAGGCCATTGTGGAGACATTACTTTAATAATACAGATGGACTGGTAATGATTAATTTTTGTGGTAGTATGTTGCTGGATGTTTCTTGTCGGTCATAGATTTTCATTATTGATTAATATCAAAATATCTTTTCCTTGCTGATTGTGCTGTCTCTGCTATTGTTTATGCTTTTAGCTGCTTCTGTGCCCATTACCATTTGATATCTCAGTGGCTTTATATCAATGTCAAAGTAGCATTGCAGTAATTTGGTGTCCTCATAGTGTTTAAAATCACAATCTACATGTTCCCTTACATTTATCATCTAGATACAGTCCTTGACCTTTGAAAAAATGTCTGTTTTTTTTATTCTCTATATGCAGATCTATGTTGTGGACTCTTTGGACCGAGAGAGAATTGGAAAAGCAAAGGCAGAGTTTCAGGTTATATATTCTGAGTAAATAATGACTCAAATAATCAAGTTGGGAGCATAGTTTCTAACTACCTGCTTGTTCTTCTTTCAGGCCATCATTAGAGATCCATTTATGCTCAACAGTGTAATCTTGGTATTTGCTAACAAACAGGACATGGTATGCTCTACTTGTTATTTCTAACTTGTTATCATACACATCAATGAAGTAGCAGTACATGTTTTGATGTATTTAGACCTATTGGATGAAGATGCAAAAACAGATGTGTGTGAGATTTTTTGATCTTCAAATTGTTTGAAATGCTACCTCCAAAAAGACTGAATTCTATAAAGGGGATTCTAAAATTTTGGTATGCATAGTCTGCACCCTTTAGTTTCTTCTTTTTAACTTGAAAAATATATACTATAGGAAGTAGGAACAAGGTATTTTCTTAAACTTAGAAAGTTTGGTTGTACGGTTACTATTATGATTGAAACTAAATATCCCATTTTGGTGTGTTTCCAAATAAGAGAAGAATGGAGAGGGGGAAGAAAAATGGAAGCTTGAGTCAACTATATAGTTATATCTGCTATTACTTATTACACGTGTATATATTACAATACATCTGTCTGCCATGTTTGTGCCTGCTACCTTTCCAGAAATTGTGGCATCTATGTCAAAAGCATGATTAATCTATGTTTTATTCATTTCCTGTGACATATTTTAGATGCAAGAGGCCATGATCGACCATCTAGAAAACACGGGATGCCAATAGAAATGTCCATAGTGCAACAAGTGCTAAATGCACCAATAAAAAAGTGCGACATGGCTCATATCGAGGGTAGTGCTAGGGGATGGGGCAATCAAAGTTAACTTTGGTAGAAATAGTAAAAAAAATATATATGATAATGTGTAACTGCAAGAATGGTCTTAAATAGAGTATGTAGCCGACCCCAAATAGTTGGGATAAAGCTTTGTTGAGTTGTAGTTAAGTATCTTGGGGTTGTGCTCTCTTCTTCCTTGAAAATGTCTCTCTAATTTCATTAACATGCCTGATCAAGGATCAAAATATAATTTCGGTCTGTCCGGAAACGAAAATGTTTCGGAAACATAATGAAAACGGAGAAAAAATTGAAAACATGTGAAAACATAACTTAAAATTTATTTATTTATACAAATAAGCCTATTTATTGAATATGTGTGCATTTTAAAGCATATACATCATATTCATGATAAATGACATAATAGATATATACTATGTAATATCCACAAATTAAATAATATGACACAAGTTACATATAAAATAAAAAGTAAAATAAATAGCGATTTAAACCTATTATAATTAGTAATTTAGTATTAAAATAGTTGTTTCTCTACACTTTATTTCTCCTACTACTTTTCTGTTATTTTAGGAAAAATAATAGAAATATCTTCTTGTAATTTTGAGTCTTAATTCTTGAAAAATAAATGGATATTGTTTTTTACTAACTTCTAGAATTATTGTTGATAAAAGAAATGTTTTCCCTGATTCGGTATGTTTTCACGGAAACAATTTTGTTTCTATGGAAACATGTGAATTTTGATATTCCACTAGTGTTTCGTTTCGATTCCTTGAGAAACGGAAACGTTTCGGCTGTTTCGATGGAAAAAGAACGAAATTTTGATCCTTGTGCTTGACGTCAAATATAGACCTCAACAAATGTGAATTTTGATAAATTTTTGGCTTTGTACCTTCTTATTTAACAATTAAAGAGGGTTTAAATGCAAGAAGAAAATGAAACAATAAAAAATGTACATATTACGAAAACTAACAAAGTTTCCAAATGCATAGGTTTAGAGTTAAGAATATTTAAAGGAAAAAAAAGTTGAATTCTTAAGAAGATATTCGAAAGAATGCTCAACTAACATTGGCAGTGGCTTTAATTCCCTTCGTTAGAAAATTCCCTAGTATGATACTAAAAAATGTATGAATAAATTGCTACTATTAAGGAAAAATATATGTTCTCCAGCCAATTATTTGACAAAAATCCTATTTTTGCAGAATGTATGATATTCATGTCTAAGATTTAGGGATCCTCGTAGCTATTCATTCTTCCTTTGGGTGGACAAATTGTTGTTTATGAAATATCATTTTCATGATTTCTTCCTATTGTAATTATTTGCTAACACTAGATTTGTTGAGTATGAAAATTACGTATCAATTTTAAATCTGTTATTTGAACTAAGAATTATACCCATAACCATGGATGTAAATTAAGGTTTTGCGGTATAACGGTAAAAAACCACAATCGTGATTTTTTTTTCAAATGCTAGCAAACCTCTTAAAATTCACTAATACACATATTTTGACAACAATTTATTATGTTTTAGTTCTTTTATTGTTAGTTTTTAACTTTAAACGCCTAGAAAGATGTTTTTTTTTTATAATAACACCTAAAAATATGTTTTACTATTTTGTATGAGTTTTTTTAAAAGATAAACTAATAAGAAAGTATCATTTGATTTGAATAACATTGCAATAACTAATACAAATAATAGGAAAAAATAATTATAAGTATGAAAATCAGTTTAATATGATTAAATATAGGATAAAGAAATTTAAAAATTTGAGGCCAAAAAGCCATTTTCGAAGTCATATCGGCCCGAATTTTTTAGTAACTCTTTTTAATTTTTTGAATTATCTTTTTAGGTATCTCTCTTGTATTTAGATAAATAGGGATCATGAGGATTCTTTGAAAAAAAAAAATCAAAATAGCCGTATCAGTCTTGTAGCGGCTGATATAGTATAAATTTTGGTCGCACTAATATATTGACCTATATCGGTATCGGATGGTTAAAAAAATGATACATATATCAGTCGATACGATATGTAACGGCCATTATTTAAATCCATGCATGTAACCCACCCAATGCCACCCCAATTTTTAATTATCATTCAGGTACAAAAGCATCCTAGATAAACCCAATATGTGCTCTGCATCAACTTGTGTCTCAGGGTAAAAGATATCTGTAATATCCTCCATCCAAGCTTTCTAAACATTAACATTTTATCTGTGAATGTTCATGTTGGTGGAGTTTATTCCAACTGCCTCTACTTTGCGGGTGGACATGAAGTTGATTAGAGGCCCTTTTACCAAGTAGCGGAAGGCAAATCATATTGCCTTATTTTTTGTGGTGTGCTTAGACTTTTTTGATCCACCACAAGCATCCCAATAGCTTAGTATGGCATATGTTGTCTTTATATGTTCCTCAAGGGTTGGCAAAACAATCGTGGTCAATTAACCCCATGAAACACATAATTGTTGTTTTTTTTTCCCATATAGCTTTTCTATCCACACATAAATGTTGTGCTGGGTACTAGAAGGCCTGTGGGCAGGTTTCGGGCATCCCTAGAAACACACGGATTATCAGTTGCCCACACTGTTCACCTGCACAAATTAAATTTGGATTTGCATTGGGCGCCTACATTATATCTTAGCAGCAATAATTCCTTGGTTGCAAAGCTTGATTTTATGTGGTGACGTGTTCAGAAAGGAGCAATGACACCAATGGAAGTGTGTGAAGGCCTGGGGCTCTATGATCTTAAGAACAGAAAGTGGCATATACAAGGTACTTGCGCTCTTAGAGGAGATGGCCTTTACGAGGGCTTGGACTGGTTAGCTAGCACTCTCAAGGAGTTGAAAGCCACTGGATACTCTTCAGTTGGCACCTCATCATTCTAATCAACCAGGTACAAAAATTTCTTACCTAGGTCTTGTTTATTATCCAGAAATTGGCAAGCCATCTAGTTTCTTTCAATTTATTTCATGTGCTGACTTTGTTTTTGTCTTTTTTCGCTCAGGTTTACTTGAGACCTCCTATGGATAAAACTGAAGACTAGGCAACTACAAATTTAGAAGTCGTGAACTCTAGATGATTTTTCTTGGTTGTGTTTTGAAAAGATAATGAAGCTTATTTGGTGTTTACTCCAGGCCTTAATTGGCACTTTGATCAGTGTGTAAATTGGGAAATGGGCCCTGCCATTAGGAATTAATTGGATATTGGGGGTTTATATATGATTTGCCTATCCCCTGTTATACGAGATATTCGTAAGTGGATTTGATATATTACATGACAATGTGTCATTTTAATGACACTATATTATATGTATTATGTTTCACTAAAAAAAAAAAAAAAAAGTTATATACACATAACAAAGTACAATTAGAATGACACATTGTTATGTCATTATATCAGACTTATTCAAGAATTTTTTTAAGTATATTCTTTAGTCTTGGCGCGTCCCTGCATGTGTAGATATATATAGATATAAAAATATAAAGGTGGGTTAGTGGTATTATTACATAATGATCCAACAATTATACTGCCTTAACCTTTCTGATTGAATTTACAAATTGTCACTCAAAGTCTATTCTCTCTCACATATCCAAAATGCTGCTTTATAAATTCTCTACATAAATAGTAATAGAGATGATTCCTGATGAAATACCTCCTGGAGTAATCTAGTTTTGCCACATCCTCAACCAAAAGAATCAACATCATCAAAACGAAACAAAACTTGTGAAAAAGACAAGTCTAAGTGCTTCTAAGCATCAAACTGACAGTGGTTATTGTTGTCTCTCTGTTCACTGCAATGCTTTCTTTACTATTGACCAAAACACAAATGGGCGCCAACCAGAAGGCAACCAGTGGATGAGTCTAGAACCTTGGCAGAATTGAGTTTGCTTGACGGATTCGGAAAAATACAAATAAGAAGTCTAAGAATGATCGGTTGTAGTTGTAATTACACTGATATAAGAGAGGGCGATACTGAACCCTGATAAATAGTAACCCAAAATCTCTCGTAATTACATGTAAAATCTTGTTTGGAATGAATTAATTGTCATTAATTAAGTTAAAAAATTAAATAAATTAAATTTTAATAATTCGATGGAGATATTCCCACTCTGTCGTGAGTTGAAACAGGTGAGGGGTGTAATAAAGTCTTGTTTGGAATGAATTAATTGTCGTTAATTAAGTTAAAAAATTAAATAAATTAAATTTTAATAATTCGATGGAGATATTCCCACTCTGTCGTGAGTTGAAACAGGTGAGGGGTGTAATTTCTCACGGGATGGGATTGGAGATGGGTCCTCTGCTCCAAATTCTGCTCATTGTCATCCCAAATTCATATTTTGAAAAAGATAATAATAATAATAAAAAAAAAAATTATTCTTACATCCCAAAATTAAAAGACAGACCAACTTTATGGGTAGGAGGGAGTACATTTCTGATTGGGCTCAGGTTTTAGCGACTTGGGCCTAATACCGTCAGCCCAAGGTTGCCTGCCTTAAGGTTCATCCAACCCAATCAAGTAAGAGCCAATAGTATCCATCTCCGCGGCAAGCTAATGTGAGCAGGGGGGCGAGCATGCGCACCAAGCGTTGCGTATGGCACACAACTCGTGAGATTTCCCCTGTGCTTGTTAATCACTGAGTCAATACCGGCGATTTCAAACCTCAACACAAACAATATAGATATAGATGTAGAGAGAGTGTGTGAGAGAGAGAGAGAGAAACAATTTTTGGTTCTGAAATCAGAGAACTAATCAATCTATGAAATTGCTTCAAAATCCCTAGAAATGAAATTTCCCCAAATTTGAATGGAACCCCTAACCCTAACTCCAATCACGCCCATCGGATCCTCCAAATGTGGCTGTTTTCGTATCATCTGGACACATCGCCACTTCCCTCTCTTCTTTTCCGGTGGCTGATCAATTGGGGACTGAGTTTTTTCAAGGATCGTCAGCAGTTCGTCCTGTTTGGATTCTAGGGTTTTGTTTTAGGTGGAGAAAGTATGAAGATTGGGCAATTGGGTGTCTGAGCTTTTTGAGGATAATCAACAGTAGCAGAGAGAGAGAGAGAGAGAGAGAGTAGTAGTAGACAGCTGTGAATTGAGGAGATAGGAGATAGCAAAAGAGAAAGGGGCAGGGGATGGGAAGTTCGGACAAGGGAACAGGTGTGGTCGATTGCAGTGTTGGGACCATCGTTTGGGTTCGGCGACGGAATGGTTCGTGGTGGCCTGGTAAAATACTCGGCCCTGACGAGCTCTCAGCTGCTCATCTCATGTCTCCCAGATCCGGAACTCCAGTCAAGCTTCTCGGAAGAGAAGACGCCAGTGTGTAAGTCTCCTTAATCTGAATTTTGGATATAAATATATGTGTGTCATATATACATATACATATTTCATAGTTGAATATTGTTGTTACATTTTTTCTAAAATGCCCACTTGCTAATTGCTGCATGTTAATTATGCACTGTGAATTGTTGGGTTTCATCTTAAATTTTATGTAATTAACTATTGTG
This sequence comes from Nyssa sinensis, assembly GCA_008638375.1. NCBI lineage: Eukaryota > Viridiplantae > Streptophyta > Magnoliopsida > Cornales > Nyssaceae > Nyssa > Nyssa sinensis. The sequence continues at coordinate 37,454,819 of CM018037.1, read as the reverse complement.
ATTATGGTTTCATCATTTTTTTACAAGAGGTTGTTTAGTGTTTTTTTATGGCATTGATGGATGATAATTCATCTTGTATATTATAAAGAAATTCTTGTTACCATCATCAGTGGAATCGAGTTGTTTGTTAATCATGTGGTTCTGGGTTGATTTTTTTTTTTAATAGTAAGTTTTTTAATATTAAGTGATTAAAATGCGGGTAAGGTTGAGATTAGCCTGTGCAAAATGCGAGTAAAACTGCCTAACTCCATCTCTCCTAGACCTTGCCGAGTGAAGGAGCCTCATGCACTGAGTATAGCGCTTCTTTTTAAGGGATTAAAAATATATTTAGAACTAAAAGACATGCTTTTTTTACTTTAGCATAGTGCAGGAATGGAGTTTGTAATTGTGCAAACTAAAATTTCTTACAAATAGAAACGAAAAGAGAAGAAGGCCTCAAGCTAAAATATTGAATTTTAAAATCAAATCATGAATTCGTATGACATATATGTATAGCGTGTGTATTGTGGTGGCATGATGCCATGATTTTCGTACTTAAAGAGGTGGATCAGGATGCTAATTAAGGCATTGATAGAATGAAGTATTCTTTACTCAATTACTACACTCCTTAAGGCACTATCCATTGTTTTTGATAATTATAAAAAAAAATGCATTGTTTTTTTATAAATTTTCAAACTGAATACTTATTCTCTCCCCCCCCCCCCCCCCCCCCGCCCCCCAAAACAAAAAAAAAAAAAAACTGATTAACTCTTAATTTAATGGACTTCTTAACCAAGTTACCCACTTAAATTGTCTCATTATGGTTGGTTCCTTAGTTGTTGCTGGCAAGCTTCAGATGAACTTCCAAATTTCCATTAGAAAAGAGAGGATTGAATGTCAAGTGTTGTGCTGTGGGATTGGATGAGGTTTGTATGGATGCTGGTCTTTTGTACCACAACAGACTGGATAAATTGAAGTCTTTTTTTTTTTGTGGATAAGTGTAAATTGAAGGATTTTCAATAAGGACACAGATTTCTTAAAACGTACACTGCCACTGATGGAAGGTGTAAACTGTTTGGTTTAATAAAGTGAAATATTCTCACATTGCCGAAGAGATATCTTCCTTGTGGGGCGTGGAGGCGGACTAGTTTAATTGGCTTGCCTGGTTCAGTGTAGTTCCATAAATATATTATGATTTAGTTATTTTTGGTTTTGTTGTGGACCTTGTGGCACAAGGGTGCTTTTCTATGAGTCTGGTAGTTGGTCTGAGTAGAGTTGAGGTGGACACCACTGTGTGCCTTCTTATTTTGCCTTAGAGCTTTGTAGGTGTGGAATTATTTACACCCCATGACTGTCTGCAATATGCCTTGTGGAAGAAGAGTCACCAATGGTGGAGTTTAAATGTTGAACGTAATTGGGCAATCTGGTTTCTTTGGACTTCAGTCGAAATGAAAGTTGACTTGATGATGCCTTTGGAGTAATCAGTTTGGTCATTTCTCATCAATGGAAGCCATTTTTGAAGAATAAAGATTCATTCTAGTTTACTCATGCTCAATTGTTCCTCCCAGTCGATCAAGTGTGAGATGCCTCTTCACAGGGAAACCCATTAGATAGTTGCTTTTAATCAAAGTCCAGTATTGTTAGCTAGTTTCTTTTAATCAAAGTCCATTATTGTTAGCTAGTTTCTTTTAATCAAAGTCCATTATTGTTAGCTTGGAGCAACATCCCAAGGGGAGGGGATAGTCTTGGCCATACATCTTGCTACCACATTATTCCAATGAACAGACCTGTTATCCTTTTGCTTGAGAACAATTGTCTTACAGTGTTCCATTTCATTTTTTTTTTTTTTTTGATAAGTAAAAATGTATATTAAAGAAGCCCAAAAAGGGCGGCAAGGGCAAAACCCAAGAAGCTTTACATCGGTCTTACAGACTCCAAAAAGTCAACAAAAGAAGAGACGTTTACAGGAAAAGCCTCTTTGGCCCAAAAAAATAGCAAACGCAAAAAAGCATCTTTAAGAAAAGGAGTAGGAAGCTCCCGATCCTCAAAAACGCGGTTGTTCCTTTCAATCCAAAGGCACCACAATAGGCAAATTGGAGCCAATCTCCAAATCCTTTTAATCTCTTTAGGAAGGATACACCCTTCCCATGCCAACAAGAGGTCTTTGACGGAGCCTGGCATGACCCATGAGAAGCCAAACGTGGCAAGGACGAGGTTCCAGCAGCCCCGAGTAACATGACAGTGGATAAAAATGTGGTCCACACTTTCTTCGTCATTCTTGCAAAAATAGCATCTGCTAGCCATAAGAAAACCTCTCTTCTTCATATTTTTCGCAATTAAAATGGCCTTCCAAGAAGCTTCCCAAGCGAAGAAGGAGGCTTTAGGAGGAGCTTTTGAATGCCAAGTGAGCTTCCATGGGAAAAGAGTACTTTCTTTATCAAACAAGCTTTTGTAAAAGGATCTAACAGAAAAAGAAGACTTTCTCGGCTTCCAGACCCTCTGATCCTCTCTACCTCATACTGCCCGGAAGTTGTTAATGTGGTGGAGAAAAAGAGTCCGCTTCCTCAAGTTCCCAGTCAAAGAAGTCTCTTCTAAAACAGGGTTTCCGGACCAACATATTCCCAATACTCTCCACATAGTCACTAACCCAAGCCGATTTGTTGCTAGCCAACCTATATAACATAGGGAATCTCACCTTCAACGGCTCAGCCCCACTCCAGACATCATCCCAAAACTTCACCCGATCACCTTTCCCTACAACAAAGCTGCATCTGTCATTAAAAGACCTCCAATCTCTTCTAATGTAACCCCAAAGACTACAACCCATCGTCCCTGCCGCGTTGCCCGAGCGCCAGCCCCCATTATCACACCCATACTTGGACGCAATAATCTCCTTCCATAAAGCCTTATCATTTTCACCAAAGTTCCATAACCACTTCCCTAAAAGAGCTGTATTGAAAAGACTTAAGTCCTTCACACCTAGACCCCCTAGAGACCTGAGGCTTTTTAATTTTATCCCACGCAACAAGATGGATTTTCCTGCTTTCACCGTCATGACCCCAAAGAAAGTCCCTTTGAATTTTCTCCAATCTTCTGCTAACCATCTTTGGGACCGAGAAAAGGGACATGAAATAAGTGGGGAGGTTGGCCAGGGTGCTTTTAACAAGAGTCAGCCTGCCTCCCTTAGAAAGGAATCGGCCTTTCCAGCCTGCCAACTTGCTATGAAACCTCTCAATCAAAGGATCCCACACCCCAATGGATCTCGCATGAGCTCCCAGCGGAAGACCTAAGTATGTCGAGGGAAAGCAACCCACTCTACATCCCAAAGTGCTAGCAAGAATGTCCGTCCCCTGAATCTCCCCCACCCGAGTGATGCTACTTTTAGCCAGATTGATCCGCAGGCCTGACGCAGCTTCAAAACACACCAAAATGCACCGAATAAAGCGAAGTTGACGCACGGAGGAATCACAAAAGATAATGGTGTCATCAGCGAATAAAAGGTGGGAAACGACTGTACATCTCCCCCCTCTTTCCCCCACCTTGAAAGCCTTTAATAAGGCCAACCTGCTCTGCCCGGTTCATGAAGCGGACTCAAAACTTCCATAGCGATCACGAAGAGAAAAGGGGATAGAGGATCCCCCTGTCTCAAGCCTCTAGACGAACGGAAGAAACCTGTTGTGAATCCGTTGACGAGGACTGAGAAAGAAACTGTAGAGATGCACAACTGGATCCACTTCCTTCCACTTGGCACCAACCCATCTTCTCCATCATGCCCAACAAGAAGCTCCAATTAACGTGATCAAAAGCCTTTTCAATATCCAACTTACAAACCAACTATTTCCTTTTCTGTTTTATCCTAGAGTCTATGCATTCATTAGCAATGAGAGCCGCATCCAAAATTTGTCTACCTTCCACAAAAACGTTTTGACTGGGAGAGATGATGCTACCCATAACTTTCTTCAATCTTAAGGAAAGAACCTTCGCTAGCAATTTGTAAACACTGCTAACCAGGCTTATGGGCCGGAAGTCTTTAATGCAAGCCGCTCCCTCCTTTTTAGGAATGATGGCAATGAAAGAAGCATTGATGCTTCGCTCGAAACCCCCTTCCCGATGAAAGCTCCCAAAAACTTCCATCACATCCGCTTTCAAGACAATCCAACATTTTTTAAAGAAGGTCATGGTGAACCCGTCAGGGCCTGGAGCTTTATCCCCGTTACACGCCTCTAAGGCTTTCTTCACTTCATCCTCCCTGAATGGAACCTCCAAATTGGAGGCTTCATCCCCGTTCAATCTGCTCAAAAGGATCTCATCCACTCCAGGTCTCCAGCTTCTCGGCTCTGTGTACAGCCTAGAGAAGAAATCGACAATACCCCTCCTGATGGGCTCCTCCTCAGTGAGAACATGATCATCAATAACAATAGATGAAATTCTATTCTTCCTGTAGTGAGATGAAGCCACACGATGAAAAAACTTTGTGTTGCGATCACCCTCTTTGAGCCAAACAGCCCGAGATTTCTGCCTCCAAGAGATTTCCTCCATCTTTAAGACCTGCCCAATTTCACCCTTTAGGCTTTCTCTCTCCACCCTTTTCTCTTCAGAGAGTGATCCCATCTGATCTTCCTTGTCTAGCTCCAACAGGTTATTCAGCATAGACTGCTTCCTTTCATATGAAAGCCTTAAAAACATTGCAAGAGACTTTAGTCTTTCTTTAAGACTAGTCTGATTTGGGATCTTGATTGGAGCAATTGGTGGTAGTTAGGATCTTGTCTCAAGATCAAATCAAGAAACTATTAACCTTACATGAGTGACTGCTAAACCTTACAAATGCCATTTAGCAATGCACTTAAATGAAATAAATCTATAAATTGGTAATACCACTCTATGTGATCAGTAATGTCTTTCACTAATCTTCAAAAAAAAAAATTTGTCTACCACCACAGCTTAAAGTGACTTAGATCTTCCTTCCAAGTAGATCAAAACTTTTATCCACCAAGTATTGCAATGTTAAGGATAGGAAGAATGAAAGAGATGTTGTAACCACTGCCAGATTGATCTTTTAGAAGGGTTTACTGTATCAATTGGTACAGTTTTCCTTGAATGATGCAAGAATGAGGTTGCATATTTGATGATAGTGTGGGGCTATTTTTTGAAAATCTAGCAGTCTTACTTTATAATTTTATAAATTGTGTTTACTGTACCCCTAGAAATTTATGAGTGCAGAACTGTTGGATTTTGTGGTCAGCTGGGGAAATAATTTTGGAAACGTTGCTTAGATTAATGTTTTGTTATCAAAAGCCAACAGGCACTGCATCTTATTTTCCTATTAATCATACTGCTATGTATGGTTTGTTATTTTTCACTAGAAAATCTGTAACAAGTGCTCCTCATGAATGTTAAATTATTAAATATTCCTAGAAATATTGCTGTTTATGTAGTCCTCGTTCACTTTACTTCTGTTTGTTAAGATGTCATTTGTGGTATATCTTGTTAGGGACTGGTACAATTTGGAGAAGTCTAAGCGTGTGAAGGCATTTCGATGTGGTGAGTTTGATGATTGTATTGAAAGGGCTGAATCTTCCCAGGGCATGCCTCCGAAGAAAAGAGAGAAATATGCACGTCGAGAAGATGCTATTATTCATGCTCTTGAACTTGAGAAGCAACTTCTGGAGAAGAAATATGGGAAGTTAGGCTGTTCTTCTAATGGTAAGAGCAGTAAACTTTCTGAAGCTGTGAAAAAAGAGTCACTGACATCTTCAGAGTGCTTGGGATATGGCAATGGAAAACATGTGTCCTCCAAGTCTCATCAACTTTCCAAGAGACTAGATACGTCTCTTGAGGATAAGAAAATGGATCATCCTCTATATACACAGAAAGTCAAAGAGGGAAATCAAGCAAGTGGGGATGATGATAATTCTGAAATAATAACTCGGACGAGAGGTTTGCAGGACTTTGGGCTCCGAATTGCCCCTCCAAAGCAAAAAATGTCTTCTTCAGTGGCCTCAAATGATTCTCAGAAACCTGCATTTGATAATAATGCTCATGCTCTTCCTACTGGTGTTCTTAGCCCAGGAAATACAATTCCTGCCAACAGTAAAAATTCTAAAGACAAAAGGAAAAGGTCACATGATGGATTGGCTGAGGAGTCCCTCGTCAAGAGACGGGATAGGCGTCGTCGTCTTGTTCAAGTACTGCAGAGTAGCTCAATGTTACCAGTTTCTCACTCCTTGCAGCCTGGTAGTAGTTCTGTTTCCCTCTCTATGTCAGGAGAAGAGCATACAGGAGTTATATGCCATCCAAAGAGCAGCAAAATTGCTTACTTGCCAGGTGAGTCTAGTGATCATTTGGACGATAAAGTACTTCATCCCAACCCAATGGAGATGCCACCCTCTCCATCTGAAGAGAGTAACGGTCCTCATCGTGCCACTTTGAGTGAGGAGAACACTTCTGGATCTCCGGAGGATACTGAAACTGATTCTCTGGATTCGGATACAGATGAAGAGATGACGGCATTTTCAGGTATACTTTTTACTATTCTAAAATTCTGTTAATAAAGCCATCTCCTTTTTTTCCCATATTATTTGACTGCTCCATGTAGTATTTATGCTCATTATATTTGAAATATTACTTGTTTGCCTCCTACTGGTGATAGCTTCTTTTATTTGAGATATCCATTATCGTATATTTGTAATGAGTTATTATTGTTGAAATTTTATAAGCATTAGACATGCACATCACATATTTTGTTATTGCTAATGTAATGTATTCTGTTTTGATGTCTGCCCAAGAATTTTCTTATCCCACCATGTGTTGTTATTTTATCATTGCCCATTTTACTATATAGGATGGGTTTAATTTTCCTGTAATTGTGTAAAATAGGCATTGGAGTGCTGCATAAGTTATTCAATGTTTATGTAGTGGACAAAGGAAATGAACCTTATCCTCTTTGTTGTCTCTCCCTCTCCTTGTTGTACTAGCTTGTGGCATCATCCCCTATTAGAACTTTGAAAGATGAGCAGATGACTTTTGATAACCATTTTGGTTGTGTGCTTGTTTTTGAATATTTATATATGTGGTGACAGTACGTGTATTTGAATGGTTATAATCCATGCAACGGGTTTGTTAAATTTAAAGATGCGATTGTCTGTTAAGTAGATAGTATAGTATATGTTTGATTATAGGGTTTATTAATTCTTATTCTACACGCTCCTGTTAGAAGCGTTGCTATAACCGTGATGTATGGTATTAACTGCTGGGTTTATGTTATAAGCGGACGCCGGTCCCATGACGGGTGTTGTGCCGGTGTGGTAGTCTACCTGCGGTTACCCACGAAGGGACACGTGATGATGGACCTTGTGGGGAGATTGGAACCGCAAGGGGAGCGAAGCTGCATCTTATATGGGCCAACTAGTGGAAGTTACTAGGCCTTGGGGGGGAGATTGTGATACTCTTGTCCCACATCGGTCAGGTGAGAAAATTTTGATTGGCTTATAAGGTACCACGAGCCTTGCTATTAATAACTTAGGTTTAAGTTTTTGGGTTATGTGGTTGGACTCTTTCTTCAGGTTATTAGGTCAACAGGTTTGGGGTGTTACATAAATGGTATGAAAGCTGGCTTTCAGAGGGTAGAGACTCCCAGAGTGCCTACTTAATGGGCAGCTGGAAGAGATTGGAATTGACTCTATGAGGACACTGTGGTCGTGTGTTTTTTTTTTTTTGGGGGGGGGGGGGGGGGGGATGTTATTTCCCTCATAATCTTGCTAATAATAACTTGGACTTATGCTTTTGAGCCATATTGTTGGGCTCTTTATTCAGGTTATTGAGTCAGCAAGCTTGGGGTGTTACAATTTATGTATATGTTTTACTTGAAGGACTGGGGGTTATTGATCAGACATTCATTTCCCAGTCTTGACCAGTATGATACAATAGCAGCATTGCAGCCTTCTTCGTAGAGAAACTAGATTGTTGTTATTCCCCTGTGGCCCAATTACATAATTCTCAGTTTTTCTGTGCTCAATTTGAGCGTGTTGCTTTTCCGGATATATCATTGGGACTTGGTCTCGTACTCTTATTGGTGCTTGTGAGTTGTACATTATCATTCTCTATCCACAATGTTGATGCATAGCATGTGGCATTTGCAAGGCAAAAGAAGCAAGCATTTGATGATACATATGGTAATATGTAGTTTGATCTAGATTTTGGAGATTAACATGATGTGGAAATAGAATAAGAAATGCTTATGAGGATGTGTTATCCTTTTCTTGCATGATGCCTATTAGTCATTATGAATCAACATTCCCCTGCCCCCCCCCATCCCGAACAAAAAAAAAAAAAAACCCAACATCCCACACTTTTTTATCTGTGGATATTTGTGGTTTATTTTTGGATGTTATTGAGTTGATTCTTCCAAGTTATCTCCTCTAGGTTTTATTTCATTATTTCAATAGCCTAACTTTGTGTTTGGTTTTTCAGATGCTGTTGTACCTATAGAATTAGAACCAAAATCTCTGGGAAGATCTGAAGCTCAAGTAGAACATGGAAACATGATTAGCGAGGAGCCTGATGACTTGTCTCATATATCTCCTGATGACCCTGTTTCAGCTGGTGTGGGGGTGTCCAAGTGGCAACTGAAAGGGAAAAGGAACAGCCGCAGTCTTACAAAAAAGTTTGTGGATGTAACTGATAGAAAGGTTTCTGTAGGATCCATTTATGGCACAAATATGGATGAGGGAAGCAATGGTTGTGATGAGGCTGATGCAATTGAGAAGAATTTTAGGACCCACACAGATGGATTTGGCAACAGAGGGTACTCGATAACATCAAAATCTACATCCAGAGGTCTAGATAGTATCACCCGTAATATAATCGATTGGGAGGACTTGGCTTGGAATGATCAGCCTGCTTTGAAAGGCTTCTGGGATGACTCGGGGGATTGCTTTGACCCTGTATTTGTTGGGCGTCATCATTTTGGTGGCAGGATGAAGTCCATGTTGGTAGATGTGGATTTGAAGGTCCAATCAAGTTATCAAAGAGAGCATGTCCCTATGATTTCTCTGATGAGCAAGTTAAATGGGAAGGCGATAGTAGGTCATCCAATCCAAATTGAAGCATTAGAAAATGGTTCATCTGAGATTCTTCTTTCAGCTGCCGACGACAATTGTCCCGAAACATTAGATAATGATACAGCACTTCCGCCGGTGTGGAGAACTGCTAGGAGGACTGCCAATTTTCGGGTACCACGCCCACGTCCATCGGCAACATTGGATGGTGATGAAACTGCTGAGCATTTTAGTTATTTTAATCAAGACAGAAAAGTACTGCTCAAGAAATCAAATGTGGGGAGTTTTGGTCACAAGGCAAGCACAATGAGGAAGAGCCATTCTCATGTTTCCCGTCTTCCTATAGACAAGAAGTTCTCAAGAAAGCTGTCGAAGAAGATAAGCCTATCTTCTAGCCAAAAGACAAGAACTCTGTCTTCAATTGCCACAGAGCGGAAACTCAATAATGATCCAAAACATGGTAGCAACAGTTATCAAGTGGATGGGCTGATCAAACCGGAGTCTGGGCCCACTGCAGTAGCTTGTATCCCTGTTAAACTAGTATTCAGTAGGTTACATGAGGAGTTGGTTGGCCGCCATCAATAAGAGCTAGTCATGGGGCTTAGGTGAATGGCAATACAGAAAGCAATGTGTCATAGCTACATGTAAATTCTTATATTAGATCAATAATCTTATACCACCGCTTCTGTTTATTGTTAATTTTTGTTCAACAAAAGTGGTCCTCAACCCCTTGATACATTGCCAGCGTCGTGAGGACAGATTCTGCAGACCATATTGAATAATCCAATGAAGCTGGTAACTGGGAGGGAAACCATATACGTGGAACATGGTTCAGTATGATGTAACAGCTGCTGTAAAAGGTTTCTACTGAAGCGCTTGAAGAATATAAATTCTAAAAGCCAGGAAACAAGGTGGTTTGAAAAAAGGATTTGTGAGAAGAGTTAGATGTACGCAGTCTTATCATGTGAGTGAAGAGGTTGTTTGTGCAAAAGAGGGTGCTTCGATGCTCAACAGAAATAGTAGGTAGCTGAAATTCATAGAGATTAATGTACATTGTATTATGTCACAAGTTTATGTATTTGCAAGCCCTCTTTTTATCTAATTTCAAATATAGAGGAACCTGGGTAGTGGAGATAGATGTATGTCTTTTAAGGTTGTAATCCTGTTAAACAGTTGACTGATCAACCTGGAGAGAGGTATCTTGCTGGCTACTGCCTTCTTTGTGCAAAATTCCAGTTTTCTGGTATTCTCAACTGCCTCTCCCGCTTGCAAAACATAATCTCCATAACAGCTATAGAAGGTAGAATTACGAATGTCTAACCCGTACAGTTGCAAATAAGATGGGTTGAGGAGAGTCAGTTAAAGAGCAGGTTTATGGAATTAAAAAAAAAAAAAATTGTTAAAATCTTGGGAAGTAGAGGTTTAACTGCCCTGATTGTAGTATAGTTTTAAAATTCCTAATTTATCTGTGTAAATTGTAGAATAATAATACTAAAATATCTTTTTTTTATTTGTTTATTTTTTTTAAAAGAGTTTTGACAAGTAGTATAGTACAATTGAGATTAATGCAGGTTTATGTAACTCATTGAAAGTTCAGAATAGGATAACATTTGAGGTGGGATGGGAAGGGATGGGATGGGTTCATGAAGTTTATTTTATAAGTGGGATGGGTTTGGGACAATGGTACCATTTCATACTTGTCTTGTTGATATTTCTAATAAGCAAAATGGTAAAGATTCTTAATTATATTTTTAATTACTTGACATCATGACCCTCTTATTTTCAAGAACACCACCACGTAGTGATGCATTATAAATTGACAGTCTCTAACTTTATTCTTCTATTTAAATTTAACCTTTCGATTGGATCATCTCTAGTCTGCTATCAATGAAACTTTACTAAGGCCATCCACAGTGTATGGCTCAAGGGGTCTGGGTGTTCTGATATATATATACACACACACACACACACACACACATGTTAACTCATCTCTTTAACGTGTCAAGTGTTTGCATGGGGTTAATTGTGAATGGTCCTTCTAGCTAGCCTACGTGGCAAAAAAATACATGACTTGCAAGTGAAAATTTGCATAATTCACCAATTTGAAGAATCCTTCAGTTTTCTTTTTCTTTCTCTTTTTCTTTTTTAAAACTGTAAAGGGGCCAAAGATCACATCATCTAACATCTTCATTGGAAAGTATCTCTAGTGACTAAAAAATATTGTCAAATAGTGTATGCAAATTGTGATCCCATAGATAACTTAACACATGCTAACAATAGTTGGTTGACACCTTATTTAAGGTGGGGTTTACTGTTATAATTCTTTTGAAAATACTTCAATTACTGAGATAAATATATATGGGAGAAAAAAAATGATGAAAGGAATTATTTTTCTTCAGGTAGAAGTAAATAAATTCAAGAAATATCTTTCCATTTATTTTCATAACCATAGAGAAAAAAAAAAACCAGGGGATATTACTAGTATGTGATTAGGTTTATGTGTAAATAACTCTCTTATGGTATGCAAGTGGACATTTACCTCTAATAACATTAAAACTAAAATGAAACTATTAGTTTTTTTTTTTTTTCATCCAAATATATGACGGGTACCTTTTCATGTGATAAATACCGAGTGTTTACATCTAAAATTTCTATTATGCCCTTCATTTTACTTTTCATCATTGTCATCAGTTCAATTTAGATTTTAACGGTAATCTTATATAAAATTTTCAACTTCAATTCGTTAACATATAGGTTCATTTGAGGGTCGACATATTATGGCTTTTGAAATATATTATTAAATTTCAATCACTTTGACATAAGCCTCATTAAATTTCATAGAAAAATTAAAAAAAAATTATTGCGGGAGCTTGGAATTTGTAGCAAATTAGAGCTTTCAAAATCATAATACACGTCACCATAAAATGCATGAAATACATATCATTAGTATCGTTTTTCTATGGGCAATAAAAATCCTAAACCAATTTTGAACAATGATTATCCGTTTTATTCAATTAAATCAATATTTTCATAGATATAAAATTAAGTACGTATATAGATATCTGAAACCTTAATTTTGAGAAAATAGTCGGAGCCTTTTTTTTTTTTTTTTTTGGGACTTTTGGTCTATTATGGTAAGGGTATTTTGAATTTTATTTTAGTTTTTATGTTAAAAGAGGTAAATGTATTAAACGAGGTTCTATGCACATAAGCCTAATCAAGAATAATTTCTCAAAAAAGAAAAAAAAAAAACCTATGATAATGTTATTGTAAGTGATATACTACAAAATGATAGACCAATCCTACCATGACGCGTGTATATACAGAACACTTCGTATACAGGCCAAGGAAAGCTCTCCTATCCAGAACAGACAAATACACAAGACTCATAACTTCTTTCCTGGGAATGTCGTAAGATCTCTAGTCTTTCCTCCAGAGCAGGAAATATTGGCCACGCACATAAAGGGGACCCGAGCTAATCACCGCCTTACATGCCCTACCGACCTTGAAGCAAGGAAACAGAGTTCAACATGGTAACTGCTATTCTCGGATATCGTCAAATCCCTATTCTTGCGACTGCAAATCCTAATAAACTTAAGAAATTCACAGCCTATAAATAAAACCTTAAGGTGCGCTTTTCAATTACAATCATCCAATTATTTTCAATTATAGTCTTCCTTTTTTTTACTAACTTAATCATTAGAGCGGCTACCATCGGAGTCAACCCGGTGGTTCTCTGATCTCTCTTTTTGAGTTCTTGACAAGCGACGAAGAGCGGAAGCCCCAATAATCAAAAAGTGTAACATTAGTTTGGCGCTGTCTATGGGAAGCAAAAATCGTTTCTTGCTAACTTTCTTCTTCGACAGCAACAACTCTTTTGTCTTTTTCCTCTAAAAGACAATGGCTCCCAATCTTCGTCCAAGAAAAAGTTTTCAAAACCCCAGAAACTAGCCCCCTGCTAGAAGAGGAAGGGGCAAACATCCAATCACCTATAACAATAACTTGATCGGATTCAACGATAGTCCGATCAAATGCAAGAACAGCTCGTTGCCATGTCCCAGGCCCTGGCCTCCTTGGCCTAGAATCAACAGAGCAATACCCCTCATCCTCCTACCAACATCGCTAATAAAGGGGCTTAGCCTTCCGCCATCGCCATGGGCGGTGGACCTCCCAACGAGGAGACCCCTAAAGTGCAGTTGGTACACCTTCATGGTATCACTCACATAGGGGCTGACCCCCAGACATCAACTACAGTAGGAGAGGGATACCCACCTTCTATCCTGTTGTCCATTATTAAAGAAGAACAAGGATCCCAACTCTAGCAACCTCGGGGGCCAATCCAGCACCACCAGAGTCTCAGCCTCTACTGGCACCAGCTCTCCCGGTCCAAGGAGGGCGACGCCCCCTACCACTATTGGACAAATTCATCCCCTGAATATAGGGGCTGAGGCTGCAAAACAGGGCCAACAATGGGACCCAAATCCGCAACCAATTCTACCCAGAGTTTCTCAAAGGATGGAGGAGATAGCAGACTCCGTGGAACAAATCATCTTCACCAGAGGAACCCACACCCCTCCAGAGCAAGATGAACTGGGCAAGCTGCTCAGGACGTTCACCACGCCATTCACTCCTGCCACAATAGCGGAAAAAGCGGCCAAAAAAATTTATTGTCCCGAAGTTCACCTTTTATAACAGGTCTGAGGACCCCGGAGACCACCTCCCCCACTATCAGTGCACAATGGCTCTACATAGGCTACTGACTCCTTCATGTGTCAAACCTTTGTAACAAGCCTCAAAGGTACTACTCTGAAGTGGTTCCATAGCCTTCCCCAGAAATCGATCACCAACTTCTACGAGCTCAGCAGGCAGTTTCTTGATCGATTTTTTACCAACAGGAAGTTAAGAAAATGACCAAAATTCATGCTGACTATAAAGCAGGCCAAGGGGGGAGTCGCTTCGGGAATACGTTGCTCGCTTCAATACCGAGCTCACGGAGATAACAGACTGCAACCCAAGCTTCCTAGTGGCAGCTCTCACCTCTAGCCTAGGGCCTGGGCGCTTTCAAGATTATTTGACAAAGAATCCCCCCCGTTGACATGGCAACACTTATGGAATGGGCACGAAAGTACATAAATATGGAGGACACAAAGATATTCTTCCAAAAGGCCAAAGAGCAAGCTCAGAAGGATGATCACATCCAGAAGAGGGACTTCAGTGCAACTAAGAAGAGAGTTAGAAGTCCTGATAAGAGGACGGCACTCAAAACCCAGAATAATCCTAATTCTGCGAGATACAATACTTTCACCCCTCTGAACGCCTCCCTTACCCACATACTCCGATAGGTATAAACCCGTAAGGACTTAAAGTAACCAGAGCCGTTAAAGAGCAATCCCGATACTAGGGATCAGAACAAGTACTGTGATTTTCACAAAGAACACGGGCACACCACTGATGAATGCAGAGCCCTTAAGCAGTAGATTGAACAACTCATCAAAAGAGGACGGCTGCGAGAATTCGTCCAACAGGACGAGAGGCAAAACCCCCGTAACGACAAGCCATCTCAAAGAAGGCAAGAGCAAAGGCCTGAACAGAGGGAAGCTCGGAATGAGCAACCACACCAAAACAATCAGGTCATCTTTATCCTCCATACTGACAACTTAATGATAAGAAAGTCCAATCGAGCTAGGAAGCAGAAGGCAAGGGTAGATCCCAACATCCTCCAGATCTCTGCTATTGAGAAAAGGTTAAAGCCGGCACCACAAATCCAGTTATCCGAGTTAGATCTTGCTGGGGTACACTGTCCTCACAGTGACGCCCTCGTCATCTTAGTCAATAAATCCAATTTTGAGATCAGGAGGGTCCTGGTGGACATGGGAAGTTCCACTAATGTGTTATTCTATGAGCCTTTCAAGCACATAAAGCTCAACCCCAGTGACATCAAGGCCACCACTGCTGCAATGGCGAGATTCGATGGGAACCTCAACACCTCGCTGGGCAAAATAGACCTCTCAACCATAACGGGAGAAGGGGACGGTCAGAAGACGTTGATCTATGAATACATAGTCTTGGACTCCAAGTCCTCTACAATGTCATCATTGGAAGACCTTGGCTCTATTAGATGAGAATGGTCACCTCGACCCTCTATCAATGCCTAAAATATGTTTAGAACAAAAAGGTCTATTCCATCAGGGGTAGTCAGCCAACCGCCCGAGAATGTCATGCTCTCGTGCTGAAGGAAAATGCCCTCAAATAGAAATCACAACATCCTCGTGAAGAAGGAAGTCCTACACCTTCCGACCTTCACGGGATGGAAGAGTGCCCCTTCGAAATCGATGGAGCCATTAAGCCCTAGAAGAAATGACAGCATAGCCAAACCAAAGGAGGAACCTATCAAGGTAGTCGTCAACTCTAAGAGGGGAGAACGGTATTTACATATTGGTTCAAATCTGTCCTCCTCCGAGCAACAGGAGATTGTTAAATTCTTGAAAAGCAACCTGTCGGTATTCGCTTGGGAAACCAAGGATATGGAAGGGATAAACCCTAACCTTATCTCTCATAAGTTGATAACCAACCCAAATCACCCTTCTGTAAGGCAAAAGATGAGGACGTTTGCCCTTGAGCGCCACAAGATTATCAACGAAGAGGTCCAGAGGCTGCTAAATGCCAGAATGATAAAAGGGGTATTCTATCCGGAATGGCTCTCCAATACATTCCTTGCCAAAAAGAAGAATGGCAAATGGAGGGTATGCGTTGACTACACAGACATCAACAAAGCCTGTCTTAAAGACAACTTTCCTCTCCCAATGATTGATCAACTAGTTGACGCAACCACAAGGCATAAGCTCATGAGCTTCATGGATGCATACTCTGGGTACAATCAGATTCAGACGTACCCTCAAGACCAAGAGAAGACAACTTTCATATTCTGAATGAGGTCTCTATTGTTATAGAGTGATGTTATTCGGTCTGAAGAACGCTGGAGCCACATACCAACATCTGGTAAACAAAATGTTTGACTCCCTAATTGGCGATACGATGGAGGTCTACGTAAATGACATGCTAATCAAGAGCATACGGAAGAATGACGATGTCCAACACCTAAGCCAAACATTTAACATCCTAAAGCAGCACAAGATGAAGCTGAATTCCTTAAAATATACCTTTGAGACCACTAAAGGGAAGTTCTTGGGTTTTGTGGTCTCTCAAAGGGGAATTGAGGCAGACCCCTCGCAGAAAAAAGCTCTAATCGAACTAGAGTCACCAAAGACCAAGAAAGATATTCAAGGCTTGAACGGGAGGATAGCGGCTCTAAAACGATTCATCTCCAAGTCTACCGACCGATGCCTCCCGTTCTTCAAAGCCCTAAGGGGGATTAAAGCTTTAGAATGGACCTTTAAAAGCCAAAAAAGCCTTTTAGGAGTTAAAGTAATACTTAGCTTCCCCCAAACTCCTTTCAAAGCTAGTCCAGAGAGAAAAGCTACTCTTGTACCTTGTAGTATCAGAGAATGCCATCAGCTTTGTACTAGTCACACAGGACAAAGGGATTCAAAGGCCTATTTTTTATGTAAGCAAGGCACTCCTGGACACCGAGACGAGATACTTTGAAATTGAGAAATTGGCCTTCGCTCTTGTGATATCCAGTTGGAAACTTAGGCCTTACTTTCAAGCTCATCCCATTGAAGTCCCTACGTCCTACCTTTTAAAATCAGTCTTGCACAAGTCTGAAGTCTTAGGACGACTGGTCAAGTGGTCTATAGAGTTAGGAGAATTTGATATTTCTTACATGCCACAGACCTCTATCAAAGGGCAAGCACTAGTAGACTTCGCTGCAGAATTCACTTCAACGTTACATGCTAAAGCACAAGCCAACATGGACATCGCGGTATGGCAACTTTACACTAACGAGTCATCCACTGACAGAGGTTCAGGCGTTGGCATAGTACTTCAGTCCCCTGACGGAATCATAATTGAGAAAGTAGTTAGTTTGGGGTTCCGAGCTTCTAATAACAAAGCTGAGTACGAAGCACTTATCTATGGGATGAAACTGGCCCTTAAAATGCGAAGCCTAGAATCTCGAAGCATTCTCTGACTCCCAACTTGTGGTAAGCCAAGTCTCGGGAGAATTCTCCACCAACGATGACAGAATGATATGATATTTAGAACTGGTGGGATCATTGAAGCTCTCTTTCCATAAGTTTACCATTCAGAAGATCGAAAGAAGCCAGAACTCCAGGGCCGATGTTTTAGCCAATATGGCTTCCTATCTCAAGTTGGGAAGGGATTCCCATCATCCGGTACATAAAATAAGGATTGCTTCCAAAAGACAAAAATCAGGCCCGAAAGATTCGGATCAAGGCAGCTCAGTACCTGATCCTAAATGGGAAACTATACTGAAGATCCTATACACAACCCCTATTGCGTTGCGTATCTCCAGAGGAGTCCCAATATGTTCTGGTTGGAATACATGAAGGGATTTGCGGTAACAACAATGGTGGCAAAACCATAGCCCACCGAGCTCTGACTCAAGGTTACTACTGGTCTGGCATACTAAAGTAGGCTAAGGAATATGTCTAAAAGTACGACAAGTGCCAACGATTTGCTTCATACCAGCACCAACCTCATCATGAGCTCATTCCTATTGCCAGTCCTTGGCCCTTCGCTCAGTGGAGGATGGATATCGTAGGACCACTGCCAAAAGCTCCTTAAAATAGAAGATACCTACTGGTTGTCATCAATTATTTATCCAATCAATTATTTATCCAAATGGGCAGAAGCCGAACCCCTAACTCACATCACAGAAGTAGAGGTAAAGAACGTCACGTGGAAGAACATAGTTTGGAGGTTCGGCATACCCTGCATCATCATTTCAAACAATGGAACGCAGTTTGCTGGAAAGGTGTTCGAGAAGTTTTATGAAGACTTGCATATCAACCACCATTTCTCCTCGCTAGGGCATCCCCAAGCTTATGGGCAAGCCAAGGTCACTAACCGCACGATTCTTGACGTTATTAAGAAGAGGTTGGAAGAAGCCAAGGGAAGATGGGTCAAAGAGCTCTCTGGAGTACCTGGGCCTACCGAACCACTAAAAGAACACCAACTGCAGAGACACCGTTTTCACTTTCATATGATACTGAGGTGGTCATTCCTATCGAAATTGGCATGTCAACCCTAAGGACAGATGCCTTTGACCAGCAAACCAACGATCACCAGCTTGCAGAAAATCTAGATTTGTTTGAAGAGAGACGCAAGCAAGCCCGGATCAGGACTGGAGTATAGTAACAGATAATGGCCAAGAGCTTTAGACAAGGACTAAGACTTATTCACTTTCAGGTCGGGGACCTCGTCTTAAGAAGGGTATTCCCAAACACCAAAGATCTCACCTTAGGAAAGCTCTCCCCTAATTGGGAAGGGCCCTACAAAATAATCAAGATCGTCAGGCCCATGACTTATTGGTTGGAAGATGTAACTGGGAAGCCTGTGCCCAAGCCCTGGAACATTGAGCACCTACGAAAATACTATCAGTAAAAAATTTCTTTTTCATTTCTGAGTGCTCTCGTCTCAACGTACAAACCCCTAAAAGCCTTACAGTTATTACAAGTGCTATAGGTCTGGTCTATCTCAATGCACAGGCCCCTAAAAGCCTTGCAGCCATTGTAAGTGTTACAAGTTTGGTCTATTTCAATGTACTGACCCCTAAAAGCCTTGCAACCATTGCAAGTGCTATAGGTCTGGTCCATCTTAATGAACAGACACCTAAAAGCCTTGCAGCCATTATAAGTGCTATAAGTCTGGTCCATCTCAATGCACAGGCCCGGAAAAGCCTTGTAGCCATTGCAAGTGCTATAGGTCTGGTCCATATCGATGTACAGACCTCTAAAAGCCTTGCAACCATTGCAAGTGTTATAGGTCTAGTCCATATCGATGTACAGACCTCTAAAAGCCTTGCAGTCATTGCAAGTGTTATAGGTCTGGTCCATCTCAATGTGCAAACCCCTAAAAGCCTTGTAGCCATTGCAAGTGCTATAAGTCTGGTCTATCTCAATGTACAGACCCCTAAAAGCCTTATATCCACTACAAATGCTATAAATTTGATCTATTTTTCGTTCAGGCGAGCAGTTCAGTAAAGGAATCAGGAGCTCTGGTTATCCAATCCATTTCTATCAAGGTTCCCTATCTTTTATGAAATTAATGCTTGATTTGATTACAAGTTATAAAGACTTTGAAGATCTATGCTTGATTTAATTACAAGTTATGGAAATCTTGATTCAATCGCGAGTTTTGAAGATCTATGCTTGATTTAATTACAAGTTATGGAGCTTTTAATTCAATTGCAAGTTATGGAGATCTTGACTCAATCGCAAGTTCTGAAGATCTATGCTTGATTTAATTACAAGTTATAGAGATCTTGATTAAGTTGCAAAATCTTGAAGAGCTGAATGTGAAACTTGACTTCATTAAATGTGTCAAAGTTTAGTACATTATGACTTGTAATATATTAGCATTTGAAAATCTTACAAATGTGGCTGCTCTGAGTATTTTGATTGACAAACTACTTAAATGCTTTGAAATTGAAAGACAACATACAGAGTTCTAAAGAAAACAATTTCATTTATAAATAACTCAAATTTGGAAAAATTACAAGGAAGAAATAAAATATACAAAAGTTTCATAGTCTACTGCTGGTTCGACAACCCCTAAAGTATCAGTAATGAACAAGAGTTCTGGATCTTCAACGTCTTGCATCATAGCAAAATCACTATTTTCTTCCTCTTCTTCATTCTCTTCGAACTCAACGTACCATATCTAGGCCACTTTTTTTGCTCAGGTGCGTTAGCTAGAGAAAGGTCGGGAACCGCTTCCTCCTCATCATCATCCTACACCCCAATCTCACCAGGAGAGACTTCAATGTCGTCAATCCCAGCTAGATCAAGGTCAGGGTACTTCTTGAGAAGCTTGGATCTGAAGGTGCGGTACCCTATGCTCGATCAGCTCTCTACCCATGCCCTCGACCTCAGCCTTCATATCAGTCTCGGTTTGAGCTCTGACAGAATCAGCAGTGTCTTGAACTTTCTTGAGGGAGGCAGATTAGAAGTCTTCAAACCTGTTTTTGAGGTCTTCCAACTTCAGAGCAAGGGTATCCCTTTCAGACTCTAAGATAGAGTAAGAGTTAGTAGCTTCTTTCAACTTCTCCTCAACTGTAGAGGCAGTGGACTAGGTAGTCCCCAGCAACAGCCTAGCCTCATCGAGCTCAGATTGAAGGTTGTCAATCTGCTCATAGTCCGCTAAAGAATCCATAATTGCAGGAAGGCCATGCATGGTCTAAAAACAAGAAACATGCAAACAATTAAAACAAACGACAGAGCAGAAAAAGATAGCAAAAAAGAAAGAAACAAGATGAGCTCATCAGAGCTTACCTTTAGTTGGAAAGACAACAAGTCTTTGGCGATCTTCTGCGCCTTCAGACCTTTAAATTTACTTGGGCCTGCAGCCCAAGACTCGTCAAAAGCCTTCTTCGCGACTAAATAACCGGAGTCATTAAGCACAACAACAATAACAAACTTCCCCTCCCCCTCTTCTTGGTGGGGACTGTAGGGGCAGGGGGAAGTGCAGGCTCAAGAGTAGTAAACTCCCTCATATCCTCAGACACTATTCGATCTGGGGAGTTAGAAAGAAGCCTCATCCTCTTTACTTGGAGGACAGGCTCGGCAAGGGAAGAACTCTCCCCCACCGTCTTCTTCTTCTTCCCTGGTGCCCATAAGAAACATTAAGGACTTCTTTAGATTTTCGGCCCTGTCCTTGACCAGCCCAGCCTCCATTAAATTGGTAGGGGGTAAGGATGGCATTGTGCGCTTGGTTGCTGGTTTGGAGGAGTCTTTGTTACCTCTCTTGGAAATCAACAGAGAAAATAGATCTCCTCCAAGCCCTCTTGTTTGCACATAAAATACAAGATTCAGATCAAGTATTGAATAAGTGAAATGAAACAAAAAACAAAGGCGAAAGTATTTAAAAAGGGGATCTCACCCTTGATTTTAGTACTCCGGAGGAAAGTCGAGGTCTGACCCTCGTAGTCTTCAAGCTCCCATCCTCCTCATACGAAGAAGTATCATTTTTTTCGAGTCTTATTGGAAGTGGGTACTAAAGAAAGGGATCTGAACCCCTTGTCGAAAGACATGTAAAACATGCCCTCCGACCTCAAAAACTTCAGATCCATATTGCTTTGGATTAATGAAAGATCCACCTCAACACCATTCAGACGACCTAAAACTATGAACCCTAACAAATGTCTCCAACTATTGATATTAAGGTCAGCAAGGCATATATTGAACTATTTGAAGAAATCCCTAATTAGGGGATGGAAGGGAAACCTAAGCCAAATCTCGAACCATTCGAGATAGACACAAATTTTGCACTGACCAATATTGAATGGGCGATCCATTGGTCCAGGCACTCTACAAGTCACATTTGGCGGGAAGTCGAAAGCAACTCTTAGAGCACCTAACATGCCTTGAGTGATGGCGCTTTCTCCTTCCTCCATTTGGGAACGCCTACCCCAGGTTTACCTCACTACATTTCTAAGCTCAATGAAGACCTCTACTATTCTGAGTTCAAGACTAGGGGAGGGATACTCAGCTGTTCTATTTTCTAAGTCCTTAGAGGAACTGCTACCTACAATTTGAACTTCTGATGGCATAGTCGTCTTCGAAGAACTCTCTGTGCCATAACCTATGCCTGACAAGGCGTCTAAGGCTGACATTATGAAAATAAATGATAAGAAAATAAGAAGGGTAGAAGGAAAAAGGATAATCAGGAGCAAATCGAACCTAATTGGAAACTTGATCGAAAAGAGAAGGCTTCTTACGATAGAGATTTCCTCGCTCTAACCTTCTCTCAATATGCGGCGAAGTACTTTTTGAAGTAATGAAAATGAAGAAAAAAGGCGTACACACATTCCTTCTCCTTTTATAAAGGGTTGAGTGATGGGGGCCCATGATTCCGAACCGTCACGACGGTTAAAGAAATGATGGCCTTGAAAGTCCAATTGACGACTGAGGCAATGAATGTCATATCAACGGTTGTCGCAGAAGACGAAGTGGCAAGCTCGTAATTATGGCACGTGACTCTTTAGAAACCCTCAATTTCAGTTACGCAATTTGCTAAATTGAGGCTCGGGGAGAGTAACTGATATACCATAAAAGGACAGACCAGTCCTAGCATGACATGTGTATATAGAGCACTTACGCATACAGGCCAAGGAAAACTTTTCTATCCAGAATAGACAGGCACACATGGTTCATAACTTCTTTGTTCGGAATGTCACAAGATCTCTAGTCTTCCTTCTAGAGCAAGAACTATTGGACACATACATAAAGGGGTCCCGAGCTAATCATCGCCTTACATGCCTTACCGACCTTGAAGCAAGGAAACATAAGTCCAACATGGTAATTGCTATTTTTAGATATCATCAAATCCTTATCCTTGCTACTTCAAATCCTAATCAACTTAGGAATTCTGTAGTTTATAAATAAAACCTTAAGGTGCGTTTTTTAATTACAATCACTTAATTCTTTTCAATTACAATTTTTCTTCTTTTTACTAATTTTATCATCGAAACAATTATCGTCGGAACTAACCCGGTAGTCCTCTAATATCTGTTTTCGAGTTTTTAACAAGCAACAAAGAACAGAAACGCAACTCAACAGAAAGTGTAACATCAGTAAGCCGTACTTATATGCGAGAGGATCTTACAATAACTTAACAAAAACTCAATTCTGATTCTCAATTTATGGCTCGTCTCGGGACAGCCTGGAGAAGGTGATGGTGTGGATTCAATTCTATTTCTGCTCAATGAACAAGAAAAGAAGAGAGAAAAAACCAATAAAGAACTGGTCATGCTTTCCAAACGGACGCAGAAATGTTCTTGAGATTTGCATTGAAATTCTGTTTGTAAAGCATCAATTTCCATTGCAATATGGAGCCAACTGCCAAGCCTTGGCCCTTGGATCTTTGAATTTTGATTATCTCCACAGTCGCATGGAGAACTCTATATTCCCGCCAAACTTTCCCTCCTAAAATCTAGCACAACTCCCAAGAAATTTACCAAAAGGCCAGTCATGCTCCATCTATTTTTCTTTCCAAATTAGGGTTGCTAGCTATATTGCTTTTGTCAACTATAGTGTATCAGATTCCAACAATGGCGGCGGAGAACCTCACCCACGAGGTTTCTCCTCGACTATCAACACCTCCGTTGTCGCCATCTCCGTCGCCGTTGCCCCAGAATGGAAGGACTCGTAACTCAGCTTCCAAAGCTCTATCTTCTGATAAGATGGCAACAATGTCGGATCAGAAGTCCGTCCGACGATCCCCGAGACTAGTCGCGGATCCAGGAAGTGGTGCTGAAAGTGCCGGAAAGGTGAATTTGTCGAAGCCAAATAAGTCACCACAGATACCGCCACCGAAGAAGCAAAGGACCTCTGAAACTGAGAAGAAGCAGCAGAAACGGTCCAGGGTTGTTTCTTTATTGATTGGCGAGCCAGTCCCTGATGATGAAGCTCGAAGGAGGTGGCCTTGGCGGTACGAGCAGAAGGTACATTTTTTGTTTGAGTTGCATTTTGGTTTATGACACATGCAGTTCTTCATTGCATGTGATTTGGGGTCAGTTTGGTTTTGTGAGTCTGAATATCGTTTATTCAGCAATTTGCCAATCAATATTATATTTTTTGTTGCCAATCAATATTATGAAAATGCTGTAAAGCCTTGAACCTGATCAAATTATGAATCTTACTTTACAAATGCAATTAAATTAGCACTCTTTTTGTTTTAATTTTACTAATATTAATATTTATAGAAAAAAATTTAATTCACATAGGAATATTTCTTCTTAACACATAACACCTAACATTCGTCAACCAATTGACCCAATGTTCGAACTGAAGAACTGGGACCACTGCCCTCATTGAGTTAATTTTTGATAAATATTATCATGAGTCTAACTTTGGAACTAAATATCTTAAATTTCTATATTATAAAGTTTGTAAAAGTAATTAAATTGCATATTAGCTGCTTTTTTTTTTTTTTATTGTATCAGGACTAATGTTTAATTAACTTTATTTCATTTTTTATGGCACAAAAGTATAGAGCGCTAAATTAAGTTACTAGATTAGATATTGATTGAATTATTAAAACCTGTATTTAGGAATCCATTTTGATTTATATAGATTGTTAGTTTAGTTAGTGTGTAATTCCTAACCTAGAAATAATCAACAGCAATATATATTTTTTCTTTTGAAATATCATCTGAATCTATCTTATTTAATTTATGTTGAAATTATGGTAACATAGACGAAAATGTAAAAAGATTCGTGGGTAACTGGGTATAGTTGAAAAGTTTAGAGTCTTTGCATGATCAAAAGCACCTCAAATTAAGTTTTTATTTTATTTTATTTATTAATAGGTAAGTGGCCCTTGAGGTGGGGGTTAAACCTTGGGAAATATGGGAACTCTGGAGTGGGGGGTTACTTTGAAAATAGGGAAGCTTGGGCTCAGGTCATTGTAGGTTACTCAAAAGTTCTGGAAGAGCCCCGGGGGGGGGGGGGGTGTTCCCTGCCTTCCTCCCGCATGTACTGATGTCTGTTGTTCCAGATCTGCTGCATAATTGATTATCTTCCCTTTCTCCCTTTTTTTTTTGAGGAGCACCTGTTTTAGCTGTGAATTCAATGAAGATATGAAAAATTAAATAATTTTGTGGCACCTTTTTTTTAATTTTAATTTAATTTTTGGGAAAACCTCTCGTAGAGATTTGGGTACATTTAAACACAATGCTACATCCAAGCAATATGAAGACGAATAATTTTGTGGTACAAGTAAATTGTGGACCTGGCCAATACAAGTAGTTTATGATGCTAGCCTCATCCTCGACAGAGGTAGAGCGGCATTTTAGCTGCAAATAAGTGGTATCATACATCTTATCGTTAAAATGATCGTTATGATATATAGGCAGTAGTATAGCATCTTTACCACTGGTGTTTATGTTTAGATACAGATGGAGAGGTGGATGTTCCCAACCAAATGGATACAAACCCATTTACTAGTTTTACCTAGTTTTGGTATTTTAGTAATTGGGGCTAGGGATGTCAATTTTTGACATAACCATACGACAACATGACACGAAGTTAATGGGTTTGGGTCGAGTATAAATGTGCTTGTATCATAAACGGGTTGACACTTTTAACACAATTAATAAATAGGTTGTGTTTGGGTTTTAGTCATGTCAACTGGTTTAACATGATTTAATAGGTTTTATTATGAAAAAACCACGAGTCAAAGTAATTAGTCCCACATCAAAAGTGTACCAAAGTATGCGAGACTTTTTCACTTATAAAAGAGGTTTTCACTTTATTTTGTTTCGCACATGAAGTTTACCAAACTTGAAAATTATTTTAAACTTAAAAAGAGACAAAGAAAATTTCCATGTAAA
Organism: Nyssa sinensis; assembly: GCA_008638375.1. Lineage (NCBI taxonomy): Eukaryota > Viridiplantae > Streptophyta > Magnoliopsida > Cornales > Nyssaceae > Nyssa > Nyssa sinensis. The sequence goes on along the minus strand of CM018037.1, from coordinate 37,429,310 downwards.
AGATTAAAATAAAAATAAATGAGTTAATTGTGTCTACATGTATGAACTGTTTAATAAATGGATCATGTTTAAGTTTTGAAACTCGACATGATTAATTAATCGCGTCAAATTAGAATTGACATATAGTGCCGAATATGCATGCCTTGACACGACTAATACACCTATTTGGGGCTCGTATGTAATGTGTTTTTGGAAAAATATGAGCGAGCCGTGGGAGTTTCTCTATTAGTTTTGTGAGAGGGTTTATGGGACTTTCTTTTGTAATATTCATTGTTGAGTAGTGAATTTTTTTGTTGTACTGCGGCCGTGGATGTAGGCCGAACTACGCATATCTTGTGTTTTTGTGTGATTCTTCTTCTTTGGGTTTGTGTTTTTCTATTTTGTGTATTTGCTTAATTTCACAAAACACCTGACCTATGAAGCACAAACACTCTATTTTGGCTCATGTGCTTGTCTCGAACACATATTGGACACTCAAAAAAGTGTTCAATTTTTTTTTTCTTCTAAATTTCGGACATGTTTCGGACACATTATGGACATGTTTTTTTCTTCTTTTTTTGTTAATTTTTTTTCTCCTTTTCTCTTCTTCTTCTTCATTTTTTTTTTTGGTGTCATATATATCATATTTGTATATATATACATATATATGTTATATGTAATAGTTAGTAAATTTGTTTTGGAACTTGAATCATGGATTTTGATGATTAAATGAAGAAATTCTTGAATTTTTATTTAATGACTTTGTCATTTTAATATCTTAATAATATTTTAGTGACTTATGTCAATTTTAATTGAAATAACATTAGGTTTTTATTATATAGTCATATAAAATATTTATATATATTCAACGTGTTATTGATGCATTTGTGTTAAACTTTTTTGAGAAATGATGTGTTTGCGTGTTGTATCGTATTCGTATTCTGTATCCGTGGTTCTTAGGACCTGACTGTTGCAAATGTTAGATTGGATGTTCCTATATGTTTGAGGGGATTTCAATGTTGGATAGTGGGGGGTATCGTTGGGGTAAATCGCCTTTCCATTATGAGAACGTGTGGCTTAAAGAGGAAGATTTTGTGGACACAGTAAAGGGACGGTGGCAGGGGTATGGGTAGAAGGTGAACCATGTTTTGTTTAGGCTAGGAAGTTGAGGATATGCTCTAAGAAGTGGAGCAAAGAGGTTTCGAGAATATTGTTGTGAGAAAGGCTAGGCTGATGTAGGAGATCAAAGCTTTGAAAGTTAAGAAGGAGGGAGGACCTTTATTAGAGGGAAAAAGAGTTTCCTAAGATGAAAAAAGCAGGGAAAGTGAGAAGACTCCTCATTTAGGAAGAAGTATACGTGGTAAAGGGATCCACTGGTCTAGTGGTGAGGTCCACAATGATTTTCTATTTTTTCTCCTCTTCCAAGTTTACACTTTAGGGTGTTGATCCCCACCATGGGTTTCTTCCAACAAAAATAGCTAGTTAGAAAGGCTCTTTGGCATGATTCTATGTAATGATATTCAATCTATCTGTTGGTAGTTCTCTCTCTCTCCCCCTTCCCCAAATAAGAAATGAGAAAGGAGAAATATTATTTTTTTTGATAAGTAAGCTGAGAATAAATGAAAGCTACAAAGGCGAAGAAAGATGAGGAAACATTCAATAATGAAAAGAGAGAAAAAATAACTCAAAAGTAAGCGGAAGTACATCCTTGAAAAAGCCAACTAGATACAAAATGCTCCGATATTCGCAACATGCTGTTGGCCAAGCAATCATGATGACCCCTTGGCGGGATGCGTCATGGTTCCATGGACGAGGTATATGCTTGCTATACCTTGGACCATGTGGTTACGGACCAGCCCTCGTGACCGTGTCATGACCTCACATATATGGTTTGGTGAAAACTGTGATACACCGGGTTATATCTCATACTTTGAGAATAGGGGTATGCGTGGCTCGGAAGGATTATGATACAGGGCCCGGTACGGCCAAAGGATAACCCACGGTTGTACCTGGACTAATGGGAGGAGGACACACGTTGCATTGGATGCGATCCTAGGAAACCCTAGCCGTACACGTGGAGGGGTTACAAATACCAGCCCTTATCCCAACAAAGGGGACAAAGACTAAAGAGCCTGGCCCTAGGGGTGCCCTAAGGTCCCTTGTCTAAAGAAGCATTCCCATCAGTACCGCTCATTATTCTGCCCTATCATTCACCCCTTTGTCTACCTACCCTCTATCTCCTTCATTATAAGTCCTTGTATGTTATCTTGGGAGAGAGGTCGCAACTATCCCCATCATTTACACCCACAAACATCTAAAAGGATCATCCTTCAAAACCAACTCAAAGTAAAAGAAAATTCTTAAAGATTTTAACTTTCCTACAAACTTACAAAAGCTAAAAAGACAATAGATGCAGGGAAGTTTTAGAAAACTTTGAATAAAGATGCTCATGAATGGATTTATGGTAGGCAAAGGTCATGAAAAGGTTTCAGGTTTATGGTTTTAGAAGGTAGAAAAAAGGGTTCCTGATAAAAAAAAGAAGAAGAAGATAGAAAATAGGGTATAGGATTTTGCAACCCCTGCCATAATTGATGGCATTAGCCAGAAATAGAGCAGGTTGAATTCTCATCCTTTAAAAAAAAATGTACTGTTTCCTTCGTTTTCTTCAAGAATTTTTATAGTGAAGGGAAACGAGGACGTGGTTATGGAAAATAATAAAAGAAAAATTGTGAAGCAAAAAGAGTGAGAGACAGGGGCATGGCTTTTGGAGAAGAAGAGAACTTCTCCCTCATTTGGTCACATTGCCCCCTTTCAAGTTCAAGCTTCTCAAATCTCTCTATCTACGTGTATTATGTCATTGGCTGAGAATTTTCCATTACCCATGATAAGGAACTTGTGATTTTTGTGGAGGCCTAGTCTGGTTCTTGGCTTTCTTAAGTCATTTGATCATGTTGTTGGGACCAATTTTACTTAGATTTTGTTCATTTTTTTTGGTTCTCATTGCTATGATTTTTTAGAATTTTTATATTCTTTTTACAAACATGAATTTCATTATCTATTATTTTCCACTATGTCTTGATTTTGCAGGGTTGGCAAAACAAGGGTCAGAGGTTGAAATTTATGTTAGTGATCAATTTATGAACTTTTCCATTTCATTTTGTTAATAGTTTTTTCTTTGAAGCATACGCATCAGTGTCTTAATGCTTTGCTCATGAATGTCTTGTAATTTTTTCATGCAGTGATGATGATGATGATGATGATGATGATGGGTTGGTTGTGAATGTAAAATGCCATTATTATCGAGCTGAAATTGAGAATTGTGTTTTCGATCTTGGAGATTGTGCTTATGTAAAGGCAAGTATTTTTCCCTTTTCTTGAATACTTCCATTAGAATTTGTAAAGCACGTTTGTTTGATTTTTACTTACAGAGTTCGATACAACATTGTTCTTGCAGTTATAATAATTATTTAATGTCATGTGATGAAAGGTTGACTTTTATGTTTATTATGATTATTGTTGATATAGCATTTAAATTTCTTAAATTTTCAAATTATTATTATTTGTTATAGGTAAGTGATGAAAACTTTGGTTCAATTGAGAAAAAAGGAAAAAAAGAGAGGAGAAATCTCTTATTACTATTCAGTATTAATGCTAAATAGAAAATAATAAATACCTTTTATAGTAGGGTTAAACAAAAGAACAAATAACTAATATCTTTAATGAGGCTAACTAATAACATACAATACTACTATAACACCCTCCTTAAACTCAGTGATGTTGTTGCAAAAGCATCGAGAGTTTGTCGAGCAAAAAATGGAAGTGCTTAATTATAGGTGATGCCTTTGTAAAGAAGTCAGTCAATTGCAAAGTAGAAGGAAGAAATGTTAGAGAAATTGCGTTAAGCTGAAGATAGTGACACACAAAATGACAATCAATCTCAATGGACTTAGTACGCTCACAAAAGACAAAATTGGACGCAATTTGAATGGCACTTTTGTTATTATAATACGTAGGAGTGGGATCAAGCAAAGTAATGCCAAGATTAACAAACAACCAACGTAACCACACGATCTCAGTGTATTAGTAGCCATTGTGTGATACTCAGCCTCAGCTCGAAGAGCGAGAGACAAAGGTCTGCTTCTTGCTTTTTCAGGAAATGGGAAATTCATCAAGAAGGACACAGAAGCTAGTAGTACTGTAATAGATATTTTTATCCATATTATCACCAATATAGTCAACATCAAAATAGGCTCGAAGCTTCAAGAAAGAGAAAGAAGAAACTCTGATGTAATGTACCACGAAATATAGTGGAGAATGTGTAGAACGACAGCCCAGTGAACTACGGTAGGAGAAGAAACAAACTGACTAACAATATGAATAACATATGCAATATTAGGGTGAGTGACAATGGGATAGACCAAGCTCTCAACTATAGTGTAATATAAGTTGGGATTGGACAACGAAACCCCATTAGAAGAAGAATAATGGACATTGAGCTCTAATGGTGTCTCAAATGTCTGAGTGTCTATTAGACAAGCTCATTGAATAACATCAGACACATATTTGGATTGAGATAGAAGATAACCCTTAGAAGAAGTGGCAACTTCAATACTCAAGAAATAACAAAGAGAGCTCGGATCTTTTATCTCAAAGTAGTCTTGCAACATTGTTTTCAACAACTTTATTCCAGTTGTGTCATCACTAGTAAGAATCATATGATCGACATAAAGTAAGAGAACAATGCACCCTGCAAAAGTACTATAGAGAAAAAGAGCAGAATCATGATCACTAGTACGAAAGCCCAAATCACAAATGACAACAGAGAATTATTAGACCAAGCTAGAGGAGCCTGTTTGAGACTATATAATGCATTCCGTAGTTTGCAAACTTCACCACCAGAGGGGGAATCATGATAACTTTTTCAACCAAGTCTCTATTAAGAAAGACATTTTTTACTTCCATCTGAGAAAGATTCCATTGATGAACAACAACTACTGCAATCACTGTGCGAATTGCTCCATAAAAATCACATTTTGAGACATAGAGTTTATTAGTAATAGGATCATAACAATGGTATCCCTTTTGTCCCTCACCATAACTAAGAAAGATACACATTGTTGAACTAGTAGAAAGTTTGGTACGAGCTACATTAGGAAGGAGAACAAAGCATATACATCCCAAACATACACAATGATAAGTAATTAGGAGACTTACCACATAATCTCTCAAAGTGAGAGACTGCAAAAGTAATGATGGATGGAATGTGGTTAATCAAGTGAACTACACTAAGAACAACTTCTCCCCAAAAGGTAATAGGAACACTAGCAGACAACAAAAGAGAACGAGCAATCTTTCTGATGTGTTTATGTTTGCACTCGCTACACCATTTTGCTTAGGGTTATCTACACATGACGATTGAAGAATAGTGCCAACGGATTTCAACAAGTTGAAAAAGGGCATTAGAGGAATATTTCCTACCTAAATCACAACTAAAACATTTACTAATTGAAGAATATTGAGTATTGTTAGAGTAGTTAGCATGTTAGTCCTATGTAAATTAGCTCATCATTAAGGGTCGTATAGTCTTTTCATTATCTTTTGTTTTTCCCTATTATAAAGGGCTCTTTTCTTTTCTGTGTAATGTAAGTTTCTAGACTTGATTAATTCTTCTAATAAGATATTCTTCTCTTCTTTATTTTACTTCTAATTCTCTGATCAAAGTTAACATGGTATCAGAGCAAGGTTGAGATCCAAAGTTGATTAAGAACATTGTACAAGCCATGGTAGCCACAATAAAGCACAATGTTGGCACCGGTTTCAGCGTTCGTATGTGACGTCATTTGATCGAGGCGAGACTTGCATGGTTTGGATCGAAATTTCGTGGGGAGTGTTCTTGTATTTTTTGAGATTGTTTACTATGGTTTTTGAATTTTTGAATATTTTTGGAAAAAATGGGCTGAAATTTGCGATTTACGTTTTTTGAGCCATGTTCTTGGTTTTGATGCTTAAATTCCCTTCTGAGAGGTGTGTTTTGGGATTTTTTGGGTTCGACTAAGTTACCCTATTGTTGTTTGGTTTGATTTTGGACAAGTTTTGTGAGATTGAAGTATCGGTATGCTGATTTGTGCGATTGAGTGGTAAGGCTTGGGTTCTCTTGGGCTACTTTGGGTTTGATTGAGTCACCTATCACTATTTGATTTGATTTTGGACAAGTTTGTGTGAGATTGAAGTGTCAGTTGTGTCTTTGGTGGCATGAATAACTTGGGTTTTGGTTCGAATCTCTAAATCTTTGTTGTTTTTGGCTTGTGGTTGTCTTCTAGTTGCATTGGGTGCTATTTGTTGCATTCTTTTGTGATATGCTTAGTGCATTGGGCTTATGTGATGTACATATTTGTGGGAATGGCAACTGAAAATTCAGATTCTCTTCAAGCCTTCAAGCTATAAGTGTAAAGTTGTCAGGAGATAATTATGCCTACTGGGTATATGTAATGAGAAATTTTTTGCTGGAAAAGAAAATATGGGATTACATTACTCAAGTAGTGAAAGCCCCAACTGATTCTAAGGTAGAGAATTATGTTGAGTTGTTGAACAATTGGGATATTAATAATGCAAAAATTATTATGTGGATTAATAATTCTGTTGATTAGGCCATTAGAGTACATTTGGCTAAGTTTAACACAACCAAAGAAATTTGGAACTGTTTGTCCAAATTATTTGTTCAGTCTAATCTTGCTAAGAGATATCATTTGGAACATGAGATTCGGGCTGCTCACTAAGGTGATAGGTGTTCACGTCCCAAAACCAAAAGCTAAACCATTCAAATCAATAAACCCGTAATAAAAATTATCTCCAATTCTTTTGCATACTAATAAGTAAATTGGATTATTTCTAAAACTTTAAAAGAAATATTAATTAAGTATTCACTATCCACAAACAAGTAATAAATAATCTGTTTCCAAATGGCCAAATGATAAAAAATCCATAAAATAAAATTACTACATGTTTCGAACCTATCTAACTAAAATAAGTTCTAACCACAAATAAATGAAACTATATTGATCTCCAATTATTGCCCATTGCACTTCACTGCACCGCATCTTGTACTAAAAGATATTACAACTGATCTCTATCTATCTGTGGGAAAAATATTAAGGAAAGCTCAAAGAGCTCAGTAAGGTAGCATAACATAATATACACCGGAATAGGTCAAGCGAATAACACGAATAATTTAGAAAACAGTTGTTGATAAATCGAAGCATTTCACAAAGTTTCATATCACTTGAAAGCATTTTAATATTCACAATACGAAAACTGATATCATTTTTCAGTTTAGAAATCATTAACAAATAGTGTGGTAACAAATAATATTTTCAAATTTGTATAAGCATTTATCCTGGTTAACACAACAATCACATACGGTGCCCAATCGTAGTGGGACTTGCAGACATCACTAGTACTGGAAGTTAACAGTACTTATACCCTTGTTAACATGGGCCAGACTCCGATTGTATCTTGCCGGTACAAACAAACTGCCAATAGTAGTAAACCACTATTGACACAAAACAGACTCCAACCATAGCTCACACTCACACTAAAACAATTCAAATATTTGATAATGATCATATCGATAAAACAAAAAAGGAATAATTTTCATGAATGGATTTATCAATGAGCAAAGAACACATTTCTCAAATAATCAATTTTGCTCGACCCAAGTAACGATAATGAAGAAATCAGAATATTGTAAAACATATTTTTGAACTAAAAACAATTAGAAATTATTTACTTGCATAAATAATTTTCATAAGAATAGAAGCAAGAAAACATTTATTTGACATTTATTCAAAAATTGGATATATTATGTATGTTTCCTTACCTCGAAGCAAAGCCCTCAAATCACATAATGCACTTCAAAATTGTCTTTTGCAAATTCATTCTAATCCTAAAATAATTCACAATAACATATTTAATGAATTAGTTTGATTTGCCAAACTTGACTTAACTATAAATGCCCTAATTAATATATTAATATAGTATCACGCGTACTTATTAAGCCTGAGTATCTTTAAAATACCTACACGAGACCTTATAATGTTCTATGATTTTTATGTAATTTTTAAATATTAATTTCTATTTTTCTTGAATTCTATCAAAATTATCTGATTAAGCTTAATCACAACATACGGTCAAACATGCAACTAATATGGTTCTCTAGTGATCCAAAAGTCTTATCTTTAATTCGAGAACACTTTTAATAACTCAAATTTACTTATAAATAACAATCATAATTTAAGTCACCTAATTACACATTTAAATAATTAGGAAACCAATATATTTAGTGAAATCTCAATTATTCGTATTACGTTGAGCCTCACGTCCTGTACCAATAGCTTCATAATATCAAATATGATTTTCCTACCAAGTTTCATAATTTTTGAAATTCATTTACTATTTTTCCATAAATTAGTAAGATTTTATCAATTAAAAATTAATAATAATTTATATAATTAATTTTTGAGTTCGGGACCTGGACCACTTGGTTGGGGTCATCAAGTATTATAATTTAGACTCTTGTTTCATCCAATTAAGGCTAGGGGTGAATCACACTTTCCCGACTCACCTTGGCCTGAGAGTGGGCTTATGCAAAAAGTGATCATCTTCTCCAACTTTAACACTCAAATTCTGCAATTAGAGCAGTTTACCATTTTTGTTTTTCTTTCAAATTTCGACCTGAAATTTCTCCCTCAATTCTTATCCAAATAATGCAAGTTATATATGAATTTTGATCATTTTTCCGAGATCTATCCAACCATATAGTTTAATTAGATTAAACCTTTCAAATTTAAAAAAAACTCAACCCAAAGCTTGGGGTTATAATGTTTTTTCTTCCAAAACTTTGATCTTTTATATCTCTGTAAATGCATCCCCATATTAGGCATATTATATGTCGAATTAAACCTTATTTCATAGGTAATAAAACTACGTTTCCAATTTATTCAAAGACCTGTTAAATCCATGCTCAAAATCAAACCCTAACTTGATTGTTCTATGGTCTCATTTATTATGAGAAATTATAATTTCAAAAATTAATAATTAATTCATAAATTTTCTTACTAAATCACAACAATAAAATAGTCATACTAAGTTGATAAAATCATAAACTTACCTCCATTAATGCCTTCTTCCAAAATTAAATTTCTTTAATCCTCCATAGTATAGTATTTTTCTCTCTCTCTAGAATTTGAGATACGTAAAATAGAGGTCAAGGTTTGTTATGGTCATGTATTTATAATAAATTAAACTTTTCATTATTATATTAGTACCACATATTTATTTATATTTTAATTTAGCTCCAACCTGAATTATTTACTTCAATTATATAACCTTATATATTTTTTTATATTAAATCTTACCACTATCAATATCCAATTTAATTTTCAATAAGTTCATAAAACTAATTTCATTCGAATACATAAAGTGTTAAGCCTTAGTAAAAATACGGGTTATTACAATAGGAGTATTCAGGAAATCTACTCAATTATGACTGAGTTTTGGGATCAGTTAGCTCTCATTGAGCCTGCAAGGGCACTCATTAGTTGTATCGTACATATAGAGAAGAGTAGAGGTTGGTTCAATTTTTTATGGCTCTTAGGGATGATTTTGAGGGTCTTTGTGGTTCTATTCTCCATCGTAGTCCACTTCCCTTTATTGACTCCGTGGTTATTGGTTAATGAACTTTTAGTTGGAGAGGTTCGACTTAAGACTATCAGAAAAAGGGTTTTCTTCTTTTACCTACACAGACCGTACTTGCAGGTCCACCTAGATCACAGTGTAGTTCACAGAATAAGTAGTGAGTTTGAGTTGGTCATGATGGGTGCAGTTTCTATTGTGAAAAGGAACACTAGAAGGCACAATGTCCTTAGTGAATAAGCAAGTTTGTGAGTCACAATAACAGTTTTTTAGAGGTAGAGATCGTCATACTGCAACGATTGCACTACCAGTGGATGAGTCCTCTACATCATCAGGTCTCACACTATTCTTGATAGCTAAGCAATTGTCGAAGCTTCTCTCCACTCATTAGCCTAATGCTATTTCAGTTTCTCTCTCTGCAGGTTCTTTTCTTTCTGGATCTTCAGGTATATCTCGGTCCACTTGGGTCTTTGACTCAGGTGCTACACATTATATGACTAGTGATTCATCTTTGTTCACTTCTACCTTTTCTCTTCCTTCTGTCTCTGTCCTTGCCGCCAATGACACTCCTATGTCTTTGGCTGGTATTGGTTCTATTGTTTCTTTGCACTTATCCCTTTTTTATGTCTGTTATATTCCTCAAATTACTTTTAATTTAATTTTTGTTAGTTAGCTTTTTGATTCTGGTTATAAAGTTCATTTTTCTTCTTCTGCTTGTGTTGTACAGGATCCTTGTTCCAAGAAGTTGATTGGGACAGGCCGTAAAAAGGTAGGATTGTATGTGTTAGAAGAGTTGCATGTTCTAGATATGGTTGCTTCCTTAGTTGATTTGTCTTCCTTTCGTTTGAGTTCTAAGTCATTCAACTTTTATTTGTGGCATTCTCATCTTGGTCATATTTCTAGTTCTCGTTTACAAATTTTAGTTTCAACTGGTAGTTTAGGCAATTTGCATTGCCACAATATTTCTAATTGCAGTAGATGTAAACTGGCTAAGTTTACTGCTTTACCTTTTAATAAAAGTTCTACTGTGTCCTTTGCTCATTTTGATCTTATTCATTCTGATGTTTGGGGTCCTGCCCCTATCCCCTATTAAAGGATGGTCCCGATATTATGTTTCTTTTATTGATGACTATATTCGTTATTGTTGGGTTTATCTTATGAAACATTAGTCTGAGTTCTTTTCTATTTTCACTATTTTTCGTGCAACGATACATGCTCAATATTTTTCATTGTTAAATGCTTTAGGTGTGATCTGGGTGGCAGATATCTTTCTAATGCCTTTTTAGACTTGTTGAAGTCTGATGGTACTATTCAATAGTCCTCTTGTGCAGACACTCCTGAGTAGAATGGTGTGCTTGTTCGTTGAGTGCAAGCATCGTCACATCGGGGAAATTGCACGATCTCTTTTGTTGTCTACTAATGTTTCCACTACCTTTTGGGGAGAGGCTTTTCTTACTATTGTTCATTTAATCAATCGTATTCCTTCCATTGTTACTTCTGGTGTTTCTCCTATTGAACGTTTGTGTGGTAAGCCTCCTGACTACTTTTCTTTGTGTGTGTTTGGTTTTACTTGTTTTGTTATTCTTTTTCACAATATTCATACTAAAATTTCTCCTCGTTTAGCAATGTGTGTTTTTCTTGGTTATGGTGAGGGACAGAAAGGGTATCGATGCTATGATCCTATTGCTAAGAAATCTCTCGCCATGTGGCTTTTGTGGAGCATATTCCGTTTTTCTCTATTCCTTCTAGTCCCAACACTTTGCCCAAGTCTGATCTCATTTATTTGGATCCCTTTCCTGATGATATTTCACCTGAATCTTATGTTAAAGATGTGATTGTGTCAGATGTTCTCATTTCTTCTGATTCCACGGTTGTTCGGCCTCCTTTTCTTCGTAGTTATGTTTGCAGGAACAACTATTTCTTCAGGTTCAACTCCTCTGTCATCCTTGCCTGTTCCTTTGTTAGGTTTTGACAACGCGGATCCCACTTATTCTTGCTATCCTAAGTGTTTTTGTGCGTTTCCTAATCGGTTTGGTTTCTCTAATTCTTGTTATTTTGCTGATATTTGTTCTTTTCTTACTTTTGTTCATCCTTTTTCTGAACCTACCTCGTATAAGGAGGGTATTCTTGATCCTTTTTGGCAACATGCTATAGATGTAGAGCTTTCTGCTTTACATAAGATAGGTACTTGGGAGTTGGTGCACTTGTCTTTTTGTAAACGTGGGTGTACAAGATCAATTGGCTGTAAGTGGTTGTACAAGATCAAAACCTGGTCTAATGGTTTTATTGAGTGGTACATGGCTTGATTGGTGGCAAAGGGATATGCACAAGAGTATGCCATTGATTACGAGGAAACTTTTACTCCTATTGCCAAGATAACCATAGTTTGAAGTGTTATAGTAGTAGCAACAGTTCACCAGTGGAATTTTTTTCAAAGGGATGTCAAAAATGCCTTTCTAAATGGGGACTTAACTAAAGAAGTCTTTATGGTTCGTCTTCTCAGTTTTCCTCATCACTTTGGAGAGTTGTGCAAACTCAAAAAGGCATTGTATGGTCTCAAACAAGCTCCTCAGGCTTGGTTTGAGAAGTTCTCTATAGTTATTTGTGATCTTGGATTTCATGACTCTACTCTTTTCCTTCGTACAACTTCTGCAAGTTATATTGTTCTTTTGCTATATGTTGATGACATGATTATTACTGGTGATGATACTGTTCGGATTTCATTGTTAAAGTTACAATTGCAACATCATTGGGATTTCATGATACTGTAGCTAATTCTCTTAAGGTTTATCTTCTCTCTCAGTCCAAATATGCTTCCGATATCATTCAAAAAGCCCAACTCATAGACACTCGGACAGTTGAGACACCTTTGAAATTCAATGTTCGTTGTACTTCCTCCAATGGAGTTCTTTTGACTGATCCCACTTTATATCGAGCTTTGGTTGGTAGTCTGATCTATCTTACTGTTACACGTCTTGATATCACTTATGTAGTTCGTATTGTCGGCCAGCTTGTTTCTTCTCCTATTACTGTTTATTGGGTTGCTGTTTTTTGCATATTAAATTATTTTCGTAGCACCTTACATTAGAGTTTGCTCTTATCTTCGTCTTCTTTCTTGAAGCTTCGTGCTTATTCTGATTCTGATTGGGCTGTTGATTTTATGGATCACAAGTTTACTACTAGTTTTTGTGTTTTTCTTGGGAAGCTCTGTTATTTTTTGGAAAAGCAAAAAGCAAACGATTGTTGCCCGTTCTTCTGCTGAGACTGAGTATCGTGCCATGGCTGCCATTACTGCTGAAGTTGTTTGGCTCCATTGGTTATTGGATGATTTAGGTGTCTCTTTGCCTACTTCTACCCCTATGTATTGTGACAATAAGAGTGCTATTCAGATAGCCTATAATTCTGTCTTCTATGAGCGTACCAAACACATTAAGATTGATTGTCATTTTGTGTGTCATTGTCTTCAGCTTGTCACTATTTCTTTTCCATTTCTCCCTTCTACATTGCAGTTGGTTGACTTCTTTATGAAGTCCCACACGGTTTGCGCTTTCACTTTTTGCTTGACAAACTCTCGATGCTTTTCGCTGTCACATCATGAGTTTGAAAGGGGGGGGTTAGAGTAGTTAGCATGTTAGTCCTATATATATTAGCTCATCATTAAGGGTAGTATATTCTTTTTATTATCTTTTGTTTTGCCCTACTATAAAGGGCTATTTTCTTTTCTGTGTAATATAAGTTTCCCGACTTGATTAATTCTTCTAATAAGATATTCTTCTCTTCTCTCTTTTACTTCTAATTTTTTTTTTTTTATCAAAGTTAACAAGTACGTTTCATGACACAAAAAGTAGAAAGTATAGAAAGGAATTCAAAGTGATGTTTCATTAAATAAATCCAACAATACTGAGAATAATCATCAATATAAGAAACATGATCAGAATGAATAGAAGTAGAAGGTGTGAGAGAAACAATGAAACTTTTATTAAAAGGCAATGTAGTAAATTTTGCTAGTTTGCATCCCACTACAATCCGAAATATTATGACAATTCAAATGACCTAAATGACCAGTTGAAACTAAAAATTGTAAACGACTACTAGAAATATGACCTAGTCGAGAATGCCATAAATAGTAACTAGATGACTTTGGACTTAAACGAAAAGAAGCTAAATCAATTGAAGAGGTAACATCAACAACATGCTACTCTTCTAACACATACAATCCTCCCTTTCTATGGTTTGTCCCAATCAGCTTCTTGAACCAAGGATTTTACACAACACAACCAGAGAGAGAAAATTAAAAAAACCAAAATCAAATAATTGATTGACAAAAAAGAAATTTAACGTGAGTTGAGGAATATAATAAACATCAGGAAAGACAATAGACTCAATACATGGCAAGGACATAAGAGTGCCATTGGCAGGAAGAACATAAACCAAAGGAGGAGAAAGGGGTCAAAAATCCAAGTGGTTTGAGATATACCTAAAGGCCTTGACGAGAATAAACTTACAAAGGGAGAGTCTGATAAAGCATTAGGCTTAGATGTAGAAAAGAGCTTTTACAATTGCTCAACAATCAAAGACAGGGATGAGGGTATAGAGGGCTTAACTACTAGTGGTGCAACTACTGCACTGTGGCAATCTCTACCTATAGATGACTACTGTACATTGCTAAATCACCTTAATTGTTTTTTTCTCATTTTATTTTCTGTAAGTGCTATATTCACTATCTCAAGAATGTATTCATTTTTAATTTTATCTTTTCTTTGCTTATGATACATGCGTCTGAACATTTTCATTTTGGTTATACTCTTTTTATGAATGTGTTGTTTTTTTAACTATCCAATATTTTGTTTCATACAATATGGTTGGTCTTATGACTATTATATAGAATTTACATTTCAATTTTAGAAGTATATGTCAATCCCATAGTATGCAAAAAACAGTCTTCCACCTAACCATAGTGTTTTAATTATATGAGTAAGATCATCTCCAATTTCACCCCTTTTTATGGATAAGTGAACCTAGATAATAAGAACAAAGTAATTATTTCATTACACTATTATTAATTGATGTATCGAGCCCAAAGAGTTTGATCTGCCACTTAGGTGCATCACATGGTGGAGGTTTAGATTGTCTTTTATTTCTTAGATAAACATGGAAGGGGCACACACTTTGTTACTCAGTTAAATTGGGACACTCTGTTCCCTTTCTTTAAAATGTCAGACTCATCCACCATTTACCAAGGTTTTATCTTTAGTTCAACTTTAGTCTCAATTTGAGTGCCACAGGAATGTCTCTTACCTTTCTAGATTATTGCTTCATACAAGCAACCTTGTGATTCTTGTTGAGAGGCTGTTATACATTGTAGGTCGATTTTTTAATAGCTTAAGCTTTTAGAGTAGTTAGTGGTTTAACATGGTATCAGAGCCTTGGTTACGAAAGGCCTTGGTTTGAAGTCTCTCCATTTGCATTTATTTTTTGTTTGCTTTTGCATTCTGTTATGTTTCACATTTGTCTGTGGCTTCTTTGCCTCTTCATGTGTGAGTCCAGGGTCGCACGTGAGGGAGAGTGTTGAGAGCTTGATATAGATTATTGGCCTATTGGCCAATAACTTAAGCTTTTAGAGTAGTTGGTGGTTCTACAATTCTAATATCCCTATTTTGGTGGTTGCATAAAATTAGTGTAATGGTTAGTGAATCCCATGTCTGATTAAATCTCTCTTTTTTTATTTTTGTGCGTTGAACTTGGATTGCTGATACACGTGTTTTTAACCCCAGGCAATCGGATATTGGGGTGTCGCGAGTGATGGAAATGAATTAAGTTGTTCTTTTCCTTTAATTTTTTTTTTATCTTGTACTTATGCTTGTATCTTTTACTTTTTCCTGGTCATGGATCTTATACATTCTTTCAAATAATATGTACTTTTGGTGATATAGTTGTCTTTTTCCTCTTCTAACTTTGCCTTTAATTAGACACTGACTGTGCTTTATTTGTTATCTTAGGGCAAGGAAGGGGGACAAAATTATGTTGGAAGGATACTAGAATTTTTTAAAGCATTGGATGGTGAAGATTATTTTAGGGTTCAATGGTTCTTCAGAGCAGAAGATACGGTGAGAAAATTTATTGGGCCATTTTGTAATGACTCTATCTTGCAGTGCTTACTTATTTATGTATCATATTCAGGTCATGGATGAAGAAGCAACGTCTCATGACAAGAAGCGTATATTCTATTCTACATTAATGAACGATAATTTATTAGATTGCATTGTTTCGAAAGTCAGGGTTGTACAAATAGCACCTAGTGTATGTTTCTATCTTTTACTTTTATTTTTGTACTTATTTCTATCTTTTTCTTTTTCTTTTTCCCTTTCCTATCTCTCTCTCTCTCCCACTCCCTCTCATTGATGTACTTGCTCCCTAAAGTTTCTTACATATTCAAGCAATTGACAAATCAGTTTTGTTCAGTTTGTTCTTGATTATTTGCATGTTATATTATTGGGTTTATCAGTATGCTGCTTGTTTTTTGCAGGTAAACTTGAAATCAAAATCTATTTCCCCCTGTGATTTTTATTATGATATGAAATACTCAGTGGACTATTCAGCATTCTGTGCAACGGTAAATGGTAAGTAAGTTATTACTACAATGAATTGTATTGCATCAAGTGCTCTTTTTTTTGTATAACTGAAAAAGTACTTGGAGCTTTAAGTTTTATACATTGGTGGTTCTAGTAGTGTTTAAAAAGTAACCTCAAAACTTAAGGTTCTGCATATTTGTCTAAAAACCATATTTTTTGAACACTTTATAGGGGTTCTTTTCTCAATGATTCTAGTAGTTAATGTTTAAAGAAATAAATAGAAAATCTGAATAATTGGTATATAGATAAAGACACCGTGTTAGAAAGAAGTGGTTTTACTGAATTAATTGTAGGAATAACAGCCACTTTGTGCAAATGACGTTAAAGGTTTGATTTGTCTCCGGTCTATCACTCTGAGCACCCCGCATTAGTGGGACCAATGCTGGCTAATGGACTTTACTGGGAATAAATACGGGTGTGAGGTGTTGGAGCCATGGTGTTAAATCGCGGTCGCGGGATATGACGCGGTCGCGGTCGCGGTGTAACGGTATCGGGAGTATCGGCCCACCCGTAACGGGAATCGGAAACCGCAACTGTGAATTTTTTTCAAACATTAGCAAACCCCCTAAGTTTTACTGATACACATGTTTTTATTTTAGTTTATTACTTTTAAGGGTTTTAAAGTAATTTTTATCATTTTTATGACACTTAAAAAGATGTTTTATAATTTTATATTATTTTTTTAAAGTTAAAATACCGAAAAGTAGCATTTTTATGATTTTTAAGAATAATATTGCAACAAATAATGTAAATAATTACTTCAAATTTCAAATGCAATTAAAAATTCATAATCAATAACAATTCACAAAAGAAGGCAAATGCAAATATTTAATTAGTTGGTAGCTAGTTGGCACCTTTTGGAACTACCACCAAAATGAATGGCGTGCAGGTTCTTGATAGTCTCTATCATTGTCATCATCATTATATGGTCTCTCCGGCACTTGTCTATTGAAATAATTGGAACCTCCCATTCCTATTGATGTATTACTGCCACTGGAATCTTCTGGTTGTTGCTGCATGTAATACCCAGTCCCATCCCCATAAGGCATTGTAGATCCAAAGAGGTTATTTGTAAAAGCCTCTGCATCTGAAGGAAGTGGATATGGAGCTGTATATTGTGGTGATGGGAGGGGATAGTAATGAGGTTGTGGTTGGGGGTATCCCTGCTGAGGTGGTGGGTAGTGTGGTTGTAATGGTAGTGGTAGGGGTCTTTCTGTACCTGGGGGATAGTATAATGGGTATCCAGATTGATTGCCCACTTGATGTCCAACTCCAAGATCGCCAAAACGTTGAGCAATTCCAGAATCATCATCACTGTAATCAACTGGTGGTAAATAATGTCTTTGCCTACTTGATTCACCTACATCACGGCGAGGGCGACGTGAGTAATGTCTTGGGGGAGGTGGATCTGAAAACTCTCCAATTTCTTCATCAGGGCGAAAACCACTATATCCAGCTTCTCCACGATAAGGTGAATCATAACGAACACCACCTTCAACAATTTGGACTTGTCCTCCAGGTCCAAGGCCTCCATCACCTGAAGGACTTGAGTTATCATCATTTCCACTACCACTATTGCCACTAGGAGGAGTCAAACCAACACCACTACCTGATCCACTATTGGAGGAATTGACATTTTCAGTCTCTTGATGAGCGACATCATCCTCATCATTATCACTTAAGTCCATCCAATTATTTTCTTGACCATCTAAAACTGGTTCTTCCCTTTCTTGGAGCCATGGAGCTAAAGGATCATCTTCTTCAAAAATATAATCCAAATTGATGGGGTTGAATTGCTCTTCAATCTCCATTTGGGATTTCCTTGTAGCATGTCTAATCTTTAGCCTCATATTATAATATACATAGACAAGTCTGTTCAATTTGGCGTATCGTAGTCGATTCCTTGTCTTTGTATGTATAAGGCTAAAGGTACTTCCAATTACGCTCACAGTTGGATGATGATGTTGTTTGGCTCAACACTCTGACTGCTATGGTTTGAAGTTCAGGAGCTGACCCGCCATAGTGGATCCACCATTCAGCTGCATTATCAAATGATAAAATTCAATTTTAATTTGATATAAAAATCAAATTTTTATTTACCACTTGACACTTAGTCACTTACCAGGATTGGTTAGTGACACTGCTCGTTGAGCCAATACCGTTCCAAATGAATGTTCTTTATCACGAAATATTAAAATCTGCAAACATTTGAATAGATAAGTGCCTAACTTTTGAACCTTATTTGTATGATTGATTTATTATAAATTAAGAAAACAAACTTCTAATTCAAAAACTTACTTGGTTGATGGCCATTATTTGCCTATCAATGTTTGGCTCCAACTTTTGAATTACCCGCTTAACCCCTTCCATCACTTCTCTATGATTTGACATGTTTCCACCATATTGGAATTGAGGATTAAGAAAATAACCTAACATAAATAAAGTTGCTAAAGAGTTAGATATTAAGGAACTCAATGAATATATAATAATTGATGTAACAAATTAGAATTGTAGTCTATATTTAGTACTTAGTTATTTACCAGCTGCATGCAAATCGTGATGTAGCTGAAAATTCCATCGCTTGTCAATAATCTTCCAATAATCCAAGTAGTAGCGACAGTCTCTTTGAATGGCTAGTTTTGCTCGATCCATGGCTTCATAAATAAAGCCCATGGTGGGCTTCTCATCCCCATCAACAAGTCGAAGGACTTTCACAAGTGGCTCTTGTACTTTCATGATTTCATTCGCTTTGCTCCAGAAATCATTTCCAAGTATTATCTTTTTGACATCATAAGCCTTTCCATGTTTTTCCCTCCCCCATTTACTCCTTTTCCACTCATCGGAATTAAACATATTTCTCAAGCCACTCTTATGTTTGACAATACTCTCCAATGCAATGAAATTGGTGGCAAATCGTGTGACAGCAGGGCGTAGCAATTCTCGGTCATTGGTGAACCGCTTCATGAAATCAACCACCCAGGTAGAATTATAAATGAAGCTTGTGATTTCTTTGGCCTGGGACAACACTTTCGCAACACTTTTCTTATTTCCAATGTCTTCTAATATAAGATCAATGCAATGTGCTGCACACGCTGTCCAATACAAGTTTGGCCTTTTTTGCATCAACTTCTTACCAGCAAGCTTCATTGCAGCTTCATTGTCAGTCACAATCTGGACAACATATTTCTCACCAATTTCATCAACCACCTTGTCCACTGAGGGCAAAATAGTAATCTGAATTCCTTGAGGGCACGTCGGTAGCATCAATTGATTTGTGAAAGATTGTGCCCCGACTACTATATACTAGAAAATTGATGATATGTTTCCTAGTAGGCCCTGTCCATCCATCACACATAATGGATACACCTCTTTCCTCCCAGATAGGCTTATGTGACTCTATCCAACTTCTCAATTGCTCAAACTCTCTTTTCAAATAAACTTCAGTGATCTCATATGGAGTTGGAAGAGGCACCCCTTTTCCCACCTCAGCTGCAACATCTAACATTGGTTTGAACCACTTATTAAGAACAATCCGTGCAGAAGATTGAGAAAATAAAACAAACTGGCTCACTGCAGTCCCAAGTTGTTTTTTCAAATTCTTCATTGCAGCATTAGAAATTTTAGGTTGTTTGGAACTTTTACTTCGATGAAGTGCAGGATCCATTGTAGCTAATCGAGCCTCTGGACTATTTGGATCAATCCATTGGCGACCACTGCCGCTAGACTCACGAACAGTAGCAGATCGACGCAATCCCCTTGGCCTACCACCACCACCGCCACCACTACTACCCCCAACATCAAAATGACCCTTAGCATGTGATCGAAATCTTTGTTCCTCCTCCCATTGACGATGTTCACTTAAACTTGCCTGTCGTGCAACTGTCATTTCTGGATCAGAATCATCACTAGAAGAGAGAACTACTCCTTCAAAGTCATAATCATCTCTTTGCGATTATCTTATATGTTCTTCAATTTCATCTCTTTGTTTTCTTTTCTCACTCTGTTTCTCTTTGTAACCTTTGAGATGCTTCATCATTTCTTCTCTTATTTCTCGAGAGACATTAGGACATGGTGCAATTTGCCCTCTTACATGTGCCAAATGTTGCTTCAGTCTAGTTATTCCCCCAGTGACAATTCTCCCACATAACTTACATATCAACTTGTGCCTGTTATCTGGAAATGGAATGGCAAATTGCCATCCAATGTCAGTACTAGGAGCTGTAGGATCACTTCCACCTCCACCTCCACTTCCACCTCTACCTCCACCTCCACCTCCACCTCCACCTTGAATTCCCTTTCCCTTATCACGGTTAGTACCAGAAGGCTCACCACCACTGCCACGGGCCATTTTAATCAAAACTGAAATTAAACATTACAAATTGTTAATAAATAAATTAAACATTACAATTAAATTTTTTTAATTTTTTGTCAATATAATTTTTTTTTAATTCTTTTAAAACAATTAAGTTTTTCAATCAATCAATAACTTATTGTTAATAAATAAATTAAACATTATAATTAAATTTTTTAATTTGTTGTCAATCATTAATTTTTTGCCAATCAATATTTTTTTAAAATTTTTTTTAAAACAATTAAGTTTTTCAATCAATCAATAACTTATTGTTAATAAATAAATTAAACATTACAATTAATTTTTTTAAATTTTTTCTCAATCAATAATTTTTTTTAGTTTTTTTAAAACAATTAAGTTTTTCAATCAATCAATAACTTATTGTTAATAAATAAATTAAACATTACGATTAAATTTTTTTAATTTTTTCTCAATCAATAATTTTTTGTCAATATAATTTTTTTAAAACAATTAAGTTTTTCAATCAATCAATAACTTATTGTTAATAAAAAAATTAAACATTATAATTAATTTTTTTTAATTTTTTCTCAATCAATAATTTTTTGTCAATATAATTTTCTTTTTAGTTTTTTTAAAACAATTAAGTTTTTCAATCAATCAATAACTTATTGTTAATAAATAAATTAAACATTATAATTAAATTTTTTAATTTGTTTTCAATCATTAATTTTTTCTCAATCAATATTTTTTTTTAAATTTTTTTAAAACAATTAAGTTTTTCAATCAATCAATAACTTATTGTTAATAAATAAATTAAACATTACAATTAATTTTTTTAAATTTTTTCTCAATCAATAATTTTTTTTAGTTTTTTTTAAAACAATTAAGTTTTTCAATCAATCAATAACTTATTGTTAATAAATAAATTAAACATGACAATTAAATTTTTTTAATTTTTTCTCAATCAATAATTTTTTGTCAATATAATTTTTTTAAAACAATTAAGTTTTTCAATCAATCAATAACTTATTGTTAATAAAAAAATTAAACATTAAAATTAATTTTTTCTCAATCAATAATTTTTTGTCAATATAATTTTATTCTTAGTTTTTTTTAAAACAATTAAGCTTTTCAATCAATCAATAACTTATTGTTAATAAAAAAATTAAAAATTACAATTAAATTTTTTTAAATTTTTTCTCAATCAATAATTTTTTGTCAATATAATTTATTTTAATTTTTTATAAAACAATTACGTTTTTCAATCAATCAATAACTTATTGTTAATAAATAAATTAAACATTACAATTAAATTTTTTTAATTTTTTCTCAATCAATAATTTTTTTTAATTTTTTTAAAACAATTATGTTTTTCAATCAATCAATAACTTATTGTTAATAAATAAATTAAAAATTACAATTAAATTTTTTTAATTTTTTCTCAATCAATAATTTTTTGTCAATATAATTTTTTTTTAATTTTTTTAAAACAATTAAGTTTTTCAATCAATCAATAACTTATTGTTAACAAATAAATTAAACATTACAATTAATTTTTTTTAATTTTTTCTCAATCAATAATTTTTTGTCAATATAATTTTTTTTTTAATTTTTTTAAAACAATTAAGTTTTTCAATCAATCAATAACTTATTGTTAATAAATATATTAAATATTACAATTAAATTTTTTTAATTTTTTCTCAATCAATAATTTTTTGTCAATATAATTTTTTTTAAATAATTAAGTTTTTCAATCAATCAATAACTTATTGTTAATAAATAAATTAAACATTACAATAAATAAATTTTTCAACCACAGGTAAGGAAAAAAAAATTCAAGCAAAGACTAAAAAACAATAAAAAATAAATGCAAATAAAACATACAGGCCAAAGACTGAAAAAAGAGAAAAAAAAAAAAAAAAAAAAGAAACAAAAGAGTGTAAAAACAAACAGGAAGGCAGTGTAGAGACTAGAGAGTTAAGTTTTTTTTTTTTTTTTTTTTTAAAAAAAAAAAAAAAAAATAACAGAACCTAGAAGTTTCTGTTTCTCTCTTCCAACAAAACCAAATACCCCTTTCTCTCTTCCAACAAAACCAAATACCCCGTAAAAAAACCCAAATCTCCTCCTCTCTCTCCTTCGTGCGACAAAACAGAGAAGAGTCGGCAGCTCCGACGGCGTGAGGCCGTGACTCCGACGGCGATGACGGACGACCGACGACAACGGCGTGAGGCCGCGACGACGGCGTGAGGCCGTGACCACGACGATCGACGACTTCCGATGAAGCGGCGCCGATTCAGGGAAAGAAAAAAAAAAAACAGAAGAGAACGTACCTTTGGCTGGATCGAACTGGAAGCAAAACGATTCGTTCTTCAAGCTGTGAAAGAGACTGAAGAGAGATGACTGAAGAGAGACGACTGATTCTTCCAGGTAAGCTTCAGTTCCAACTTTTCTTTCCTTTCTTTCACTTCAAATTCAAATTTTCAATAAAGCAACTGCTTTAATTTGTCTATATTCTCTGTCTATATTCTCTGAAGCTGCTTTTTCTTTTTCCTTTCTTGTTTCCATCTGATCTCTGTTTTCCTTTCTTGTTTCGGTCCGTAACGGACGTTACGGGATGTAACGTACCGTAACGGCCGTTACCGTTTCGGAACGGACGTAACGGCCGTTACTGCCGTGAAATCTTTCAACTCCGTTTTATCGGTGCGTAACGGGATCGCCACCTCGAAAATCCGTTACGTCGCGGCCGTTACGTAACGTAACGGCCGATATTTAACACTATTCTTGGAGCCTTGTGGTTGTTGATAATGGAAATCTATAAGGATGGTAAAATTTTTAGGAAATTCGTTCTGTTTGTGGTAGGGGAAGGGTCAGGGGTGCAGTTTTGGGAGGATCCTAGGTGTTGTGAGTCTCGTGACAATCCTTTTAGGAGGAGGATCCCTATGTTGTTTATTAGTGCTTTTGAATACGCAACGTTTGGTGGAAGACTTTTTTTTTTTTTTCTGTGGGGGGGGGGGGGGGTGGCTGTGGAATCTGGTTTTTGAAGACACTTTTATAATTGGGAGATAAGGGAAGTTGATTAATTTTTTTACTTATGGAGTCAAGGTTTGGAATGGTGGGGTCAATATGATGGTGTGGAAAGAGAATAACAATAAGGAGTCGTCACTACGATTGTTGTACAATGCTATGGAGGGTGGTAATGAGCAGAATTTTCCTTGGTAATTGATTTAGAAGTCGGGAGCTGCTATTAAAGTCACATTTTATGTGTGGACAACGGTTTGGGGAGCTATCTTAATGTTGGATAATTTGAGGAAAGGGGTTTTCAGCTGGTTAATCAATGTGGCATGTGTAAAAGAGAAGAGGAAACGGTGGAGTACCTTCTTTTGCATTGTGGGATTGTTGGAATATTTTTCTCTTTGTTTGGCGTAAGTTAGGTCATGCCAACCTCTTATCGGGATTTACTAATGTGTTGGAGGTGCAGCAGGGCTCGTAAGGAAGTAAAGATGGTTTGGAAAATGGTTCCATTGTGTCTTGTTTATGGCGGGAAGGAAATAGGAGGATGTTTGAAGGGTAAGAGCAGTTTGTTTTTTATTTCAAAGACTTTTTTTGTGTATGTTAATACTTTCGGCGTAATGAAGCTAATCCAATGTACTTAGATTCTTTTGTAGATTTTTTTTTTTGGATCTTAAGTTTTAATTTTCTGCATGTCCCTTCTTTTTTTGTTCTTGTGTATATGTGTTCGCCCTTTCGGGTGCCTTGTTAATATTTAATACAATACCTTTTGTTGCAACTCGGCGAATGACCTCCCTTGAAAAGAGAAGAAAACAATTTGTGAAGGGTATAGGCATGTGACTTAATGTAACGGATTTGGTTTTGTAAAAGATTGTAGGGTCTTTATTTATTCGTAGGAAAGCACCACCTAACATTGGTTTAAAGATGTGTTAAGTAATCTTAAACCATTTTTAATAAAATCCTGCTTTTCTAAAGAAAAGTATTTGAATTTTGAAAATTGAGTAGAAAAGGTCCGTTTTGAATGTAATGACTACAAAATAGTCTGCTTTAAAACAATTTAGGTTTGAAGGCTCAATTATGCTAGGGGAAAGTGTTAGGCACCTCTAAGCATCCCTAAAAGAGTCACCAAACTACTTGATGTCATACTGACTTTTTGAATTAAATGAAATTCAAATTGAAATTTGAAAACCTTTATTGAATTAGGTATATTTTATGAAATACAAAAGAATGTGTTTAAAAAATTGGAATGTATTTAAAAAATAAGCATAAAATAGAGCCCGTGGGGAAGGTTGTTCTAAAATGGGGAGTTTTGGAGGTATGATTATAAAAATGGACAATACAATGCTTGCCTTGATTTTTGTCAATTAAGGAATAAACATAAGCTATATGAAGCTTTAATGCAATCCTTTTGATGGTCCAAGTTTTGAAAATGGTTCCCCAATTTCATGCAGGATATTAGGTTTTGAAAATTATGATTCCAATTATTTAAAAATAGTTCTACAATTCCATGTGAAGAATTGGGTTTTGATTTGGGTCCACAATTTTGTGTATGGAATTGGGTTTTAAAAAGGGTCCACAATTTTGTATATGAAATTGGATTTTTGGGTTGGAAGATACGTTTCCATTTTGAAAAAGGTTTTAGGTTCATTTTTTTTTCTTTTTAGAAAAGTGAGTTATGATTTCAAATTTTGAAAGGAGATCGCAATCTAATGGGATTGGGTTTTAGAAATTTCGACATTACAATGGATAAGCAAAGAATAATATAGGAAGACGGAAGAACCATTATTTCCTTTATCCTTGCCCTCCACTTAACCTGTAGCTACGTGAATCGTGAACTTTGATAAAGTGTGGGTTACGACGGGTCTAGAAATATTGGTAAGAATGAAACATGTAAACAGGTTAGTAGTATAATAAAGGACATAAATTAAATTAAGCATTGGCCAGAAAACTGACTACAAGTAGCTAACCTACAAGGAACCATCCTCGACAACCTAGCGGTGCATAAGTTGGCAAGCAAAAAACTAAAAAATATAATAATATCTATAATCAAGCATTGGTCGGTAAATTGACTACTAGGGCTACAAGTGGCTAACCAATGAGGAACCATCCTCGGCAACCTAGCAGGGCACAAACTAGCAAGCAAAAAAACTAAAAAAATAATAATATAGATATAATCAAGCATTTACTAATAAACTGATTGTCGGGTGATGTAGAACCAATGTTACCTAGAACGTGGATCGTTATGGTATGTGGAACGAGAACGGGAATGTAAATCATCACTCGTTATAGAACGTAGTATGTTAGGGGTTGACTTCTTCTGATTGCTTTGTTGGAACGAAATATGTTTATTTGGAACGTGATATACTTTTTGATTGTATTTGTAATAGTATTCATATGTATATATATACACCAGAAAAAATTCAACGAATTTAAGCCATTATAAAATAAAATTTCCAATTGTATATTTTTTTTAGTACTTTTGATACTTTAGATTGGAACGTTAAATGTTGCGTTCCAAATTACTACTGATCCATTTTTGGATCGTGCGATCCCAATTCGCAATTTGCTAAAGGGGGGAGCGAATTGTGGTAACTCTGTGTAGAACCAATAAAAGAGAGAACAAGAAAGAGAAGAAAGAGAAGGGAATGAGAGGAAAAGGAGAGAGAGAGAGAATAGAAGAGGGAAGAAACAATAAATTCTGATATTCAATTTAATTCAAGTCTACTCAAATCAATAAATGCCATGCCTTTGCAACTTCAAAACAAATTCAAAAATAGTCAAATTCCATCAAATCCTAAAACAAAGAACTAAAACACATCCTAAATCATATCCCATATAATTCAAAACAAGACCAAATTATATCCAAAATCAAATCCTAAACTTCAAATCTTTTAAGTAGAATAAAAACAAAAATTACATAAAATAAACTCTTCTCATATCAAACACAAATGGCCAGTGGAGTTCGAACGAAGCTGGCAGATTGTGAGAGCTTCGCCCTGTTTGATCAAACACAACGTGCACTCTCTGTTATTCTCGTTCAAACAAAGTTGGCAGAATGTGAGAGCTTCGCCCGTTTGATATATTTTTAACTCTTAATTATTTTGAAAACAATATCACTTAAAAGCTGAGTCAAAGATCCACCAAAATTCCAGACACTTTTACTCTTAAATAAATTATGTTAAAAACCTTTGAATGCATGAAGTGAGTGATAAACCCTAGGCTAATGTATCCAAACTATTACCTTTGCCTACCATTGTGAATACTGCACGTTGTTGAATTTGATCATGATGCTTGGATGCTTGAGTGAACACAAGACTTGAGAAATTGACACACAAGGCTTGAGAAATTGACTCACTTTGACTTGGACACATTACATCTCAATATAATTTTGTCAATATAGATTAGCCAACAAAAATTTGACTAAAAATCCTAACAAAACCGACCACTGGGACTACAAGTAGCTAATCGGCAAGTAAGGGAATTATACCCGTGAGACTTCAATTACTCTAGTTCAACAAAAGTTTAAAAGATATTTCTTATATTTAATTATAAGTGAAAAAATGATATAAAGACAGATTCGTTAAAAGAATGATAATAATTATTCAATTTGAAGTAAATAAGTTTTCTTTTATCAAAATAAAGTTTTCATCATTTTATGTGTTAAAAAAATGTAAATTGTTATGTATTTTCAAAAATTTGATATTTATCTATACATAATGTCATTTTTATTATTTATTTATTTTTTCCATTTTTCTTTCTAATCTTTTCTTTTTCCTTTTCCTTTCTCTTTTCTTTTTCCGTCTCTTCCTTTTTCCTCCCCTTTCTTTTCTTCCTTTCCTTTTCTCCACTTTCTTCCTTCCCTTTGCATGGCTGATGGCCCCTATTCAGCGCCCAACCATTCTCTTTTTCTTTCTTCAAGCTTAAGGTCAATCTCAAAGAGGGAATATGTACATCTGGGTATATGTGTGTGTGTGTGTGTGTGTGTGTGTATATATATATATATATATATATATATAGAGAGAGAGAGAGAGAGAGAGAGAGAGAGAGAGAGAGAGATGACCAGGGGTGGGGGGACTGGCGATGGCTGGAGGTGGCTGCAGCTGCAAAGGGGGAGGCTAGGCATGGAAGAGCTGTGGTGGCGGATCCTTGTGGGTCTGCGAGGGTGGTTTTTGTTGGTGACAGATGTTGCTGCGATGTCTTCGTTGAGGTGGTGCTGACTGCGGGTTAGTGGTTGTTCCCGGTAGTGGTGTGGAGCGGCGGTGACGGGTGGCGCTAGCTGTGGACGGCAGATGTTTCTGACTTTCTGGCGGTGACGCCTTTCTTTCAATTCTAGTGACATTTTAAGAACTACTGTCGAACATTTTTTCCTGCAAAATTTGACTTTTAAATAATGGGGTATAACTTTACTTCTCATTCACCCTTGCCTCCAATTCTGTATGTTTGATCTGTCTATATTATGAGTTTTTAGCATATATTGCATTATTGTTTCCTATTTAGTGATAATGTTGGAACTTGGATAATTTTTCAGACATTGGTAATGTATCGCCATCTTCTTGCAACAAGGCAGTTCATATGAATGGCAATAAGGCTAATTCTGAGGAAATATCTATCCATAGACCTTACAAATCAAAGCTAGCATTATTAGATATTTATTCTGGTTGTGGCGGAATGTCGACTGGATTGTGCCTCGGGGCCAAAGTCTCTGGTGTAGATCTTGTGACGGTAAACTATCATGAGTTGCTTTTCCTTTTTGATGTGTAAATTTTCTGTCTCTCTCTCTCTCTCTCTCTCTCTCTCTCTCTTAACTATTGCTTTTAGATCTATGTATTGGCATAAGTTTTTTTTAAATCAGTAAAAAGGACAATTAACAGCACAAAAATCTATGTATTGGAATATGACTTATTTATTTTACATTTTTGATAGAAATGGGCTGTTGACATTGATAAATCTGCATGTGAAAGCTTGAAGTTAAATCATCCAGAGACACAAGTTGGTATTCTTTTTCTTTTACTGAAAGGTGTCCAAGTTGATGTGGCACAACAAATAAAGGCATAATGGTTGATATTCTTGTTTTTACAGATTAGGAATGAATCGGCTGAGGATTTCCTTAATCTATTGAAGGAATGGGACAAACTTTGCAAACGTTATGTAGTTAGTGATGGTGTAAAATCTCAAGAACCAAATTTTAGGGTCCTGAGAGCAGCTAATAAAGATACACATTCAAGAACTCACAATAAAATTGCAACTGGTGAATATGAAGTTGCACGTTTAGTTGATTTTTGCTATGGTGATCCCAATGAAACGGGGAAGCGTGGGCTCAAATTTCAGGTATGTATATCAAATAGTTAATTTTGTGGACTTAAGCACAGTCAATAGTCTCTCTCTCTTTCCTAGGATAAGAAAAATGAGTCTTTTTTTTAAACCCACTTTTTTCCTTTATCATATTTTAGTTCACTCGAAGATAGATAAATACGTGTGAACAGAACTCCACATGGCCTTTCGAAAAGAAATGTTGAAAACTTAACAAAGCTTTATCCTAACTAGTTGTAAATAGCTACATGAATTCCTCCTAGCCACTCTTTTCTAAGACCATAGTTATTTCCAATTCAGGCGACATATTCTCCCATAATGCTGATTGATATTTTTCTTTGTGGCTATCCACTATTCTCGGAAACAAAGATCAGGAAAAATTAGGTGGATAAATTTTATGTTTTTTTTGGCTATCCCCTTTTTAAACGGTATCTTTTAGCTCTAAGGTTCAGAGAATTGCTTTTTCACTATTTTCAGTATACAACAATCATCATCGCTGTTGGCTAGTTTTTCCAGTACATTGGCTTTGGCTCCCTAAAGAAAAACTCCTAGGTTTGCCTTTTCTTTTACTCTTCTTTTTTCTAGCTTTTCTCAAAAGAAAATTCCTAATTTTGTATATTATTGTATTCTCAAATTCGCATACAGTATACACATGTTGAAAAATGATAGTGTTTTTTTTCTAGGAACTCACTGTTCACAATTTGGATGTTGGTATAACTCGATGTGCTATAACTAAATCTCAACAAAATATGATAAATAAGAGTTTGTAGAGATGTATGATCCTAAGGTCGTATGGAGCTCCTTGAAGCATCAGTATCTTTAAGAGCTTGACTCTAACAACTTCTTTAATATTTTCTTCTACTTGTTTATGTTATGTCTTGTTCATACAATGATCACTAGTCTCTTTATATAAAGGTAATATATACATTTAAACTCTTACAATAAATGTATTCATCTACCTTTCACTCACACACATCAAGATGCATCACACTTTAAACCTACCCAAAAGACTCTTAAAATCCCAAGACCCTAGTACATGAACTATCCCATGTATCTAAATTTAATTAATAAATTTTAAATTACTCCAACAATACTCTCCCTTAATTTAGAATTTATTTTTGCATATTCTCACCAAATAATTCTTCACTGGGATCGAACCCATCTTTTAGCTTCAACTTTAACTCTTCGTTTTCTGCATTGATCTTCAGCAAATTTGAAAACCTTGATTTAACATATCCCAATTCTTTGTAGTTGACATCACAAATCACAATGTTATATCGATCCATAAGATACTCGATCATTTTCAAAGTTGCTTCTTGCTCAACTCCTTTTTTTGTTGAGTCTTTCCTTTCAAAAATATTCTTTTTATAATAACCATCCTTAATTTCAACACTTGCAATGAAATCTGGATGATTAGGTCTAATATTCTCAATCAAGTAAATTGCCGGTGGAAGATACAACTTCTCAAGAATCTCTTTGAGTATGACTTTGAAGAAAGTGTTACTTCAATAGGATGTTGACTCTCCATAATTTTTCTTGCAAAAATACAAACCATCAAACATAACTTTTGGCTGTTACCATTATCAAACTCAAATATTTTTTTGACAATAAACTATCTCAAAAGCTTTAGATTGTCTAGACTGATGTTACGTGGAACGGGAATGGGAACATAGATCGTCACTTGTTATAAAACGTAGGTACGTTAGTGGTAAGCTTTTTCGGATTGCTTTTGTTGGAACAAAATACGTTTATTTGGAACGTGATATGCTTTTTGATTATATTTGTAATAATATTCATATATATATAAATACAGCATAAAAATTTCAACGCCATTATAAAGTAAAATCCCAACAATGTTTATATGTATTTTCTCATATGTTGACTTGATATTTTAGATTGGGATGCTAATCTTGTATTCCAAATCGCTAATGATCCATGTTTTGGATTGTGCGACCCCAATTCAATTTGCTAGGCGGGGAGCGAATTGTGGTAACTATGGTCTAGACCTTTGGGCTTCACACTTTTCGGATACTTAGTCTTATGTTCTAATTTTTGGAAACAAATTTTTTTGGCTTGCAGTCCTCTCAATGGGTCATTCACTCCTTTGTACTTGGAGACACATATTGGGAGAGAGAATCACTCTTAATTTTCACATTCCACCTTTACTCAAAACACAATTTTGGACCTCCTGAGCATACATTCAAATTTTGGAAGAAACACAATAAATTTGGGAAATATCATGACTTTATGTACCATCAATTGACATCTACTCATCAACTCTCTATATGCCCATCAGAAGTCGAAGCAACTCTCTAAATTCTCCATGTCAAGGCAAACATCAATTCAAAATTGATGGAGCTTACTCCTCTTACTTCTACGGTACTATCGTTGCTTTCAACTCTACAACAAGCTACACAAGTACTTTGAGCCTATTTTCTACGGCCTATGGTTCCTCTCTTACTTTGGGGTAACAAATTATAGCTACCCAATCTTCCGTGGTTGCTCCTAATTTCTCTAGCAACTTCACTTCTTCACACTTATGATGCAATATCTAGATTTGTTGGCCTTAGGATCCTTGTAGCTCTGATACCATGCTGAAAATGATAATGTGTTCTTTCTAGGAACTCATGTTCACAATTTGGATGTTGGTATAACTCGATGGGCAATAATTAAAGCTCAACAAAATATGATAAACAAGAGTTTGTGAAGATGTACGACCTTAGGGTTGTACAAAGCTCCTAGGAAGCACCAGTTCCTTTAAGAGCTTGACTCTAACAACTTCTTTACTTCAATACTCCCATCTACTTGTTTATGTTATGTGTTGTTCATACAATGTATCACTAGCCTCTTCATATAAAGGTCATAGATACATCTAGACTCTTACAATAAATGTATTCATCTTCCTTTTAGTCACACATATTAAGATGCATCACACTTTGAACCTAACCAAAAGATTCTTAAAATCCCAAGACTCTAGTACAAGAACTATCCAATGTATCCAACTTTAATTAATAAATTATAAATTACTCCAACAACACAAACAATATCTATTATTCAAAGAGAAGGTTTTTTATTCTTGTACTGTGAAAGAAATACATGTTAATATTTGCTTGAATTTCTTATGTGTTTGACTTTGATCTTTGATTACCATTTGAACTTTAAAGTTCTGTTGAAACTCTTTCTTTGTTTGGCCACAAGAAAATTAATGGTGTCAATAGTAGTTGGCCCTCATAGGAGTATTTGTAGAGTCTACAGTCAAACTTGTGACATTGCGAGACTAATTGGGAAGCCCTATTTTGGTACCAGGTTAATGAGAGATGATAAACCCCCAAACAGGGACAGATTCAGTATGGGGCAGTGGGGGCAATTGAAATTTTGAGAAAAAATAAAGTTGATTTAATATTTTATAAATTTTAAAATTATTTTTTTAAATTTGCCCCCACTAACTATATTTTTTAAACTTGTCCCCCATTAACTTTGTTTTACAAAGTTTTAAATTAGTCATATTGGAGGATAAGCATTTGAGAGAAACAAAGAGAGAGTGAGAGATGCTCCTTCGCTTTTTATATGATACTTCAATTGCATTGCTCGCTATCATTCCACACTCAAATATGAATGTGATTTAAGATGTGATCACTAAATTTTGATAGTTTTTTTTCCTTTAATTTATTTATTCATTTTATTTTGTCTCTTCAGTTGGTGATTTAATAATTAGGACAAGAATTGATTTTTTCCTCTCTTTTTTTTAAAGCCGTTCATAAATTTGCTCAAAAAATACTAATTAAAGGCTTAAAGACTAAATTGGCATTCGAATAATGAAAAGGAAGATATATATATATATATGCGCATTAATTTGTAAATATATATATTTTTGTTTTTATATTTTCTCTTATCCAAATCTCTTTTGAAGGACACATCACACAAGGATCCCTAATGTTAACTTCCTTTCACCTTTTCTTTGGTTAAATAATAGAGAGATGTCTTAAGATTGCTTGGGAAACAATTGATTAGAAAGAGTGGAGTAAAAGTAACCTCAAAAGACCTTAAGAGATATTTGAATCCCAATCAGACAATTGTAGTTAGTTTCTGCTAAAAAACCTCATTCAAATAAGAACATGTAAATTAATTAATATGGCTATTCTAAGAGAGAATAAAAAGACTAAAAAAGTGATGGAAAAGTAGATAGAATTTGGGAGAAAAAGAGTCTCAAAATGAAGAGAGATTTATATTTGTTGAACACGAGAAGGTTGTACTCACGATATTGCTAAAAGCTAATTTTGAGGGATTCTATTATTATTTAGTTAAAATTTTAAATAATGATGCTTTTATTGATTTGAACTATATTTATATGTGTTTTTCTTTTACTATCTTTATATGCCTTTAGGCTAACAGTATCTATTGGCATCATGGATACTCTTTGTGAGCTTTATACAATGCTAGAAGCATAGTTGTTAGTATCTTACGATATGCGATATGTATCTTATGATACGTTTCGATATGGATATAAGGATACGTATTTTACAAGTGTATCTTTTTGCACCGTATCTTACGATACGCAATACGTATCTTACGATATATTTCAATAGGCACGATACATGTGATATGGGTAATCAAGCTGAACAACATCGTTTCGACTCCTTTTTTCTTGTTTTGTTATATATATGAAAATATTTTTTTGTTTTGTTTGGCTTTATATTGCCTCTTTGTAACGCTTAGGGATCTTTCCTCAAACAAGAAGGAAATCAATTTTTTTTGGCTTTATATTGCCTCTTTGTAACACTTAGAGATCTTTTCTCAAACGAGAAGGAAATTAAATAGTTAGAGAAAATGATGATGAGTGAGCACATACAAGATGTTGAAGAAAAAAAAAAGTGAAAAAATTGTCGGCTTCTTCTACTACTGATGATGATGAAGATGATAATATCGATGTCATTGAAATTAGATATTAAGATGAAAATATGATGGATTATAAAAATGAATAATTTTATACTGTCTTTAAATTTTGATATTGATGAACTGTGTTGTAATATTTATAAATCTTGATTCTTGTATTGTATGGAATTTAAGTTGATTTTTTTATAAGCAAGTTGAAGTGTTATTTTTATCATTTTATAGACTCTATATATATAACACTACACAATATATTTGAAAAATGAGACAATTATGCTTAGGGACATTATTTCTAGTATGGTATGGACTATACATAGTGTACAATACAACTAAAGAATATTTAGAAGACATTAATTCTTATATTGTATGGACTATAGATTGTGAAATTTAATATGAATTTTTGCTATGATAAGTGAATTGAAATGCTATTTCAATCATTTTTAATCATGTGTACATATATTTATATGTATATATATATATATAAATATTTATAAATATATTTTAAAAAAATCACCCGCGACTACGATACGTAATATGATACACGATACGATACACATTTTGACAATCTGGCTAGAAGCCTAGAATTGTATTGATCTAACCTCGTATGAGGAAATTGTACCCTTTTCTGTGAGACAATGTACATATGGAATTTCAATACTCCCAATTTAGCTCCAGATTATATGGCCATCGCCTTGACTCATTGGGTGACTCAAGGGAAGTTCATGAGTTAATCTCACTGATTTGGAAGCCACCGAAACTGATACATGTCACTTGGCAGGAAATGCTACTCAATTCCATTTGGTAAAAATATTTACATACATGATGCTACAATGGTGTTACTTGGAACGTGGGTCGTTATGGTACGTGGAACGGGAACGGGAACGTAGAACGTTACTTGTTATAACATGATACCTTAGGAGTAGGCTTCTTTGGATCGCTTTGTTGGGCCGAAATATGTTTAGTTGGAACATGATATGTTTTTTCATTGTATTTGTAATAATATTCGTATGTATATATATACACCATAAAAATTTCAACGAATCCAAACCGTTATAAAATAAAATTCTAACGATGTGTATGTATTTTTTTGTATGTTGTACGATTTTTTTGTGACTTGATATTTTAGATTGGAATGCTAAATCTTGTGCTTCAAATTGTTAATAATCCATGTTTTAGATCGCATGATCCCAATTCGCAATTCACTAGGAGGTGAGGAAATTGTGGTAACTATGTGCTACAACATACAACAGATCACTACTTGAAAGTTGAAACTATGGCCTTTCAATTGAAGTCTGTTTTAAAAAAGTTCTTTAGTGTTTATTTCTTCATGGAAATGTAGGTCATGATACAAGTTTGATGGTTTCTCTCTTTATCAATACTTAACATTTTAGGTGCGTTGGGTGGGATATGGTCCAAATGAGGATACAGTGGGAGCCAATTGAGGAATTAAGGTATGTTATTTTCAGTGTGTTGTAAAGTTTTTGTTTTGTTTTGGAGATTGGTACTTATCGAAATTTTTATTATTATTGTTTAGCAAATGCGAAGGCCATATACGGGATATTGTACTAAAGGGATTCAAGGCAAAAATATTGCCCCGTCCGGTAAGATTTTCTTTAAAAAAAATAAATGATTGGGAGCAAAAATAATACGACTAGGCTTATGCTTGACTAGGAAATATGGATACTTTGTCATATATTGTGGACTCCCTTTGCCCCATATTGTGCCCATTTTTGGAAATTCAACTTTTTAAGAAAAGAGCATTTAATGTATTCACTTTTTATTAGAAACTTTCAGTTCTACCCTAAAATTTTTTTTTTAAGATTCACTCGTAGGGCAACTTGCAGAAAAGATTCGACTTGACTTTTTAGGCATAGATTGAGAATATTCAAAAATTTAATACATTGACTTTTCAAAATGAACACTCAAAAATAGGTGGGACTAGAAAATTAAGACGGAAGATTTATCTTGCATCTTTATCTGGTTAATAGATTTATAATTTTGCAATGATGGTTCACATAAAATTTTCTTATACATTGTAGGGAGATGCTGATGTTATTTGTGGGGGCCCTCCATGCCAAGGAATAAGTGGCTACAATCGCTATAGAAATGTTGATTCTCCATTGGATGATGAAAGAAATCATCAAATTGTAGTGTTCATGGATGTCGTGAACTTTTTAAAGCCCAAATATGTTCTAATGGAAAATGTGGCTGACATTTTGAGGTTTGCTAAGGGTTCCCTTGGAAGATATGCCTTAAGTCGCTTGGTTCACATGAATTACCAAGCAAGGCTAGGAATCATGGCTTCTGGTTGTTATGGTCTTCCTCAATTTCGTTTGCGTGTTTTTTTGTGGGGTGCTCATCCCCATGAGGTGAGTACTCTCTTACGATACATTTTAAATTGAATCGACAAAACCTGTTCTTGATTGTTTTGTTGTATGCAGAATTTACCCCAGTTTCCACTTCCTACACATGATGTGGTTTTGAAATATGGTGCTCCAAGTGAGTTTGAGGTGCTCATTGTGTTCTTTATACTGATATTGTGTTTGACTAATTAAATTTTCATTGCTGACTTATTTCACATTGCAGCGGAGTGTTGTTGCTTATGATGAAGGCCAAACTCGGGATTTAGAAAAAACCCTTGTTCTCAATGATGCCATCTCTGATCTTCCTCCAGTATTCTCTTTCCTCTTCTTTTTTTTTTTGGGTTTTGGGTTTTTGATTTTATGCTCTTTCTGGATAAAAATGCATTCTTACCTACTTTACTATAGGTCACAAATCATGAAATTCGTTATAAGATGTCGTACAAAAAGCCTCCAGAGACAGAGTTCCAAAAATTTATTAGAGCAACAAAATCAGGTAAGTTGTTTATCTTTCAAATAATAAATGTGGAGCTAATTTTAAATTATTAAACTACCGGGTATCTAAAATGATTATGAATCAGCATTTCGCTTTCATGATGCATCTTTTACTGCTGTTGTTAACTCTTTTTTTTTTAAACCCAGGGTGACCATTTTAAATCGGGAATTTCTAAATTGTATAAGGTTTTTAGGTTGTGTGATTGCTGCATCTTTATCAGTTTGGATATTTTTTTTTTTTTTTTCAAACAATACAAGATTAGCTATACCTTATGGTACTTGTTGTTAGGCAATGTTCACTTGTCCATGGAACATGCATGGTTGAAATCAAGGTTTAAAGTTAGATGTTAACAAAAAGGTGAAGGATACATAAAACTATCAATCAGGTATTGTTATTGATGTAAAAAAGGTTTTCAGAATATTTTTTAGTACCAATATTTCGGCAGAGCAATTTTCTCTTTTTCTGATAAGTATGTGAGAAGCCGCCCGAGGGGACAAACCCATAATTACAAGAGAAAAGGAAACCAAATTAAAGCCTACTCCCTAGAAAATCAACAAAAGAGTCTACATACATCAAATAGGTCTCTGACCCTAAAGTGTAATAAACACAATCTTTGAAACTAAAAGGAGACTGCTCGACCATCTCAAGAAATCCTCCTATTTCTTTCCCTCCATAAGCTCCAAGATAGACAAATGGGAGCCATTCTCCTAACTATTTGCACTTCCTAATCTGACTACCTCTTCAGTTAATGAACGCCTTTGGAGGGTGGCAGGCAGCACCCAGAAAGAGAAATATAAGACTCCATGCATCTCTAGCCGTGACAATGAATAAGAAGATGATCTATCAACTTCGCCCCTTACACATGCAACATCGGCTACCCAATTAAAACCCCCTTTTTTGAAGATTATCCATCGTCAATATAGCACCTCAAGCATTGCACAGTGAACTTTCTAAGACCGTTCACCGTCCAAGTAAGAGTGTCCTTGCTTCATTCACTCTGAACCTGCTCAAGACCTCCATTAGCCTCATCAGTTCCTCCAACTCCTAATAATGGAAATTTCTTTTGAAGCTTGGACTCCACTGCTAAATCTCCACCCCCTATGGAAACACAATCAGCTACATAGGCTTCCTTATGAATAGCTAAATGGAAGTAAATTTGGAAATAGCGCCTTCAAATCCCTATGACAGTGCCAAACAGACTCCCAAAATGTCACCTTCGTCCACGTCCCCACATCAAAGTGGATGAACTGCTGAAAGTCTACTGCTCCTCTCCTAAGAGACTTCTATAAACCACACCCTTAAGCCTCCAACAACTCTCTTGAAATCAGTCCCCCTTCCTTGCATCTATATTTGGTAGACACAATATCCTTTCAAAGGGCCCGATCCTCCACCCAAATCTCCGTCACTTACCCTACCTAGGCTTTATTGAATATTCTCAAATCTTCATGGCCAAACCTCCCACAGAAATTGGGAGTTTAGCCTTGTAGCATTGGATTGGACCAATTTTCCTTTCACCCTCCATGGCATCCCATAGGAAGAAAAAAAAGTTGTAACCAAAATGAGGATGTTAAGATGAATGATTAGTAGTGCAACAAAAGTTATGGGTGACCAATTGAAGATAGCACAAGAGAAGTTGTTTAAAATGCTTTAACCATGTCTACGAAGAGAGATAAATGCATTACTTGAAAGGAGTGGTTTAGTTGAGTGTAACTAATGGGCAGAAGGAAGATTAAAAAGAATGTGGGTTTAGGCTATGAGGAAAGAAATGATAGAGAATACTAGCCCTAAATGAAGTTAATTGGAGTAGAAGTGTTCATGTAACTGACCGGACCCTAATAGTTAGGAAATTACAAATTTGCGGAGTTGAGTTAATTTGATAAAATATATTTGAAAGTTAATATTGTTTTAATGAAATTTTTATCAAATATTGATTGATAATTTAGGAGAGGAAAAGTTTTCCCTGATTGGTGTTGTGTGTGTCGAAAGTTGGGGAATGGGTGGATAATATTAAGATTCACTGTAGTGTGGCAAGGAAGATCTAGTCGTTTTCATTGGCTCTATTTGGAGAATCAAAGTGACATGGTTGTTCCCTAGTTCAGTGAAAGACTCATGCATCGTTGGAGAGGTGGTAGAATGAGGTAGAGCCAATGGAAGGCATGGAGAATTGTGTTAATGGAATTATAAGAACCCAGAGGGCTATTTTTGTAGTTGTGCACTATATATTATAAATAATAGTTGTCAAAGAGAAATGTTTCACTCTCTCTTTCTATTTCATTTTATCTCTCTTTATCCTTTTGATATACTCTTCTTTTGCTCTTCCTTTCTTCTTTATTCTAAAACAAGCCCTAAAAACAACTTGGTAACAGAGCAAGTAGATACTCTCAAGTCCCATCACCTTCTCAATTATTTGTTCACATAACCATTCAGTGGAAGGCATAGTGAGTGGGAATGTTGCAATATATATTGTTTTAAAACATTTGATTGGTAACATAGTGTCGTTCTTTTGCTTGATGTGGTATATCTGGTGGGAGAGGAATTGGCAATCTTTTGAAGGTGTGGTGGTACCAACTCTTTAGTTGATTTGTAATTTTTTGTGTTTGCTATTCAGTTGGGTGACAGCAATGGTGAATCCTTCCCCTGAGACTCTTTTGGATTTGTAGAGAACTTCATTTTTTGTTTCTTTACAGAGTCTAGTTTTGCTTTGTTTACATCTTGTGTACTTGGTTTCCCCCCTCGCACTTTTCCAGTTCGTTTTATGTGATCTCCTTTCCATATCAAGATTAAAAATTAAATATTTAATGAATTATTCACAAAAATCTCAGCGAAAGATGAGATCTTATGATCGGTATACAATGTTTGCATGAAAAGGTGTATGCTAGTAAGCATACCCATAAATAAACATAATTTGTTTGTTCAAATAGTGTCGTTAGATAAAAATTAAAATCCTCCCATCATTGCCTCTTGCATGTATTTATGACAATATGCCTTACAAGGTTAATACGACGCACTAATGGCAAGGATCGTACCAAGTCCTTGCCATAATTGGATCCTATAAACTTCAATTTTAATTAGACTTTTCATCCATTCATGATGATGGGAAGAGGTATTATTTATCTTATTTTGTCGTGAAAATATATAACTTAATGTAACCCATTGTTTATAATGGATGTACATGTAAAATAAGATGATACGAGTATTATTGTACATAAAGATTGCTTAGATATAAATTTTTGTGACATGAAATAAACACAAAGCCTACATTTCAAGATGGAGATGCTAGGTAGCTTAGTTGGTAACGCTTGGTGGTAGAACCGCATGCTTGGTTTTGAGTCTCCGAAGGAGCTAGGATGTTATTTTCATCCCCCTGTTACCACTTGCTTATTTCAAAGAGAAGAAAAGGAAAAGAAAAAACAAGTTGTCACGAATATAAGAATAAATGAAATGACACGTACTAGACGCAGGAAGCAAGTTTTTCTAGTTTTGGGTTTGAATTTTTTTTCTTTTCTAAATACAAAACAGTCGCAATGTAGGAGTAAGGGGCCATTGCTTGGTGCAGTAGTAAAATGTTCTGGATTGCAAGCGTGAGAATATGAGTTCAATTCTGAGAGCATTCACTTGGTGTAGATAATGTCAAATGTTAGATTTATATCTAGTCTATACCTCCTAGCACCTTGCACAAGTAAGACCATCACTGGGTAATAACCTTTGTGAGCAACTATTTAGGAAAGCACTGTAGTACCATTTGTGTTACAGTAACTTTGGATTTTATAAATGAAATGTTGAGTAGAGGGATTAGAATGGCAAACATGCGACATATTTTACAAGATGATTTTGCCACACATGGATAAGTCAACACATGCTCAAAGGAGGCTGAATAATGTCTAATTTATTTATGATGTCATATACTTTCATACTTGCTCTGGCCAGATTAATGCTATATATATATATATATATATATATTGGCAAGTTAATTTTAGTTATTCTCACATTAAGATAATTTGGTCGCAATCTGTTAAAACACAATATGGCCTTTTTCAAGTTACAAAATCCCTATATTTTGTGTAAGAGAGCATACATTGAGGCCCTCACGTTCATGCTGTCTTCTTTTCTCTTTCTATTTCACCCATACCTGCATTCTCAAATGTCTGCAATTAGCTTTTCTATTATGTAAATTACCTGTTATTGTCCTTCCGGATAATTGAGATTTTATTACTTATTGTGGCATTATACATCAGCTCCTTGTCGTCAAAACTTGTTTCTAAATTTTCTTTGGGTTTGGAGTTTTGACAAGATGTGTTTCGTCGATCTCTAGATATGATGGGTTCTGCATCTACTGATACAACTGGAGCAGACAAGTCAGTGCTATACGATCATCGGCCTCTTCCATTGTCGGAGGATGATTATTTGCGAGTTTGCCGAATCCCACAAAAAAAGGTTTGTATAAAAGTAATCATGTTAGTTTCTTGGCTTCTCTTCATTTACTGTAAGCCTAGTATTTCTTTTTCTCCTTTTTACAGGGAGCGAATTTCAGGGATCTCCCAGGTATTGTTATCGGAGATGACAATGTTGTTAGAAGGGATCCAATGCTGGAACCAATACTCATGCCATCCGGAAAGTCATGGGTAAGAGTATTGAAAAAAATGTCGTTATATTTCGTTGCGATGGGAATGCAATTGTGGTTCCCCTCTCTCTCTCTCTTAAAATATTAAAAATAAAAAGAAAAGAAAAGACAACTAGATGATTATGATCAGCTAATTTATTTCCATAAGTTAACTTTTCCGGGGTAGCTCAACTAGTAGGACCTTGAGGATAAAAGATTATGTTCCCAAGAGGTATCCAGTTTGAGCCACACCAAAGGCTTGCCTCGTCTTACTTGATATGCGGTTCTTGGGAGCGGGGTTGTGTAACTAGAGTTTGCTTCGACAATCAAGCACCCAAAAGACCTGTAATTGTCAGGTCTCCGTCATATTAAAAAAATATTTCCATAAGTTTAGAAGAATGAGAATCAGGGATATTCGTGACTGCAAACCTTTTATTTTTATAGGTACGTGACCGCAAACTTTAGAAATGCCATCACTAGACTTATCAAAGAAAAAAAAGAAATGTCATTGTGCGGCCAATAGTAGACCACTAAACATCAGATAATTTTTATTCTATTTTTTATTTTTGTGGAAAAATGTGTCTTGATATGCTCTGGCTATCTACTGTCATTGATTGACCTTGCTGCCAAGATAAAGTCTTAAGTTAAAAACCAACATCAGAATTGTCTTGGATCCATAATAGACTAATAGTTGCAACTAGTACTGTGTCTTTACTAGCATTTAAGCTTT
Organism: Nyssa sinensis; assembly: GCA_008638375.1. Lineage (NCBI taxonomy): Eukaryota > Viridiplantae > Streptophyta > Magnoliopsida > Cornales > Nyssaceae > Nyssa > Nyssa sinensis. The sequence goes on along the minus strand of CM018037.1, from coordinate 37,387,302 downwards.
GTTCTGGTTATGTATAGGTGCCAGACTATGCTTTAAATTTTGGTGGAGGAAAGTCTACAAGGTAAGAATGTACTGTCTAGTGGGATATCGAGCTCGGCATCTTTTTATTGTTTTTTATGAGTGGTTTTTGTCATTACAATAATCAGACCGTTTGCACGACTATGGTGGGATGAGACAGTGGCGACTGTGTTGTGTCGACCAGATCCTCACAGCCAGGTAGCCTTACAGCTACTTTTCATTATGATTAAATCACATATGCAGGAATTTGTTTTGATATGTTAGATTCATCCAGGCAATTTTACATCCTGAGCAAGATAGAGTCCTTACTGTTCGTGAGTGTGCAAGGTTGCAAGGGTTTCCTGATTATTATGAGTTTTGTGGGGATGTGAAGGAGAGGTATGTCTTCATTTTCTCCTGGAGATTTATACTACCTGATTTATGCATGATATTTTCTTCCAACTTGTGAATTTTGTATTTTTGCATTTGTGATATCGTGCAAAGTTAAATATATATATTTTTCTTATTAGCCCCCCAACCCACAAAAAATTTATATATTACAAAGTAGAAGTTTGGAGGATAAAAACTAAAAAACCTAAGTTGATCTCAATTCCAGAGAGCAAATTCTAGTGATGTCACGTCAGTTAATCACTAAAAGCTTGACAGAAAGAAAACTGAGAATTTTTATTACAATATCTAATATTCCAGAAACATCAAGACAAAACTCAAGTACTCGATCTGACACGTTTTCAAACTGATGTTCCTTGTCCCTGACATACTATCATATGTATTGTGGTTCAACAGAGGTCTGTTGCTCACAACTTTTGAATAGAAGGTTACATGTTGAATTTCTCAAACCTACTTGTTAAGTATGACCTAGAATAGCATCTCATAAAAAAAAATTCAGTTTAATATAAATATAAGGGCTAGCCTAGTGCACAAGGCTGCTGCCAGTATAATATAAATATATATTGTAAACAAGTTGCCTATAGAATTAGTGCATGGTGGATGAAATTGAGATGTGCTCCAAGAGTGTTGTGTAAAAAACTGTTATAAAATTAGTTATGCTATACGACACAAAATAAATTGAGTTTAACTAAATGAGAATGTTGGTACAAGTGGGTAGGTATAACAAGAAAAAAATGGAAGAGAGTATTGGAAATATAGACACTTCAGCCTTTCCCCGGTGAATATTAAAACCATATTACTCCGTTAACTTTTACACCACCTGACAATGGAGCAATGCACTATCTATTATTTTAGATTGGTTCTAGGCCCTGTAGCTGTTTTGCTTATAATATAAATATTGTACTTGATACTCCCATGATACTGATATGTCACCCACAATGTGCCGTTTCAATGCTAAGTTATTTGATTAATTGCACTTCATGTGTTTCATTATCTTCTTAGTTCAAACATGGAACTTCTTTTGTACCCCTGGCAGATACTGTCAAATAGGGAATGCGGTGGCTGTTCCAGTTGCGCGTGCTTTAGGATATGCATTGGGGATGGCGGCGCAAAAGCTAAGTGGAGATGAACCTCTCATGACTCTCCCATCCAAGCTTCTCCCATTCCACTACTATTCAGTTGTTACAATCTGCATCTAATGGAATTTGAATGGCATTTTTTTCATATTGCTTTTCTTTGTAGAATAAAACCATATATTTGGTGGGAAATTTTCCCTGCATAAGCCGTGTGTAAAGATGATTTGGGCATTGAACTAGAGTTTTAATAAGAAAACTTGAACCATCCATGGGACAATGTTTTTTTTTTTTCTTTTTCTTTTTTTAAATCTATGTTAGGACTACATGGTAATCTGTTACCTAGTGAAGGTAAACAACTTACTGCCAATACCTCCTCCAAATGGGCTCACTTTGCAAGCAGGGAATTGACAAATATGTTGTGTCAATATGCCCAGTTCAAGCGCTTTGCCAGATTTTCTTTGGTTCCTGATCTAGGAAGAGTCAACTTCAGGGAGCCAAATGAGATGCCAATTGGTTTAGTCCACTAACTAGTATTCAATCCCAACATTGTGTCTTTCTGGTTTTGTTCGTCTTAGAGATATGTCAAAAGCCGAAAGGACAGTGACTCACACTACCCGTTTTTGCTAAATAAATGGTATTTTCTTGAAACTTGGGAAAAAAATTCCCTACCATTTACAAGGGGCATTATGTCAGTAAAGCAATACAGAAGATGTCCAGTGTGTATATGTATTAATGAATCATCTTTCTTTGAATTTTGAGCATTTTCAAAGGAAGACACTAATATCAGGACATAAACCAAATTCATGCGAACTTGTTTCTCATGCCATTAAAATAAAAAATAAATGAACTCATTTCAAAGGGGCATCCATTTGTTTCCAAGGGTGTATCTTACTTATAACAAAGACAAAGCAACGCATTATATGATACTTGGGAATAGGATACAGCCAAATAATTATTTTTCTTACAAGATTTTTCCAGTCATATAGTTTCCATTATTTCAACTCCACGCCCCATGAGTCATTACCAAGTGATAATGGTAATGCATTCTCTCAACTCTTAGAAATCAACTCATCCTATATTCTTCGACATGGCCGCAATTATATCCAAATAAGTTAAGCTACGTTTAACATTTACTGCTAAAAAGAAGAAAAAGAGGTGGTTAGATGAGGGAAGCAGAAAGCAGGACAGATTTTTGTACGACACCTTCATGAAACATAACAGTTGCTTTTGGCCATATAATAGCCCTCTAAACATCTCAGCAGATGAAAAACATCAGCACGCCAACCTGAAATATTATTCACCGACTGCAACGAACGGAATTCCCCTGGCAATAATATTGGAATGAAATTAGTTCTTTTTTATTAAAATGGAACTATTTTCAGTCAAAATAGAACAAACAAGTAGCTGCAACATAGTACTTTGCCACTCCTAGAGTGATGTGAGATGTTAAAAAGGGGTAAAACAGAGCTCAAGTGATATAAAACTGGAATGTGGCAATCATACCAATCATTGAGGCCTAAATTGATAACAAAACCTGAGAAGTGGCGGATGGGGAGAAAGAGGTGTGTGTGTGTGTGTGGGGGGGGGGGGGGGGGAGAGGGGGTTATGAGAATATCAAAATTCAACACCCAACAGTTGTCCTGTGATATCAAGCTGCTTCCCAGTAGTGGGCGGACCTAGGGATCAGGACTTCAGTCCCACGTAGAAACTTGGAAAGGGTAAATAGGAGAGGGTAAATAGGAGGGGTAGGCTCAAGGTTAGCTTGCCTCCAGAATAAAATAAGTATACCAAACATGAGAAAAATAAAACCAATCAGTACCTGATCCCCATGCCAAACAGCACTATGGGGTTCAGACTAACCACATGTTGAATACTAAAAAGAAGTACCAAGAATACGCAGAAGAAAAATGCAGAATCAGAACTACGATGTAGTAGTTTAACTGTTTAAGGCTTTAGGCGAAAGAACATAAAAAGAATACAACGGGAAGAAGCTGCTGCACAAGTTCCAAGGGGTAATACTTATTGTACAAGCAGGCCGTTTGCTATAATCACAAAAGCATGACCTATGAAGAAAAAATCATAAAAGCAATGACAAATTAGCTTACCAGCCTCCATGTCTTGAGAAATAGTCATTATCCAGTGACACAGCAAGTGCAACAGCTACTGCTCTCTCTGACAGAGTCAGGGGACGGTCTACTATTAAGTCTTGAATCTATGAAAGGAAACAGCATAACTAAGGACTAATATAAATAACAATAAATAACAAGACTCTATGATGTGGTACTTTTACCACTCCAGCAGGGCCAGCTATGGAGCTGCTATCAGCACTTCCAAATCGGATCACATACTGACCAGCATCAGTGAAGATCTGCACATATTGAATAGACCTTTAGATTGCTACCGTGCACTTTGTGCTAGGGAACCAGGATGAAACAAAATCTTTTTACTACTAAGAATACCCAAAAAAAGGCCTTAGCTAGATTATTAATCATTGTTGGTTAGAGCTGCCTATCAACAAATCAAATCATGAGTTAACGGGCCTAGTCCAGGTCCTCCTGGATGGGTACCAATTCGCACAGACCCAGACCCCATTATTTCCAAAGGTTCCAGGTCTCAGAGCTTTGGGTATAAAATCGTTCGCCCTAGACCCACACTGTCAAACGTTCTTAAACAGAGTACTTCAATTTTGAATTTTTATGTAGATAGCTATTTAATAGAAATTCATTATATCCAAGTGCATAAGATTAAAGTAACTTGAGAAAGCAATTTACTAAAAACAAAAACCATAATTGATCTTCACCCTTGTAAAGAGGCTACACAACTCATACTTAACAAGCCAACTGCTACAGCTCTTAATCAAATCCAGCTTTAATTAGGCATCTTTTAAGCAGTTCCAGACTGAACCTTATTGTTTAACAAGTTCAAAATATTTTCTCTTCCTTTTGTAATGAGTAAGAAAACTCAAGGGCAATTGTGCGAGTTCGGTACCTCACTGCTTCCTTCTGTATTTGGGGCACCCATCCATGTCACAAAATTGACAAAATTTGAGTTTGGAAGAAAGTTCTTGATAGATCTTTATTGCTCCTCCTCCCAGTTTTCTCTTTTGTTTGGCTACTCTATTGTCAGTAAGTATTATTCTCTTATGTGCTCGGTGAATTTTCTCTCTCCTATCTCTCTTCTTTTTGCTCACCCTCATGTCAGATTGCAACTTATTTTGATACAAATCTACATATGTTCGTTGAAAGCAAAAAAGAGAAAATGTGTGGTTCATTGAAACCTCATTCACAGATGTGCCCCTCTTTTTGGAAAAAAAAAATTTGTCACTACACACATGTTTTCAAATCCTATTTCTTAAGAATCAGCCAGATCTGATACATTGAATACATTTAAAATTCTCACACATTTCCGAGAAATTTTAATCAATATTCAGACCACATTCACCACAAAATGCTTACAGCTATGTTGCCTTTAAACAACACTGCTTTATAATAACTATAAGCTTCTCATAGCAATTGAATTATGATAACCAATTTCAAAGCAAATTTTAGACCATGAAACAGAATTATGTAGAACTCTGAACCTTTGTTGAAAGGGGTAAAACAAAAACAACACAAACCAAAATATACAATAATGAAGTGGGAACGCAAAAAGTGGAGTCTCAATACAGAATAAATAAACATGGTGGAAACAGTAAAAAGTAAAGAGAGAACCTCAAAACCAAAGCCCCTCCAGTCACGATCTATCTGAGCCAGCACTTGCCCATCGATATCCTTTAAAGTAAATGTCCAGTTCCAAAAGCCAGGATTCTCAACCACTGCAAACTGCTTATTACTACAAACAATTTGACAGAAAATGATATGAAGATGTATCATATATAAGATGGAAGCTATGGAACAAAATTAATAAAAAGAAATCAAGTATGGGGTTAGGTTTTGGGGAGTAAGACTCAGCATGAAACAGAAGGTTTTGTGGTTGTGGGAAAGGATTATGAAAGCTTAGGAGAAGTTCTGAAAGATGGTATGTTTTAATGCGAAAGTAAAGAAGGATATTTTTTTTCAACGGGGGGGAGGGTTATCAATTGGTAAAGTGGCATAAGTGTTTTCATACCTGTCCTAGTGGGGCCTGGGTATCAGGAAGTTTGCTCAACTTAACCAAGCTTTGTTGGGGAAATGGTTTTGGAGATGAACCAAGAAAGTAGTAGATGGGTGCAGGGATTGGAGTTAGAATTTGAGGGAGGTGTAGAGATCCTATGGAGTTGGGCTATAAAAGGAAGGAGATCAGGAAGGTTGGAGAGAGTTTTCTATATCCTTAGCTTTGTTGTGGGAAATGGACGTAAAGTGATTTTTAGGCACGATATATGGTGTGGGATGTCCCTTTGAACATTACTTTCTCAAATCTATTCCACATTGCGGTTGATTGATACTTCACTTCTCTCTATCTCTCTCTCTCTGGGTTTTTTTTTTTTGGCTTGGGGGGTGGGGGATGATTGTTGCAGGACTGGAAGTTTAGAGTCAAAGAATGCTTTCCTTGAGACAGAGCTATACTAATCATGGAAGTTTTTGATAGGTGTGGGACAGAGAGACTTTACATTGGAAAGACATTTGGAAGGTCAAAATACTATCTCATGTGTCTTCCCTTGTATGGACAGCAGCTTTACACATGATTCTGGCCATAAACAACTTAGGAAAGTGGGGAAAGATGCTTACTAAATTGCACGAGTAAGAAAGCAAAGGAAAGCACCAATCATCCTGTGCTTCAATGTGAGGTGGTTTAGGACATGGGTATGTTGTTCACCTTTTTGGCATTTACTGGGTTGTGCCTAGGTCAATATAGATGGTGTTGTGCTATTGGCTTGGGGATTGTGGGAGGAAGAATGCACGAGGGTCTTGACAGGCTCAGTTCTTTGCCTCATATGGAGCATACCGAACTCATTATAGTTTTGGATCTCTAGAAAATTTCCAAAACCTCAACATTTCTTTGTTGATTTTAAAAGTTACTTGAGATGTATTGAAGGATCTTACTTCTTAGGATAGTTTTAGTTGCTTTTTTGGAGTTCTGAGCTATATAGAAGAGACTTAAGGTCACTCTTTTATACTTCGCATATGCATGGGTTATTAAATGATTGCAAAAGGAACTCCATCTAAAATAACATAAAATAGATGAAGAAAAATGACGTCATCCTTTGAAAATATTCAAGGCATAACTCAAGTTGACAGTACCACTTGATTAAGAGCCTATTTCGAACTTCTCCAATTCTTTAAGAATCAATCTACAATTGTTTTTTCTCTAGCTCAGGTATTACTAGTTGTGGGATTGACTAAAATTTTATGAATAAAACCATTTCAATTTGAAATTTAAACAATAAAAAAAATAAAAGGCATAAACCTTGATTTAACACAATGATAATATATTACCAATAAAGATACAACTTCAATATGCAAATAAAAATTACCCCAAGTATAAATCATAAATTCTCTTCCATAGATGCCATCTTTGATGAACAACACCAACTTCCTAGAAACAGATATTTGAAATCATTAAGAACTAGATTTAGTTTACTTGCAGAAATAGTTCTATACTATTGGAATAAAAGCAACAGATTTGTTAAAATTCAACTTCACATACCTTACCATCTATCTCTGCATAAATTGAGCTGGTAATCCACCAAAAGGGCCTCCGAACCTAAATGTAGGAATAAGTAAGCACAAAACTGAATAGCAATATATCCAAAAACTAAAACGGATAGCATCATTTTAGGTGGTTAAAAAGAAATATGCACAAAGTTCTCACCCTAAAGAGCTCATTACCCATGGCATCAGTTATGCGAGCCACAAAAGGGCGCCTTATACGGAGCAACTGCATTGAAGAGTAACAGCATCACATTTAGCAAAAGAAAATATCCCCAAAAAATGAAAATGAAAATCCTGTCTTGGTAGTTCAAAGACAAGGGAAGTATTTTGATAAGTAAAGACAAGGGAAGTATATCTCGACACCTCTTGTCTTCTTGTGATTAATGCCCAACTCAACAAAGATTGCAGCAAAAAGTGTCATAGTACCAGATTATTAACATGCACAATAAAGATAAATTAGGCCCAGGTTCAAGGTTTAGAACCTGTCTACTGTTGGGAGCCAGAAAAATGACTTGTTGGCATTGGGAGACAGTAAGTGAAGCTTGTGTGAGCTTTGACGCGTTGACATGTGGCAGATCTACATTGCAGAAGAGATGACAATGGGCATGGCATTGAAGAAGAAAAGCACAATCAAGCCAACGTGTGTAGTGTCTATTGCAGGCAGTGAAGTATCCTTTGAATGTTAAGCACAATCTTATCATGTAATTCAACAGATTTGGGAAGTGAAACCTGTATACCTTGTATTTCCCATTTTGAGAGAGTGGGAAGTGGATGCCCTAAGTGGTGGAGATCACTCATGTACATAAAATTAAGCTGTGAGGGTTGACACTGAAGTCGTATATGATGCAATCCAAAAGAAGTTCAAGGAAAAGCAAATTTAAAGGAGACAGAAATTTTGAAACTTGGTTTGATTTTAAGATGGGGCTCACTTGGGACCTTTAAATATCAATTTTTAACCTTAATTGGGTCCAGGCAATCCAAGCCTTGTTAGTCAATTATATCCAGGCATGTCAACAGATTGGATTTTAATCCAAATTTGATACGATAGTCCAAATCTAGTAGGGTGCATGTGATCCAATAACCCAATTATGATCCGAATCTGATAAGCCCAATAAATAACCGACTGGATACAGATCAGACTCGATCCAATCTGATAAGATAACCAGGTTTTATATGAACCATCCAATCATTTGGAATCTAATGGTGCCTACTGCCTAGTAGAGATATATAAATGAATTATTTTAGGGTTTCTCCATTAGAATCTAGAATCTCTCTCTTTTACTCATATCACACTTCATATCAGCTAGAAGCTATTATGTTCCAGCAAGAGATATATAAATGAAAATTAATAATACATCCCCTGCAGTCCCCCACTGCCCCCAAGCTTTTCCATTTCACCCATCTACCCCTCCATAAACTCTTGATATTTTCTCGAGAGATATGTTCCAGTATGGTCCCCTGTAGGCATACCACTGTTGGACTCCATCCCAGTTCCAGCCACCAACATGACCGCCGGCTTTTCCATGGACACAAACACAACATTTCCATCACAACGACCAATGACTTAAATTGTACATATGCCACCTCCTGTGGCGACATCACTTCTTCACCACGAGAAAACCAATCACCACTGCAACCACACCACTGATGTCATCTTCATTGGCAGGCCACCAGCAGTCTCATTATTGCAACATCACCACCATCACCGCTCACCAACCCATGTCCCCACACCCACCACCACAATCTCCTCACCACCAATGGAAAAGTTAAAGAGAACAGTATTTTACACATTTAGGGTAGCAAAAAACAGCTTTTGCTTACCTTCTTTTTATGCATATAAAACAGAAGTCCTTGATTTACTTTTACCAAACACATTTTCTATATATTTTGTTAATAAATATTGAATTAAAAAAACGCCAAAGGAGGGAGAACTTGTATACAAACAGATGGATGAAGGCATTAAATTATGGCCTCATATCTACACACACAAAAAAAGAAAAAAAAAACTCTACAAAAGAAGGGCAAGAATCAATTACCCGAAAGTAAAAAGTTATCAAGAAGAAATCTTTCAATCTACAAATAAGCATTTCTTGGCCTCCAAAGATCCTACTCTTTCTCTCATGCCATAAACACCAAAAGAGACATAACAGCGCCATATCCCAAATCTTCCTCACACTTCTCCTGATGCGATCCCATCTTCATCCTTTCAAAAACTCCATCACTGGTCTTGACATAGTCCAGGCACATAAAAAAAGCAAAAGAAAGAAGACTCCACAAGTCCCTTGCAACCCTGGAATGAAGAAAACGATGGTTGGAAGTTTCCGGCCCTTCTTTAGACATGTCACACTGCTAGTCAATCTGAAATTCCTTCTCTGTAAAATTCCCATTGTCAATACCGCGTCCCAAGCAACCGCCTCCACAAAAAAGGCCACCTTCACAGGGGCTCCAGTACACCGAATAGCATTCCAAAGGAAATGGGAAGCCCTTCTGTGAGCTAAAGCCAAATAAAATGATCTCACTGAGAACTTGTTCCCACTAGTTAACCTCCAAGAAAGATAGTCTTCCTTATCTTCCACCCGCATGAAACAACAAAGGATCCCATAAAGCATGTCACCTCATCCAACTCCTAATCAAAGAAATCTCTTCTGAAAGAAGGAGCCCAATTAGCTCCACCCTCAAAATAGGACACATGATCTGCTACTAATCAATTAACTTATTCTTATTCTAACCAAAGTGAATTGAGCAAGCCCTAAAAAAAAGACCATATCAACAGCGCAAAACAATAAGGAGAAAGTATGTTTCAAAAACATGTACATAATCCCATGGTAATATTACACATAGAGATGTTACATTTTATTGACTCTAAGGGTTATAAAGGAATCAGATTTGGGGAAAATAGTTTGAGTTGGGTCCAAAGTACTTTTAACAGGATAGATGTGAATAGCTTCATAATAACAAGCTCCTGCAAAAGCAAATAATGAACAGGAAATACTGGGAAATAAAAATAAAATTGAACTCGGAAATGATAACAGACCTGTCTAGCAATGACATTACTCTGTTCACGAATAAAACCCGCAGGCTGAAAAAAAAAACAAAGTGTCAGAAATAGGAACTCAAGTTGTGCAATATGAGCCATTATGTTTAAAAGTTCAAACCTAAATACTGTATGACATAACATCAATAGGCTAAAAGGAAGTGGAAAGGCTACATACTGATTGGGGGTAGCAGACATCTACCATTGCATATCGGTTTTCCTGCCCAAGAAATACAAAATAAGTTGTGAAGACACAAACAAAGACCAAGATAATATAAAATTACAAGGAGGAAGGAAAGAAGACAGAAAGAAATGACACTGCAATAAGAAAAAATCACGTGACTAAACCTTGATGTTAAAAGATTGCTTCAGAATGAAGGATCATATATTCTTTAATCATGGGAGACAAAAATTAGTAAACCATCTGTCAACCATAGTTTAAAACTCATTAAATCTAGCTTGGTTAATATTTCTTCCACCTTCCCATATGAGAGGTTGAGGGTTCAAGTCCCCTTAAGGGGTAAAGTGTGTGTGAGTGTGATTTACCTATCAAAAATAAAATAAAAAATCATTAAATTGAAATAGTGGTGAATAAGTTCACATGATTTTGATTCAATTCAATCAGTGCCTTGTCTTCTAGAAACCTAATTGAGTATCCAATGAATTTTTTTATTTTTTTTATCTTTAAAACAAAAAAAAAAAAAAATGGAAACAAAACATATTGAATTGATTCAATGGGTCAAAACCTTTTTAGAATAGTTTTTTTTATTTATTTATAAGTAATGGACCTTTTTAGAATAACTTGTACTATCATAATTCTCATTCACAACAATACCCCAGTTGTTAGACAGTAAAAAATTCAATAACTCTGAAGTCTGAAGAAGGAAAACAACGGAGTAATACAGGCACATAAAAACAGTTAGTCTATTAATATTTAGATCAAATAGGAGGAGTGAGTCAAGCTCCCTTGTAAAACTCCACTCAGCCAACCCTTGGATCCAGCACAGTTCTAAGCATCAGGACCAACTTCCTAAACCTGCCTTGGATCTTGATAATATGCGAAACACAGCGAGTAAATTATTATACAGCCCCACCAGGCCAAAAAAATCCGGGACCCAAGATGAGAAAAGAAAAAATGAGCTTTTAATAGCATCCAGGACAAATGGACCTATGAACAAATCAGAGCACAACCGAGAAAGGGAACCCCTCCCCCCCCCCCAAACAACAACAACAAAAAAACATACATTTTTTTACAGCTGAAACAAAACAGGAACTTCTGCTAATTCATTCAGTTTGTTGGATTAAGGATTTCATGCTTGAATGCAAAAACCTTAACACTCTTCTAACAACATTCCGGTCTATTAATTGGTGTAGAAGTTTAAAACTAAATAACTAGATAAAACAGCGATATTCAACCATTCTAAAAACATGTTAATCATTCATAATCTTAAATGATAACACAATGGACAACCACGATTTCTATCAAATGCTCACATAAATGGAGGTAAACAAACTGGTAGGGATTAAAAAATTACCTGCTCAAAACCAAGTACAAGATTTGCCCATTCTATATCCCTAGTAATCAGCAAATTGGATCTTGCAAGAAGAGGTGCAACCAGAGCCTAAACAAAAAGGGAAAAAAATAGAAAATAGGAACTAAGTCAGCCTGATGCAGCACCTTATTGTTTTTGACGAGTGAGATGAATTGTATTAAAGAGCCCCAAAAGAGGGGGCTAACCCATATACAAAAAAAGAAAAGAAAAAAAGACGCACAAAATTAGAGCCTCATATTGTCCAAGAAAATAACAAAAGCATGCGCATACGAGGGGTATGCCTCAACTATCCAAAAATATGAAGTCTTCAAATCTTAAAATCTACAAAATGACATTGAACTTCAGAACAAAAGATGAACAGCAAAAGACAAAACTTCAGAAAGTTAGAATTTCAGAAAGCTTATGTTGAAACAAAAGAAAGAAATGTCGCATTAAAATCATAGTCTGGTCATTTGTAACATATTTCTAATTTGAGAAAATAAATAGAATGCACACAGGCAATCATAGACTTGAACATAAACATATATACAAATATCTATTGTAGAACCAACCAAATAAAAGAAAAAATCCATAATGGAAGATATATGTAGTCTTGACCCATGGGCAGGCATCACTATGTGTAACCAGTAAGTTTCAAAACTAATTAGTGTCGGAGCTCTGAAAAATAGTTTCCCATCAGGGTGCCAGTCCTTCGTCCTTTATCTCTGAAACCTTAACCACTTCAACTGTTTAATAAATATTTCTTTGTTTTCACAACAGAGAAATATTTTAACAATGGAATCCTGTTTCCCTTCGATGAAGTCCGCGATTTTCATGGCCATACTCAAGGCTTAAGTAGGAAGCTTTACAACACCAAGACGTGGCCAAATAAATGTTAAGAAATTTCAGTAGTTTCAGACCAAAAGAATTGCTATCCAGTTTGCTAAAGAAGTACCAAAAAAAAATAACATCAAAAGTTTAGTTAGGCCTCAAGTAGTGGCCTTATTCGACTGTGAATATCAATTGGAAAAAGAATGTAGTAAAGGACCATGGCAATTTATTCTTAAAGAAACTTGTTTCCATACAAGACTGAATTTCTCTGCCAACAAGGATTGTCAAGATCGAATGAAAAATCTTTGCATGTTCCACAAGTTTAAGGATGAATTGAGTTAAAAGTGATTGAAAAGTGGAGTCAAAATATGTCACAAGTTTAAAATTTTAAAAGAGGCATCCCCAAGTGTAGCTCATAGAGTAACATGATATGTCAGTGGAAGTTGAAGTAACATGTAACCAAACTCGGGTATGGATCAGGTCAGAGTGATCGGCAACTGGAGGAAGAATCAAAGGGGTAGATATCTTCCGTAGACTAAGCATGGACTTTTGTTGTTCTCGTTGCGGCTTTACTGATACAGTAAATATAATTCCATAGTACATATGGATTGTTTAAAGTGGTTAAAGTAGATCAGGTAGGTAAGAGCAATCACCAGATAAAGTGTTTCTCCCTCAAGTCCTCTGGATTCTCCAAGGTGTCGGTCAAAGACAGAGATTGAATGGTACCATGACCTTGTGGACGATGTTTATGCGAGCTATACCTCACTCCAAGCGGCTACAGTTCAGCTCTTGAGGCTGTGTCATGGCCTCACAGATATGATTTGGTGCCAACTATAACACACTAGGTCATATGCCCCATCTCGGAAACAAGGAACTGTGTGGCTCGAAGGATTGCAGCAGGGGCTCCATTCAGTTAGAAGGGATAGTCCTTCTGGTTGTACCTAGACTCATGGAATAAGGACACATGTCATATCATGCGCAATCTTAAAAAATCTTAACAGTTTGCACGTGGTAAAGGCCTATAAAGACGTACCCTTGCCTAAAGCGGAAAGGAGGTTACACCAAAAGGGAAAGGGGTCCTAAGGTTTGCTGCCTTGAGAATGACTACGGCTACCAGACTTCCATTATTCTGCTTTGCTGCTCGCCCTCCTTCCTACCTATCTCCACCCGAGTTTCATTTGTACTTTTCTTCTCTTTTAATATAATTATGGTTTCTTATCATGAAGAACAAAAACACAGTCCAGTGTTTGGTGCAATGGTAAAGCGGGCTATCAAGTGTAAAAACATCAGTCACGTCTGAGGACAATTACTTCCGACGAATAATTTCAAGAATTAGGTCTATGCTTAGTCCACCTCCCTCTTCCACCACCCCGCATTGGAAGGACCAACACCGGATAATGGCCTTCAAACAAACTTAGTGAATGACCAAATGACTTTGATCATAAAACATATCAAAACGAAAATCAGATAGACATACATAAACATTCTGATTATAATTCCATGGCAATTGGGAAAAGAAATAAAGAAAGACAGAGAGATCCAACCTCACCTCCTCTGGTGATGCTGGTTTCAAAAAACCTGTGGTGGATTGGCTGAGAGGTGGTTGCTTCAGAACTGGTTTAACTGGGTCAGATTTTCTTTCTGCAACAGATTTTTCTTCTGTAACAGATGCGTCAGAAAAAAAACTTCTGAATGGAAGTTGGAAAGAAGGTCGAACACCCAAAACCATTTCATCATGGTTTGCATGCTTAACAATTTTCAATTTTCTTTTTCTTCTGGACCTTTTCATTCTTTTATCTGCAACCCAAAGCTGTACTAAAAAATCTCTATCCAAGTTTGGATCACTTTGTCTGCTCTGTCCATATCGACGGGTAATAGTCATTACATGCTGTTTTGGCACAATGACATTTCTTTCGAAACAATAAAGCAGTTTAAATTTCCATAACAGATTTCTTCCAAATATCTCTATATCTTTATAACCCAAATTTTCTTGTAGGAAAGATGTTGCAACTACCTGTCCTCTTTCCTGTTGCCGCCTAAGGAATGAAATCTTTTCCGCATCAAGAATACCATTTTGATTTTTATTGGCGATAGAATTCTGTGGTGCACCACATTTGGAAATATCTCTTGAGGTTTTAGGAAAATTGGTGAAAAATCGCAAACCCTTTGTCCAATTCATCTGATCAAACTGTAACAGTGCCTGCACAAGTATGGTTGAATATGGAAATGTTACACTGTTCTGAGACAGAAAACTTTAAGGGTAAATGATAACATAAAAAACTAAAAGGCAATGCATCAACAGATTTGCAAGTTTAATGCATGTTCAATGTGCGTGTGAAAAACAACTGCAGTTAAAGAGAATACTAAGAAAACTAATTTCAATTGCTTGAAAATCTTTAGCATTCAATTTATGATTCTGTGGGACAAATCATTCATAAGTTGATTTTATATATAAACAAACGGGCCCATGTTAAAAGACCGAGTCAAGCGTATCCACATTGAAGAATCGCTTCAACAGTCGCAAGATCCTTTCAAACCCTAGAAATCAATTCGGATCAGTGAAATGAAATCCAAGATATATGTATATATATTTGTGGGGAAGATTTATTATAAATGTTATGAATTTCTATATAGATCAATCCATCTAACAAAAAAATGCATGTAAAAGGGAATGATGAAGAGCACCTGAGTATGAGATAGTTGATAGTTGATAGATGATCACGACGGCGATTTTTCGGTTTTCAGCAGAGAGCTTCAGAGTCCAACAAAATTTGAGTTTTATTTTGCGAAGAGCGTTCCACAACTTCCACGCTCATCTGGCGAAAAATGGTGACAAATACCTGCGTGGAGGTGTAACTCAAGTGAAAGAAAGAATCCAGCAATGTCCAGGTGAGAGGTATGGGATTGGCCCTGGACACTTCGTCCAGCAAAGACGGAAAATTTCTTAGAAACAAACGAGTAAAACACCTCTATCGCGGTGCGATCTCTCGATTAGCGGCAGATTCAGGAATCATTGTTGTTAAGGAGGCAAAAATGTAGATATGAAAATTTAGGACACATGCTTGTGAATATATCTATATATATATATATATATTAATTTTTTAAAGAAAGATAAATTACAAAATGATTTCCTTTTAACTTTTTTATAATTATAATTTATTTTTTTTGAATTTTCTAAAGATTTGATACTTATAGCCGCAACAACATAAATGATTCAATTGTAATTTAAAATTTAATCTGTGTTAAGATAGTGATTTAGATATAATTTTTTTAAAAATTTATAATAATTCTTTTAAAATTATAAAAATGTATTTGAATATGATAATTTAAATTTTAAAAAATTAAAAATAAATTAAAATAAATATCTTACCAAATACGTGTTCGTATTTTAAAATTTAAAATCTGTTTTTAAAAACTCAATCAAATAAAACTTGAGTCTTTTTAAGTATTATTCTTGAGCTTTTAAGAAGTCCTACAAACATAGAAATGAAGCATGAACAGGACACATTCACGATCTAGATGCCCTGGTATTGTCTCTTGCTTTGTACTATATCCAAAACCCATTGTACGAGGAATTATGGTATATTATTTTGCATTAGACTATTGTTGTTTTTTTTAGGAAAAAAATTTGTATGCATTTATCATATTTACTTAGAGCAACTCTAAGACTAGATTTAGGAACGAAGCCATCTTCTTCAACTATCACTTCGGCTCTAAATGAAACATTATTTGTCCTTTAAGACATGACCCATTGTTGTATTCATTTTGGATCCAACTCACAACTTTTGTAGAACTGAATGTATATTTGCATCTAATGGAAAGAAAGGGAGGAAATTCAAAAATTAGTTAGAAAAGAAAAAAAGAGATATATTAGTGTGAAGAGAAAGAAAAAAAGATAAAAATTTATTAAAATATAGAATAGATACTCTTTTTGAATACCACTGTTGGAGTGATGTATATGTTGCCTAAAATATTGAATATATATATATATATATTGTTACAAGAATTAAAAATCGAATGAATAAATATTGTTACAATAATTAAAACAGAATGAATAAATACTGTATATAGAAACATGAGCTCACTGTTATTGAATTTGAATAATATGAAAATTCGAGCCTTGTGAAATTCACAATTTTCTTAAGACGAATTTGCTCCCTCTTGGTGCTCAAGGTGATGAACAATGGTCTCCCAAGATAAAACGGATTTCGATTCTAAAGAAGCAACACTTCAATCTTTAAAACCAAACGAATACAACAATGGCAGCAACTCGAACTTGATTTATGCAAAGAGAGAGAATGCAATATTTTTAATGAATGAATGCAATGAGAGTCTGGATATTTATAGACTTTTTCACGACTGTTTGGTACAGTCATAAAGGTTCAGTTGTGTCTGTTCACTATGAACAGACACATGCACATCCATGAAGAAGATGACTGTTCAGTCAAACCAACGCAATCGCAAAACGACGTCAATGTATTCGCAGAATGGTGACGTTTTTAGTTTTAATTAATCTAGTAACTAAACGACACCGTTTTAATTTGTTTTTAACAGTAACAAAACGACAGCGTTTAATAGAAATTTATTTAAATTAATTTTCTCCAAAAAATATATCTACGACGGGCCAAGCCCGAGCCCGAGCTCGACACTGTTCGGTGCGGCAGCGGCAGCGTGCGTGTGGTGGTTCAAGCATTTGTTTAGGTCTTCCCCCATGCACAAAACTTGGGTACCCCTTGGGGTCCAAATCTTCTTCCAAGGTAGGTGTATATATACTCTTTAAAAGTCTTATGCTCACCCTATGTAGAACATAAGCTTTTCCCTAAGTTTCAAGCTTTTGTTACCATTTCCAAGTGGTAATGTTTGGAGGCAATTTCTCATTCACTCTTTTGTAGTTTTAAGCAACTCAATATATGATCTTAATTTCCTTATCGAGGAAAACACATTCCCACGTGAACCCACTAAAATTAATATGTGAGACTCATTTTAATTTTAACTCAAAGATAGCTAATTATTCATGCTCAAAACTTATTTTCTCCAACAATATAACATTAGAGTCCATTGAAGTATGTATAAACACTGTAACAGCACACTAGCCGAGCTTGACATTAAAACAGATTTTAGCGTCGTCTCCTGCAACTTGTTTTCGTCTTTTGCTCGACCTACTTCCAAGGATAGATAAAAAAAAAAAAAATGAGACGAAGTCACTTAGTTCTGTTATTGGAAACTTGAGTTGGTTTTTCTAGTATCTATAGAATGAGCATTGTGAACAATCTGCTTCAAAAAGATAGTTGTAAGAACGAAGGATCCAAATCTTCTTCTTCAAAGCGGAATATAGATGAGATCAAAAGGCCATCATTGGGGCAAACGATGCAATAGCTTTCTCATTCCTAGAATCACTCTTATATAGACAAGAGAGTGGGATCCATAGTATTTACCTAACAAAAAATAACTAAGACGTAATTGAACCTATTGCAAATAACTGTACCGATGAAAGGTGAAAATGGTTCAAGATTAGTTGAAATTTTCCTTAAGTTTTTCACTTTAGTTTCTAACAATCTAAAATTATATCATTACTAACTAATATAAATGTATTTGCATAATTTTCTTAGGATATTAAATGGCACGTATAATAGAATAAACGTGTCACAAGTTGATAAATCTAAATATAGGTAAAAAAAACAGTAAGGTATCAACCAATGTGTTAGGTGTTTGTACTCTAGATATGAAATTTATTTATATATTACTTGGGTGAGAATGGTCAACAGCAAAATTTTGGGTTCTTCTTTGAGATGCAATTAATTGAAGAAATAGATTGTGTTCCATTTGGTAAGTGTATTAATATACCTGTGCTCATGAGTAGTACATATTTACCCAAACATTCTTAATAAACGGAGACAAATAATAATAAAAGTTATTATTATTTAGGTTGTGTTTGAATGGAAGGTTTCACCACTCGTTTAGCCATTTTCATGTTTTAAACGAGCTTTTGGGTTAAGTGAGTGTTGTTTGAACTTCTCGAAACACCTATTTGAATATTTTTCTTTTTCAAAACGCCCTTTTTCAAAATACTCGTTTTCACCTTTCATCCAAACGAGCACTTGGTTAATGTTGAGTAGACAGATGGTAAAGGGTTTTTGGCACCCCATATGAGACAACATTATCATTTGTTGTCGTGGAGAAATGGATCAACTCTTACCATCCCAAAAGAATTCTTCAACATAAAGCATTCAGCTGCTTGGAATATAATAGAAAGATGTTTTGGTCTTTAAAAATTGCATTAAGAAGTACTGAGAAATGACTCATTTTATCCAATCAAAACTCAAAGTCAAATTGTTACTATTTGTTAGCTATTACACAATCTAATTCGAAGAGAAATGCTTATTGATATGTTCGAAGATCAAGTGGAAGAAATATTCCAATAATATCAGCTTGGTAATGACTTAATTGACACTATTATACTTCCAACAACTATAAAGGGCAACACTATTATTTGTCATTGTGAAAAAATGGACCAGCTCTTTCCATCTCTTAAGAAATCTTCAACATGGAACACTTAGATGTTTGCAATGTAACAGAAAGATATTTTGATCTTTTAAAATTATATTGGAAAAAATTGGGGAGTGCCTCATTTTACTCAATCAAAACTCAAGGTCGAATTGTTACTTTTTATTGTCTATTGCACAATATAATCTGAAGAGAAATATTTGTTAATTCATTGAAGGATCACGTAGAAGAAATACTCTAACAACATCAACTTGGTGATGACTTGATTGTCATTATTGATACTTTTAACAACGAGTGGACTCAGTAAAGAGAATTTAATTGTGTAAATATTTAATAATTAGTTAATAAGTGAAAGAGAATAATGAAACTGTATATTTGCTTGTTTATTTAAATTTGAATGTCAGATTATATTTTGTAACAGTAATGTTATTTTTATTTCTTGGTGGTGTATGGACATTACCATGTTAGTTGATTCCATTTAGGTTCTTATAAATTACCAAACATCAGTTAATTGATGTCGGATTATTAGAATTTATTTTTTTTCATATGTCAGGTAAATATAAATTAATTTTTTTATATATTGAGCCAACTTGTAATTTTAGCCTTTGAAAGTTAGGTTAAGTGTAATTTTTCTTTAAATATTTACACACGTAAACAATTATTATTCCGCAGGCACGTCTGCAACAGGATTACATTTCAGTATCGGAAAGAGGACACGCGTTGTCCGGCACTCTTCAAATCTGAAAAGGTCAGTTTTAATTTGTCTTCCTTTTACCCATTTGCTTTAGATCTGAAAGACTGAAACTACACAAAAAGGACCATCTTTTTATCGATGCAAAACGTGGGTTGATGAATTGATTTGTGATTTGTCCCCTTTTTTTTTAAAGATTCTCATGGTAATACATAAATTTACACACCCACACATATATATGAATTAAGTTTTTTTTTTCCCCTCTTGGATTATGAGTGCAATTATGTTCTTCTTTCCAAATTTTATGGGTTGGGTTGTCAATGGCTGAAATTCTATCAAAAATTGTCCAGATTAAGATTTATATGAACCAGTCAATGATCAGCAGGTCAAATCTTGATCCTGAATGTGAGATCCGATGTCAGTTCGATTGAACATTAGTTTGGGTCGCTCTCACCGTTTATACAAATCCAATTATTGACAATAAATATGTATTTTGGAGCTAAAACACAAGCTCTTGGATTCGGACCGAGTATGGATATCAAATCTATAGGTTTTAGTTATTAAATTTTTGTTGGAATTTGGCTCTTTGTAAATGTTATCTGATTCAGATTTGCATCTCACTTTATCTGAATAATCTCAGAGTCAGACCCATTTATAGTTATATCTTTGTAGGTGAAATCGTATTGCAAGTTTCCAACTACCAACATTATCAACAACGTCCTTCTCCTTAAATTTAAAATGATAATAACATCTAGGTCTCTAGCCCTGTTACCGCTTCCTATCATCATCACAACTGTAAAACCTGAATTTGGGAATAGTTCTGAACTGAACTGGACACTTGGCATGGTCCTGCAATGGTGGTAGTAGAGCATGGCATTCTTGAGTTATTCTCATGCTTTCGTTAGACTATGCAGACAGATTTGAAGGTATTGTAGTAGCAATAACAACTTTATCCTCTGATGGTTGCTTTCATCTGAATTCAATTGCACATAAATTATTGTTTATTAAATAGATTGGTTCATAAGTTTCACAGGGAAATAGGATCAGTTTTGCCTTCTAATCTTTTATTGGATCCTTGAAAGTAATTTTTTTTCTTTTAAATTAAGATGTTGATGATCTTGTCATGCTTGTGTTGCAGGGCCATCCAGCTGGCTCCGAGTAGAGCAATGACTAGTTTCCCCATCTGGCTTTTGAAGCTGTGAGTTTTCATTAGTTGAGGTTTCATAGATTATATCTATCTGATCTGCTTACTAGATATGGCTGCTGATCTAAAAGGTTATTTTTATTTTTCATTCTTTTTCCTTGTTTTCGTTGGGACTGAAGTTAATGCTCAAAATGAACTTTGTTTCCGAGCGTGTTAGACTTCTATTTGTTTTGTCAAAGTCCCAACCCCCCCCCGGGTTGCACCCTCACACCAAAAAAATGCATTCTCAGGATTCTGTTTATTGATTTTACATTGCTTTTCTTTTTGATTTACAGGAATGGCTGTTGTGATTATGGGTGTTAGTGGTGCTGGGAAATCGTGAGTCCTAAAACCTTATTTTGACATTCAGTTTGCCACAAAATTCAATGTTTTCCAACATTGTCATCACTTGCATCCTCTTTGCAGTCTCTCTCTTCTTTGGATCACCTTTCCTGGAAAGAGAGGCAACCTAGCTCAATAATAGGAACAACTAATCTATCATGCCTTACAAATCCAGTCTCTAAAGAAATTCAGTTGATAGGAAGAAAGAAGCAATTATCTTAAAAGAAGCATCTGAGACATTATTTTTGTCTGAAGCAATTTGCATGGGATTCTACAGTAAATGCAGAAACGAGGGTTTTCTAACACAGCACTTAACCATATTCACCCAGTAATTGCTGAATTGTTTTTCAGCAAAAAATTTCTCAAAACATCTCCAATGTACCTTATCATATTTTTTTCCTATTAAGTAAAGGAAAAACCCATGTTGTTTTCTTTCGAGTGACCTATAATTATTTAGATTACTGATTGAGCAACTAGAAAATTATCTTTTTTGTTGCCACCACTTCACAAAAACCCCTTTCTCCATGGAATTAATATTCACAAGAAATACCAACAAGCTCTAGCTTGGTTGTTACGTCCTCCACCTCCCCATATGGGAGGTTGAAGAGGCAAAGTGAGTGTGTTTGTGTGTGATTTAACTATAATAAAAAAAAATATTCCACAAGAAAATTTTATTAATTTCTATGCTGCTGTAGAAAGCAAATCTGAAACATATTTCTCTCTCCTCCCTCAGTTTTTTTCCCCTTTCACATGGTCACAGCGTGGACTCATGTATTTTACTTATGCATTGACAGAACAATAGGTGAGATGCTGGCAAAAGTTATAAGTTGCTCCTTTCTTGATGCTGATGATTTCCACCCTCAATCAAACAAAGGTAAATCAATAAACTCTATTAAGAATTGATTTCATTTATTGTGTTATAATTCTCTTGAGCTGGTCATTTGTACAACAAAAAAAAAAAACAGAAAAGATGCGGAAAGGAATCCCTCTATCAGAGGAAGATCGTATTCCTTGGCTTGAAACACTACGAGATGCCCTGAGAGTGAGCTTACTCAGTGGAAAAAGTTGTGCTTCTCGGGTGTTCTGCTCTGCAGAAGCAGTACAGAGAACTTCTTCGATCCGCTGACCCAAATTATGAACGAGGAAGCTATGTCTGTGTGGTTAAGTTTGTTCTGCTGGATGTTCAGACTGATGTGCTTGCTGCCCGGTTAGAGAAAAGAGCAGCAGAAGGGAAGCATTTCATGCCAGCCACACTCTTGCAATCTCAACTAGATTTGCTTCAGATTGATGAATCTGAAGGGATACTTAAAGTTGATGCTACATTAAGCCCTCCAGAAATTGTGGACAGCATAAGAGCTATGATTTTCTGATCAGGCATTTCTCATAGGTGAGAATCTATAACCATACTCGACAGATTTTTATTATTTTTTGCCCCAGTGACACGTTAAAGTGGGGTCCCAAGTATGATAAAAAATAGATACTGAATATGATTCCAGAAGACTCCCACCAGGCTTGAGTTTGGAGTATGAG
The DNA here is from genome assembly GCA_008638375.1 of Nyssa sinensis. Classification (NCBI taxonomy): domain Eukaryota; kingdom Viridiplantae; phylum Streptophyta; class Magnoliopsida; order Cornales; family Nyssaceae; genus Nyssa; species Nyssa sinensis. The sequence goes on along the minus strand of CM018037.1, from coordinate 37,364,544 downwards.
GAGTCTAATGTTTTATACTCAGAAGAATTTAATGAAAATGTAGGAAGCTGCCAATTATCGTGTTTGGAGCATAAGAATGTCACTCTTTCACTCAAGAGTGAAGGAAAGTATTTACTTGATCATTGCTTTTTTAGTTTTCAAAGTTAAGTTTTCGTGGGCATAAATTCTGAAATATAGGCTACCTAAACACGGTTCATCTCTGTCATGTTGATTCTTCCCTACAATGCGTTGCTTCAAAATTTACTGGTCTTCATCATTGATGTTCTTGATTTAATTTTCTAATCAAACAAGCTGAACTTTCTGGTGAATGCTGCGGTTCCCTTAAGCTCTTGTACTTGAAAGAGAATCACTCAATTTTCTACATAATTCATTCTCTAAAGATAATCTGCCTCGTACATGTCATAATTTCATAGCTTTTATATAACAGGATAGATATCATCACAAGGTTGCAACCCTTGCATCTACTTAGTTGCCTGATTTTATTTGTGGTCAAAGAAACTTGCTTGGCTTTCATTTCTCAATATGGAACATTAATTTGGTAAATGCTTTTGGGGTTTTTTTTTTTTCAAAATACAAAGTCTTAAGCAAGAGTATTATAAAAAGACATCTTTGAAGAAGAGACGCCTCTTGGACAAGGAGGTATAATCAAGAGATGCCTATTAGTTGCCAAAAAAAAAAAAGAGAGAGAGAGAGAAGTGAAGACTCTTCATTATCTTCAAAGAGGCATATTTTTAAAGACGTAACCATGAATTTGTAAAATAAGTCGAGTCATAGAAGTTTGAATAAGAAGCAGTTGCCCTCTTAGTAGCTCTCTAGTGTGGGTAACCCCGAAATTTATGTTTTGAGTTCTATGAATATATCTAACCCTATGAAACGAGCCGTATTCATTAGAAAATGACAAAAATTAAACCAACAAATGCAAATAAATATGCTAGCAGGCCACGAAAGGTCATTCATCACACAACAGTTAAATTGACAAGCGACTCCTCCAAGTTGGATGAGTTGGAAAAAGACTTGGCATTTCGTGAAATGAAACCAGAATTTTAACTCCTCTCTCTCATCTTTTTCTTGGGGTAGGGCCTGGAGGAATAGGAATAAAGACTACAACATTCACCACATTCATTAAACAAGAAGGAAAGAACACAAACAAAAAAAAAAAAAAACACAAATAAATTGACTACAAGGACATGAGATAGAACTAGAAGCATATTGATAGGATAACTCAAAAGTTGAGTAGGACCTAACCAAAATCAAATTGACTAGCAGGTCATGACACGAAAAATTAACCAAGAGCTTAATTCTGGATACGAGTGGAAGCTGAAATAGAAAGGAATTGTTGCATGAAAGTGTGTGCACGCGCATGTTTGTGTGTGTGTATGTGTGTGTGTGTGTGAGAGAGAGAGAGAGAGAGGCTTGTTCAACTAGGCCATTCAATTAAGCACAATCTATTCACAAGCCCGGTCAAATATTCTTCAGTTTAGTTTAGGCAACCTACTCAACTACACATTTGGCCAGCTAATCACAATTATATTCCATATGCAAAACATGACAGCAATAGACTCATCTAGCAATAAAAAGATCTATAAAATTCAAATTTCAACAGAAATACATCCTGCACATATACTGAAAAGTTCAAGAATATGAATACCCATCCTTTTTGCCCCCTTCTTTTTCTCCTGTTTTGGCAACAAGGAAACAGAGCCCCTCTTGGGAGGTCTAATATACTGGATCCTATCAAATTGGGGGGTAACGGTGATTTTACTAATGTTAACAAACAAGCAGAATGACAATGGGAAGCAATTCCCCTCAACTCAACCCCAAACAAAACCCCTACTCACCAGCAAGACATCTTCCGAGAGAGTGGTCATACAAATAGCAAGAGCCACCGTTCGGCAAAAGAGATTAAACGAATTGTTGCTGCCGCCTCATGTATGTATCTTCATGCACAAAAACTGGATCTTGCGTATTCGGTGGAGGGAACTGGGGTTGTCCCATTGCAATGCCGCTTTGATTAGGAGGAACAGGTCCACCCCATGGATCATTTCTGCTCTTTTCTGAAGTTAGGGTAAGATAATAAATGATACCAAGAATAACACTTGCAAAGGACAAGACAGCAGCTCCTGAAAAGACTCCGGGCTTTACAACATAGCAATAATAGTTGCCAAAGTACATGTTCTCTTCACCATGCTGATCATTAAGTGCTGCACCCGTAAGCAACAGAAGAAATGCTATAACAAATGTGAACCTGCATGATAACGTGCACTCAATAAATATGAAAAAGGAATATTGCTTGTAAAGCTAATTGAACTTACACACCATGTGATTACTTAACTAATGAAATAAAAAAGCAGTAAAAATAATTATCTATCTTAAGAAAAAAAATTAGTGCAGGATATCATCACAAAACACAAGCAAACGATGTACTCTCTTTGCAAGAACCACAATATCAACCCAGCTGATGGTCTAAAGAAGCCTGGTAAAAGTATTTATTTGAAAAGTAATGCTACACTTTCCAAAATTCTATCCCAAATGATGTGGCACTAACATGGCAAAATCTCACTGTGACACATTAATTACATCACTTAATGCACTGCCAATATTAACGTGCCATATCATTCGGAATGTAAGATTTGGAATAGATATTTGGGAAGCATCACCTTTTCCTTATTTGAATTCAGTTGTGTGGCTTTCAACTGACAATCTTGAAGACCAGTGCACACCCCCACCTTTGAAGCACTATATTACAAGATATAAACATTTTAAACACAGGGATGGTTAGTTCCAAGCCTTTTTAACACTAAACCAAATAAGAAGCTATCCACATTCTATAGTATGTTTGGAATTGTAACTTGAAAGGAGAAAACCCTCTATAGCCTCTGTATTTGAATTCACAAATTTAAGGTGATCATGGAATTGTTCCCAAACAATCATCTTGGGCATCATTGGTGCAGACAAAGAACCACTTGCAATGTAAATAGTTCAAAGGTTTAGGTTGCCAGAAAAGTATATCCCGAAAATAACATTTACAGGTCCTATATTATCAGCTTGACTATTTTTGTCAACAAGAAGATCCCAAAAACTTGGAAAGTATATGCATATGCAGTTCTAGAAAATACAAAAACTAAAAGCAAACACTGCAAAGTCATCTAGCAACAAGAAGACTACAGAAGTATTCCAGAGAGCAACGTGCTTGCCGTGAAAAAATTGTAGCAAGTGCATTCTTTCCATAAGTCCTCTTTGATTGCATTGCAAGAAACTCAACGAGATCCACCATAACCACTCCAAGAGAAGTTAAATCATATCCTGATTTGTTTAGATTTGAATGTGGAGTTTAACACTCTAGATCTAAAATCCTCGTCTGGTGGAACTCTATCTAACCATATGACCATGATTCATACAACATGATTTTTCATCAGTGAAGCATTAGACAATGATGGTAGTCCTGTTTAGTTGGCCCCTATTTATTCTACTTATTTAAGGAATTATATCAAATTAGAATATGAAATTTATCAAGGTACCGGCTAGCTAACCGGTACAGTCTCTAAATAGTTGTACTAGAGACTGGAGATGATTTTTTTTTTTTTTTTTTGGAAAGTGGGGGTGGTTGGGTGTTACAGGCAGGAAAGGGATACCCCCGTTATGTAGTCCATCCATTGGACCCAACAAAATGGAAAAAAGAAAGAATATAAGATTTATCACTGTCACAGTGGAAAAATACCAGGAGACTACAAAGCAGATTAGTGCCAGTGTCCAATTAGCGTTTGATTGACGAGGGCCTCTTCTGCAGCAAATACACCCACTTGCGACATTGATGATAATTTGAGCAATCATAAGAGCAACTGCTGCAGTTAATCCAAGAGCCAGAGCTGGACTCCTTGGGTATATACAAATGGCAGGAGAGGGAGACTCAACTTGAGAACCCTGCAAAATAATACCAAAAATAAAATAAATTACTGCTCGAACCATTCAGTGATACTTTCATTATATGGATCAAAGACCAGAAAATAGAGATAAATATTAACAGAATAATTCTTCAGTTGACATAGGAGATCCCTAATTTCAATAGCACGATAATCCATAACCCAAATTGAAAACTGTCGTAGCTGAAGAGTAAGATGACTCAAAAGATCTTGCAACCTCTCTCTCTTTCTCGCTCTCGGTCGCTCTCTCTCTCTCACACTATTATTCGACTGAATCAAAAGATCTTGCATCTCTTTCTCTCCCAGACATGCACATACACACACATTTGTTTGCATGAGTGCACAAACACATATTTTGCGTTGCATAGGGAACAACAGACGACGCAAGATGGATTAGCAGTTACTTTCCCTCATCAAGTTGATAGGTTGGTCAATACCACAATAATAAAAATAAGTAAGGTGCAAAAATATCTTAGAGAAAGATTTAAGTTACCATACCTCCCCCCGCCCCCACACCAAAAAATAAAGAATGAAAAAGAATGAAAAAGAGATTATTAAGCATGGCATTGTTGTCAAAAGAACAATAAATCCCTATATATTTAGTATAAAAAAGTGAGACGGGATCGGCAATCATATAAGCTTTTAAAGAAAAGGATATTACCCATTGTTGGATCCACTTATCTGGGGTGCCAGGAAAGTGGTCCGGGTATAGACATCACCAAACCTCTAGCTTAATTGCTCGAGTGGTTGCGCTTAGACTTGGACTCAAACTTTCACCCTTGACAGCCCATACATTAGGCATGAGGAGGACCACACAGAACAAACGCAAAGGATAGCAAAAAAGCAACAGGATAGAACGTTACACAACCCTGTAGTGACCAGGAATTGAACTTTTACACGGCCAATCCTAAACGTGGGGAAAGGAGTGTTGTGATGGATGATATACAGCCAACTAAGAATATGATGGATCTTAGAAACAAGGCTCTAGCAGCTCGTGCTAAGTCATTACCTGCTTTGGCATTGTACACGTAAAGAAAAATTTGGAGGCCATTACTCTACAAAACTTGGTAACTGAACAACTCAACTCAACAAAGCCTTATCCCAATTATTTGAGGTCGGTTACATGAATTATGTCTCATCATTCTTCTCTATTTAAGATCATTCTCTCCATTAGACCACACATTATCATATCATTTTTAACTGCCTCTATCAAAGTTAATTTTGATAACCCTCGCCCCCTAGCATTACCCTCAATATTAACCATGAAAAGGACTTTCTTCAAATCTGTTTTTGACTAATGAACGCATCATAAGGCAAAAGCAAGACAGAGCATCAAATAGTGCTCTACTCTTTGGGGGTTTCACAACAAGGCCAGAAGCATTGCCAAAAACAATAGCTGCTTCTAGTTGAAATTTCAGAAACTACAGAATTTTATAACCCCCAACTTGAAGATTCAATCAGATTCAGCGAGTTCATTGTATATTTGTATGAAGAGGCGGGAAGCATGGATGATTTTAAGTCTAGAAATAAACTTCATGACTATAGCTTTGTGTTATTTGGGATATTTTACAATTAAAATTAACTGTAGGTTCCTGAAGTGGGATTCTCATGCTGGTACCAAGTATCTGGTGGGAAGATACCTCTAAGGATCTCCAGTGCCATCAGGCCCATCACTAGACCATGTACCATCAGACAGGTAGATGTGATATCAGGGACTGTTGCTGAGGTACAAATGAGAGTTAATTCCGCTGGTGATAAGTCATATGCTGGAGAGGGAAGACATACCTCTTGCTACTTTGTAGTTGAGAGCCATAGTAGTTGGTAGGCCACAGGTATGGAAAGTAGTGATAGAATCCTTAAGATCAACAAACAAAGTAGCAATTGGGAGGAGTAAACAGTTAGAGGGAGGTAGATGAGTGGATTTGGTGGCCTATGTAGCGAATAAATTATGCACAAGAAAGAAGCTTTTACAAAGCATGACATATATGAAAGGCTGACAAGTAAACAAAACGTGAGGTGGAAAACGCAACAGTAGTTTTCATGGCATTCAGCATAACCAAGAAGATCATGTAAGCAGTTTCCGGAGCCTACCTGCACTATATGAAGAATCCCACCAGTCGTTTCTATGAAGAATCCTTAAGGCAGGTGATTAATCAGATGAACATCCTAATCGACGTGGAACCCTTCTACGAAATGTAAGCCTTGTTTCAATAAAATGACAAGGTCGACACTTAACAGTGCCATCGTGAAAATGTTAATTGCATCGGCAAATGATTGAAAATTAATGCCTTCAGTACTCAAATATCACTGAAAAGGTCACCGAGTAAATTTTCCAGCACATTCACTTAAGACGTAAAATTTCAAGCATAGAATAATATGATCTAGAAATTCTGAGGTAAGCATCAAGCCAACCTGCAAAATGATTGACCCACCAATTGCAAGTATCATCCAGAAGCAGCATAGAATTTTTGAGATTGAATGGTGACAAAATATTTGATGGGATCCAAACACCAGATATAATAGAAAATAAAAAATATACCAGCCTCATAGCCATACAATCGAAAAGCAATTAATCAATTTTTTTTTTCAAGATCAGACTTTTCTGAGTAACAGGAATTTATTTGACCCACATCAGGTACACACTAATTTGAGTGCTATAGCCAGGCAACCCTGCCTAACCCCACACACCAGTTGATGTGTGTTGACAGCAAGTCTGTAGATTTTAGAGCAATCAGATCACACACCATTAAGAGGTCATCGTTGGCACAATGGCACGATCTCGTCTACCAGTGCAGTGGAGTGGGTTTGAGTCTTCATAGTTAGCCTCTGCATAAGTCGGGTAACACTGCTTATTATTCACCTCTCCCAAACCTAGCTAAGTGTGGGAGCCTTGTAGAACACACACGCTTAAAATTCGAATGTTTTGGCCCATAAATATACTTAAACCCCCCCCCCCCCCCCAAAAAAAAAAAAAAAAACCCAAGGAATAATTCTATAGGAAGCAAAGTGCATCAGGTGGACATTGGCAGAACCACGGGGTGACTCATGCCCCCCCTCCAAAAAAATACGTGTTGAATTTTCACTAAAAATTCTTCTCAAAATTTTGTATACACCTTCACTCCCCCTAACTACAATGTCTGGATCTGCCACATGGTAGAAATTTGTCCAAGGGTTGTAGAAAGAAGTTGTGTATCTATGGCCTGTAACCATTTTGTGACCAAAGATGTGATCTAGATTGCATGAGAAGTTGAGTCATACAATGTATGCTGTGCACAAAAGTGAAAGGGGATATTGATGACTAACAATAAACAGATCAGAAAAATAAGCCTCCTATTACGCAAGCTAGGAGCTTTCATTGTAGGTTTATAAAACATAAAAAGCACTTTGTTTCTCAAACTCACGAGTAATGAGTAACTTCAACAATAAGTCAATCCCTGGTAATAGATACATAGTAAATAATGTGGAAAAATGTTCAAAATCTTTCCATTCAATGGCATTCGCACCATAAAAGTACTGCTGCATTCTTCATACAACACACTGAAAATGAGTTATGTGTCACTTGTGTTGTGCTTTATTTAATAACAGAGTTGAAAAATTACAACATTAACAAATTCAATTTGTTTTTCCTAATCACTAATAGATTAAGAATGATGAACAGACAATTGATGGTTCCCCTCAGTAATTCAGGACCAATCAAATGGAAATCTTGGAAGAAAGCAAGTGGGGTGGTTAAAACACCCATTAGTTGCAATGGTTGGTTAGAGGTAGAAGCTCTTAATCCCGTTGGCGAATGGTTTTAGCTTACAATTTCAAATCAATCGTAATGAAATAAATTAATAAACCAATAGAGTAACAACGCTACAGTCCAAATGAAAACTTGTGCAAACATGTTGTTTCAAAAGTAAATCTTTCCTGAAAAAATTTCCCACAAAAAAATAAAGAAAAATAAATTCCTTCAATGGCCCCTTCATTTTGACTGACATATTACCGCGAAACCTGGGAAAAACTAATATTTTCTCTTCAATTAATTCGGGGGAAATCTACAACTCTTTACATACAAATGTCTCTCTTTTCTCAGGAAATTAAATAGACTAGGCGAGACATTCATTATCTTCCAACAAAAACAAATCCTCCACTTGAAAACACACAGTGATTCCTCTTCTTAATCAAACATAGCAACAACATAGTAATTGAATCAAGAAGAAAAAGGCACGACTTAAGAGAACGAGAGTTTACAAAAGCAAGATGTTAATGCAAAGGCAAATAAAACATCAATCCAAAACAGGAAAACCCATTTCAAAATGCGATCTAGCTCCTTACGCTTCCGTGGTGTGTGTACATATACAAGTATACACACATAGCTTTTGATGCAAAGAAAATAATAAACCTTCCCTCTGTGTACATCTCTCTACGATTACCTTTATCCTCTTGGCCTCTGCAGCAAAACCCAAAACAGCAGCTAACAGCCCTAGAAAGCCCGCAACTGTGCAGACCACGAGAACCTTTCTCTCCATTCGTCTTTTCTCTCTTTTCCCAGACCACTCTCTCTCTCTCTCTGAAATCTCTCTACAAAGATTTGCCTGTTTACCCTTCCCCGTATAGAACGGAGAGTTGCGTGTATTTACTACTCAATCTCGAGTGTATGGCCTAAGAAAAGTTGGTGAAGTTGTAGGACTCGTCTCGTTCATGTGTTACCTGCATCAATTATAATTATTAAAATAATAGTAAAATTCCGATAAAAACTTTACTCAATTTGATAACATATTAAAAAAAAATAGTTAGTATATCAATTAATGTATTATAATATTTTTATAATTATTGAATATATTTAATTTTTTTTATTTAAATTTTAATAAAAAAATATAATAAATAATTTTATTCGATAAATCAACGTGATATAATTAGAATTAATCAAAGAAGCTTAGTTTATTATTAAAAATTCAATCATACTATCACTGAGTGAGTATGACTTGTGACTACAAAATTAACATAATATCATATATTATCACGTTAAAGAGATTTAAAATTATGACATTTTTTTTAAAATGAGATAAATAATTACCTCACGGCCACCGAAAACTGTATAAAATGGAGAAAAGTTTTGATAAATTAGTTTAGAGATTTACGCTAAGTGCTATTTAATTTATTTTTTTTTTACCGAGAAAAGAAGGTTTCTTCTTGAAGTTGTGTTTGACTGAATGGAACACCTTAAAGTTGACAACCTACCTGGAATCCAACCTCTCTAGCTAGTTGAAGATAACGCAGACGGACCCGTGCGGGTTCTGACCTAATTCCCATGTTTCTTCTTAATGTTTGGATGATTCTCAGCCCAACTCAATTTTCTCAAAGGTTCAACTAGGCAAATTATTTGATAAGGACCGCCAGCTGGTTGGTCAAAATATTGGCTGATATATATTATATATAGTAAATTATACTAATTGTTTTTGATTTTTTTTTTTTCATAATTATACTAACTTTTTTTATAAAATTACACACTGACAAATTATAAATATTCTCTCTAATCATTTTTTTTTTTAAATGACAAAACTGTTCAATCCATATTATTTTAAACATTCTTTTTAATTTTTTTTTTTTTTATCATTTGTAATATACCATAAAAAAGCAGACCAATCAGCACTTGACACGTATGCCTATGAATCCAGCTCACGCTCAACCAATGGCTAAGCACTCAAATATTCAGAACATGATAAAAGATCGGAAGTAGCCAAGCATATGCCTTCAGAGTACATACATATCCGGATAAGGATTACAGAGTTGATTATAGGGCTCCAGACCAACATTCCAGACCTCGTCACCGCCTTAACGGTTGCCGAGCAAGGAATAAGGAAACAGTTTTCAATACGGAAACAGTCTTCAACAAGGAAACTACTATCTATGATTATCTCTATACAATACTTCACAAAGTAACTGCAATCTCCGATTATCAAATCCCTATATTCATGGCACCGAATCCTAATCAACTTAGGAAGGCCACGATCTATAAATCAAACTCTAAAGGTATGTTTTATTTTCATGCTTATTCTTTGGTTTTCAATACAGTCTTTTCAATTCAGTTTACTTACTTAAGCATCGGAGTGGCTACCGCCGGAGCCAATCCGATGGTCCTCTGATCCCCTTTCTTGAGTGTTATACAGGTCGCGGAGCCCATACTTATTGCGAGTCGAAAAGTGCAGCATCAATTTGTAAATAATTATTAATTAAAATCCTTAAATTTATTTTTGTATAAACTGAAAAAAAAAATTATTTAAAAAAATAGAAAAATTAGTCAAATGCAAAAAAAAAAAAAAAATTATGAAAAAGATAATATTGTCATTTAATTAAAAAATTTGATTACTGGAAAAAAAATCTTTTTAATTTGTCAATTAAAGGAGTAGAGATCAATATAATTTAAAAAATTTTTAAAAATGTCAATATAATTGTAAAAGTCTCAAATGAAATAAGTGTAATTTACACACACACATGGTTGTGAAACAACTACAACTGATAAAAAGACAACTTAATTAGGGTATCGACAAGTCACAACTTCATAATCTAAAGTGATCACCTCCAAATCATTCCAATTAGGGTGGACAAAGAACTAACAAGGCCTAAATTCCCAAAGAGATGATGGAAGAGGATATTATTCGATTGAAGTTGAAATTAAGCAAGGAATCCAAGTCCATATATTCATTTTCAAAGGAAAGGACACATCAGTTCTTACTCATGCTTAATTTTCAAGCTCAAATTGTTCACAACCATTAACCATGATCCTCCAATTAATTGATCATCTTAATTAAGATGGAAACTCTCAGAATGACCTTTTCAGTCTTGCAATTTTTAAGATTAAGCACTATATATATCACCCTGTTTAGCTCATGTAGTTTTGTTTATAATTAATAGTTATCTTCTTATATAATTTGCTCAAATAAATAAAGTTTCAAGCTCATGTAAATCCTACTTTTGTATCTATTGAAAAAAAAAAAAAAAGTAAGTTCAAATTGTTAATTATTTCAAGTCCGCATCATGTACTCATAGACACAAGAAAAGAAGTCATGAAAAGGCAAGGCTTCAATTCAAAAGCAACACACAGAGTCAAACTAAACAATAGCCAACATGATTCTCCTTTTTTCTTTGTAGAGGGCAACGATAATTTACAATGTAAAAAAAAAAGCCTTGCCCATTATAAAGGCTCCTATTGTTACGGATTTGGAGAGATGTTTTCGGTCTTGTCTTAAGAAGGAAATATTGCACAATAAATGTGGAAAACGAAATAACGAAATAAAAAACAAATAATCATAACAAGAATAAAAAATTACCAAATATACTGTTGTTCGTCAAATAGTTTATGTCCGTTGGCAAAGATGAAAAATACAAATTGAGTGTTAAAATCTGTTCATAAATGTCTAAGAATAATTTCTGCCGCTCTCTCTCTTTTCTTCCCTTGAAAAAAGCAATATTAAATAGTGTTCACAAATCTTAAAATAGGAAAAAGAGACAAAAAATGGCAAAACTGGCCTAGCGTGCCAATCGGCACACACAAATGAGGGTTTTAGACACTTGAATATTTCTTCACTTTTTCAAAAATTTGAAACTTCTTGTATCGATTACTCAACAAAAGAGTGGGTTTTAAAGTCCAATTATCGATCGGTAAACTCTCCAAAAAATATTCAAAATAATTTAAATGCGAATCGACTCAAGAATGCAAGATACAAATAACATGAAATACAAAAAATCACTTGGTCAAGTCTATATATACTTAAAAGACACGAGGTTAAATCTACAAGAAGCTAACATTTTTCATATAAATTCTATGATTGAAAGCAGCAGTGCGAAGAACTCGGGCCAGGCACAACCTAACCCAGGTACATGCATTACCAAAAGATACTAAAATTATGTCCCACACATCACCAGAGGCCTAAAATTCTTGTGATTAGACCATCACCAAGTACATGCATGAGAAACAAACTAATTAACCATCTACACGTGAAATTTAGCTATCTGATTTGCATATTTTTCTATGGCAATTCAAAGTGGTCTGGATGGGAATGGCTAAAATGAATCTTTATCAGTTCAATTTGTGATCATTAAAAGTGACCCATCAAATAGAAGGTCATGACAATCTCTCTGATGTTTACATGACACTAACCAAAAGATACTAAAATTATGTACCGTACCACACATCCATTACCATATGTGTGTGTGTGTGTGTGAGAGAGAGAGAGAGAGAGAGAGATAATAATGGGAAAATCACAAGTATTAATAGCTAATTAGGAGTATGGGAAGTTCGTATCTCACTCACATTGTTACAAACATTACGATATGAAGGTTATCATACATATTGGAGCTAATATAACATAAAATCTTGCAGGCGGCATCATGATCAATCATTTAGTAGTACAATATGAAGATACAAAAGTTCTGTTTGATGGCATGAGTTTAACTATAGGCATCCTGCACTCTCTTTTTGCTAAATTATTACTGCTTATATTGTCAATGTTGTATATTACTCTTGACAAAAAGTCTGATTTTTATTTATTTTTTTATAATTGATCCCATTCACCAGGCCTTTTGGATGCACGGCTGGATTATTCACTTGGAGTTCATCCAAAAATTTTTAAATAATTTTTGACTATGCTAGAGAATAAGATCAAGGACATCTGTGAAGTATCGAATTAAGAACGACTTACACCTTTGTAATCATTTATTCCTCTAACGTCTTTGACTGAGTTACGTAGCATTGGAGTGACAAAAGTCAGATTTACTCTTTAGCAGAGAACCTTTTTTTTTCTTACAAAAAATATATGAAGATACAATACTCATGCTTTTCACGAGTAAACAAAGCATCAAGTTGCAGATGGACAGTGCTTGCTCCACAGGTGGGAGGAATCCTATTCACATACGTGTTACAATTTAATTGTGTCACATATGTAATTTCATATATATTATGTAACTATTTAGTTTTAATTAAAAAAAATAAAAAATACATGTGTAATATATAACATCAACAATATAGTACATGCGTAATATATATGTGAGTGATAATAACACGAAAGCAGGTAGAAGGAGTTCTTCATACCCTGTGTGGAGCCATGATGCAATGTCTTTTTTACAAAAACATGCATTAAGGTACAGTACTCATGCTTCTCATGAGTAAACAAAGCATCAAGTTGCAGTACTTGGACAGAACTAATGAGAAACTTTCTATACAATACTTGTGTGAGGCCCTGAAAATACTCTTGTTGTTTAGCTAGTTATACACTATGCCAACACAAGCGTTTCAAACTTTCAATAGACAAAGCATCAACTTAAACGTACAAGAGAACATTTTTGAGACACTCAGACCCAAAAGCACCTAAAACAATCAGTTACAAACTATGGCAACGCGAGAAACATCAAGCCAGTGCCATTAAACTTTTGCTTTGTGATCTGATCTAGATGTTCTTTCATCGCAGCTGTTAGATGCTTCTGCCAATCTCCAACTTCACCCTTTCTAAAGAAGTTTTGGTTTTCAACAGCAAATTGAGGCGTAAATTGTTGCAGACCTGTTTTATTCACCTCCAAATTGCTCAAATTCTCAAAACTGCATAGCCTTATAATTTCCTTCACAACCCCTTCTCCCTCTTCTTCTACGGAAAAAGGGCAGCCTAGGAACTCTGCCAATCTCTTGACATGAACAAAGGGATCCATCTTCATTTCCTCATATGTTAAGAAAAGTACTTTCTCTGATGACTCTAAGCTTGCATGCCAATACTGTAGCACATGATCCCAGAAGGGTCCAAAATGTGAGACCCCTTTACTGAACAACTCAAATGCTTCTTCAAATAAAAGCGTTGGCATATCCTTGGGTCTCAGTTTTTTCAAATAGTGCCAGGTTGAAACAAACACATCTTTTGGGTTTCGATAAATGTAAATGATTCGGCAGCCAGAAGATGTTATGGATGCTGGTAACAGAAGGTATGGGATGTGAGTTGCAAAGAGCCGGGGTGAAGGAAGGTTTTGGTTTGAAAAATGGTGGTTTTGAGAAACGATTGCCTCTAAGAAGGGAATGCAATCATGGGGGTTTTTGGTAAGCAAAGAGTGTGTGGAAAATTCGAAACTTTTGCGGTTGATGATAGAGAAAATGAGGGCTTTAAACCATGTAGTGCCGGATTTTGGGAAGGTGGCTAAAAGGATATCTGTGGGTTGAGAGTTGAAGTGTTGTTGCACCAAGATGACTCCTTTTAGGCCTGACATGGATAACCAAACACCCTGGTACTTGACTAGATGCTCTGTCATCCAACCCTTCTCTTTGGGAAGGGAAGGGATTATATCTCTGTATTTTTGAAATGTTTCGTTGTAGTCATTGTTGTCTCCTTCGTCTTTCTTCTTGGGGAGGGGGATCAAACGTTGCTGATCAGAATGGAGGGAGGATGCCATGGAGATGTGGAAGACTCTTTTAAGTTGTGCAGAACTTTTGAGAATGGCCTAGCTTTGTTTTGCTTTAGACACCCACTTTATTTATATGGGAAGTTGAACTCTCAAACTTTCATTTTGGTAGGGATGAAGAGCAAACCACTTGGTGGTTGATGTTGCTCTTTTGATTAGAGCTGTCATGACCCGAGATTCCACCCTATGCGGATCTCGTGTCGCGCACCCGATCCGACGCTGCTTGTCGACCAAGGGTCTCAACTTGCTACACAATCAGTGCTACTAACATGCAACAACTAAAATGCGGAAGAAAATAAATAAAAGTTGCATGTGATATATATAATGTTTTCAAAATGCAGAATATAAAATTTCTTAATACAACTGTTCATCCCAAGATGTGGATAACATGAGAGAGTTATAAGACTGTCTGTACTGAATATTACACTATTACTTCAAAAGGAATGTCCACTGCTATCTAGCTGACTGCTACTGCTACTGCTCTTCTACAACTTCCTTTCCTGAAAGGGTTGGTAAGTTTGGGATGAGCTAACTAAAGCTCAGTAAATAATTTTCCTTTGCTCTGTCATGTGTACAAGAATATAGAAAGCATTATCTATAAAAACTAGGATAAATGTAGACGTGCTAGCCAGTCAATGAATATAGAACTCAATATCAGATGATGGAAACTCAAATGATAAAGTAATGAAAGTCTATCTGATAATATAATCATACTGCTACAGTCATAAGCTATCTCAAGTATAATCATACGCATTCAAATAAAAGCTGTAGAATCTCATGATCATTCATAATGGTATAATATGATCAAGCTATAAATATCAATAAATGATAGCGATATCAAAACTGGTGATGCAATAACTATAGGGCCCGGCTACCCCCTGAACTAGTATTCAGATCCGCTGCGGGCTGTTTGAATATTGCTCTGTGCACACTATGTATATAAATGTTCCACTCGGAACCTAGACCCGAAAGTCATAATAACATCAGATGGAGATGTGACTGAGCACAAGTCTGGCACTTAATAATATATCGAGATCATGCTAAATCCTATGAACAGTAAATGCAATAATACTATCTCAGCAGCGAAATGAAACTATTGCCTTAACAGGCCAATGTAATCTGGGTTGCTGAGATCATAAGTCTTGCTCCTTGAGGCCTATGTACAGAGTGTATAGAAATCATGATTAAGATATATAACAGTCAATAAATACTTTCCACAAGATAAAGCTATATCAATGAGGACTCAATAAACGTTCTAGATTGTATGGAATACAATTGATAATATAAGAAAAATTGTTGACATGGCTGGGCATGTAACACAAACAGAGATCAGAGATTACTTACATCTTTCTGTATCTATCTAGAAGGTCAACCGCCTTCTTATTTTCTCTTGGCATTCCTATGATTCAGGAACTCATCTCAGTTTATATATTTCAATATAACTCATGCTATTCATCAAATTTTATGTCTCTTTATTATTTATATCTCTTTTACTAGAATAAATTCTACTATTGAATCCGAAATATCGAACAAAGTCGATTTAAGCTTTCGCGGAATTCAATTCGGACTTCTGTACTAAAAAGGGCAAAACGGTCATTTTTGTACTTTTACGGTTTCTTATTTCTCGGGATCTCTTTTCAACAATCGGACTCCACTGTTGAGTCCGAAATCCTCGAAATAATTAAAATTCACTATTCTTTTATTTTAATCGGAGTCCGTTTGGACTATTTTTCGATTTAGGGTCATTTTAGAAATTTTTATTTTCTAATTAATTAAATTAATATTTAATTAATTTATTTTTAGGGATAATTCATAATTAACCATAATTTATGGGCATAATTATAATTCTATAAAGTTCTATTCAAATCTAAAATAATTAAACAATAATTAATTCTAACCTTGTCGGGCTGTAGTCGATATTCCCAGCATTGAACTTGTCATTCAATAACTGCCCCGAGTTCGGCTAAAAGGTCTAACCCAATTAAGAACGCATTCTAAATCACTAAACCAACCTCCTCCAATTTCATTATAGCAGCGTTTCAAATCTTCCAATCCATCCGATCGTGCGTCAAACACACAACACAGCACACCCTGTACTGCTATTTTCTCTTCACTCTCCTTGCTCCCATTTTTCTTCCAATTTTCCTTGTTTGCTTCAACACCATAATCAAAGACACACATAATTTATATATAATCTCTTTGTTGCACGCTCTATTGCACCGCCACAACAAACACAAATAATATATATATATATATATAACTGTCCCACTTGTTTCACAAACACCCACAAACACGCACCACACAGCAGCACACGCTGCTGTTGCTGCTCCACAACGCCACCACAAGCACCACCTCATAGATCAGCATAGCCGCATTTGTTGCAGTGCTGCTACCCATCTTCCTCTCCCCTTTTTCTTCCTCAACTTCACTTCTCCCCTAGGTCTGCTGCTACACAACCACACCGGACAGCCCCTCACACGGCGCAGCACCACGCACCACGCAGCGCTACTGCTACTGTCGTGCTACATCTGCACCACCTCACCTGAACCGTTCCTGCTTCTCTCTTTTCTTTCTTTTAAATTTTCTTGTCTTTCTTTTTTGTTTCACTTTAGATATATATATACAAGACACACTACACAACCACATATATAATATATACATTGCACCGCGCCCCCTTTTCCCAACAATTGTCGGCAGCCCTTTTCATTGACTTTCTTTCAAATTTTTCCTTCTTGTTCCCACGTTAGAACACACACATACATGAATATATATATATATATATATATATATATATACATACACTTACATGGCTGCCTGCACCGACCCTCCTTTCTCAATTTCCTCTTTCAACAATTGCTGCCGGAATGCCCCTTTTGTTGACCTTTTTTTTTTTCCATTCTTATCCTTTCTTCTCCCTGCTTCTTTGTCTCAATTGACAAATAATATAGGTTATGTTGGATTGTCCCACATCGCCCGTCTCTAGCTTCTCTGGTCTATGTATAAGGGCCCTCTCTACCTCTCTTTAATACTTGGGTTTTAAGGATGAGCTAATTGGGAGTTGGGCCTCCAAATTTCAATATGATATCAAAGCCAGACCAGAGCTCTAACTTTGGGCTAGACGCACGGGGCGTGCTCACCCTCACTTGACGGGCAATGTGGTCCAGAGGGCGTGTTGGATTGTTCCACATCGCCCGTCTCTAGCTCATTTGCTCTATATATAAGGGCCCTCTCTACCTCTCCTTAACACCTGAGTTTTAAGGATGAGCTAATTGGGAGTTGGGCCTCCAAATTTCAATAGGTTATATATAATATATATGCTAAATACTCATAACTCACTATGCTGACACCCCATTTTCTATTCTTTTTCTTTTTGGTTTTCTTTCTTGTTTCACTTGAACACACACCACTCAACAGGTCACGGCTCCACCTTTTTATTCTTTTTCTTTGCATACAATTGCATGCAAGCTCATGTCTATATATATATATATAATAATAATAATAATAATAATTTGCATTATATATATATATACATACATTTATACTAAATACATATGTTTATATAACATTGTACATACATAACCGTATATACATATATTTTTGCTTGCATATATATTTTATATTTATTTATATATATATATTCTCGCATTTATTAAAATGCACAGTACATGTATATCGAGACATATATTGGCCTACGTACACGATTCTCCGTACCGCTCGAGTCTATTGTACGGTACTCTTGGGTTACTCGAAATTATTTAAAATTCACTTCTCGATTTTTAAACTGTATATTTCTAAATCAATGAATCATACTATTTGTCTCAAACTACGTGCCCGTTACTGTATATTATTTATTGCGATACTTCTGGTATATGTCGGGTATTATTTTTGTTGGCTCAGTTTGTTTGTACTAGACTTTTCTTAATCTTGTAATTCCATGAGATTATAAAGTTCTATTGATTACCTTGGTAATCGTATCCGTCACTGTATATTTCTCATTAAAATAATTCGGTATATCTTGGGGTCTACCATTCTTGGTCTGAACCGGTCTCGCTTTACTCTTGATATTATGATCATAGCTTGGTTAAAGCTCGGTATTATTATTTGACTCTTTTGAGATAAAAATGGAATTGTTCTATTTATTCGGAACTCCAGTTCGGCTACAATTGGTATTACGTTACTCGACCCAACCTACCTCGATTTATGTGTACTCGACTGGGTCTACCTTGGTCTATGTGCTATATCCTGGGTCAAGATATTACAAGAGGAGTTTCTCGTTCTTCGCTATCAGTCAAAAACTCAAAATTAGAGGATCACCGGTTAGGTTTTAATGATAATCACTCCGATGATAAAGTCAATAAATTAAAAATACTGTAATTGAAAGAAATAATTAAACGTAAATTGAAAGCGTATCTTAGGGTCTTATTTATAAAAGTAGGGATTTAAAGATATCCAGAGATAGTAATTGTCATATTAAGCTCTATTTCTTTATTCTGAGGTCGGTAAGATATGGAAGACGGTGACCCGTTTGAGACCCCTTTCTATAGATACTTACTACCCTTGCTTTGGAGGCAGGGTGGAAGGTTTTATACCATTCTGAACAAAGTACATCTGAATTCCATGTGTCTGTTTGATCTGGATAGCAGAATTTTTTTGGTCTGTACACTGAAGAGTTTTGTATATACACGTATCACATTTTGACTAAATTTATTACTTTATGGTATATCAGGTAGTGAATGATTGACTTTCTTGATGGGAAAAAATTTGTCAAGAAAACTCTTTTAAGTTCAGGCCTCTATCCCTAAATAAAAAATTAAAAAAATTATGCATTTTAATTTTGAGACTCCACTTATATTGCAGCGCTGTGTCAAGAAGAGAGTCTGGAATCCAGATCAAACTCATATCACTATTATTGATAAAGAAATCCATACATATTATTCCCATGTTGACATTGACCATCATTAATTACTTCAATTAGGCATTTTTAATCCTGATCTAACAACCAGAATTAAAATGGATAGAGATCCGGACATAGTATAATAAAATTCCTCATACCTCATGAAAGAATGTGACTTGTATAATGTACGAGACTTATAAATATATATATATATATATATATATATATATTTATCAATCTTTAAGGAGCTTGATACTTGATAGAAAGAAGAACAAATGGTTTATGCCTACAATGTGATTATACAAGATATACAACACAAAAACTCGAAATTTCATCTTTAAAAGTTACTTGCATAATTATAATTAATTTCTTAGGACACCCAAACTTTATTATTAAAATAACTGCACATTTAGTAGTTAGTTTGAAAATACATTTTTGAAGCATATTAAAATGTAAGAAAATTAAATAAATAAAAGAAGCATAAGATTAAGTTATATTGTTAGAAAACAAATATCAATTTTATTTTACAAAACATATTTAAATCAGAAAATAGATATTGTTTAATGAAAAACATAAATTATTTTATCAAAACAGAAACAATTAAAACTAATAACTGAAACTATTTTATCAACGTAGAATACAGATGAAAATCAGAAATAATAACTTTGACTTATAGTAAAAGTTGTAGAATCGAAATACAAAATTGATTAAGACAGTGTATTGCACTATATTGTTAAGACAATTTACGCTCATTGCAGTGGTGCTTACAAGTCCTTGAACAATTGTCTCCCAAGATGCAATGAT
The DNA here is from genome assembly GCA_008638375.1 of Nyssa sinensis. Taxonomy (NCBI): domain Eukaryota; kingdom Viridiplantae; phylum Streptophyta; class Magnoliopsida; order Cornales; family Nyssaceae; genus Nyssa; species Nyssa sinensis. The sequence goes on along the minus strand of CM018037.1, from coordinate 37,344,501 downwards.
TTAAACATCACACAGTAAAAGCACTGCAAACTTGTGCAACTGGCAAACCAAATTTTGTGTTAAACTTTCTCACAAAATATGCTGAATATGAATTTCAATTTTTTTTCAATACAAGAAAGGGTGTAGAATATTTATAGATGATATCATGACTATTCAGTACAATCAGAAGGCCAAGGATTACATCTGTTTATGCCTAGAGTCACTATTGTTATTGGCTAACAGATGCACCAAAATGAATGGTTACAACTGTTCGCTTGAAATAGATGATTGCTTAGTCGAATTTAAAATGACAGTATTTTGGATTATTTAACAGTAACAAAAACGGTAACATTTTGAAAAAGAAAATTTAAATAAAATTATTAAACAAATTTTTTCCAAAAAATTTTATATATATATATATATATATATATATATATATACAGCCAGCCAAGGCCCAATGCAATGAAGGGCGTAGAAAATTTATAGATGATATCGTGATTGTTTAATACAGTAATGAGGTCAAGGGTTGCATCTATTTATCCGTAGAGTTGCCTCAGTTAATGGTGAACAAGTGTAGTACGAATGTTTGTAGTTATTCGTTTGAAAGAGATGAATGTTTAGTCAAATTCAAAACGACAACATTTTGGATTGTTTAACGATAATAGAAACAATAACGTTTTGGAAAAGAATATTTAAATAAAAATATTAAATATTTTTTTTCAACATATATAGTGGGCCAAGGCCCAAGCCCAACTTGGTGCGCGGGTGAACTTATCGTGGGTTAAGTCCTCCCCTTTGAACAAACGTAGGGTGCCTCTTGGACTCAAACCCTCCTTTAAGATAATTGTTTATATACTCACTTAAAACTTGTCAAACTAATGTGGGATACAAGTTTTTCACAAGCTTGTCTTATCATGTTATTAAGTTCAAGTAGTGATATTTAGAGTCAATTTCTTATTTACTCTTTAATAATTTTGAGTAACTCAATATATATTCTTAATCTTCTCACGAAGAAAAACATATTTTTAGATAAACCTATCTCAATTAATGTGTGAAGCTCACTTTAATTTTAACTCAAAGTTGCCTAAAAGCCATGCTAAAATTTACAGTTGTATGGGTCACTTTCCATTTTCAAAGTAATTTTCCTGATGGACCCAAGAGGTTTGGTTACCACTTAAGTGGGCATCATCCCACATGAGGCTTAGTTTATTAAGCAAAGCCCTTTGACCCCAGAGAGAGTGAGAGAATTTTCTAGGGTAATACATGCTATTTTCTATTTAGCCACCTACACAGAGATCACAGTTTCTGACTTTTCTTCTTTCCTTTATTTTCTCTGGAAAAAAAAATTCTCTGTAGTCAATTATATTTATAACAATTGTCCATATCCAACCTTTATTGATTTCATATATACATAAATTTGCATATTATTTGGAGCATACTTATATATACAGGGTGGAGCTAAATGGACTCCAATTGTATCCTTTTATATTCATATATATATATATATATATTTTGTAACCTCATTGGGAAATATGTATTTTAAACTAGTGGCAACTATGAATATTATATAACCAAAGGTGATTAGTCAACTAAAAATGGTACCACTTGGCCGGCGAATGGAATCCAAAAATTATGATATGATATATAAATTGTGTTGAGGCTTGTACACTATTGCTGGTCAAATGCCACCGTGCTGCTATCACTGTCACATTACGTATTAGAAATATATAAAATATACGGGCATTTCTTCTTCAGCTACATGCTCAATAAAATGACGCCATTGCCATGTTTAGTGCCTTAAACCGCCATATATATATATATATATATTATGGTGGTTCATTACAAATGCTTTCAATGAAAGATAGGATATATTATTTTAATTCATTCATTGGATATATTATTAATGCTGTGATGCATGCACTTACATTTGCACTCTTGCCATTAACTTTTTTTTCTGATAAATTTTTAGCTATCATTAGTACCATCTACAAATCAATGCGTATGGTTAAAGTTAAGTGGGTATTTATAATTATTTTTACAATTTAACAAAAAATACATTTGTCCTTGAATAAATTTCTATGTATTTAAAGAAGTAATTTCGAATATAAAAGAAGTTTTAAAAGATGGATCAAACAATTACAATCATTTTTAAATCGATCAAATTTTACATAAAAAATTATAAAAATATAAAAATTGTTTCAAACGGATCGTAAAATTAAGGCTAGTTTGGCTGGTTGGTTGGCTAGAGAGAGGAGAGTCGCAAGTTGATCATAACATTTATCAATATAAGTTTTTAAAACAAAAGAAGAAATATATATAATATGACCCCACACTTTAAAGTGTCACATGCTCTTATGGTGAGACAACATATTGACTTCCAACAACATAATTTAATGTTACCCTCATTATCATCTCACTTGTAACTGTTATATTCATTTATATAAATTAAAAAAAAAACAATCAGAATTTTTTTTTTTTTTAAGAAAAAGTCAAAGACCTGGTTGGGCAAGCCTCTGGAACCCTTCCAAACACACGCTCAACCAGTTTGTATAAAACTTTATTCATTTTCTATAAGATTAAATTTAAAAAATTCAGTTATTACACATCCTTGGAAATTATATGTTTTTTTATGTTCATCCAACTCTTAGACTTTATTTATTTATTTTTTTTGGTGATTTTGACTGAGAGGCGATAAACAGTTTATAGTATAAACCAAATGCTATCTACTTTTCCGTCGTAATTACCCTTTTCCCTTTGAAATGTCAAAGGACACCCTTGTCATTTTGAGCTAGTTGATGTCTTTCTATGGCCGAAATCGGCGAACAACTAACGCCGTCACCGTCTTCCTTTCAAAAAAAAAGAAAATTAAAAATCATCTCCGATTGCGGACAAAAAGTTCACGGCGACACCATTTTTAAACGTCAAAAAGTTTTAGGGGCAAATGAGGTTCCGTTAGTTAACGGTAACCGTCATGATAGACGGTTTGTTTGAACGGAATCGGTACTGGGCAGTACGGGATAGGTGCCCACCAAAGAAGAGGACAGTTGGGGGGAAACGAGGAGCCCACCTATTTAAAAAGAGGTTCAGGGGATGAGTTAGATACAGAAATTCAACCAACGTCCTCCGTTTACTGTCTTTCTGCTCATTCTCTCTCGCCCTCTCTATATCGAAACTGTACTGTATGGCCGCTAATTCTCACAGTCGGGGACTCGCCAGCTTCGGGAAGCAATTCTTCAACCAGATCCGAACCGGAAGCTCTTGCCTCTTCAACTCCTCCTTCACTCACTCTCAGGTATATCTCTCGTTTGTCTGTTGCTTTAAGTTATTTTGGTCTCTTATTTTATCGTCATACAGTAATTAGAGTTTTGTTAATGGTGATTTAACCATCTGATCCTTTGAAATCAAGGAAGTTTATGTTTATTTGAGTTTATAAAGCACTTTATTGACTTGCTTGTCTGAGATCGCCGTGGTATGTCTCCTGAACACTTGATAGATTTGAGTTTTAGATTTTGATTTGTGTTGCTGGTCCTTCGAACTTGCAAAAAAAAATTCTGGAGTATTTTCTTGGGAAACAAACAGTGAAAGTCTCTAAGATTGTTATGTCAATGACGATGTTTTCGGAATTTTCTTGCCAAAAAAAATATTATCAAGATTTTCTGCTTTCCAAATTTTCCATTTCCAATTGTTATGTTTCTCGGTATTTTCGTACTAAAGATTTCGTGCCGTACTTAGTTGGTTGTGCGTAAGGACAAATTTGCCGCGTCCGACGGGCAATTGCCGGTGGACAAATATCGGTATTTTCGTACCTAAAGATTTCTTTCTTTTCTCCTCATTTAGCCGGGTAAATACATTTTGGGTCATCAAGGTGAGGTATTTGATCCATCTCACACAAAAGGAAGTAGTAATGTGGCTATTTGCCTTTTTTGAATTGAAGCAACAAAAAATGCACTAATTTTGCCGTGTAAATGTTTTTGGTGGCCTTGTTTGAACTTGAATGAATTTTTTGATATGTTAAATTTCCTATATTTTTTTGTTTATCTAAAAAATAATAGGCTTGAATGTCTTTCTCAAATTCAAGCATCCTTTTTACTTTTTATATAAGCTTTTTCAAGACAACCTTCAATGCAACTCAAGCACCCAATTTTGAATAGGTGACCCAGCAGGAATTTTATAATGTTGGTGGCAAATGGTCTGTGCTAAACAATTGTGTGCCTCCTACTACTGTGTCGTGGGTGACTTTCTGAATCATTTTCCACGAGGAACTTTTAATTCATGTTAATTCACGGAGAATCATCCAATCTGACCACCGACTTAGGGGCTTGCCTTCTGCTTTGTGATACTGTGACTTTTTAGATGCAGCGGCACCGGATCCGGAAATCATGTTTAAGAGGGTCAAATTGTATATATTAAATTTTTGAGAGGAATTCTTATTAAATTAACAAATTTTAAGAGGTGTCAACTCCTAATTTTTTAAAAAATAAAAAAATTGCAAAAGAACAGGACAAAATTTTGAACTTTGCAAAAAATTAGCCCCCCGCTCCCCACCCCATTAAAAGAACAAGTTTTGGTTGTGCTTATTTCAAGCTTAACAGTAGTTGCTTAGTTCAATGACGAATGCTTATCCGAATCTAAGAAGAGTCATTTTGTGTAAAAATGATGTTAGTTTAAGTTTGTACATAGGCTATCCTCTCATCGTCCTACAACTGGCATTTCTCTTTTATGCTCACTCTTGTATCATGTTTAGCTTTGGGTGTTAGGTTCACATCCTCTGTCATATTGCGACTCAATAACACGATTAACAACAGAGTTATGACTGTCCCTTTTGAGTTTAATTCTTACTTTCTTTCAAGCTTGTTTCAGCTGTTTTCACATGGATTTTTTGTTTTTTAATTTTAAGTGGTGGGTGTGCATCAAGCGTGGAAAATGCGCAAACATTTTCTTATTGTTATTAGTTGAATAAAGTTGGTTTGGTCGGTAGCATATCCTTATCTGGTTATATGACGTGGTGGTCACGTGACAACGATCCCATACCTGGGGCCATTTCATGTCTTTGATATGTGATACTGAACCACCTCCACTTACCTTCCTTTAGTCTTGTTCTGTTTCCCAATATTTATTACATAAATAGAGGAATGGAAGGCATTAAATACAAAATATATATGGTGGGACGCTGTTTAATTAATTATCTTTTTAAAAGGGAACAAAGGCTCTATTGGAATATAATGGTTGAATTTTTAATTACGTTTATAACCTTCTTTCTTTCCCATTTCGTCTTGTTTTTTAATTAGGGACGATAATGATTATGCTCGTGATCATGCTGTTTATTTATAAATGGGTGCAGGAGGGCCGTGCACATATCGGTGTATGATAAGAACCCAGATGAGCAAGTCCGTCCAACAGTGGTCCCAGACTATGTAATTCAGCTTCAATCTGACAACTACTGGGCTCCACACCCACAAACTGGGGTATTTGGCCCAGCAACCGACCATAACCTGGCTGCTGCTGGGGAACGTGGCTTTCACTCATCTCCTGCGAATGGTGGCGTGGATTCGGTGTTGGATCAGAAGGCCTTCTTCCGCCCCCTTGAGAATTTGGAGAAGCCCTCCCATCCCTAGCTAAAGCACACCCAAGGAAGTTGGAAGCTGTCCTCATATATATAATAGACAGTGTGTGAGAGTAGAGGACGGTTCAGAAACTGCTGTTACAAGTATATAGTAAATATTGAGTGCATGAGTAAAATAAACACTGCTTCAATGTCTATAGATAGCAGGTTAGTTGCATGGAAGGCATGGCATGTGCAACTTTTCTTATCTGGTTATGTACTTTGTGGATGTATGCTACCTATGTCACTATGGTGCTTTACTATCTATAAAAATACTGGGCTCGCTTTTGTTACTTCTCTCCTCCACCTTTTGTTAGTGGCTTTTGGAAGTAAAATGCATGGCTTCAGGATTCACCAGTCACCACCACCACATGCATCTTGGGTCACGGTAGAAATATACTATGTTTTGTGAAGGAAAACCTACAGAGATGGCAAGTATTCCATTGTCACAAACAAATTAAAGAGCGTAACTTGGAAATGAAAAGGCAATCTCTAAGGATGTATTGTTTGTTACTTCTAGCTAGTGTCATCTGTGCAGTTGCAATTATAAAAGGAATAGATATGGCTACATGAACCAGCATTAGCCTGGAAAAGTACTCCAGGATTATTATTTCCTATGATAACTCATAATAGATATTATTATCAAAAAAGACAATTAAATGGCAATCAGAGTCCAAATGCCATCACATTTTCCACAGTTTTGAATAAAAAAGATCAAATTTGAGACAAATATTCTCATTTTGCATCCTATTTTCTCACCTTTAGACATAAGATATAAGATCCACATGTCGTGAAAATCTGATATTTTTAACGTTACTCTTTTTAAAATTCATTTAAGAACATATTTACTAATTAATTAAATGATGGTCCTCTTTCTCTTTAAATCTCTTCATTTAGGAACGTTTTATGATTCAATTTTTCTCCCAATTTTCTTTTCCTCTCTATCATAAAAATCCCAAAAATAGATTGTTATCACTGAACTTGAATCTTTTATTTTCTTTTCAAACATATCATGAAAACGAGTTGTAAATTTAATTCTATGTTCTCTCTTGCACACATAAGAAGAACTAGGCCCAGCCCATCTCTAACTTAAATTTTGAACTCACTAGTATGGGCTTCAACTCTGTCGGGGCCAACTCGCCTTGTTCTGCTCCAGCCCACAAAACCGTACAAAAACTAGGGTTTTCCATGTTGCCTGCACTGTATATAAAGCAAAGCACGCGCTGTCTTACAGAGGGGGAAGTGTTCTGTGGTTCTGCTGAGCTTCGTCGGACGGTTTTGTAAGTAAAACGTTTGGGTAGATCTCTGAACGTGCATTTTTCTTCTTCTGTCATTTATTTAACTCTCGTTCCGTGTATTTATTTGCCATGGGTTTGATGATGCGCAGAGTTTGATATGAATTATTCTAGGTCTTGTTTTTTTAAAACAGTTGTATTTGTTCGCAGATAAATGCTGGAAAATAAAATAAATTTCCTTATTTTTCAAGACCTAAAAAACATTGATTATTAATCTTTATGCAACTACATTATTCGTGCAAAGACTGTAATTGTTTTTTATCCTTTCTAATTTTCTAGGCAACCTAATGAAGGCTTGATAGGTTTTTATATGTTTAGTGTGTGAACATATGTTTTGGGTCTTAGATCAAATTAATTTTATTTCTAGAGAGTGTTGATTTCAGTAATCGGGAGAAAGAAAAGAAAATGTATACTCTAAATAATCTGTCTCTCCCTCCGTCATCCTGTTTGGTTCCTGAAAAAGAAAATGACAGGCAACATAATTTGTTCTTTGTATACTTTTAATCAGCAACCAAATGGCGTATTGGGTGCCTTTCTGTATCAGTAAAAATATTAGTGTGTCTATGTATGTATTTATTATAGAAAATTGTAGATTCAATAAGCTATCTGTTTTTTTTAATTCCTTGTGGTTCTAAAGAGCCCATCATGAATTCTGTCGAGTTTTGGAGTAATTTTGTAGTTAATTTGTAATTGGCATGTGTTTCTGCACCTTTTTTTTTTCTCCAGTTTGTACTACCAATAAAATGTTATACATATTTTCGGACTAATTTTTTCGCTATTAATAATAGCAGTTAGGACTAGAACATATTGCGCAAGTGTAAACCTCTCTTTTGGAATTTAGAAGTTATCTTGTCCATCTGAAATGATTCAGGAAACAAGGTTATGTATATATGATTTCTTTGATATAGATGTAGGTGAAAGTAAGTTGGGTTTTGATTGATGCATTGTTTTAACTTTTACATGGGAACCTTTTTTTTTTTTTACTTTCTTTGCTCTCGCATGCTTTATATTATAATGATAAATTGTACAATTACATGAATTTCATAGTTTTGTGATGCACATTTGATGTGGATAGCTTGTTTGGAGCAGTTCATTTGTTTTCTTGTTTTATTGTGTTCAAGTGTTGAAGTACTTTAACAGATGTGATATAGAAGTGATCTTATATTATTGGAACTGTGTTTCTCACTCTTCCAACAACTTTATAGGTGAATCATGAAGCATAACAATGTTGTGCCCAATGGGCATTTCAAGAAGCACTGGCAGAACTATGTCAAAACCTGGTTTAACCAACCAGCCCGCAAAAACAGGAGAAGAATCGGTAATTTGGGCCCATTACAACACCCAGCCCCAACCATCCCTCCCCACCTCTCTTTGATCTGTCCCTTTTAGTTATGCACTTAGGCTGCGAGTATAATTTGTACTTGTGTTTTTGTTATATTATGCATAATAATTATCAGGTAAATATTTTGTACTGACTGCTGTGGTAATTGTCTTTCAAATCCATTTCCAGCTAGGCAAAAGAAGGCTGTGAAGATTTTCCCTCGACCTACAGCTGGACCCCTTCGTCCCATTGTTCATGGGCAGACATTGAAGTACAATATGAAAGTCAGGGCTGGTAGGGGATTTTCTCTTGAGGAGCTCAAGGTAGGTTGTCTTTATATCATTTACCTAGCTTACTTCAACCTTTGTTTTTCTTGTTTATATCTCTGAAGTATCAGTTTGGATCTCAGAAAAAAATGAGGCAAACTTTTTTTTTTATATTTGTAATGCTCAAAACTGAAATCAAATTTGATTTTTGAAGCATTTTTCTCCTTCATTCTTTCTGTTATATAAATGAATGTGAAGTTTTGTGTCTGAGTTCACTGATGTGTAATATCTCTTCACAGGATTCCTCATGGAAATAGGCTTGAAATTTTTGACTAAGTGATCTCTATTTTTTGTCTTAACTCTTAAAACCTTGTGTTAGAGAGAGTTCAGTTTTTGAATGATAATGGCTTCAAAATTTGAGAGTATGGGTACTGAGGAATCAAATTGGCATGTTTGGTTTGATTCCTTATAGTTGTTCCTCGGTGTTCAGATTTGGTTATATTTTGTTACATGGGACAAGGATATATATGTTTTTTTTTTTTAGGGTCAAGAACCATGCTCTGGATTGTCAACTTCCTATGTTCTTTTGTCTTGCTCCTCAGCTATTCATTTAGTTGTACAAATAATCCATGGTACTTTTCTTGATGTGGTAGCCTGGTAGGATGGATGTCACTTTGTGACAACTGTTGTAATCAATCACTTTGAATGAAGTATTTCTTGAAGGTATTCTGTATGATGGTTTGACCCTTCTCTTTTCTACCAACCAGGCAGCAGGTATTCCAAAAAAATTTGCCCCAACCATTGGTATTGCTGTTGATCATCGCCGCAGGAACCGATCCCTGGAGGGTCTTCAAGCTAATGTCCAGAGGCTGAAGACATACAAGGCCAAGTTAGTTGTATTCCCAAGACGGGCCCGCAAATTCAAGGTAATTTTAGCTGGTTGACAGATTCTTTATTCAAAACACTTCCAATTCATTTCTGTCCTTTGACATATCATTACTATACTTGCTTTGCTTGCGGCAGGCTGGGGATTCTGCTCCCGAGGAATTGGCAACAGCAACTCAAGTCCAAGGTCCTTACATGCCTATTGAACTTGAGAAGCCATCTGTGGAGCTTGTTAAGGTTACAGATGAGATGAAGTCATTCAAGGCCTATGCCAAGCTTCGTGTGGAGCGGGCAAACACACGCCATGTTGGTGCCAGGATGAAGAAGGCTGCAGAGGCTGAGAAGGAAGAGAAGAAATAGTGAGTTCCAGCCCATGCTCATGTGGGAGTTGTTTTTGTGTTCTGGGTCAGTCTTGTTACTGGACCTGTTTCGAAGCTTTAGCAGTAGCACTTAAAATGTCAGTTGGTTGTATGAATTTTCAAGTTTGCTTGGTTACATCATTTTTGTTCTATCATTCCGAATCCTTGCTAGATATAGGCACTGGCCAAACCTTGTGTCTAGTGTCAGGCAACATATTTTGAATTGCACTACTTTTTGAGTTTTGAGATTCATTTTATGGTTCTTTTGGTGCGATGGGTTGATGTTATTGTTGGGGCTGCTGCTTGTGGCTAATTGTTGAAAATTTGATTATTACCATTTACTGAAGCACCAGGAAACAGCATAAACATATTAACGCGTAAATTGGTGGGCTTAAATGTTTGGATTGCTGCCATTTTGGAAAGGAGTGAAAATGATGGTTGATGATGAGAAGGAAAAATATGGCATGAAGTATGGATTCTGTGGATTGAAGCAATTTGCATTCTTGAGCAAAAAAATTGTCCTGTTTATACTTTAGTCGATGATGGAATTGATGAACGTTAGCAAAGTAGGACCAAGAGCACTGGCTAGTTGTATGAGTTGCCTTATCTGTTGAGAAAGCAGGAGACTGTTTTTAAGTCCCGATGATGATGGGAGTCTTAGTTTATGAGATCTGTAGGCTAATAATCCGAACTCAGATAAGCTGATTTCTTAATATGAATGTAATACTTTTCAAATTTTCATATCCAAATTTACATAGTAGTGATTTAGCAATATGTCATTGTGTCACACGAATATTATGATTAAATATAGTGTCAAGTTTGAATTTATTTGGGCCACAAGTTGTATGATAATTTTTTTATCTTATATTATTGGATAATTAAATTAATTTTTTTAAAAGTTTATAACAATTACACTGACAAAACTATCTTTTTAATATTTTTTTTTAAATTTTGACTATTTTTTTATTTTTCAAATAAATATTGATAAAATTCTTAAATTTATTTTTATATAAAAATAAATAAATTATTTACCTTAAATTTGTTTGTAAATAAAAAAAACATTTAAAAAAAATTAGAAAAAATTGGTCAAAAATGTAAAAATAAATAAATTAAATGGATAGTTTCATTATTTTGAAAAAAATTGACAGTAGGAAAGTAAAAATTGGCAGTAGGAAAATATTTATATATTTTCAGGTAAAATAAGAAGGTTAATATAATTTTAAAACTCTCAAGAGAAATATGTGTAATTGTTATAAATTTCAGAGGAGCTCAGTGTAATATTAAAAATTGCTTAGAATAGTGATTTGATTTACATGATGACATTTCAATAATTTATTTTTTATTTTTGTAATTAATAGATATGTTTCATCTTTTATTTAATTTTTAGGAAAAAAGTCATGATAGATGATTTCATACAATAAACCAATCCGATGAATTAACATTACTCTATTCATATTTGTCATTTTTAATTGACTTGAATAATATATTTCATGAATCATTTATAGCCCACTTGAATAAAATATAATTTATACTAAAAGTAACTATAATAGTAAAAGTTATTTTAGTCTTATTAAAGTTAAATTTTAATACTGCTATAATACCAAAATGTTATTTTTTGATATTTATGTTTCTAAAACTAACTCCTAATGGTAAAAGTTATTTAATCTTGTTAAAACTAAATTTTAGTAGTACTATATTACAAAAAATCTATATTTTGACATTTGGATTTCAACGGCAAAATTTTATTTTTTAATAAAACTATATTTTATTATTTCTCAACTATTGAAAAAAAAATTATCATCAAATTTAGATCATTGATATCTTATCATCTGAAACGTTAATATGAATAGTAGTTATCAAAACAAAAGTAATATTTAATATAATTTTCAACTCTAATCAAATTTTGATAGAGATGAAAATTATTATTAGAATAGAATTATTTTAACTAATCAATCAAAATTTAACTTTTGCTAATTCCTTTAAACTTATTATTGGAGTTGGTCTAATCCTATTATTATTATTATTTAAGTATTGAAAAAAAAAATTTAAGCCAAATCTAGACTTTATCTATAACCATCTAAATCTCATGTATGGTAATTATTATAACAAAAAAGCCATATTTAAAATATCATTTGAAAATGCCAAATTTTAAGAACATACAATAACCGATCCTTAGAACTGAGCGGACGAAGAGGAGGAAGATCACAAATGGCGGCCAAAGAAGAGGACGAAGATCACATCATTGTTATTTATGATACTGTTTCCAAAGAAGAGGACGAAGATCACAAATGGAGGCCCATATTGGATCACTTAAGCATATTTTTGCGGAGAGGAGCAAGGAAAGGTTGCTATCGAGGAAGGGATACTCGGAGTTAGGATTAGGAGGCGGATCGTACGCTGACGATGGACGGCTCCGATTCTCACTTCGTGACAAGATCACCAATTTCTGGACTCAATTTCGAGATACCTCAATTAAGGTATACGAAATGGGTCGTTCCGATCCTCGAAAAGTCATATTTGCCGCTAAAATGGGACTCGCTCTCGCTCTCGTATCGGTGCTCATATTCTTCAAAGAACCACTTAGCTATATTGGCCAACACTCAATCTGGGCGATCCTCACTGTCGTCTTGGTATTTGAATTCAGCATTGGTATATTCTCAGATCCATGCTCCACTCACAGTCGTAGTGATTTGAATTTAAATTCTTAGTATTAAGTTTATTGGTCAAATTGAATTGTTTAGGAGCGACATTGAGCAGGGGACTCAACCGTGCTTTGGGGACCTTATCTGCTGGAGCGCTTGGCCTGGGCATGGCAGAACTATCGGTGTTGGCTGGAGACTGGGGAGAAGTTTTTATTGTGGTCAGCATCTTTGTCGCAGGTCCGTGCTTTGGTAGTTAATATGAATCCCTGTATCAAGACCCATTTATCGAATTAACTATGTTGCTTACCCCCACAAAAATAAAAAATAAAAACAATATGTCTGTATATGTTACATGAAAATCTACAGTCAAAATGATTTTTTTTTTTTTGTCTTTTACCTTTCTTTCTTTTTGTTTGAGAGCTCCATTACACATTGTTGTTGTGTTCTTTTGTGATTGTTAGGATTTTGCGCAAGCTACCTAAAATTGTACCCTGCCCTGAAGCAATATGAATATGGTTTCCGGGTGTTCATATTAACATATTGTATTGTATTGGTATCTGGGACTTCACATTTTTTCCAAACGGCTGTATCTCGATTGCTGCTAATTGCGGTTGGGGCTGGTGTGTGTTTGGCTGTAAATATTTGTATTTATCCCATTTGGGCTGGCGAGGATTTGCACAAATTGGTGGTGAAAAATTTTAAGGGTGTTGCTACTTCCTTGGAAGGTTAGATTAAAAATATCCTGCAGTTTTTTTTTAATTTCACGTGGTCTTGTTTTTCTCTCAGTTGTTATGATATGCTTCATTTATTTCACCAATAGGCTGTGTTAATGGGTATTTGCAATGCATTGAATATGAGAGGATCCCTTCAAAAATTCTTAATTACCAAGCTTCTGATGACCCAATGTATAGTGGATACCGATCTGCTGTAGAGTCTACAAGCCAAGAGGAATCTTTGGTATGCCTATGGCCTATGGGTGCGTCTGGAGTGTGTGTTAATTGTGATTTATGTTAGATTTGACAGAGCATGTGCTGCAGAAAAGATGTCAATGTTAGTTTTAAGTTATTCTTGTTTGTGCAGTTAGGCTTCGCTATCTGGGAACCACCTCATGGCCGGTATAATATGTTCAAATATCCTTGGAGTAACTATGTTAAAGTGAGTGGTGCATTAAGGCATTGTGCATTCATGATCATGGCAATGCATGGATGTATACTTTCAGAAATACAGGTAAAATATATCTACCATCTCTTGGCTTTTAGAGTTGCGCATATTTATATTAATGTGCCACTGACTTTGGATATTCAGTTTAAAGTAGCCTCAAGCCCCTATGGCGGTGTTCCATATTTTCACTTAATTGTTTCATAGAACTAGCAGGTTGCCTCAAATATTGTGCTGTTAGATGGAGTCCTCATAATTGCAGATAAGTTGTGCTTGTTTTGTGGTGTTTTCGTGGTAACCTATGTTACATGAGCTCTTCTATTTGCACGCACAGGCATGGGTACGGGATGTGTGCCTGACGTTGCTAAGTTAGACATGCACCGAACAACATGTCCACTAATTTAGGTTTACTGAAAAATTATCCATAAAAAACTCTTACCAATTTTCCTTTCGTTGCGCATGATTGCTTTAAAATGGATGAAGTGTCCATATCGAACACTTCATGCCATAAAAACACCATTTCACTTTAAAATTGAAAGACATTAAAAAAATATATGCATTTTGTTTTGTCCTGTGTCCTCATTTTTGAGAATTTGTTATGTCCAATGCTTAGACAAAAACATGCACCCGACACACATACCCGAATCCGTGGAATATAGTTGGTACCCAAACAAGTTAGCCCTTTTTAGTTCTTATCATTTAATACCTGAATTACCGCATAGTTGATCCTCTAATAAGTAATACTTAATAATTACTATACATAAACATTTCTGGATTAAGTTTCATTGGATTCATATGGGCATAGTGAGAATGAGGACAGCTTCCCACCATCTCACCTTCTAAACAATATTTGAGTTATGGTGGCTTCATATGTGTGTGTATGTTTTCTTTTTCTATTTAATAATTAGTAATACTTAATAATTACTATACATAAACAGTTCTGGATTAAGTTTAATTGGATTCATATGGGCATAGTGAGAATTAGGACAGCTTCTCACCATCTTACCATCTGAATAATATTGGAGTTATGGTGGCTTCATCATTGTGTGTGTGTATATGTTTTATTTTTCAATTTAATTTTGTATTTTGATTATGAAGTGCAACTAATCATGATAATATTGTGATGTTATTGAATTTTGTTAACAGCAATCCATGCGTCCTTTTTCATTTTTTAAATTCTTATATTTCTTTTTGATAAGTGTTCTAAAAGTCATATTTAAGTCTTGAGTCAAGTATATAGATTAGTTAATGGTTGGGGTCTATTACAAATAATGGTTGATTTCCAAAAAATAGCCACATGGGCAATGAGAAAAGATAAAAATAACATTCATGACAATGCTGGGAGTCTCACTTGTATTGGAAGCTCAAGATAGATAAAAAAAAACAAACATGTTCTATGCCTTCTCATTAAGAATAGGCTTCCTTCAAAAAGCTCCTAACTCATAGGAAGGAAAATAGATATAAATGGAGATTGGGACTTATGTGGTCCTATCTGGAAGATCACTAATATATTTTTATAAACTGTGCTATGGATGTCAAAGTGAGGAAATTGGTTGAGAATGAAAGTCTGGTACCTTTGGGGAACAATTCAGTTGCTAACTGGTTAACAAAATGCATTGATCAATGAATAAATCTAATATTTCTTGAGAGAATAGGTTATATTTTATGGTTCCTTTGTAAAACTAGATATAAGAAATGTTTTGAAGATCAAATAATTCATCCAGCTGGTAATAATGGACATGGCAAGAAAATTTCCTGAAATTAAGTGTTAGATCCTAATCCTCAATGGGAGGTAGTATCTGAGTGTAAGGAGGAAAAAAAAAGGAAAATTTGTTCATTACATGGTATCTTCCACAATACAATTGGATTAAACTTACTTTTGATGGTTCAGTCAGTCGTAATGGATGAGCTGGCAGGATGCATCCTGCAAACTGATTTAGGTAGGGGCTAAAACAAATTACTTGAAGAAGCATCTCTAATGGAGCTAATATTAAAGGTTTGAGTGAAGGTATTAACCTAGACATGAGAAAAAAAGGATTTAAGAATCTTCATATTAAAGAAAAGCAATTAATGCATATGGGAATGGGCAATGGATCTTGTGGTCAGTCACTCATCCAAGACTGTAAAAACCCGCTGTGGAATAATTTTATTTCATAAAAGTTGTACATATTTATAGGGAAGCAAAAAAAAGGCAGCAGATTGACTTTGCTGGACTGGATCAAAATATTAAACAAGATATTGAGCAGGAGCTGGGAGGAGGGATTCCCCCTTCATTTAATGGCCATAGCTGCAAATGCTTTGCTGGCTATTCCTCTACTAGGCTTCTCAAAGCCTAGGTCTCTATTTTATCTCCCCTTCCCCTCCCTGCAAGAAAAAAGGGCATTGCTCATTGTTGGTTTCACTTAGGCAGGGTGTTGAG
Organism: Nyssa sinensis; assembly: GCA_008638375.1. Classification (NCBI taxonomy): domain Eukaryota; kingdom Viridiplantae; phylum Streptophyta; class Magnoliopsida; order Cornales; family Nyssaceae; genus Nyssa; species Nyssa sinensis. The sequence continues at coordinate 37,328,575 of CM018037.1, read as the reverse complement.
AGGGTTAGGCTGGATACAGACCTAAACTTTGACATTATGTTTGCACAAAATGGTTGCTCTCAGACTCTAACCTGTGTTTTCACGTTTGACAATTACAACAGGTTACCATTGGCTCTGAGCAATGACACTCCGCCCAACCACCCCTCTCTTCCCCCCCCCCCCCCTCTCTAAAAAAAGGTTTAAAAAAAAAAAAAATGGTTGGGTTATATGTCTAATCACCCAACCTTTTTGGGGTTCTTCATAATCATTCTTGCTTTAGAGATTTATTTGATGTATAATGTAATTTAGGATCAAACTTATGAAATATAACTATTTATGTGGAATGCTTAGGTTTTTAACCAATTTGATTTATACTAAACGACACTAGTTGTTCAATTGTTTGCCTAAACTCATATAAATATGATAGAATGCTTTACTCCATTTGGTTGTCCAGAAAATCCTATTCAGAATAATGCAGCATCAGCAACAGTGACCAATTTGATTTATAGTAACTGTTGCTATTTGTTCAATTGTTTGCCTAAATTCATATAAATGTGATAGAATGCTTTGATTAATTAGGTTGTCCAGAAAAGGCCTATTTGGAATGCAGCAATAGCAATAGTGTTGATCCCTGATGATTGTATGATTCCAAGTTCTGTTTTCTTGTTCCTGACTTCTCAGGGACCAAGTGAAGGAAGACTGCGATTTAGTCTTTGGAAGTTTATGGTTAACTTTAGCTGAATAAGTTTTCAATATTATCGTGTTTAATTTTTTTTTCTCTCTTGTAGGCAGCATCTGAATTAAGACAGGTCTTCTGTAATGAGGTTCAGAGGGTTGGAGCTGAAGGAGCTAGAGTGTTACGCGAGATTGGAAACAAAATAGAAAAGATGGAGAAATTAAGCCCTGGAGATGTGCTCCAAGGAGTGCATGAAGCTGCCGAAGAGTTGCAAATGATGATAGACCAAAAGTCATACCTTCTAGTCAATTTAGCAAGTTGGGAAAGCGGAAGACGACCTAATGAATTTGAAGATTCCGATGCCTTTGCATTCCCTGACGTGAAGGATATTGAAAATAAACAAATGGTGATAAACTCTCTCAGTCAATTAGGTCTCAACCTAAGATCAGCTTCAACATTAAGAAACTTGGATCCTCATAATCCAAACATGAGCATTAATCCCTCCACTTCACAATGGGGTTCCTCGGAAAATATGTTGAGAAACCCGATATCATGGCCTTCACGTCTCTCAATTATGGGTGATACCATTCTCAATGAACGTGAAGTAAGGACATATGAAAGTGCAAGTGCATTGTCATTTGCAACATTTACTTCCCTGTTGATTGAGTTTGTTGCAAGGCTTCAAAATCTTGCTAACTCATTTGAAGAGCTCTGCGAGAAGGCAAAGTTTAAGGAACCAACAGACCTACCTGCAGCAAACGAGGTGGTCAGTTTTTGGACCAGGCTGCAAAAGTGCATCTGCTTCAAAGATTAATTTCCTGTTTTTCCACTGGTACAAGTTCATTGGTTTGACTTTTGATTCAAGCACTGTTACAACAATCATTCCACTGAGATGGTTGGTATTCACTTGGTTTAGTTTGAGATACGATGGGAGCTATTGTGACAAGGCTCCTTGCCTAGACGTGACTGACTGTTACCATTGAATATTATAGGACAACCTTCTATGCAAATGACCAAGGCATCAACTTTTTCAGCACAAGCTTCCTGGAGCCTCACAATTATGGGGTTTTGCGAGCATACACAGCAAATTTTGGTGGATCAGAAAGAGTAAAAGAATAAGGAAGAATTGACTTAGGTGGGAGCTTAGCTGCAGGCTAATATGTTTCCTACTCTTTTTTTTTTTTCCTTTTCCCCCATTTTCAGGATATGTGAAACAAATCTAGTTGAGGAAACAATTGTGTAGGTACTTGTCTTGTCACATTTTACCTTATTTTGCTCGTCTTGTCTCTAACATTATACAGAAGAAAGTTCCTTGAGAATAAAATTGAAGTCTGACGCAGGTTTTGAAGTTCTTCTGCCTCAATCTTACGGGTTTAGACCTTTTAAGTAAGATGTTGTAAAGTGTTTTCGACAACATGGATCATGGGTTCCTAGTCTCTGTTCTGCAATCGTATTTAGGTGAGGAGAATCCATCTTAATGTGATCTTATAGGTGTGATGGTGAGTGAAAGGCAGTGTAGAGAGAGAGAGCAGTCCTAAACAGCCACCACCTCAACACCAACAACAGCAATATTATAGCTTTAGAGAGAAGCATAGAAAGATGAGTAGAAATTTGCTCCATTCGGGTTTGAAGCACCTCATTGAATTTCAAGATATATAAGACAGATGGTAATTTAGTAACTATAGGGGACACAAGATTTTTGCAGTAAAATACGTACCCTATAAAACCACAGAATGAATCCCAAATTATCAAAAACATCAAATCGAATCCATCTAGCTTCGGCCACTAGGGACTTCGGTGTTGCCACTTGTTCCATGTACATTTATTATAATGGATTGCATTACCAAAAGTAAGAAAATATGGTAAGAAAATCTCTTATAAATTAGGGTGAGAAAATTGATCATTTTCTTTTATATAATAGATTATATTTTTCTATGTTTAGTTCAGGGGAAATTAAACAGCAGGCCTATAAATTAAACAAGAGAAGGTCCATACTTAATTAACTAAAGAATTTGAGTATGATCAAGATAAGCTCATTCAGTGGGAGTAAGCAGCACACATTGGTGGCGTTTGTGTTACTTATCACCACCCTCACCTTGCAGTTGCACAACTGCGAGGCTTTTCCTAAGAAAACAGCCGTGCGGATTACAAATGTACTGGGAGATGACTTGAACCTCACCATTCACTGTAATCCTCAGAGGACGACCTTGGGGTCCATGTCCTGCAGAACTATCACTACTTTGAATGGCACTTCCGACCCAACATTTGGGGGACCACCCTCTTCACTTGCGACCTTCAATGGCAACGTGGGTCGGGTACTTTCGATATTTACAGCAATAAAAGGGATGTGCAACTCTGTGGCACCCAATGTGTCTGGTATGTCCAACCTGAGGGACCATGTCTACAAAGCTATGAGGCTGATCGGCAATTTTGCTCACCGTGGCAACGCAACTCTGCCTAATATTAGTCAAGTTGATCAGCCTCTCCATTTGCTCAAAAACAACACTAGTTAATCGCCTTCTATTCTAATATGGAAAAAGGCTCTCTTTTTGTTCCTTTGTGTCAAGAGAGTAGGCATTTTCTTTTTTTCTTTAGATATATTTCAAATAAACAATGAATAAAAAGTATTCATACTCTAATATGATAAAAAAGCTCTCTTTTTTGTTCCTTTGTGTCTAGAGAATGACACTTTCTTTAGATATATGTTCAAATAAACAATGAATAAAAAGTATTCATACTTGAATACTAATATGTGAAAGTAAATAAAATGAGACTCCATGATTCTAGTATTTTGTGGGTTTGATTTACTTGTGCGATGATTTTATTGAAAAAGACCCAAGTAAGTCACGATATTTATTTCACTTAAGATTGGATCTCTCTACCAGGTGTTCTACCCGTAGCTTAGGAGGTAATTCATGTTTGGCATATGCCTTGCTGTGACCGAGATTTTTGGGGATGATTCCTTTTTTTATATTCCATACAATGTCTGGTAGAAAGAATAATCCATATTGCATGGGTCGATATGCACAATACCTAATATCCATTGTTTATGATTAGGATTATCAAGGATATCTGTTATCAGAATTCGAGTTACTAGAACAATGGATCTAAGAGTAAGGATCCTAACTATGATTGTTACATGTATAAGATTTGCTATAAAGCTAAAGTTATAAAGGTCATCACATTCATGTGGCAAACTCGTGTAATAGCTTCTCGTAAAATGGAGTGGGGTTTTTCGGAAGTTGTCATGGAAACTACACAACTGGTAGCTCTTTCCATACTTAGAAATCACTCCAAATCTGGATAAAATATGATTATGATATGTATTAAATATCTAAAAATGCTATGTATATCCAATATATATCTCCAATTGTATCATTTATTTTTTTACTCTTGATAAGTTACTTAGTAATTGCATATCTAGTTATTACTTGTATTAGAGCGTCTTCAATGAATGCATGTGTTAAACAATATAACAATTCCAAAATTTGGCCGGGATATAAAAATTGTTAATCTAATGGTATCTCATTTGACTTTCTAAACCGTGGACAACGCTCTATTTGGCATCAAGAATAACACATGCCATGTCACCTCCCTTAGTAGCAGGATTCCATCCTTTTGTTTTAGATCAATCACTTGTACTAAAACATGATATTTTAACATTAGAACAAAGTTGCCAAAATAAAATATTTTGATATAAAAAGATTTTCTTAATTAGTGGAGTAGTAATTTCTTTCTTTGACTTAAGAACCACATAAAGTTGAATGCAATAAGTACAATATCTTGTACAATAAATTATTATATAATATTAATATTTGTTAAACTGAGGTTACAACATGTGTATTAATAATTTTTGGAGCCAATTGTTCATAGATTCTGTGATTAATTTGTTGTCATAAATAACTTTCCCTTTCTGGTTTATTAGGGACCAATTGAGTGAAACGAGAGGAATATATATATGTATATATATATATAGTCATCTTTCCATGATCAAGTTTTCTTCTTGGCTGTGGCCATATGGGAGTGATAATATGATTCAGTTTCCAAATGTAAATCTAATGTAATTAATCAGGAATTCCTTCCTTCGCTGGTGTTCTATGATCAAACCCGTGGAAATGTCAAATGGTGTTCCAATGGTTTCGTTCGTTTTGCTTTGCTGGGGCAAGATCAACTGGTGAAAGATTTGATCTTTAAATAAATGGAGGTTAATGTGGCTTAAATGACGCCTTAATTAATGAGGTTTAGTCCGATAATGAACCACGTGCTACTGCTACCTACCTCCAATGCATCAAAAATTGTCTTTGGGTGCCTAGATCCCAATGAATTGTGCAAGTGGCCAGCCAATCCCCCATGTATATTACAAAAGATTGGGCAAACTATTTGACAAAGAGCAATTAAAGCATACTCAAACCAAATGGCATGTGCCCCCCCGTTTTTTTTTTGTGTGTGTTTGCCAAGGAAGTACCATGATAGACCATATCTCCCTAAAGTTATGTGGTCCATACAAGTTCCAAAATCCTAGAATGACTCTTTCCAATTCCCAATTTAAATTTTCTATTTAACTTAGAAGATAAATTATTATAATGTTGGTGCCAAAACAAAATGGACGAGAGCGAAAGAAATCTTGACACCGATGTGGTGCTAGCTGGGGATGCTTTCATGTTTAAGTAAGAAAGGATTCCTTCTTGAAGATAAGAATAATGTATTCATAATGTAGAGGTAGAGTATACTCTACGATTCATTTCATTATAGGAACTGAGTGGATTGCTCCTTTCCTAATTTGTCTTTGATAAATTAGGGATTGGAGTGATCTTTGCCAAGATCCCCGAGGTAGATTTTTCTATTTAGGGTTATAAGTCTCGTCTAAGCAGGCTTGAAAGAATATACCGGAATTAATGAATAAATTTTTGAAAAAATATCTCCACCTCAAGCCGACTTACTCTGTGCCATTGAAATGATTCAAACTCCTTAAAGATCGAAGCTTTTGACAGGTAGGTCAACTCGGTATGGCCCGAGCTACCACGGTTGCTAAGCTGAGGCTGAAGCAATCGATAAGCCGATGCTCCAAATAATTGAACTTCCTTCGTTTTCATTTTCTTCATAAATTCTTCTACTTCTTATTTTGCATCAATAGGCCAGCTCAGTATAATCTGAGCTGCCACAGGTGCTAAGCTGAGGCTAAGGCCGAAGTAGTCGATAAGTCAAAGTTTCAAAGAGTTGAACTGCTTTGTTTTGTAAATTCTTCTTTCACTTATTTTATAACAATAGATCAGTTCAGTATAATGTAAAGTAGCATGCATGCTGAGCTAAGACGAGCTCAGAGTAGTTAAACATGTGTCATAGTCATAACGCTGATCTCATGATTTTAGTCCCATTAATTAGTATTAAGAATATGATAGTTTTATTAATAATGTTTTGGTTATGGTAACGTATTTCTTAAGCTTCCAGGATGTTCTTTTGATACAAATGTTGTTTTTTATATGATAAAAAATATGAGTATATTTAACATGGGATTATTATTATATTTGTGTGGGTAGCTTTCCCACGTGCGTTCCACTTTTAGAATGTTTTACCATAATTATAAGAGACTGAAGGATCTTAATTTGTAAACCCAGATGAAGACCTTCCACTTGGGGTAAGCTCATTGATTCCTTTCCATCTTCAATCATAACTTCTGGTTTCTTACTTGTTCACACAGACCATTACATCATTCAGATTCTTTTCCTTTGTGTGTGTCTCTGTGAGTTGGGAGATGGGGAGATGGACGCAGAATTAATGCTTCTTCTTCGCTTATGATGTTTCAGTGATTAATTCACAACTATACAAGTCATTGAATCATCATTTAGAAAAATTGGCCAAGGTACGTAGTTCAATCCTACTTTTAAGTTGAATTAATATATATATATATATATATATAAGTGATCTTAAATAAAGTACAATGGAGTGACTTATCCATGTAATCGATTTCAAATAATTTAAATAAGAGTTCATTGAGGTGCGGGTTTTAGAAACCGTATGATGGTACCCATTTGCCTACTTTTTGTATATTAACTTATTTGTTAATTAGGTCATTTTTAACTAGTTTCAATTTTTTTTTTTTAATAAACTTGGCCTTCATATTTGCAGGTTTTGAAGTTACCTGATCATTAAAGATCTCAGATACCAGCTAATAACTGGCTAATTCTTCAAAAAGTGTTATTAGCTCTTAATACGTTGATTCATCAATAAAAATAAAAAAGAAAGTAATTTTCATATATGAATAATTTATGTTTTATTCCCAGGTAAAAAAGTAGTGGAAACTGAAATGGAAGAAGTGAATTCAGGGGAAGTCTCATTTATATCTCAGCACAAATCGCCATATTCTGCTGTGAGTTTTGCATAAGAATTGACTACCATCAAAGTTGTATTTTGCTGGTAACATTTGTACTTGTATTCCTAATTATTTTACTGTCAATAACATTTGTGTTAGAATGGCAAGTGCTTGAAAACCAAGAAGAAACCTATTTGCTCTTCTTACAACCAATCATTGGAGAATCCAAAGAGCCCTACCCGTGCTATGGACTTCTTATGTCGACCATGGAGCCCTTCTGCCTCTCATCTCTTACAGATCTTTTCATCAACTGTGAGAACGTATAATATTATTTTACATTACAAGTTAATTGTCAAAACATGAATATTCCTATCTATCCATGTTTAGAACTGTTGGCATGGCGCATCAAATGTATATAACTGAGAGGAGGTGCTTCTTCGGCTTAAGCTCACGAGGATGAGGGAGGGCTGTGATAATCATTAATCAACTCAACCAACCATATGGGTTGAATTGAATTGAAGAAATATGAATTAAGTCTTCAACATATATAAGTTTTGCAGATTTTCTAACAGGGGTGTCTCTCACTTTTGTTTTCATAGAACCTGTTGCCCCTAAATGTGAATGATGGAATAGAGGAAGATGAAGAACAACAAGAAGCAGAGGGAACATCAAAGAGCACAGCTCAAAGCAACAGAGATATAGCCAACAATACGCATAACATATGGGTAATCTTATCTCCCGCTCACTCAACACACACACAGCCGTGAATTGATTTAGATGTGGTGGGGGAGTTAAAAAGGGGTAAAGTCGGTCATTAAAAAATTCAACTTAAAAGTGAATTGAGTGTAGCTATCTATTCATTAAAGGCGCATATTCCTTGGCGCTAGCAATGCAGTGACCAAGCTATTGATAAATTCCTTTCATTTTTTTGGAGAATTGCTTCAAAATTTTTTTTTTTTTGGGTGGTCTCCTTAATTTGCTTCCATAGATGGACCTGTATCACATGAAGGGTTGGCTAAAAGGCAAATCAATAACCAGTTTCTTAAGATCCCGTAGAGAACAGAAGAAAGAGCAAGTTCGACTTCATACTGCCAAATTAGATGCCGCACTCTCTCTCACACGGCTGGCTGCTGCAATTGCTGGCTTTTCCACCAATGGCAGCCTACAAGCACCAGCATGCAACAAGGACATGGGCGTCGTAGTTGCTTCTGCTGCAGCTTTGATGACCACAGTGTGTGCCGAGACAGCAGAATCTCTGGGTGCCCATAGAGCCCTTGTTGCCTCTGCTGTCAACTCTGGCCTCACCGCTCGAACTCCTTTAGACATGATCACCCTAACTGCCACAGCAGCAACATGTAATGTTTCCATACCTTCCATATAAACATCTAAGCTTATATTTCACAAGTTTGATGAGTTAATGGAGACTCCTATTTGTTACCAGGTCTAAGAGGAGCTGCAGTACTGAAATCAAGAGATACAGCAGACACCTACTTTCCAAAGAACCAAGAAATGCTTAAAGTAGGTGCTCAGATATCCATAATCCTGCCTTCCGGTGAGTGAGTGATATATATATATATATATATATATAGATCGCGCTTTCTGAGTTTTTTCTTATTCAATGCATGTTTATAGTGATGCTAGCTGATCAAAACATTACCATGCACAGGGCATAAAGAATACAAATGGGTGACTATCTATCTAAAGCACAAACAGCTCATATTGAGCTTCAGAAAGAAGTATTTGGGAGGAGCCCTCACAACTGCAAAAGAGTGTATGTTCTACTTCTACTTCTACCTTCTACCTCTCTATAGAATTTAAGAGTATAACATGCAACAGAAGCACATACTACATATCAAAAACAGATCCACCATATTTACTATAATTGTATTCATATAGTATGTTTCACTAAGGGAAGAACAAAAGAATCTGATATATCACATCTATTGAAAGATTCAAGCTTTCTAGGTAACCAGATGAAACAATTTAGCTTACAACCCTCTACATAGTTGCCCCCCTGGTCTCTGCCTACTAAAGTTATAGTTCTGGGAAGATAGAAAAATTACTGTTCTTGACTCTGATGACCTCTACATTTTCCAGATAAGATTATCAATGTCATAGAGGAAGCCAAGGAAGCTCGAGGCCACTTCTTTCTCAGCTTGAAGACCAACAATGGTGTTATCAAGCTACTGTTTGAAGACAAGAAGCAATCCAGCTTCTGGATATCAACCATTTCCAATCTTCTACAAATGTTCAACTCTTCTGAAACCTTAAGTTACAAAAAAATTTAAATTTTATGTTCCTAAGCTATTTTCATTGTGCAATATAAATAAAGCTCAGTTCAGTTTTACAATACAGTGGTCGAAATTCCTTGCAATGTGTCATGCAGTGGGTCCAAACCTGATCTATCAAACAGGAGAGTTTCTCATTGATGATTCATTTAAATCATCTAAAACCAGTTCACAGTAATGAACATGAATATGAAGACACCAGATATTTTGACATGTGATACCCCTTCTAGTTCTACAGCAGCTGAAGTCCTAGCCTGTTACTCTAGCTTAGCACTACACCAATTACTACAGATTACTTCTAAACTACTCAATTGATAAAATTTGACACTGAAATGCCAAAGATTCCCAACTCTATTTTACAGCAGAAGTAGCTCATTATCAACTGTTCTACATATTCTTGTCACCTCTTTTTCCTCATTAACAGATATACATACATGCACCCTCTTTTCTTTCCTAGAAACATGATTGATATTCTTCCCCCCTCCTCCCAACCCCAGGGAAGAATAAAGAAGAGGGACCGGGGCAGGAAGGGGGGAAGCACCAAAGTTTTTTTTTCCTGCATCTTCTTATGGTTTTAAAATTACCTAGAACATTTCTTCCAATAAATGTTTTTGGCATTTAAAGTTGAACTTATCATATGTTCTCTCAGCATATAAAACAGAAAACCTAATAAGCCTTTTTTTAAATTACTACACAGTCCACACATCCACCTTGTAAACTAAAGAGATGGGCTAATCATGGCAAAAATTTGTGTAAAAGTCTGTATTTTCACTCAACTTTAGTGATAAGAAGAAATATATTATACAATTAACACAATCAACTCACTCCTACAAGCTCTATCCAGATACAATAGGAATAATACACATTAAAACAAAAACAAAAATAAAACGAGAAGAATTATTTTTTGAACAGTCAACGAGAAGAATTGTCACTAAATCTAAGCAGTGAAATCTCTTGCATTCCATTTTTGTCTTCTGTAAACCATCATGCCATGTTGAATACACATGGAGTGACCCTACTACCACCTAAGGTTCTCCCTTCATTTCTCCTCAAACTCTACATCAATGATATCAGGTTCAGACTTTGAGGAGGGAGTACGGCCCCCACTACCTCTTGAAAAGAAATCCCCTTGCGGTTGCCACACTACGCTTCCACAATTCACACAGCGAATTATTTGGTTCTTGTAACCTACAAATTGCCTCTTACAAGCCGGACAAGCTCCCTGCTCAAGTTATTTAAAGTCAACCAACTTAATAATCTATTTAATTAATCATAAGTAACTACAAAATAGGTGTTGATAGAAGGTGATACTATTAAGTTCACAACAGCAAACCCAATTCTAGATGTAGCACCCTGTAAGCACAAGTCAAGCTTTAAGTGTAATTAGTAGCTATAAGTTGTCAATATTTTAGCCAATGTCACAAACTAAATAATTCAGTTAAGGGAAGATTCCCGGGCCCTCGTGGCTTCACTCATACTTGTTTGACAGCATAGGTTCAAGATATATATTACTATTATTGATATTTTGCCTTTAAATTATTTTCAATTCAGCAAACTAATGAGACAATCTCGAGAATAATTTAACTGAAAGCAGAAAAGAAATTAGTGTGAATAGCAGGCTACAGAATTTCAAATAATTGTTTTTTGACAAGTTACAATAAAGTCGGGAGATGAGTTACCACAAACTCCAAATAATTCTGAACTAAATCAAATAAATTAGTAAATTATTCAAAGTTTCTTGGGATAATCATGGATAATTGGCAACTCAATGATTACAAAAAAATAGATCTTAGACTCCATACTATATACTAAAAATAAGGATTGTTATGGTATGGGCGGAAAAAGGTAAGTGGTTCACCATATATTTTAAAATGTGAAACAATATAAGTAGGATTATGTAAACGACATAGTTAGAATGCATTGGGTAGTTCAAGACGGAAGAGTGGCTCCCTTTCAACTAGGAGATAAATAATAGTAGTAGTAGTAGTAGTATTATTGAAGTGCATAAGTTGTTCGTTTCATTATTGATTATTGTTATATTAGGATAATATTATTGAAATGCACAAGTTGTTAATTTCCTTATCGATGATTGTTATATTAGAATACTATATGCAGAAGCATTAAACGTGGGGTATCCTATACATGTTAGGCACATATACATCAACATGACAATGCGACAAAGAACCACCTTGTGAATAGGACCATAACGTCAAAACCAGACATATTAACTGAGTCAATATTCAAATTTGTGGACAATTACTCATAGTTTCAGAGATCGATGATCATTCAAATAGTAAGAATATCTTATCACAGTGACTTTTGGACTAAGTTCTTATCCAAAAATTTATACCCACTAATAACAATGTACTAGATCGAAGGATGGACTACAAATGTGTAGGACCATCATCAACAAGAAACATAGGCCAGAGGCATGGATGCAGTCACCTTGAGAAGAAAATTCTGGTATAGAGTTGGGGGTAATTAAATGCAGTTACAACAGTAAATTCCAAGTGAAGCCAAGTGTATGATATATGACTTAACTAGTCCAGTTGCAAATAAAGCACATAATAATAATGTAAAACTTAACAGAAAAACTTAAAGATAAAATACTGAAACTAACAGAAACCAGTTTTACCTTTATGACAAAATTGTTGGCAACAGTTCCAATGAGAAGAGGACCAGCAAATGGCAGTACCCATGTTGCAAATATCAAGAACCGAAAGAGCCATCCAGACAAAGCAAACCAGAGGAAGAAGATTGACTACATAAATAAATATATATAAAGTGAGCTAACAGATAATATTTATGTATGTGCATTTATATATATATATATATATATATAATGTATGAAAAGAGAAACACTCAAATAACTCTGGCTCATCCAGATTACAGTATAATTTTTACTAACAGGAAGAATAGGATTACCTCCATGGTCATTGGTGATTGTGTTCTTACCGAGGAAGAGCCTATTAGAAGCGGGGTTGTTGATTTCTTCTCCAGTCTTTACACCGAGCCGCACAGGTGGAGGCCCGGGATGGAGGATGTGTGTTTGGATAGGTTGAACGGGGAGGAAGCTGCTTCCTTGGAGTTCCCCTTCCTGGAAGAAGAGGTGATGAGAGCCTTAAATGCCTGCAATGGGGATAAAGCGCCAGGGCCTGACGGTTTACCATGGCTTTCTTTAAAAGTTGCTGGGATGTGTTGAAGAGTGATATCATGGCGGTTTTTGAGGCTTTCCACAGGGAGGGGGGCTTTGAGCGTAGTCTCAATGCCTCTTTCATCGCTCTCATCCCCAAAAAGGAAGGAGCTACTAGTATCCAGGACTACCGCCCCATAAGCCTGGTGAGTAGTGTTTATAAGCTGATTGCGAAAGTTCTCTATTTGAGATTGAAGAAAATCATGGGTAGCATCATCTCGCCTAGCCAAAATGCTTTTGTGGAAGGTCGGCAAATTTTGGATGTGGCCCTTATAGCCAATGAATGCATTGACTCCAGGATCAAGCAGAAAATGAATGGGCTTGTCTGCAAGTTAGACATTGAGAAGGCTTTTGATCATGTTAGTTGGAGCTTCCTGATGGGTATGTTGGCTAAGATGGGCTTTGGAAGCATCTGGAGAAAGTGGATTTTGTCGTGTAAATCTACAATATCTTTCTCGGTTCTAGTCAACGGCTCCCCTGCTGGTTTTTTCCAGTTCTTCCAGAGGTCTGCGACAGGGGGACCCCCTTTTCCCCTTCCTCTTTGTGATCGCTATGGAGGCCTTGAGTCGTTTCTTATTCAGGGCTGAGGAGATGGGTCTCATTAAAGGCTTTCAGGTGGGGAATAGAAGGGGTGGTGGTGCCGCTATTTCCCATCTCCTGTTTGCAGACGATACCATTATTTTCTGTGACCCTATAGTGCGCCAGTTACGTTATGTCCGTTGCATTCTCGTATGCTTTGAAGCGGTGTCAGGTTTGCAGATCAACCTTGCCAAAAGCAGCGTTTCTCCGGTTGGCGTGATTCGTGAGATGGACATGTTGGCCAGTTCGTTAGGTTGCAGAGTGGGCTTGTCTTCCCCTGGTGTATTTGGGCCTTCCTTTGGGCGTTTCTTCACGTTTAGTGGGGGTCTGGGACCCGGTGGTTGCAAGATTTCACAGCAAGCTGGCAGGTTGGAAAGGGCAGCTCCTCTCTAAGGGCGGCAGACTCACCCTCGTTAAAAGCGCCTTGGCCAATCTTCCTACCTACTTCATGTCTCTTTTCCTCATGCCAAAGACAGTTTGCAGAAGGCTTGAGAAGATTCAGAGGGACTTCTTATGGGGCAATGAAGGGGAGCGCAGGAAGATCCATCTTGTTGCTTGGGACAATATCAAAAAGCCAGTCTTTAGTGGGGGTTTAGGGATTAAAGACTTGAGTACCTTCAACACAGCTTTCTTGGGGAAATGGCTGTGGAGGTTTGGCGAACGCGAGGAGGATCTTTGGAGAAAGATCATTACTTCTAAGTATGGCTGCAACAATAGTGGTTGGTGTTCAGGCAATGTGGATGGTCCAAAGGGATGTGGTCCTTGGGGTTTCATAAGAAGTGAATGGGGTTCTTTCAAGAAAAAGTGCGGTTTTGCTATCGGTCAAGGTGACAGAGTGAAACTTTGGGATGACAAATGGAACGAGGACGAGCCGTTGAGGATGAAATTTCCAGTGTTATACAGTTTGGCCAGCAATAAGGCGGCTTGGGTGAGCGAGTGCTTAGAGAGAGTTGGGGATAGGATCGTCTGGTCTCCTCGCTTTAGACGAGATTTCCATGATTGGGAGCTAGGAGAGGTGGTTTCTTTCCTTAGTCATATTAGTAAGTCTCGTGCTGTGGAAGGTACGGAGGATAAAAGGGTGTGACTGCCTAGTAAGGGTTCTTTCTCGGTCAGTTCCTTATACAAGAGTTTGGTAGCCACGGCAAACTCTATCTTCCCGTGGAAGGTTATCTGGCATTCAAATGCTCCTCCTAAAGCCTCTTTTTTCGCCTGGGAAGCCTCTTGGAAGGCTATCTTAACTGCGGAGAATCTGAAGAAGAGAGGTTTTCATTTGGCTAGTAGGTGTTATTTTTGTCATAAAGAGAAGGAATGGGTGGACCATGTCCTGATTCATTGTCATGTCCCGTGGAGTTGCTGGAACCTTGTTTTGTCTCTCTTTGGTGTCTCCTGGGTTATGTCAGGTTTTGTTAGAGATCTCCTGCTGGCATGGACAGGGTGTAATCTTCCTACTGAGATTAAGAGAATCTGGAGGCTGGCCCCTATTTGCCTGTTATGGTGTTTATGGATTGAAAGGAACAATCGTGTCTTTGAAGATAAGGAGCTCTCATTTCCTTTCCTTAAAGATGCGTTTTTACGATTATTATTTTTTTGGGCCCAAGAGGCTTTCCCTGTAAATGTCTCTTCTTTTGTTCTTTTTTTGGAGTCGCTTAGACCTTTGTAAAGCTGCTTGGGGCTTTTGCCCGTGGTGCCTTTCTTGGGCTCCTTTTTAATATACTTCTCGTTACTTATAAAAAAAAAAAAAATTTTTACTAACAACCGTCAGTGATGCATTGCCTATACCACACCCCCCCCCCCCCCCAAAAAAAAAAAAAAAAAAAAAGAGTAAAGAAATTGCCATTTAAAAGGTAAATGTAAGTGAGGAAGAATGAAAATATAACTACACATACAAATTTAGCGAGTGAGATAGAAATTGAAATGGGAAATCATGAATTATTTTGATCTGATAGTTTAAGATTGATTAGCATGAGGTATGCCAAAGCAAAAGGGCTAGCCCAGTGCACGAGGTTCCCACCACTACAAGATATGAGAGGGTTAGATGCCTACTATTGCGCCAAGGACTGCCCATAATATATATATATATATATATATATATATTCATGGCTTGATTATACGCACGGATAGAGCATGAGAATCTCTTTTATTGCTCACAGTAGTTTTATTCAATTTTTGAGTTTGTTTTGGCTGGGAGGGGTTGATTACATACATTGAGAGATTACAACAGACAAATCATAGTAATATTTTATAGGACGGCACTTATAATGGATAGAATTGAACTTCACTGATCTAATAAGTTTGTGATCAATTGATCATCTCTTGTCTAGAATTGTATACTTATACAAATAAGATATATATTCTTTTAATATATTATATTAGTCATTGTGTAATACACGATTATATTGAACATAATGATTCAGAAGAATTCATCTAATAAGTACAGAAATAGCCGTTTTCTTCAACCTAGTGGATGGATCTTTTGTGTTCGTTCCTCAACATAATTTTGGCCATCCTTCAAAAAATTTAACTAGACACGATGGCTTTGATCATGAAATATGCCTTATCAAGAAAAGTTTGAATCAATTACCCCAAAAAAATAAATAACAGCTTGAATCAAGGACTAAATACAGGAACATAAGTCGCAGTATAAATCCAGAAGAATACTCACAGCAAAACTTCTTCCTAATGGAGTGTTCAAAATATCATTGAGCTGCTTGCTGTACTGCAAATATAACAAGGTAAAAATATATATATAATTAACAAAGCTGACTTAATAATATCAAATCCAGCAAACTATCACCCAAGGTCAAAGATGAACAGAGCAATACAACAAAACCATGTGATAAAGAGAGATGGTCCAGGAAGCTCTGGGTTACGTAACATTAAGTCTAGCAGCTGTTAGTCAGAGTCGGTGAAAGCTCAGGACTACTGTTCATAATTCAGAGCTTGGTGGTCTGAGTAGGATTAGGTAAAGAATAAAAATTTTGGCCAAAAATATTTAAAGCACCCAGCCGTTTTAATTCTTTCTGGGAATATGTATAATTTCAAAGACAGTACCACCTGCACTTTGAAATAGAAAAACAAATGGAATTTCCAAAGCTGACAGTAAATCAAGCAACTAAGACAATCTCGGATTTGGACAACATAACATTTCGTCAATCAATTTGCAAATGGAATTGGAAACCATGCCCTAGCTTTGGGAAAATACATATAGAAAAACCTATGCCTTTCCTCAACATCATTATATGAAGTTCTATTGATGGCTTCACAGTTAAACCCCGTTTAAACATATTGTATTGCATTTAAAGTGTCAGTTTTTTTGGGTAAGTTAAAAGTGTCGTAGTTCTAACTAAAACAAGTTTCAACAGAGAAAGAGGGAACAAACCCTTGGCCAATTCCTGCTGAAATCGAGGGTAAAAGTCCGCCACCTCTGTGTGATCTCGAACTCACGATCGAGCTCCCTGGCACGGTAGGCGGCGGATCGGGCGACCAACGAGACTCGATGTGAGACGGAAAAACGACGGTCGATGCGCTCGGCGGTCTTCTTGGTTTCATAAAGGAGCTGCTCAAAGCCGTCGTTGGCGCTGCGCCACGCCTCCCTCCAAACATCACCGGACACCATGCGCTTCGCAAATCCATCGAAGTCGCTGCGCCTGAAGGCCTGTACGGTGGTCACATGGCGAGGAGGGACGACTTGTCTGTGGGTTTTATAGAGCCGTAGCGATTTTGAGGAGACTAAGGGGTGCCATGGCAGGCTCGTCGCCATGAGCACAAAGAGTTGTGAGATTTTTCCTTCAGTGCAAGGTTACAAGCCCTTCTGGGCCTCTGGCTTGGGACTAGGAGTGGAATGGGGCAGGTAGAATAATAGAAAGAAATTCATTTTTGCTAAAAATTAGTTAATTGTCATTTGTCAAATAAAAAAAAAATTAAAAAGCATATATTATCAAATAATTTATTATGATTTTTTTTCCTTTTCTTTCTATCTAACTAGTTAAACAATAGTTGGTGATTTTTTACTCTCATAAATATTAAAGATAAATACTTTTTTCTCATCTATTTTAAATTATTCTTCTAGAAATTGCAAACAAGATACTTACACATGAAGGAATTGAGGGTGTTGTAATAAAAGAAAAAAGAGATAGAAGTTTTCATTGTCAGTTTAAAAATTAAGAAACAAAGAAAAAGAGATTGGTGAATTTAAAAGCTCATTTTGTCATTCTTCTTAAAGTGGGAGGAGATTGAGAATAAATGGTTTAGAAAATTAATAATTACTTATTTTGTTTATATTTTTTAAAAAATAAATAATTTTTTTGTTTCTCATTTTTCCTCCTATAATAAAATATTTATTTATTATCTTCTATTACTTTATCTTTTTTTCAAATAAAATGAGAAAATTATATTTTTTTCTCTCTCTCTTTAATTATCAAAATACAACAGAGGAATTATATTCATAGTTATCATAATCATATTGGGCAATGAACCAATAAAAAAATTCGTTCACAGTTCACTAATTCAACCGATTTTCTACAACAGATAAATTACATTCATAATTATCATAATCATATCGGACAATGAACTAATAAAAAATTCAATTACAGTTTACTAATTAAACTGATTTTATAATTAATATATTTTATTAAAGTAGTTACAATTTGACTTGAATATATATTAAAATTTGTAAATTATTATTACCATAACAAATCATGACTCAAGTGAATAAAAAATATGTTTTTCATCCAAAATATTTATGTTACCGTGTCCACAACTTACAATAAAATGCAAACAATGCTCATATTACGTGATAAATGCTTGCATAATAAACCACTTGAAATTTAAAATCATAACCAACTTTACAAAGAAAGACACTAGATATAATATTTTCTGAAAGAGAAAATTACACTAAACAACAACTCCGAATTAATTTCACCAATTTATACTTAATCAAAACTCCAAGACTCGAACTTTTTTAGATTTGTATGAACAAATTTATCGTAGAAGGGGGCGAAGAGAAAGATAGCGATCCGCAACATTCTCCAAACAACTCTCAACTTTTCAAAATTGCGTGGGCCATTTCCAGAAAAGTAAAAAATAAATGAAAACTAGTTCGCCTCTCCGTCGCTCGCTGCCTCTAGGTCTCCTCCACTCTAGGGAGCACAGATTCTATTCCTTCAATTCCAGTCCACCAGTTGCTTACTCGAATCGGCAGAGTTTTATTGATATTATACAACCACACATATGGGGAATATAGATGACCTAGACGACGTTCATTGAAGAATCAATCGATCAATTGTATTTCTCAATCCATCCCTCCGAGATGGGTGATTCCACAGTGGTTAGTGAAAACTCCCAGAGAACCCCGGCCCAAGAAGTTTCTAGAGTCATCGAGTTAGCTAAAGAGTTGCAGGATTCAGCGTCCTCCCTGATTTCAACAACGTCACGCGAAGAAGAAGCTCTCCGACAGCGAGTCCTCTCTCTCGATGCTCATATTAACAGACTTCGTTCGTCGATTGCCTCCTCAGTCAAGAAACGGGACATCGATTCCAAAGGGACCGAGAAAGTAAAAACAAAAAGTCTCTGTATATGTATGTAGTTTTTGTGTGAAATGGAGAAGCAGTTTTTGTTTGCTTATAACTTGTCCTTTTAGCCGGAAGAAGAGTTATACAGAGCTAATTATTTATTGTCCGAAGGAGATGCGGCCGCCTTTATTCCAAGCAAATCTCACGGTGCTTTCTATGTTTTTGTTCATATTTTATTATTTATTCAACAGGGTTTAGTTTATCGCATGGGTGATGTGTGATTCATTTTGTGATTTATTGACCACAGGACGGTTCTTGACCATGTATCTTGGTCCAATTAATGTCCATGCCACTCGAAAGGATGTTAAATTGAACGTGAAGGAAGAGTACAATAGTTTCAGGGTACATTTGCCTCTATTTGTATATATTCAACTCTTCCAAATTGTGGCATATTTTGTATAATTCTAGATGGTTATTATCTTCTTAGAAAATTTCAATTCTATAAATGTTATTGTATAATATCTTATATGTTCTGCGGAACATTGGAGAGCTTCCATTGCATTGATGTAGACATAGCAAAATGATTGAATAAATGAATTCCAATTCCTTGGGATTTTTTAATTCCCATTTTTTCAAGTCACCCCTCCTATGCATTATTTAGGGTCATGTTAATCAAATTACAGATACTGGAATGTAACTTTACTACAGAGAAGTATAGCTCTTATTTAAAATTGTGCCTGTAACGTTTGGGGTGTCCAGACAATAAAAGTGCCTCTCAACTGTGATAGGGGATTTGATTGCATATGCTGTGATACAAAAAACAACACTGTTTTGGAGAACTCAGCAGTAGAGACCACGTGGGTGATTTCTCATGAGGTGTGTTCAAATAAACATACTTATCAAAATAAAGATATTTGTGTGGTTAACTTGTAACAATTGTTCTTTATAAAGTCAAAATTTTGTTATAAGAAGATTCTAGTAAATGGTGTAAATGAAGGATACAGGAGCTCCAGATGAGTTTGTGCCTTGCGTTCTTAGGGAGAACTGTGGTGAGAAAACCTGGTTGCGACATAAAGCTTGGCAAGTCCTACAAATATGCAACCTGCATTGTGGCGAGAGGTCATGCAATGCTTATTGAGGGTAAGGGAGGAGCCTGGATGGCAGAACTGTTGCTTTTGCATGGTTCAACACCGAATCGATAATTTTAAGTAGATTTTGGGGTGGGCCTATTAGGATGTGGTGTGTCGGACTTTCAGTTAAAGTTAGGGTTCACCCATTCATAGTCCAATGCTAGTTGTTTTGCTTATATTCCTTGATACATTAGTTTTTCTGCACTCTCTCAAATTTACTAATGCAATTGGTATACTTGTTGCTGTATGGCCATAAGTATGCTGGACCTATATGCAGTACATTGGGATGCATTTTTCTTCTTCACATAATATGAACTGTTTTTTCTCATAAACACGGTTTTATAAGTAACACCCCCTCACGTGCCACCCAAAAATAAAATAATTTTCTTTGCCCCCACCCTCAAAATGATAGAACAGTGATTGAAGTTCTTAGATTTGTTTTTTGTCGTTGTTGTAGCCCTTCTGGGAGACATACTGTTTTGTTGGTAACTGGTGGTAATAAGATTGGGAGTTTGTAGCATGAGTGTTCTGGACCTTTGTTATTGCTATTTAATGGCATGCTCAAAAAGAAAAGAATCACTGGGGTTATCATGACAGTGTGGAGAGTTTGTTGTACCTAGTGGGTGCCTTTATACTTGCATTGGTTCCTTTTATGGTGACCCCTAAATCCTAGTATTAGATTAAGATCTATTTGTTTGCTTTATGTTGTGTATGCTTCTTGGGACATTCAGTGTGTTCTCTTGTAATTCTTAAACACATCTCTTAATAATTTTATGTGTCTTTGAAAAAAATAGGGTACTAAAGATTGTCAAAGTATTATTGTTTTCATTATTGACTATGACTATCTCTTATGGACAGGATAGAACTGCATATCTTTTTCTCTTTTTCCCATCATTGCTGCTCATGTTAAGGTCGTTGATGTGGGATGAGTGCTTACCTGCATTGCCAGTTCAGCTTTACCAGGTAATATATCTTTAGAAACAAGTCTTTGTATCCCTTACCGAATCTTTTGTTTATTTTGTTTTACTTTAGTTTTGTCTAGAACATTATATTTTGTTTTTGTGTGGAAGTGTACTAAGCATACCTTTTTCAGGCCTGGTTATTATTTCTCTACACGGGTTTGGCTTTGCGAGAGAACATATTGAGAGTGAATGGAAGTGATATTCGTCCATGGTAATTGGATATTATTTTCTTTGTTGTTTTGTTGAACTTTTTCCCTAGATGGCTATGTTGTTTCTTTTTATTCATCAAGTCAGTGATTTTTTCATTTATTTAAAGAGAATGCCTTTCTTTTAGTTTGTTCATAGAATTAAAAGATAATAAACTTTATTTTTTATCACAAAGAAAAAGATAAAAACCTATATCTCCCATGCCTTCTAAGGGTGACAATAAATATATGATTTTACTGGGAATGACTATATGAAAACATTGGCAGAAAAAGGATCTTTCATGCCTTTGAAAGGGTATAGACTGGTATTACAGAGGATTAATCTATATATTACTTTTAATTCCAAAGTACAACAGACCTATGGCCATTGCAGCATGAATTTTGTCGGTGGAGCCTATAAGAAAAACATGATTGCCAAGAATAAACTAATGGAGTATATGGCTATAGATGGAGTTGAAGGTGGAAAAGGATTCATGTTGCTGACTTTAACTAGTTGGGATTAAACTTCATTGAGCATTTTTGGAGCCTTTTGGTTCCCCTATATCGATGCTAGTATGTGACAGTCGCATTCTAAATCTTGGGGAGGTATTGCTATTTTAAATATATTTGAAATTATATCATGCTCTTTGCATTCCACTGGTCGGCACATTCTCTTGATTTGCCAAACTACATCAAAAGATTTATTTAAAATTTTTGGAACTGTAGGTTTTTTTGGGTGATTCTCATCTGTCCACTCCTTGATTGATAATATACACATGATCACGAATTATTTAATGTACTACGACTGTACTGTTGCAGGTGGATATACCATCACTACTGTGCCATGACTATGGCACTCATCAGCCTCACTTGGGAGATAGAAAGGCAACCTGATTGTGCCCAGAAGCAGGTTATTATTTTTTAAATATATTGAAGTTGATTTGCTTTCTTTATGATTGAGACCACACATTTTTGTGCAGAGACGGATACAACTGTTCCTGCAATGGGCCATCATGCAAGGAGTTGCAATGCTTCTACAAAATAGATATCAACGACAAAGACTTTATACGCGTATTGCACTGGGCAAGGTGCAGTTATAGAATTGTTTGCTTCATCAATAAATGTTTGTGCTTGCTGTAATCTCTCTTGATTTTTTTCTGCCTTCCAGAGATTTCCCCCCCTTTCTTTCTTGCCCTTTTTTTGGGGAACATCTACTGCCAGTATTGTTCACTAAAACTTTTCTCAAGTTCTTGTTCTTCTGTTGGTTGAAAAAACCAAGAATATTAATCCTATCTGATTCGTGTTAGTGTTTTGCATGATCTTTGTAAGCCTACCAAACTATGTATGGAACTTCCATTGTTGGACATGTTTGGGTTTGTACTGATCTGGCAAGGTTAATTTTATTTTTTCACATTCTCTTGTGTTGTTTGTAGGCTAAGAGAATGGATGTTGTGTGGGGAGAAACTGCTGGAGTAGAAGGTCAATTATTGCTGTTGTGCCCCATATTGTTCATCTTGCAGGTGATTCAAGCTGCACAAATGACTGTTTCTTGAATTTTGCACACAAAGTTTGCTCAAGGAATTTTTTTAATGAGCTCTGCTATTCAAAGTTTCAAACATGCAAAAAAGATTGCTCTGACATAGTGATATATGTTGTATTGTCAAAGTCACGTTGAATTAAAAGTAAGAAAAAAAAGTGATTCAAGTCAAGATTGTTGAATTCATAAATGTTTTCTTATAACTGCTGAAAGAAAATTTTGTTACTCCTGAAACCAATATTACAATCAAACAAAAAAATTTCCCCTTTTATTACACTTGTAAAAGTTGTAGTTTATATTGTTATTCTCGTTTGGTTTGTCATCCAGCAATCCTAGTATTGTCCATGTATCTTTCCCCTTCTTCACAAATTTCTCTCTCCTTGTATAATTCCCTTACATGTCACTAATAAGTTCTTTGAAAAAGTTTTTAGGTCTTCATATAAAGATATTAAATAGAGGGACCGGCACTGGGTAATAACCTTTTTCTATAAGGAAATTAAAAAGAGATCCCCCTCACTAAAAGGTAAAAATTCATAGATCTCTGCATGATGATCATAATTTGCCCTTTTGATTTTGGGTTCAAAGTCATTTATAATTGCACTTATTCCTTTTTATAGTCTTTGCATCCCCACACCACAATTTTGTTTAATTGAAAGGCAATTTAGATTTGGTTCAGCGGTAAAGTCTCGATGTTAACCAGCCCCTGCCTGGGATCAAGACCCCGTAGGCGCGAGTTGGGGCTAAACACACTTCTCGGCACCCACGGGTGGTTGGGGGCAACCTCCCTGGCGATATGTGGAGTAGGCTATCTGCTTATCCAATTTTTCCAACACCCCCCCCCCCAAAAAAAAAAAAAGGCAATTTAGATCTTTACTAGGTCATTGTAAATGGCATCATTAAGTACATTAGTTTCTCAATTAGAACATTATGGATCCTTAAATTTTTATAGAAATATGATGTACTAGAATCTAGAGTGCTTCCTATATATTCTGCACTTGCAAATTTGCAATATGCAAGAAATATGTTTATACATACTAAATGAAAACATTTCATTTTTCCTCTCAACATAAGTCTCTGAAACAAATGGCTACATAACCTGAAACAGTGTTTGAATGCAATGATGTTTGATATAGAAATATGTTTCTGTTTCTGTGATAAGGGTTCTGTTACTTTTATTTATTTGATGAAAAAAATTTGTTTTGCTTTGAAACAAATTATTGAGTGTTCTTGTATTTATTGGATGATCTTGGCACAACTACAAGATTGTTCCATTGTAGCGTAGAGGTCATGGGAGGTCACAGAAACAGCTTATTCGCTTGCAGGATAAAGTGACATATATCTAACCTTATCCAGATCCCCACAGTGGACAGGAGTCTTGTGCACTGGGACTGTCCTTGATTGAAAATTTAAAGATTGTATTACTTCAAAACAAAATTATTATTTTTTAGTAATAGGCAACACTAATCACTTTGTTAACTCATCTGCTTCAAATAAAATATAGGAAAAAAAATAAATGTTTACCACAGGGACCTGAATCTGAATCAAAGTAATCCTTTATTTATATGCACTTGATTTCAGGGTTTTGAAGCATATCTTGGAACATTGTTACTTAAAACTGGACTGGCTGGTGTTGCTTCTGAGTGGCAGGTGAGGCATATTTTGTTTAAGTTATGTGGATTCTTGGAGATGTTTTTGTTGGGTTTTGTTTTTGCTGTCTACTTGAACACTTCTGAGGTTGAATTTTTTTATTCCATTTCAATATCTGCTCAAGAAATTTACTTTCATATTTGCAATCTTTTTTATTAGCTTATAAAATGTGCTTCTGGCAGGTAGTTACATGTGGGATCCTTCTGATAATTATGGCAGTCGGGAATTTTGCTAACACGGTGCAGACTCTCGTGGCCAAATCTCGGTTTAAGGCAAAAACTGAAGAGAAGTAAAAGCAGGCATGAATTAAATCAGGGATCCCATTCCTAAGTTGTGATTGGGGACTTATGATTGTTGAGTCAAGGATAGGGAAAAAGAGAGAATCTGAGAATTTATTTCTCAACCCATTATTATCAGTGACCCTTCTCACCTTCTAGGAGTAGGCCATTTGATGCAGTTTGTGAGAGTGACCTTTGATCGCATAAAATCAGAGCTTTATTTTAGTTTGTACAAATCATGCATCTGGCTTTGTTGGGAATAATGATTTTGTTATGTACACAAAAGTGTTTTGAGTGTGTTCATGTAGAGTCATTCACAGGCTTTGTACCAGCATTCTTTAAGTGCTTCACTCAATGTATTAACATTCAAGAAAGAGATATTTAAACAATGCAAAGCATGAAAACATTGCGACTAGGACTTCACAAAGGGCCAAGCATATATAATCTTGGGGACCCTGAAGCTAATCCATATAGCATTTTACGTCCGACTCTCGGACTTGGCATCATTATTATTATTTCATTTATGCATAATGCCACAACAAATTTTCACCATCCTTTGGTAATAGCGTTGTCCGTCAAGAGTCCATGAATGCTTGGCAGACAGGTTATGGAATGATCCTGTTTCTGTTGCGCCCACTTTCACGAGTATAAATAGCAAAAGCTCATGCTATTTGAGTTTTACATGTTCAATGGAGTATAAAATAACCTGGTTGTTTGGGTTTTGAAATTTGATGTAATTAATTAATTGTATGGAGTTAGGGCTAAAATATGTATGTATGTTTTAATACTAATTCAAATATAACACGTTAACTCAAATTGTAATGAATGAAAATCTAATCTCTAAATCATTTAATGATAAAAATAATCAAATTGATCTCATATTTACAGTATCATCATTATCCATAATTTTAAGATTACTTTGAAATGAATGTAGTGTGCCATCATCTTTCGAGAAGAAAAATGAAAATGGGGTTTACTTCTCGACCAAGATATTGAATATTTGGATTAGTAATTTTGACAAACTAACTTATTCAAAAAGAAAAAGTCAATAGAATCAAAAAGTCCACCAACGACTGTAAACGAATGCCGCAGCTGATGACGCTTCAAAGAAGAAATGGGCCCCATAACCACGCGTAATGTGGCCAACTGTCAACCGAATGCAAAATATTGGCTTTGCAATGACGATATAAGCATCTCTCTTCTCCTCTATGAGATTCATTGAACCTGGACATACCCATTTCCCATCCTCACTCTATAAAGACTGGGCCAAGAAACAATCTCCTTACACTTGCGAATTGTTAACTTGTAACCACAAAGCCCATTCTTTATTCTTGGTTCTTGCGTTTGCAGCTTATTTATCATTTCACTGATTTTAAGAATTGGTGCAGAATGGCTCCAACCATAGCGATCGCCTCCGCCCATACAAAGCCGCAACATGGCCACAAACCTCTGTTTCCGGCAGTAGAGGAGGAGGGGGTGTTGAAGAAGAGAAATGAAGAATTGGAGAGAGAATTAAAGAGGAGCCTGGAGAGGGAGGAGAAGATGAGGCTAGAGCTGCAGAGAACGTGGGCGAGGCTCAAGGTCGCCGAGGAGGCAGAGGAGCGGCTCTGCTTCCAGCTCGGCGAGCTTGAAGCGGAGGCCGTCGACCAGGCCCGGGCTTATCGAGCTCGAATGTTGTCTTTGATGGATCAGCTTTCTGCGGCTCAAAAGCTTCTCCAGGCTGCTTCCATTTCTGTCCCTTTATCTCAATAACCAACACCAGCCTCTTGGTGTGTGTGGTTTTGGATTCTTATATTTTTGGTTGAGAGTTGGGTGTGATTAATTCCGTGATCTCTCTCTCTCTCTCTCTCTCTCTCTCTCTCTCTCTCTCTATTTTAAGGTTTAGGGGTAAATAGATTTTGGGTTATTAGTTTTGTTCCTCTTCAATCTTCTTCATGTATTAATACTTCCTTCTTGAAAGTTGAATCTGAATTTTGATAGCTTCTGATTGAGAATCTGAAGAAATGTCAAGAGTCAACCTTCTGTTTTGATAATCAAATTTCTTTTGACATACATACACACAAACACAACAGCACACATGCATTGCTGACTCTCGTTTGCAAGGATTGAAATATGATAACAATAATGTCAATGCAATTAATTTCAATAGCTTCCCAAAATCTGACATGAAAAATTAGCAAAACCCACCAAATAAGTTGGATCCAGATCCTATGCGTTAATTCTCTGTGGCTTAACAATTTCAGTTTACATCTATGCAAACTGGCAAGGCAAGCAGATTTAAGTATGTTTAGGTTCAAGCTTTCAAATTCAAAACGAGCCTTTTTGATAAACTAGGTGTTTCTTCATCTTATAAATTGCAGCCCTAAAAGCTACTCCTAATAATTTAGGCAACGATATGGAATTTCAACCATAGGAAGAGGAGGAGACAACGACAGAGACAGAGACAGAGACAGAGACAAAGATGAGAAGAAAAAAACGAGTGATACATACCATACCGCTCAGAATTGTGGTGCCAAACACCACTTGCTGCTCTAGCTCTACAAGGCCCACATTTAAGTGTGCTCTAAAAATAAAAGTGGTCTGACTGATGCGCTCAATAAGAAATGGAAAGGAGGCACATAAGCATGACTATATAAAGTAATAAAGTGCTTTTGATGTATTCAACTTTCTTTTCAGTAAAATTAGGAGCATAATTAAAGACAAAAATGAAGCTTTGATGTGTTACTAGAATACACAATCCGCTTAAAATTGTACTTTCACACTAAATGATTGGCAGATTTTAAAAGATAAAAAGGTTATTGCCACAGTACAATAAATGACAAAAGTACCCTATTTTCTACTTATTTAGTTCTCATCTCTATTTACCAAAGCACCTCTTCCCCTCCCTTTTCTCTCACTGCTGCAACAATCATCCATGCACCTTGTCGGTTGCACCACGCCACAAAAGAGATGAGTGGCAGAACTCGAGTTTCATAGAAGACAAGTTCACTTGCAACAACTGACCCTTCATTGCAATGTGTAACATTGGCTCCCTCCTGATTTATATATCAACCATGGGTCAATTCTTTCTAAAATCTTTCAAATTATTTATATCGAAGCTTAATGAGTTTTGAATCTTTCTAAATTTCATGAAACTATTTCAGGGTTTTGTTCATCACACATACTGTTATATGGGTTTTGATATTCTTCAAAAGTTATGGTGATTTGTTTGAGACTAATCAGATTGGTTTGAGATTTGCATTTTTCCATCATCATAATTTTCCTCCTCCTATTTGCGCACTTCTATTACTGAAAAGTGATCGGTAAAAAAAAGTTGAGATTTTAAATCCCAATGCTTCTCCAGTAAAAGTAGAATTCCAGTCTAACGGAGCCCAATGCAGAGTGGAATGTGGCTCTATGACTGCCAGTGATGAAGGAAGATAGAAAATGAGATATTCCCAGCGAGTGGAATAAATGTGGTATCACCAGAGATACGACAATAACAAGCAGATAAAAATGGGAGATTGATCAAGAGAAGGACCTGTTTGGTTGAAGTCCAAGTAAAGTGAGACAGACATATATGATTTATCTTTAACCAGAAAAGGAGGCTGCTAAGGTGACTGAGCATCTCAAACAGCTGTGCTCTTTTTTGTCCAGGGATTTTCTAAACCTGGATGGAATCATGTAATTGCTGTTGGTTTCAGGTCTTTGCCTCTTTTGTTTAATAATGATGTTATCTTTGATATCCTTCATGTTAGGCATAGTATTCTTTTCCCTTCTATTTGGCTTGCCGTGGTCTTGGACAAATACACGAGCAATGGAAGAGTCACGGTGATCATATCAGTGGGGTACCAACAATGAAGGAAAGGAGAGAGTGAAGGGAGGTTAGTGTGAAAGGTGGATAAATAATAATAGTAGTATAGTTAACATATTTGTCTATTAAAAAATTGTATTGATTATGCCATGGCAACAACCTTTTTATCACTAGCAATATCACCAACCTCTAAATTCATGTTTCCAGACATTCAATTTATGAATAGAACATCTCAAGTAATGTTATTTGGGTTGTTGTATTTTTTATTTTGGTTGGGGTGGGGGGCTGCCTTACACATTTTTTCCTCAAAATTGAAAATTATGTAATACGCTGACACCACTCTCAAAACATTCAATTTATGAATAAAACACGTTAAGTAATGTATAAGCTAATGCCAATTCAGGGCATCATTACAGCTGAACAACAATAGATATTGTTCATCTAAGAAACACCCAAGCTTATTTATTTATGTTTTTCAAAAAAGAACAAATTGCCTACCAAGAAATTGTCATATTCAGAAGCAGGATATAAATGTTATAACAAATTGCCTACCAAGAATCTAACATGGTACAGCACAATGAAAACTGGAATGTAAGATTAACTGACACAAAATTGCCATTATCTCTATAAATAAAAAGCGGAGAAACTATTCCCTGACAGGAGAAAATGTTCTTTGGGAACAAACCAGTCCAACAGCAGCAGTTCAATTATGGCCTCCTCGCTCTCTCCCGCAGCTCCGGGTCCCTAAGGACAGAAATTCAGTCACAACTTAGCTGCATTCAAGAGTATTCAGTATAACATTACTTCAAATGGAGGATGAGCCCGACCTCTGAATGTGATCAAGAATGAGGAGCCTTGGTCCAGGAGGGATTTTCACATCTCTAAGAGCACTGAAACACATCAGGACAAATGAATGTCATCAGAATACACAAACACAGTTGCAACCATTAAGAGTAAGGTGAAAGAGATTAAAAGTCCAACTACTTGACTGTGAGGGAGGCAAGCACAATCATCAGAGAACACACACAAAGTTGATAATTTTGCATCCTATTTAACCAAGTAATTGCTAGGATAAAGAGACAAGTATTTGCCTATCAGTGAGCAAAGGCAAGGTGCTGTCTGATAACAATCCTTTCTTGAAATTCTTCTCATAATTCTGGAGGCCAAGGCTTGTCAACATGCATCGAGTTCTGGCATAAAACACATCTTCAGCTGGTGGTTGAGAAAACTTCTGCCCTAGCTGCATGACCACATGGAAGGTGCTCTTAGCATAATTAGTGCCAACAGAAACACAAGTGCAGATCCATCACTAATTCTCACCTCACAGCAAATGAAGCATGCATAAATGTCCTCATGTAATACATAATCAGTAGAAATTCATTCAGGTTGGATTCTCCCATTATGCAAAGGCAAACATAAAAAGTATTATGTTTGTAAATTGGACAAATATTTTCCTCCTCTATAACATTCCCGTGTGTAACTTTTAAGAGTACTCCATACATTCCACAATATAGAAAATAAGAAAACATTGCCAAGTTCACTTGGACTTTGTTGGTTGGTAATCCAATTTTTAGACGTCAGGTGCCGACCCAAGTCAATCCCAAGTGAACAGGTAGAAGATGATAATTTTACCCGTGGATTCATGAAATATGTTCAGCCTGAACCATGTCATTCTCAAATATTGATGAAATTATGTTACTTTGGATGGTCTCTGGACTAGTATCAGACACGGCAGCTCCCCAATATCTACACAACAGAACACCTACATATTTTTGTGAACTTAGATCAATATTTTCCTTTATTTGAGTTGCTACGGTCTAATGTGGGAAACCCAGAGTAGACAAGATGGTGCATAGTGCAGAAAGTGGTAAATATTAATTAGATTCCTTAGCAAAATAGGCAAAACTCACTTGTTCTCAAATACATTTTGAAGTTGTAAAGATTGAGTCTTCTGTCCAAACAGGTGCTGACACAAGTGGATAAGAGTGTACACAAGCCTCAAACACATTTTGAAGGCGTAAAGATTGAGTCTTCTGTAAGTGTCCAAACAGGTGCCAACACAAGTGGACAAGAGTGTACATGAGCATCCAATGATAGAATCTGCCTCTAATTTCAAAAGGCCATGCTACTCGTAGGGTTCATGAATGACTAAAACTACAAAGTCACCATTATATTCTGTAGTATTGAATAAAACTTCTAAGTCACCAATATATCCTGTAGTATTACAACACAATCAGTCAAAAACATGAACTACCAAACCCCAAGTTTTTATATAAGTCAAGAAGCGCCTACACTGGATTTCACAGATTAGCCATATATAACACTAAAAGATGAGTTATGTAGATTTTATCATGTTTGTAGCATGTTCCTGCAGCTATTAATAGTTATGGACTTGAAAATAAATGCATGGCAGCAACCGAGGTGCTATTGAAGACAATGATTTTCATCCTCCAAATGGTCACCTTGAAAAGTCCACCTTGAAGGAGTGCAAAGAAAAGACCAGATGTGACTACATTGGCTGCCTGATTTGGGCCACCCATGCCACTCACTAATGAAAACATGGCTCCAGAACCAAAAGCTGCCACCATACTGCAATCATAAACAAATAAATAAACTTTAAACAAGTATTATGGGCATAAGAATTAAAATATAAAAGAAGAAGAAGTTAAACTAGCCATGTTATTGTTGCAAAATGAGAGAGAGAGAGAGAGAGAGAGAGAGAGAGAGAGAGAGAGAATGGCTGAATATCCCCAGTTCTCCTTGGTAGCAGAAATCCCACAAAGTTAGGTACCTTTCATTGCTTTCTATGTCTAGATGTCAAACAGCTTTGTATTGTTCTTTTCTTCAAAAGTATCAGAACATTGTATGAAATAAATATAATTATTGGGGAAAAAAAACATCGTATGAAATAAATATGAAATTCAATCATCCTAAGTTTCTAATTGTCTCAACTGGGACTCGAATCCTACATCTCCCCCTTTTGGGATGACCGGAAATACCACTCAATTTAACAGCAGATGGTCATCCTAATGGCCAATGTGCAGATTTGGTATACAACTACTGATTTGGGAATAGATATGTAGGTTAAGGCAACGAAGTTATTGATAGTGTAGGAGAAGACAATGTTTAGTATCTATTAGGAAATGTTAGTAGCCAAGTGGTACGCAGCAGTGTGATGAACTAATAAGGTAGTGCACTACTCCACCAAACTACGTATTAAAAATTTACAGGATAAGAATTTATTCATTTGATCTGTGTGTTCTAATGCATGTTTTTCTTTTAATGTCTAAATGTTCCATAATTTGTTGGGATTTCTCATGCATGCTTTTGTAAATTGTAATTCACCACATTCCCCATTTCAGACAGCCCATATGTGTCAAATAGTATGCATCATCACCAGAATTACATCTAACCCTCCCTAAACCCCACAGTGGCGGGGGCCTCGTGCGCTCGACTAGCCCTTTCACAACTGCCACCGATAGCTGAACAATCTGCACCATTAAGCTCTAAAAGGGGTGTAAGACCATGCAAGATGAGCTATAATACATATATAATGAAGTTTTTGCTTACCTGGATTGAACATCCTCCTTGCCTCTTAGTCTTTTCATGACACAAGATATGCCAGCATTAACACCCGTCATGACAGCAAAATTGCGGGCTTGTATCAAAGGACCCCCTGCAAGAGCCTGTCGGCAAAGCAAGTTATTTGTTACATATCAACAAACTCGCATCAAACGGACAGTTCAATTATTCAAAATATCCATTTGGTTTCATGGAATAGTTGGGTTTGCAATCGAAATTATAGGTGCAAATGCCAATTTCAGGTAAAGGGCAAAACTTTTGGATTCCACGGGATAAAAAAAAAAAAATTTGAACTTGTGATTTTGAACCAACTAATTGACCATAAAAAGCTTCTCACTATCCATAGATTACAAATTTACCCGATTCTCGTCTACTGTGCTCATTAAGATGGCACGATATGGCTAGCAACATTTAATCCTAATGATAACACATCCATCAATCTAATAGATATAAGCACCAAACTTCCAAACTATATTCAAATAAGTCAATCTAACAGTATTGGAAGCAACTAAGCCTTGGAGCGAAGCATGAGCAGAGCAAGTAAAACCCCCATCCCTGGAAACAAAACCTAATCAATCAAGCCAACACTAGCAAGAACTACTCACACACATCTATAGACACGTATACATGGGCAGGCAAAGAATCAACCTGGGCTTGCTTGAGAGAGGCCATGGCCTGAGGATTAAGGGAGCCGGCCTGAGGGGGAGGAGTGGGGAAAGAGGAGGAGACGTCGTTGGTGAGTGTGCCCATGAAAGCACCGATGGCGGCGCCCTGGGCAGCACTGGTGGTGGTGACGACGGCGGCCTCAACGGGTAAGGACTGCTTGGCCAACCACGCCCTGAACCCGTTCTCCAACTCCTTGAACTTGTCTTGTAATTGGGCAAATGGGTTCTGATTATGAGGGGGCACCAATCCCTTGGACATTTCCACCACCATCACTCCTTGCTTTCCGTCCCCCATTTGTGTTTTCCGGGCCGGCTTACTCTGCTGCTACTTGTCGCTCGGTTGGAATTTCGAAGCTCTTCTGTATTGAGTTGGGATTAGGGGAAGAGGGATGCCGGATAACAAAATATTTTTCTAGTGTTTTTTTTTTTTTTTTATGTTCCGGTTTCACCCCTCCAACTCATCAGCTGGATACTCGTTGTAACAAAAGACAAAACCCATGCCCATAGTACGGTTATCTTTATTTAAAAAAAAAAAAAAACTTTTTTTGCCTCCAACTTTAATGACATTTTTCCTGTGTTTCTTTCACTGTTTCTATTTTTTTTTTTTTGCAATGGCATCATTTTATTCTTTGTTTTCTTTCAAAACATACTAAATAACATTAAAATGTTAGATAAAAGAAATTTAGTGTTCAATAGTAAAAGTTTAAATGATGATAAATTTAAACTTTAAATATAAAAAAATATTAAAAGTAAACAAAAACTAAGGAGATATTTTGTGATCATATAAAAATTTTTGATAGTGTAATTCTTAGAATTTTTTACCAAAACAGTGTTATTTTGAAACTTTATTATCAGAATAGGGTTGTTCCTAACTTATTTACCAAATTAATGCCGTTTGAGAAATCGTCTTTTGAAAAGACGATTTTCATGTCTCTAACTAGGGCAAAACAATCGTGTTTCTGAATTGGGCAAACCAACAAACCGCATCTCTCTCAGATCTCTCAACAGCCATCGTCTACCCTCGTCTCCACTGGCCTCTACCTCTCTTCACCGACCATCGTGACATCTCTCAACCTCTCTTCACCTACCGTCGTCTCTCTCTATCTCTCAACCTCTCTTCACCGACTGTCACTGTTGCCATCACCGACGTTCGTGGATCATTCCGACGTTGACATCACTGACTTTTTCTCTCGTCTCCGGCACCGACCATTGCATCCAAGTCCTCTCTCTCATCACTTGTCTCTCTCGGCGCAGTAATCTCATCAGATCTGAGGTAAATGTTTTTTTTTTCAGATCTGTGTTTTTTTTTTTTTTTTAGATCTGTGTTTGTTTTTTTTTTTTTAGATCTTCCCCCCTTTATCTATACATAATCCTCATTTTCCAAGCACATTCAGTTTTTTTCCCCCCTTTTTTTATTAATGTCTTGAATGGACCAATTTGTGGTTTAGGTTATGCACTTATATACAGATATATATATATATATATATATGTATGGAGATAAATTGATTCTATATATATATATATATTCAGTGTGGACAAGAGGTGTGCAACACAGCAACCTAAAAAAACTTGAGACTATTGGCTGCAATAATACATGTTCAACATGAATGGATGTTGGGATGCCTGTTATGCGAATAGAAAGCTACATTTGAACCAGAATATCTAACCAATAAATGGCACTATTAACTTTTCACATGAACAAAAAGAAATTAGCACTCATTCTGTCACAATATAACCACAAGGAGAAGTTTTATTTATTTATTTATTTATTTATATTTTTTTTGGGGGGGGGTTGAAGTACACGTGTATTACACAAATTCGCATACAGAAAATTGGAGGAGTAGATAAATTTAGGGTTTTCTGAATGCCCAAAGCATAAATATATTTATATATTTTTTTGAGGACTTCATGGAATGAAACCTTTTTATGGTTTTATTTATTTTATTCTGTTTATTTGACATTACTCTCTTATGAGGACTCCTTATGTGGATTTCAAAAAAATGGAACCAATCTATTTCCATTGGAAATCAGTAATTGGAATTGATGTGGGTGCAATTGTGGAGGTAGAAACCAAACATATGGCTATATTTTTGAAGTAAAACATTTTACACTGTAGATATGTATCATTTAGTTGGATTTTAGTGTTAATTCTTTCTTAAGTTTCCATGTTTACTTCTACATCCAATCTCATCAAGCTTTATGATAGACTACACATCTTACTCTAATGGGAACCTTGGCGGTAGTACATTGACAGAAGAGTGTGAGGCTGATCATTTTATCCTCCCTTTGTTCATGGACAAAAATATTGTTTTTCCTAAGCTTCTAGTGCATAGAGACTGACTTGAATTGCTATGGATTAAGCCTACATTCACCAATCATTTAGGATTTTTACATTGGTTGGGGTCCTTTGGGTTGATGAATGGGTCATACACGTTACAAAGGCTACACTTGGCCTTACTCATCTCTAGGAAATTGTTTTGAGGCTTTTACCAGATTTTCTGTTATTGAAGGGTGGAAGACACCGTATCTGTATCTATTAAAGGCTTTGTATGTGTTTTTTTCCCTATTGTGTTGTATTGCAGATGATACCTGTAGCAGCAAACGACATAGCTTTCTCAATACATGCTGTTCTACTGACTGCATTCACCTTGTTCCAAATTACAATCTATGACGTAAGTATTTACTGCATTCACCTTGTTCCAAGTTACACTCTTGGAGTAAGTAGTTCAGTAATTTAGGATACCGTTTGGATAGCATTTTAAAAGTACCTTTTTTTTTTTGCACTGAAGAGCAAATATTGGTATATTTTTTGTTCTCAATGGACAAGGTGACTGATTCTATGGCACCACCCAGGAAGTACTTCAAATTTTGAGATCTCATGAATATTGACATATACATCCATATCGTTCTTGTGTTGATTGTCTTTTACAGCGTGGAAATCAAAAGGTTTCAAAGATTTCTATTGCAATCGTCATTGTTGCATGGTTATCTGCTGCAGTTTGTGTGTTCATAGCTTTGCCAAGACATTCCTAGCTTTGGCTAGTCTCCTGTTTTAAGTAAGATACTCTCTTATATTAATTTCAGTATGCCCATTCAGAAACCATCCCTCCCCCACTCAAAAAATAAAAGGAAAAAAAGAAAAAATGATAATGATAATAGTGATACCTTCTTGGTTACTATCAATCTGTGAGCCTTGGCATGAATTGTAACAATGGAAGACAAATTCTGCAAAATTTTTGCAAAGAATGATCACAAGCATGCGCCGCATTTCTTTCTAAATTGGTAGTTTGTTATAACCTGGTGAAACAAATAGTATAGATAACAAGCTTACCTTTTCTTTTAGACGCCTTGTGACTGCAACTTCCTTAATTTCTCATGTCATATCTCTTCATTTATCTAATCATCACAAAATGCAAAGTAGAATCTTGGTTTGGTTTTATTCGTTTATGTATTATTTAATAGTGTTTTAACCTGTAATTTGTTACCTTCTAATTTTCTATAATTCCAATCCTGTTACAGCACGTTGCAGGTTGTTATGACAGTTATCAAATATATTCCCCAGGTAATGATTGCCTAACATTTGTATTATTGCATATTGTTTAAGGAAATATTGGCCCTGTTTATTATTAAAATTTGATGTCTTTACATTTGCCATTGGATACATTGTAATTGTTCCAATGTTAGAGAAAGTCTCTATGGGTGCAGGCTTTATTTTATAGACACTCTAATCCACTATCTTATTATTATTATTTTTTGGGCACATAGAAACATAACCACTCCCTGTAGAGATTCCTTTGGGTTTGAACAGACTCTAGTATTCCACCTGCCTTCTCAAAAGAGGAGCCCTCATAACTCCATGAAGCATGGGTTTGTTTGGGATGGATAGCCTGCTTGCAACAAGAGATTAAAGAAGCCTCCTTTTGGCGTGACCGCTACTTACCTTTATTTATACATTCAATGGAATTAAAAACCAGCACCTATTGAGTTCTATTTACCCGTATAACCACATCAATACTGACCTATGACAACAGCTCACAGTTAGATACTAGATATCAATAACAAAATTAAGATAACAGTATGTCCAAATATCTACCCAGAAAAGCGCTGTTGAAATTGCAGACATTCTTTACATGTACTGCTGCCATAGTTACACCTTAAATTGTCATTTTAATTTTTTGTCAAGTCTAATTGGAAGTTGAGATATCATCTATATGAATATATCTATTTATTTAGTAAAAAAAGGTGTTATGAATTTTATTCTAAACATTGGAAATTTATTCACTACTTCAATTATTTGTATTCCATGTAGCACTGGAACTCATAAGCTGGTGGTGTAACATGGAGACATCTCCACCTTTCCCTTACTAAAATAAAACTGGTGTTATTCACTGAAAGCTACATTGCATTTTTTATAGATCAAGTACTAGAAAAGAAAATAATCATCAGTGTGATCTTCAATTACTTATCTTTGATCTCTCATGAGACAGGATCATTCTGAAACAAGGATAAGGATGCAAGCTTACTTGGTGGCTTCGCTCTTAAATTACTTGCATAAATTAACGCACCCTCTAAATTTTATGAAGAGAAACAATATCTTGTATCGGCAACTAAGATTGGCTGTCTTCATTTACTCTACTCATGAGATAATTGAATCAAAATTTTATTTCTGTAAATGCTTGACATTTTTTTATGGTTCATGCTTGACATTTTTTTATGGTTCATGCTTGACATTTCCACTGAATGTACTGCTTACTTCAATTGGCAAACTGTAGGACTTGTCCATAGTTTCCACCTCAGTGGCCAGCCTGGAAATATAACAAGGCTTCTCAGTTGTACAGATGAAGACCTAAAGCAATATAAAGGCCGTGATCTGGCTCCCACTCATTATGTTCCATCCATGAGCCGACATCCATTAACAGCGGATTGGTAATTCTACCTTCCTTACATTTTTCTTTCTTTTGCTTCTTGTGGACAAGCTTTGTTGGTCTCGTGGTGGTTTACTTCACTATTGACCTCTAATCATCTTGTTCCTCCTCTTCTTTGCTTTTTCCATCTAGGGATGTTCTAGAAATTTTATCATAGGTGCAAATAAATTTACTGCTTCTGTTGCTTCTCATAGAAACTATTTGAATATTTTGGACTTCCTCATCCCTTTCACATGCTCGATAGGGATCTGTTAAACATTATTTGTATGCACCATCCAGTTTGTGATGTCTCAATGCATACATGAAGAGGAAAACATGTATCAGTGATTCCATTGCAATCTGGTTTTAAAAAAGTTTGACAATATTTTGAGGTGTGCAATCCCCCCCCCCTCCCTCTCTTTTCTTCCACTTGCACTAGAAAAAAGTGAAGGTGGTCACAAAATAGATAGACCAAGATAAAAATTAGAAGGTGATAAAACCTCGGTTTTGCTTCTGCTACTTCAGGTATCCAGCAATCAATAAACCTGCTGCAGTCCTTCATTGGCTTAATCATGCAGATATTGACGCAGAGTTCATAGTAATTCTAGATGCCGACATGATCATGAGAGGACCAATTACACCATGGGAGTACAAAGCAGCACGTGGCCGGCCAGTTTCAACTCCCTATGAGTAAGAAATAGATTCATCACTCACTTTCATTTCTATTTATTCAGGTGCATGGGAAATTTCATGTATTTTAGGGTGTGGATGCATTATTTGTATGTTGTTGATGAAATTGTAGTTACGTCAGGGATTTTTTTGTAGTAACTTACTTCTCCATTTGTACATGGTAAGCTATCTTATTGGCTGTGAGAATGAGCTTGCAAAACTCCATACACGCCATCCTGAAGTTTGCGACAAGGTTGGCGGTGTAATTATAATGCATATAGATGATCTTCGGAAGTTTGCTCTACTATGGCTTCATAAAACAGAGGAGGTCCGTGCTGACACAGCTCATTATGCCAAAAATTTTACTGGAGATATTTATGAATCTAGGTGGATTAGTGAGATGTATGGCTACTCCTTTGGCGCAGCAGAGGTAATTAGTCTAGTCTGTAGTGAAGCAGTTCACCATCTAAATTGCGATTTCGGGTTATTCCATTCCAACTGGTAGGATTGTAGGGAGAGGACCAATACACATTCCAATGCATCCACATATTTCTTCACCATATCCTAATACAGTATTTTCAACATCCATTGCTATGTTTGTTCTCTACAAATCAAATGCATCCACAGATTTTTTCACAATATCCTAATACAGTATTTTCAACATCCATTGCTATGTTTGTTCTCTACAAATCCTGTGGGGTGGACTGTTAAAAATATGAGCTACTTTAATTGAGGTATATTGTAGTTTTAACAATGAAATTTTGTTCTGTTGCCTTTATTTGCTGCAGTTGAATTTGCGGCATCTTATAAACAGTGAGATATTGATATACCCTGAATCACTCGATTATTACTACTAATGGATGGACTCTTATGTAATGCTAAATTTCTGAATATCCAGACGCATCCAGACCTTAACAAGAGTGAGAGAAGACATTTGTGTCGAATTTTAGACTGCAAAAAGTTTTCTGTGGAAGCCTGCATGCATGCTGCTCAAAATGAGTTACTCCCACTAAGAGTGGTGGTCCAAGTCCTATTCTTTGGGCAAGCCAGAGTTGCCATGGCTGGTGGCCAAGTGACTGAGCTGCCTAACAACATCAAGACACTTCTTGCAACACATGATGACCCATCAAAGCCTAGCACCCATACAACTGTTCCAGCAGAGGATCAGTGGAGTGTCTCTCGCCTTAAATCACCAAAGTCGAAGCTTTCAACTTTAAGGATGAAGCTGGCTGAAGACAATGACTTGGACGAGAATTTTAAAGACGGGATTGGAAAATCCTCGAAAGTTAAGGCTATTTGTGCTCTTCCTACTCGACTCAAAGGGATGTTCAGTAACTTGTGGTCCATCAATAGAAGTGCAAGTGAAAAGAATTGATAGAATTTTGTCACAGTATCTGTTTGGGGACAGTAACTTGGAATGTAATCATGCTCTTTTTTGTTTCTTTTAATTTCAATTGCGAAATGGCATGTAATCTTTAGGGAAAAAAATATTGTGCATTATTGGTGTAATCTATGTGAATAAAAATTATTGTGCATTATTGGTGTAATCATTAATTTATTCTTGCTTCTCCTTATGTACAATGTCATAACTTTTATTAATCCATTATATAAAAATTATAGCTACTACATAAGATGATATTTCATAATCTTTCTTCTTCAGGTCCTTTACATAATTTAAAAATTCCCCCTAGGCTCATGGCTGAATCATAAATGTTATGGATTGTGTTGCTACTTTGCATATTATAAATGGAGATTCATTGATCTTATAAGCCATTTGAGGCTACAAAAAAGAATACAAGAAATTAGGTCGCAACTATATGTTTGAACAAAGATTGAGAATTTAAAAATAAATTTGCAAAAAAAAAATAAAAAAATAAAAAAAATAAAAGCGTTTTTTGAAAAGATGTTTTTAAAAGCGTTTTTATGTGCAGATTAATTAGGAAATCAAGTGTAGATATGTCATCTAAATTCATCAAATTTTTTGAAAGATAAAAAAAAAAAAAAAAATTGGTTAGAAAGCGTCTTTTGAAAAGACGCTTTTGAAAGCGTGTTTCCAAAACACGCTTTCAACCAAAAATGGCAAAAAAATAAAGCGTCTTTTGGAAAGACGCTTTTGAAAGCGTGTTTTCAAAACACGCTTTCAAGCCAATTTTGCCAAAAAAAAACGAAAAAAAATAAAAATAAAGCGTCTTTTGGAAAGACGCTTTTGAAAGCGTGTTTCCAAAACACGCTTTCAAGCCAATTTTGCCAAAAAAAAACGAAAAAAAATAAAAATAAAGCGTCTTTTGGAAAGACGATTTCAAAATCGTCTTTCCAAAAGACGATTTTAGAAACAACCCTATTTTGGTAAATAAGTTCAGAATGGCATTATTTTGGAAAATAAGTTTTTTTTTCACCCTAGTTTAGGATTTAACTCGTAATTCTTAATTTTAATTTTTTTAAAATCAAGAATAAAATATAAAAAAATTTAAAAATTTAGAAGGTCATTATCATTACCAAACTAATAAATCTTGACATGGTTAATTTAAATATATTATTTTTGTACACATAAATGTATTTATATATATATTGACATTAACTAATTTATATAAAAAAAAAATCCATTAAATATGTTTTAGATTTTTTTTAAAAAGTGATGAGATAATAAATTTATTTGATTACAACTAGATTCTTATCACTAGACTCTCGTATTTGTCCTTTCCTTTTAATTTCCATTTTTCTTTGATTATCTACATTTAGTAAGAGATCTGACACTTAAATTTGATGAGGTGGTGTCGTGAGCATATAAATGCCCCATTTTTACGAATTTTTTTCTAAAATACGGTAGTTTGGAAAGTTATTTTCCAGTTTAGGGTGGTTTCAAAGTTATTTACCAGAATAGTGTTGCTTTGAGAAAACGTCGACGTTTTCTATTTTGCTATATTCAAACAGAGAGTTACGGGTGGGTCAAACATCTTTACCAAAATTGGTCTCTTAGTTTTCTTCTCAGTTGTCTCTCGGTTTGCATCTCTCCGACGTCGCCGACGATCTCTCTCCGACGTTGCCGACGCTCTTTGTCATCTCCTGTCATCTCCGCATCTCTCTCATTTCTTATCTGAAGCTATACCCTTCATGGGACACGATCTCTCTCTCCGTCTCTAGTTCGAGTTCTGAAGATTTTACACTCGTGCAAGTGTCTCCTAAGATTTCACAGTGGTGGTCTTTCTCAAGCTCTCTCTGGTATATATTGGTTTGCATTATCTGCATTATATAAGGTAATTCCTTTCTCCCTAAAAAAAAAAAAAAAGGGTTTTTCTCTCCCATAAAAATTAGGGTTTATTTTTATTATTGTGTATAAAAATTAGGGCTTTGCTCTCTCTGGTTTATTTTTATTATTGTGTATATTTCAAAATTTTTATTATTGTGGATATCTCAAATTCCAGTGAAGTGATATCAGACCATTTTCTTTGTGAAAAGTGATTGTTATTATTGTGTATTTTTTTTTTTTTTTTTTGTTTATTTTGAAAGATGGAACATTGTCAACTTTGGATTTGAGTTGAATTTGTGAGGTATGGAAATCAATAAAGCACCTTTTTGGTGCCTGCTGTTTCCACTACTTTGGATGAATTTTGGTTTGTTTGAAGTCATTGTTTGAAGGGTATGAGTGCTGGTCATTATGACTGAACTGTTACATGGAATCCATGCTACGGACTGTATAGAGTTTATTAGATTAAATTTTGTTCAACGCAGTATCATTCTAGAGTAGGCTAAAAAATCAATGGCATGCCTGCTGCGTGTACCAGAGCCCCCTTGTGGCAAATGGGTGTCCAGGAATATGAAAGATGGTGAAAATATGGGTATTCATAGATTATGTTGACTCATTCAGAGTTTGAGTTTCAGTTTTGCAGTTTGAAAATTTGAGAGATTGTGATAAATGGGTGTCTTGGGAATTTGATTTGCATTTTATAGAAATTTTGTGAGATTTTGGAAAATGGGTGCTCAATTATCTTCCTTAGTTGCATTCTGTTTTCTACTTTTTCTGTAACCAACATTATAATTTTGCTACAGTGGTGATACTCAACTCTGCACTTGTTTGGTAGAATTTTAATTTCTTTAAAATGGCATGAACCTTTTATGTGATTTTTTATGATCAAATATTTTTGAGTTTTCATCTGTGAGTTTTCATCTTCTTCCATATGAAGTTTAGACTGGTATGGTCGGTCATAGTGATTAAAATAAGATCTCACTTGTTAGATAGATTACATATCTCAGTAAAATAAGAATTTGTTATGATTAAATAAATTTGGTGTTTACCGAAATAAAATTGTATATTTCTCATTTTAGAAGAACTTTGTTTTACCAAAAAAAAAGAAGAAATGAAATTAAAATGAAAGGTTAAATAAAATCTTAAAGTTGAAACTAGGAATTTTGTCCAGAAATTGGAAAGTTTATACAGAAAAATTATCAACTGATTACAAAAGTAAAAAAAAAAATCCTGAATCATTTTTTGGAAATTGGCTAAGAAATATTAAAAAACTTGTAATCTATAGTTGGGAAAATGATCAAATTTAAATACCTTAATCTAGAATAAAGAATCATCACCACACATTCTGTGCTAGCGATGAGGTTGATTTTAATTACTGTACATTGAAACACTAAAATTATAATAAAAAAATGTTATTTTCTCTGGGACAATGCTTCTTTAGGGTTATAGACATTTTTTGCTCCGTTAAGCGGCCAAGAAAAGGTAGGAACATAATAGAAAATACCCAAGAAAACAAGACCCCAACTAAACTGCCCAAAGCAGCTACTTTTTTGTTTCCATAAAACCAATAAATAAATAAATTACAACTTATTCAAAATTTTTAGTGTTTCTTAAAACTGAGGAAGATGGGAAGGCCATATGGGAATGGACTCTGGCTGATTCGTGAACTATAGTTAAGAAGATAAAAGTGTGAGTATTAAGAGTTAAGGGATGTTATGTGATTATGACATTATATTTCACAGGGTACACCATATAACTTTGTATTTTATATTTTATATGTGACAATTTTGTTTGAGTGATGCGAGTATCTATTAATTTTTTTTTTAATTGATATTGATTGATTTTTTACTACAACACATTAATAATAATTAAGTTGCCTCTCCCTTGTCGTTATATTAAAAAAATTATATATGATCATGATGAGCTTGTATAATTTTTTATTTCAAATATAATTTAGATGTATATCACGTCCTAAATTAATCATGTCAAAAAAAACTCATCCTATCCAAAACAAAGGTGATTAGATGGTGGAAGTGACAAAAAAAAAAATCATAATTATACTCATTTAACATATATATATATATATATAGAGATAGATAAATAGATTATATTGTGAATGTAAGATGAGACAAAGAAAAAAATAGATAGATAGATAAATAGATTATATCATGAAAGTGAGATGAGACAAAGAAAAAGAGTTGAATAAGGTGGCATTTGTAATTATTGTGTTTGCTATAAATTGAGAAAGATGAAAAGGTGTTTATAAATGTAACGAATTCAAAAATTATAGTTAAAAAGATTAAAATTTAAAAAATGTTATATGAATATAACATTATATTTAATAAGGTATAACATATAACTTTGCATTTTATATTTTATAGATAGATAATTATATAAGATCATAGATAAGTTTATATATAAATTTCAATCCAAAAATGATTTAAATACATGTCACATGTTGAATCAATAATGTCCAAAAGAATAAATAAAAAGAAACAAAAGAAAAAAAAAACACCTCATCCTATCCCTAACAGAGGTGGGGGAAATGTTGGAAGTGACAAAAGGCAATGCATAATGTGATATTAATTAGTAAGGCGAGCAATTTCCACCGTTCATCTAGGTAGGGGACTTGATTTATGCAGATTGCTGATCACCAATATTAATATCACTTGTACATCTAGGTAGGGGACTTGATTTTTTGTAATTTGGAGATCCAGATTGCAAGGCCTTTGGTAGAAATGAAGGTGCATAATTCGTACAATGGTTTTATTATTCAAAAAATTATTTTTAAATTTTGATGGCTTGTATTTATTTTTTGAAGGTTAGCAATGGCTGGAACATCAATACCTATATTATGTTATTGGGGAGGAAATATTTGTTACGGGGAAGAAGGTAGTATGTGGTATGATAATCGGCCTCGACGAAGCATTATGTTGAGGAAAGGAACAAGTTATAATGAACTTTTGGTGAAGATGTATAGTATAATGAAGTTGGATATCACACAAGTCCACCTGAAGATGACTTGTCGATTTCCATTCGAGCATAACAAATACATTCCATTAGAAGTCGTTGATGATGAGACAGTGGATTCAATGATTGAAGTTATTCTAAGCAATCCCACATTATATAGCATCGACTTGTATATGGAGACAGAGGATGTGCAACATCCTTGTGGTGTATCTCAACCGGTGGAGATTGAGCACGGTCCTTTTACTCGACTGCTCACACAAGATAGTGATTGCCAAATTGGTGAAGTTGTCCCCATGATACATCAAAGTTTCAGTCCTATGTTGGTGGCTGAGACATGTCATACAGAACATGTGGAGTCTCACTTTCCTAATATTGCAACTATTGTGAACATTGTTCAGGGTGAGGACATTTGCAACAATTCCATGGATAGAAGTAATCTCCCCAATGCATCATCATCATCAGAAGAAGATGATGATATGTTACAATCGGGTGATGAGGATGGAATGGATGAAGCCGATGAGCATTGCATTCGTTTGCATGAGGCCGATTCTCCATTTTTTTCAAATGTCAATTTTACTGATGATGTTGGTGGGAGCAGTTCATCCCATTTGCACCGTCCTTACATTTGGGATCCAACAACAAACGAGTTGGGCAAAGGTCTTGAATTTAATGACAAGGAAAAATTAATACAAGCTGTGAAAGAATTTTCAATTAGATGTCATAATCAGTATGAGGTGATT
Source organism: Nyssa sinensis (assembly GCA_008638375.1). Lineage (NCBI taxonomy): Eukaryota > Viridiplantae > Streptophyta > Magnoliopsida > Cornales > Nyssaceae > Nyssa > Nyssa sinensis. The sequence continues at coordinate 37,283,734 of CM018037.1, read as the reverse complement.
GAAAGCAGAAAGGATCTTTGGGCTGTGAGATGTAAAGTTCATGAAATGTGTAAATGGAGATTGCGTGCTATAAAAAGTAGGAAGACTGGCAGATTTCAAATCACAAAATATGAGGGGCCACACACTTGTTTAAATCGTGCTATGAACAGAGATCATGTGCAGTTAGATTCTAAGTTAATTGCAACTGAAATACAAGGTGCAGTGAGGGTTGATCCGGCTTTAAAGATAGATCTAATTGTCGAGCAAATGAGAGAAAAGTACAGTTACACGATCTCCTACAGGAAAGCTTGGATTGCAAAGCAGAAAGCAATTTTCATGATATTTGGGGATTGGGAGACATCCTACAGATTGTTGCCAAAGTTTATGGGAGCACTTGTGAAGTATAATCCAGGCACAATTGTTGAATGGTTGCATCGTAGCAGTAGCAACTCAGACGTGGTGGTTTTCGGCAGATTGTTTTGGGCATTTAATGCATCAATTCAAGGATTTTTGCATTGTCGACCAGTTATCAGTATTGATGCCACACATTTGTATGAAAAATACAAGGGAAAGTTGTTAATTGCAATGGGGACTGATGCTAACAATCAAATATTTCCTCTCGCATTTGCAATTGTTGAAGAGGAGAGTTACAACAGTTGGCGATGGTTCCAATATTTGTTAAGGTTGCATGTTGTGGGGAGGAGGGAAGATATTTGTTTGATATCTGATCGGCATAAAGGTATACTTGCAGCAGTGAAAGATGCAAATTCTGGATGGCAACAGCCATTAGCATATCATAGATTTTGCTTGAGGCATGTTCGTAGCAATTTTAATAGCAAGTTCAAAGATGCCCATCTAAAGACGCTTGTTTGGGCAGCTGGAAGTGCACATCAGATACGCAAATACAATTCTATCATGCAAGAAATTAAAAGCCTCAACCAAAAGGCATACGATTGGTTGAATGAAATACCTGCAGAACAATGGACAGTTGCACATGATGGAGATCGAAGATATGGACATTTGACCACTAACATCTCTGAGGTTTTTAATGGTGTCTTGAAAGGTGCAAGGAATTTGCCAATATTTGCATGTGTACAACTGATTTTTTATCGTTTGGTGAAGTATTTTTATGCCAGGAGAGGTTTTGGGCAAGAAGCTATATCTGAAGGTTGCATATATACCCCTTTTGCCGTTACAAAGATTATGCGTTACCAATCAAAGATTGGTGGACACATGATCACAGACTTCAACATGTGCTCTGGCGAGGCATCAGTTATGACAAGGAGGGGTCACTCACATGCAGTATTGACACGTGATAGTGCATGTTCATGTGGAAAATGGGTCATCTACAAAATGCCATGTTCTCACGCCTTGGCTGTATTTGCACAGGCTTCTGTTGATGGATGGAATTATATTAATGAATGTTATAAGTTGACACAACACATGGCTATATATGCACCTGAGTTTCATCCTCTTCACCATGAGGATTATTGGGACGAGCCCATTGGTCCAACTTTGTATCCTGATCTTACTATGAAAAGATTGAAGGGTCGTCCACAATCGACACGAATTCGAAATGAGATGGACATAGGGGAAGGTCGTACGTCAAAACGATGTGGGTATTGTAAGGTTAGGGGACATGATAAAAGATCTTGTCCAGCTAGAAATCAGCAACCCACGGGGAACTAACTCAGCTACTCAAGTAGAAGACTGGCCGATTTTTTGTCTTTGTTATCTTTCTTTTTTTTTGTTAATGATATGGCAGAAATTATGTATGTTTTTGTACTAGTTATGGGAATTTCTTATCATTTGAATTATGTCATTTCATAATTTCATCATCTCTTGTACTAGCTTTCTTTTTATATATCATGGACTTTATAATGATTTTGCTTCGAGTGTGCAAAAATTTGACGTATGGGTAGTGTTTTCATCATAATTTCAGTTTTACATGGACTTTTTGAGTGATTCAAAATGGTATCAAACTAGACTTAATAAGGAACATTTTGGCACAAATTTCATTACATTTGGATCTATAGATTAAGAGAAACATCAATCTGAATCAAAGGGTTAGGCGCAGCATTTTTTCTGAAGTTAAAGTTTGCTCTAGGTGAACAGTAACTTTCAATGTTACTGTTCATTTTTAGCTACTGGTTTGTGATTTTACTGTTCATCCAAAATTTTTTTTTTCTTTTTCTTTAGTGGCTGATTATCTGTAACTTTGCTTTATTCCATTTTAAAATATTCATTCCTGCTTTGGTTAATAAAACTCTTCAACTTATCTCAATATATTTATGAAAGTGAAGACTTGACCCCTACAAAAGTTCATTCCTTGTTCAGCTAGGTACATTTAACTACTAGCATAACACTCATAATTGCAAAGGAAACATAATAAATCAAATCCACTCTTAAATAATTACCTAGACCTGTTCTCAAATAAGAAATGCATTACACAGTATAAGGTACTGAACTTTTCAGGAATATAAGAAACATTTCAGACACAAATTGACAAACAGAAATTTTTGAACTTCGGAAATCGAATATTTCTGGAACTCTCCTGAACTGCAACCAAGATCTGTGAGGAATTATTTAGTTTTGCCATGTAAGTTTCCTAAATGGTCTTAATTACTTACCTCCATCAAGTTCAGTCACTCTACTTGTGTACCTTTTGATCAAAATATTAACCAAGGTTTAAATCATAGATAAATTGGCCATTTTAATTCCTTCAAGCCAACAACAATACCAACAACAGTAAAAGCAAAACAGAGTAATCAAAGGTCAATAATATTTCAGAAACCAACAGGTCAGTGATACATACAGAAAGCTCCTTCAGATTTCTAACCAGAATCAATCAGGTTCCTCATGCAGTTTGCCACTTTTGCTTCCTAACTTATTATAATCCAATGTATGTGATTTTTTTTTTGGTGGGGGGGCTGGGGGGCAGAACTTAAAATCCTAATAGAGATCTATATGTAAAATGATTATTAATCCGGAATTAAATAAAAACTCTAATCAAATTTATTTAAGAGTGGAATGATAATTATTTTTAACAACTATGCTTTCACAAGCTTCTGCAGATTCATTCTAGCAGACTATCTATTTGATAAACTGACAACTGTGTTGCACCATTGATCAAGAGGTATATGAGAAAAAAAGGAAGACATGCACCATTGATCTGGTTTTAGCTACTGGTTTTAATTTTTGCTCCAGGTGAACAGTAACTTCCAAAGTTACTGTTCATATTTAGCTACTGGATTCTAAGTTACTGTTCATTTGAAATTTTTTTTTTTTTTTGTGGTTGTTTGTTCTTTTAATATACATGGAATGAGGGATCAATTCTGCTTGTTCTGTTTAAAGGGACTTTATAGAGGTAGAACAAAAAATCAGCTTTGGTCTAGTTTTAGTAAACATGAAAATCAGTTACTTTGATTTGCATTGGTGGTGGTTGTTATTATAATTTTAAATTTTGGGTCCAATATATTTTTATATTAGATTATTCTTGATCAAATTTTGTTGCTATCTTAGAATATATGAATTGCAACCCTGAGATTTACCACACCATTGTAAAATCAAACCATTAAATTAAGCTTGGGAAGTTTGATAAATAAGTTTTTGTATCATAGAAATAAATGCCTCTGTCATAGCTGATCTTAATTGGTATTTGTTATAATATGCAAGCAAATTGCTATATTTAGCCATCTGGATTTTTTTTAAAATTTATTAAATGCATCAAATTGTGTTGGTTACCAATCTGATTGAAGTAATTTACAGCCTCTGCCATAGCTGATCTTACAGTACATCAAATGGTACCAATCTGATTTTAAATTTATTAAATGCATCAGATTTGTTTTTTTTTTTTTTGTAGCAGCTGATTATGTGAAACAGTCAAATATTTGGTGGGCGTAGATAGAATGTTTGGGAAATTTCTAATTTCTTTGCACTTGTTATAATTTTTCTGATTATTTGTATGGAAGAGTCTAACTTCTAATTACTTGTTAGGATGTGTTTGGTTCAAAAAAACAACTAAAATGATACAAATCAGCACATAAATTGACTAACATACTGGATCTCTTGGATACAAATCAGCACATAATGTGTAGATGCCCCAATACTTCATGATCACTTGGATCTCTAGACTATCGACCAAGAACTGATTAAATCTGATTCCCTGTAAATGGCAGTATGTTGAATGGTAAGACTGAGGTCCATTGGAAGGTAATTAATCAGTATTATTAAATTATAATATTCTCTCTCCAATTGAGTTTTTTAGAAAAACAAAAACAGCCCTTTTTTTTTTTTATAGGTAACAAAAACACAGATTGTGCCTGGAGGAGTTTGCCATGCTCATCAGAAAATTAAGTGACCTGCATAGTGTTTGGCCATGTCTGAAAATGACTTGTTTCAAATGTTATTTTTGAAAGTGCTTTAAATAAGCATATGATGTTGCAGGTCGTAGGCCCCTATATGTCATATACTTCTTGTTATGTCACTTCATTCGCTGTTTTGAATCCAATAATAGATCGTCCAATGGTAGAACTTAATTATTTTACTTTTCATGTATGCTTACTTTTTTACAAGTGTAATTGATGACATGTTAAATCAAGGTTTTTAAGTTGCTAACTTTTTATCTCATTTGTCATTTATAATTTATTAATAACAGATGGAGACCGTTCATAGGGAGGTTGTAGATCCTGGGCCAATAGATGGATCTGTACTTTACATGCAATCTACCCATAGATCTAGTCCAATATGGGAGGGGCAGGTTTGAATGTCTTATCTGATTACTTAAAATTTTATAAAAATTGACTGAAATCCATGCTTTTTATCTCACTTATAAAACTTGTATTTACTTGTGCATTTTAATGGCAGGATCTCGGAGTGTTTCATTGTCGTAGGAGCGACAACTTACTGCGACGACCTCGCCAACTAGACGAGCGCATAAAGAGATACTTACTCCAGGCTGGATTTTATGGAGCCTATCGAGTTGGATTTATCCAACTTGACTGGGCTCTAATTACAGCACTTATTGAGAGATGACGTGTGGAAACCCACACATTCCATCTGCCAATGGGAGAGTGTACCATCACGTTGCAAGATGTGGCAATATTGTTAGGTTTGCCAATAGATGGGGCACCTGTCACAGGACGTGATGTTGCCTCTGCGGTGCCCATGTGTCAGCAACTTTGCCGTGAGTTGCTAGGGATTACACCAGCTCAGTCTGATCTTGATGGATCACGACTGAAGCTTAGATGGCTTGTTAATCATTTTAGAGAGTTACCCGAGCCTGCTGACGACGATATTATACGTCAACATGCTAGGGCTTACATCTTGATGCTTATTGGAGGTTCTTTATTCGCAGATAAGTCAAGGAAGAAAGTAAAATTGATGTATCTTAATTTGCTTAGGGATTTAGAAAATGTAGGGAGCTTTAGTTGGGGGAGTGCCATCCTCGCATGTCTTTATCGTGAGATGTGTCGAGCTACTAGGCCTAGTGCATCTGAGATAGGTGGCCCACTTATTTTATTGCAGGTAGTAAATTACATTTTAAATCTATTATAATTGTCTATTATATTAGATTGTTACTAACACATTTTAAATCTATTTTGACAGTTATGGGCATGGGAAAGGCTGACACACATCAGACCTGATAGACAGCTCCCTCGGGAGAATGAGGAGGAGTCATTGCCTTTAGGGCATAAGTGGCGAGCCACATTATCTGTTAGGCAGACACCAACACATGTACTTCGCCATTATAGGGACCAGCTTGACCAAATGCAAGATCACCAGGTTTGTTACATGTTTATAAATGCTTATTATTATATGCTTATAAATGATTATTATTACATGTAAAAATTAAGTTTACCCATTCTATCATTTACTTAACCTTGAATAATTTTTTTATTGGTTTATAGATGGCATGGCAATCCTATACAGACGATGTTATCGCGACATTACCTACATATTGCCTTGTTGGGAAGGATATATGGTTGACTGTATCACCACTCATTTGTTTTGAGGTTGTTGAGTGGCACTTCCCAGATCGGGTCATGCGTCAGTTCGGACTTCGCCAGGGGATACCATTGCCACGCGATACAAGTGTCGAGCTTCACGCTACTGATCGACGAGGGAGGGCACTCTATCAGTGGGACGTTGTGCATCAGCCATATATTGATCTATGGAGTCATCGTCGTGATCACATTGTATCTGCCGAGCCGCTGGATCACCCACTTCGGTATATGGATCCCTATATGGTGTGGTATCGACGAATTACTCGTCGCTTGGTTGGGCCACCGGATATTAGGCCATTGGTTGGATTTCAACCCATTGGTAGTATTATGGAGATGCTGGTATAAGTTTGTTTGATGTGTTATGTTTAATTATATTACATTTTTATATTCAACACATACTTTTAATTGTTAATATTACTTGCAGTCAAGTACCCTTACCAAAATACATATGAAGGCTGACGAGGGTTATGGCGATCGAGTTGAATCACACCAAGCCTTTGCTGATATCAAGGCACTTAGTTATTCTGCCTTAGAAGGAATTCAGGCCCATCAGTGTATTGGCTCCGAGGAAATCCCATGTGATTCAGTCCCGTCGCAGTCGGCCTCAGTGCCTCATGGGCGACCTCATGCCATTGTTAATGTATATCAGAGACGTCATCGTAGGGACATTTCCACTCCGGCTGCCCCTTCATCATCAGTAGCAACTCCATCCTCCTCCACTAGAACGCCCATCCATGATGATTATGCAATTGGCATACCTATGCACACAGAAGCAATTGAGATAGGTGGGATGGGTGATGACATGGGCAATGAGGGGTTGACAGAGGCTCACGACGATGGAGATGACGTAGGTGGTATGGGTGAAGATATGGATTGGGGATTTCATCTTGATGCCATACCACGACGCACACGTACTCATCGTACTCGTCGTCAATTTGAAGTAGGTGGTCCTTCTCAAGTCACACAAGTTGAGCAACAACTTGAACGCCCACGTAGAAGGCCAGTTCGTCAAAGGAGACAACCTGGATGTGGGACTTAAATTTATGAGGTAGTTCATTTTCTTGTTTGAATCAAATATATTGAGTTAGAACTTACGTGTGCCCAACTAGAGCTTCGTTTTTTCTTTGCTTTTTAATTCACATCCATAGAAAGTATGCATCTGCCTAGCTTTAAGCCACCTACCATTTTAATTCTTCATTTCAATTCAATGGTGCCATTTGCTCTTATGTTTCATCAAATTGACGTTTTCCATTTGTTATATTGCAGAATATTGAAAATATGACTTGATTTGTTTTTTCTTTTCTAGCAAACTTTGTAACGGTGTGATCACTCTGTGAAAGCTATCAGCTGGTAACTTTGGAGTTCTCAAAATGTCAAGTGGGCTTCGGCTTGAATCTCTCGTAGATCGTATGCAATCCTTAAACCTCATCTAATATAAGGCACATCACACATGGTGTATTTACAGTGAGCTCTGTGAGCTCTGTGCTGATCAATTGTTAAGGCACATCACACATGGTGTATTTACAGTGAGAATATAATGACAGTTCATTATTCTAGGTATATGAAGTTGACCATATTAATCCAACACTGCATGGCATTGCAATTTGGGGCACTTAATATTTGTTATATCTGTTGCACTGTCTTGGTAATGCGTATTTTAGTGGTTGTGTTCAAACCACTTCATGATAGAGGTATTTTGCATTTGACTCAACTGGATTTCTGTTCTGCTTTACCTTTGTTGTCTTTTTCTGGACTAGAATGTCTGCTGATTCATTCAGTTTCTTGCCTCTATGATTCTTAATATGTGGCGCTTATGTATTTCTTGATCACATTCTAGGGCTTTGCCCTAAATTGATTCTACTTAGTTTGATTTGGCATTGTCAGAGATGGGAAATTCCCTTATGACTGTTCTTAGGTATTCATTGAGGAGGCTTAAACCAATTGATATTTTTTTACATTCTGGAACACTGTTCTCCTTGTCATCTAAAGCCATTTGAGAAAACTTTCCCCTTGGAATATATTCATAACTTTGAATCATCAAGTGTTTTTTTTTCAAGTTTAGCACTAGAAAGTAATTGCTTATGTGGGGGAATAATGTTCACCCATCTGTTATTCATCATCCCTTTATTAATTTTTGCTATGTGACAGGCTTTGAGGGGTCCTCTGGTAATGATGAGAGAAGAGAAAGAAAATCCGATTTTGAAAACTCAGAGGATCAGAGAAGGACAAGAATTGGATCGCTGAAAAAGAAAGCTATAAATGCATTTACCAAGTTCAAACATTCACTCAAGAGAAAGAGCAGTAGAAGAAAGAGTGATGTTAGAGTTAGCTCTGTCTCAATTGAAGATGTTCGGGATGCTGAGGAGCTACAGGCGGTTGATGCATTTCGACAGACATTGATATTGGACGAATTGTTACCTGAAAAACATGATGACTATCATATGATGTTAAGGTACTCTATCCCTTCATTGTTCTACTTATATGCAAACAAGCTTGGTGCATGTTATTGATCAAATGTGTCCTTTAATTGTCACTTCTGTTGGTGATTATATATATATATATATATATGTTTTATGTAGTAGTTAGTAAATTTATTTTGAAACTTGTGCCCCCCGTGATGACTGACTTCACTGCTAAGGGGATATATGCAATTGTGTGGGAAGTTGGCATATACTGATGCTAAAATTATTGTGTATTGTTACTTTCCTCGTAACTTTCCTCTGTATTTACCAATTAAGGGAAGCTTTGAAAATCTGGAGGCCATACGGAGCGCTGGAGTAAAGGTCTGTTTTTCAAACGGTTAAATGCTTTTTCGTAAGGATTCCCTTAATTTGTGCCTCTAACACTGTCTAAGAATGCAGTGCCCTCTGTTATGCAAAGAATTCATAATAGAAGCATGGCAAATCTACTATGCTCGAACTAAAGGTGCAGATGCAATTCTATTAATTGCTGCTGTTCTGCCAGATATTGACATCAGATATATGACAAAGATTTGCAAGATACTTGGGTTGACAGCACTTGTTGAGGTTTGAATACTGCTTTCTTCATTGTTTTTCTCTTAATTATTGGTTGAACTGGGAATATTTGAGCCTCTCTTTTGCTTTAATTCCTTCAAACACGATTATTTTGTTAGATCTTAAAGGCCTGTGGTTAAACTTTGACTCTTTAACTGGTCTTGAATATGGATTTTTTTCCTCTACACATAGACCAGCAAACTTATTTATAGTTAATTCAGGTTGTTGACGAAGTTGCTCTTTTGTATCAGTTTTTAAATTCATCTCTATCTTATACCAGTAAATTTGTTTTAACGACAAAATTGACTTTTTCCAGAGACATGACATTTGTTTTTATTTTTATATATGTGTATGTATATATTACTTTTTGGCCATTTCTAAATCTTGTTCTAGAACAAGTTAAATCAAGGTTGTCATATTTCTAAACTCGTGTAGGGGTTCTAAAACCTTTTTAATGCATGAGATGTTTGCAAATTTATTCTTCAAATTTGAAATTGTATATTATTAAGTCATTATGATGTGGGACTTAAAAAAAAACATGAATTCCTTTCAAGGTTAGAAGTTTAAGATGTTTAAAGTTAGAAATCCTGACAACTATGCTTTTTGTATCAGTTACATGGGCACTATAACTGGCATAAGTGACTTGGATCATGTTCGGTGGGCAAACTCACATTGGCGCTCAGTGAAGGTTTGTTGAGTGCACTAATTTTGCTGATTTATCTCTTTATTTTGTATATAGTTGATATATAACTATTTAGATACTTTCAAGTTCATATCAACGTGATGGTTCTTTAAATGAATAAATCACATCATAATGAACTTCAACTTGGTTAATGCAAGTTGGCTGGGATGAGTCTACGGCTGGGGAAAGGCAGCCAAGAGTGTCCCTATGGGAGACTGAACCATTAACGACATTTCCCATGTATCCCTCCCCATTCCCCCTCAAACTCAAGCGACCATGGCCACCTGGATTACCCTCTTTCAATGGTAATACTTATCTATTACATATTTTAGGGATGGAAAATGCAGTATATCTTATTACATCCTATCCTGATCCTTTTTTTAAAATAGAAAACTATCAAAATATAATCTCAAATTTTTAATTTACACAGTCTTATGGATTGCAAGTTTGCATTTAGGATTGAATTTATGAATTCAAATTTTGTATTTTAATCTTTATTCTTTGTCGCACTTAGGGATCAGGGATGATGATCTGGGTATGAATTCTCCACTTATGTGCATTCAGGATATGAGGGTTGTTGATCCTTCCAAACAGGCACCTCCATCCCTTCTGCAATTCCAGCAACCACAAAGTGTCCCCAACAGGCCTGCTGGTCCAGTGGCAGGCCAAATGTTGCAGCAGTCTCAGCCTCAACCTGCTTTTATTCAAAGTGTTGAAGAGTCCCAGGTCCAGGTTCAGCATCAGCCTCATCTTCTTCAGCAACAATTGCAGCACCAGCACTCATTCACTAATCAACAGCAGCAGCAGGCAGCAGCATCGCAGCAGCAGCAGCAGCAAATGCTTGATCATCAGCACGTTTCAAGTGTTGTCTCTGCCCTGTCTCAGTTTGCTTCAAGCTCTCAAGCCCAGTCACCATCATTGCAAGCCATCTCAGTTTGCTTGTATTTCTGATTGAATTTGTATGTAATTATTTTCATCTACATGCACTTGTAGTAGTCAAATGAGCTGTATAGATGCTTCTTTTATTCAATGAAATGTATGTTTCATTAGATCTAATGTCCTCTCTCCTTCTCAAGTATCAGATTCTGAATTCTCGTAACTAATCTAATGTTAAGTCAATTTTGAACTGGCACTTAATTTTCAAGTCTTCATATGCCTTTCGTTTAAATGTTTCTGCTGGACAGTGGTTACCAGGGCAAAACAGTGATATTTGAATTGCACTTCCTTTCATCAACGGCAAAACAGTGAGCATTTTCATATTGATGAATTTTGTATTGATTCTATACATATGGATTATTCTATAAAGTGGTGTTTCCATATATTCCAACAATAGCAGAAGCTGTAGCTGAACAATGGCAAAAGTTTAAAAAAAAAAAAAAAAAAATGCTTTGGAAAACGTCTTTCCAAAAGACGTTTTTCAAAGCGTCTTTTGAAAAGACGTTTTCCAAGCGTTTTTTCACTCTTTTCACAAAACACTTAAACGCGTCTTTTGAAAAAACGCTTTAGAAAGCGTCTTTTCAAAAGACGCTTTGTAAAGCGTCTTTTTAAAAGACGCTTTCTAAAGCGTTTTTTCAAAAGACGCTTTACAAAGCGTCTTTTGGAAAGACGTTTTTTATGTAAATTTCGCTTCCAAGAATTGTGAAATCGTCTGTAAAAAAAAATATTTTTACACCGAAAACGTCTTTTCAAAAGACGTTTTTCAAACAACACTACTTTGGTAATTAAGTTTAAAACAACGCTAGAATGGAAAATAAGTTTTTTTTTAACGTTAGTTGAGGATTTAACTCCCATTTTTACTATCTATGTGGAGTGCTATGGGATATTGAGAGAGCGCCAATAGCCCTGCAATAATTTTCCATTTGTACAAACGGACAGTCTGAAATCTGACGCGGGCTATTTTTGTAAATTCAACGTGGAGCAAGGAGCCCCACTTCAACCACCATAGTTTTTTAATTTCTACTCCGCCGCTATACCTGCAACCGGCCCCGGCGAGGGTTAGGGTTTTGTAAGATCTGGGTGTCGTTTAACTGGAAGCTCGAAATGAGAAGCTCTAGCGAGGAGCCTCCAGATTGGTTTCGTTGTTTCCAGGTACTCTTAGCCTCGCTATATGATTGTAATATATAAATTGAAAAACCTTCGTTGCAATTTTTTCCGAGTGTTGATTGCGGGTTCTGAGTCTTCTCAAAATGACGGCCCTGCAGGGGAGGATACAGTCGACCATGAGAAACCATCTCCGAAAGAAACACCTCCATTTCCAGAGAAGGAAAATTACACACTTGTTCCTTGGTTCAATGAATAACCACAGAGATAAAGTTCATAATTTGAATGTGATATTTTCTCTTCCTAAGAATCTGGAAATTACAAACATTATTTTTTTTGGTAAGTAAAATTACAAACATTATTATCAGCTAAAATGAATTTGGCCCCTTAAAAGATCAAGATTGCACCTTTTTAGCTCGCAAGTTCATTTACGTAGCTTAAGAGATTTGCATCTACGTAGCTTGCTTGCAAGTGCACTAACGCTCAATTTACTGCTAAATCCTGCTCAAATTAGATATTGGGTACTAGTGTGATGTGTGGAAAAGTAGCAGGGGGGTTATATCTTGAGGTAATATAACAGAAATTTCATACTGATATTCTCTTATGAAGCTTTAGAAATTGGTAATAGGTATTCAAACTGTTTTTCAGCTTTTCTTGTGCTTCTCTTCTTTTCTTTTTTTTCTTTTTTATTTTTTATTTTTGGGGGGTGGGGAAGAAAGTAGTGTTGTCTAGAGATGGTGAACATTAAGTTCAAAAGAGAATATTTGCATTTTACAGGGATAATTGTGTATTCAAAATTTGATGTATGTTGGACGAGGAAGGTTATTAATAATTTTGAAGCTGTAAAAAGAAAAAGAAAAAAACTGGCCACTGCCTACGAGAACTAGAGCATATGAGGTTGGAGTTCTAAAATGAAAAGTTCCTTTTAGGGATAAAATGATAGCTATAACAAGCTGACGATAAAGAGTATATTTGAAATGAATTTTGTCGGGCAGGATTTAAAAATAGGAAATGCCATAGAGTCACTCTCTGTTTGTCATGGAATTAAGCATTGTTTTTAATTGAAGATGCTGGTACATTGGTTAAACATAATGTTTGTTTGAAAATATTATGATTGGCTTCAATGAGCTATTGAGGTATGCCCATTCATTTCCTGATGAAAGCAGGAAATAGTTGTGAAGATACATACAATGAAATTTCTAGGTTTTGCTGCTCTAACAGGAAGTTGCCTATGGGGTGAGGATCCACTTTTTGCAGGGTTACTCCTGCTAAACAACCAATTGATTCAAAATCTTAAGTTGTTAGAGAATGGACCAACAAATATATTAAGCTCTCAACACGCCGTATCATGTGCGACTTCGGATTCGCACGTAGAGAAACAAAGAAACCAAAGACAAATAAGAAGTAGAATAGAGTGCAAATGCAAATGAGAAATAAATTCAAATGGAGAGACTTGATCCCAGACCTCTGATAACCAAGGCTTTGATATCATGTTAAGTAACTAATTGCTCCAAAAGTTTAAGCTGTTAGAAAATTTACCAACAATATATACCAAGCTTTCAACGACTCTTGCAGAAAGTCCCAGGCCAATATCTAAGCTTGATTTTGGGTACTGAATTTCTACCCTCAATCTATTGTCATATTTTTTTTCTTACCTTTTGCATTTTTGATAAAGATGAATGGAACTTCTGTTATTACTTGAATTTTGAATAAGTCAATTTCTTCTTAAGGAAGCATGAGTGGTATCAAAATGTGTTTCCTCATGTGCACCCTTAGTTGGTTTTGGTGCAGTTAGGCCGTCCTTGCGTGCCTTTATAATCTCCCTATAACTAGAATAGTTTTCTTTTGAATTATTTATAAGAAGTTCACTGGCTTTTGACTTCTTGTTATGGTTTGAAACATTCAGGATGGTGATATTCAAGACCATTATTTATTTAAAAATAATAATGTTGTTATATTTTGGAAGATTTTAAATTGCAACCCTCTAGTTTGCTATCATATTTGTCCAGATAATAATTGCAGGAATGTTGCTTTTTGAACAACAACAAATCATTCAGTTTGGACCTTATTTTCTGATTCTGAGTCATGTCCTGGTAATAGCCCACTAAGGGACGCTGATATCCATAATGAAGAAACATCTGCATGTGAAACATCTCAACACCCTGAGAAGGAAAATGATAAGGATGCTTCTCATTGATGGTGGAGGAGAGCAAGGACCACTATTACCCTTTCTCTCTGAAAAAAGAAGAGAAAGAATTCATATTTATACAATTACTCCCATGCATTGTTCCCAACTATGAGTGCATTGTTTTCAGATTCCGCCATTTGGTGCAGTTACATAATTTTTTACTCTTCTTTCCTTGCCAACAGTAAGTCTGTCCCATTTGCTCCATTTGGCGCAACAGTAAGGTTACTTCATTGTGACCCGGAGGTCATGGGTTCAATTTGCGCAAATAACCTCTCCACTTGCAGGGTAAGGCTGCGTACATCCAACCCTCTCTCAACCCTGCAGTGGCAGGAGTCTTGTGCACTGACTGGACTAGTCCTTTTCTATTCCTTGCCAACAGTAAAAGTCCCACTCCTAATCTACCATTGTTCATGATTATGGGTTGGTTGATGAATCTAGGATGTCGACTTTAATTTATTTGCATGGTTTGTTAGCTTTCAGTAATGTGGGAGAGCTTATTTCATTGAGTCACAGTGAAATGCAGATAATTTATTAATTTATTTATTGTTGTGTATCATGGCGATGTCTTTCTTCAACCCTATGATTATGGTTCATGAACATTTTTATATTGTCATAAAAGATCATAAAACAATTAATATTTATCATTGCATTATTTTTAAGGAGAAGAGTACATATTCGCAGATAGTTTCTATTAAGTCTGATAAAGATTAGATGAACTTGGCTGACAGTATCAGCTCTTCTTCTCATCCCTGTCCACCTGATTCAAATTATCTTTACCCACTCAATTGAGCAATTACATTCTTTTCTACATCCATTCTATGAATGCAGGGCTGCATCTCAATCAACGTATCTACAAGAATAAAATGAAGATGAGGACAATGATTGAAAATGGAAGGGTTGAAAGCATGTTCGAGGAGGAAAACCATCCCTGCAACGTCTCCATTGCTGTGCTCTTTGATTGTTGGATCTGTAAGTGGGTCATCTGGTCTCTTCACTCTGTATGACATGTAATTATTTTCAGGAAAAATAAGTATAGATTGAGAAAATTAAAATGATCAGTTTGGAAGAAAAAAGATGTTACCCATTGGCGTTGGGGCAGAAGATGATGGTGTAATCATAAGCCTTGCACGTGAAAGTGCTTGTTCCATCATCAAATGCATAGCTATAAGCCCTTGGACAAGCTCTCTTGAAGATGGTTGAATAGAAGGATGGCTGGCATGTCGTTGGGTTAGCAAACTCCTTACTGCAGCAGTATTGGTCCAGTCCAAAGGCTTGACATGCACTTTTGCATGCAACCACTCCTCCTTCCTCTCCACCATCCCTACCAACCACCTGAAGTTCTTTTGGGCAACCTGTTTTATTTTCAAAGTATTTTGGTTATATTAGCAGTGTATATCAACTGTCATGAATCAGGTGACCAGTTTATCTGGTTTATTGAGATCATACCCATATTGATGTTCGAAACACAGCCTGTGGCATTGCATCCACCATAAACCCCGCGAGGCGCAGCTATGAGTGGCAGATTGTAACCATCGACAATGCTGACATCATAAAAATCTTTCTCGTCACCTGCACCGAGGGTAATCTCAAAGAGCGATGCAGGTGGAGTGGCACCCATGCCATCACACTCCAGCCTTCCTCCACAGTCCCCTGTTTGACATGTGCCAGTCCCTGACTCGTTAAATGTACAACCCGTCCTTGCCCAAATCCGACCTGACCATCCTGGAACTGTTGGCATTTTGATACTTTGGCCAGAGTCCAATTGGAATCCTGTTGAAGGGAGTTGTGGCGTCCCTGAACCGGCGAGTGTACCGGGCCATATTGTATGGGGACAATTGTTAGTAACAGGTGAATGTGCAAGCAGAAGAGAAGGAGGAGGAGGGAATGAGGAGAAAGAAATTGAAGAACATCCATGATGTTATTGTGAGCATTGCAAGAATTGTGGCAGCTTTGTTTTCAGGTGAATTTTGGTGGGTGGTTTTCAGTTACAGAGAAGGGACACTGCTACATATTGTACTTGAAGAATCTATGATTGAAGGAATTTGTGTACGTTGCTTTGCCAAATCCCACAGCCGCAAGATCACACTTTTGGTTTTAGTATTTCTTTTTTCTCTCGGATGGCCTCATTAAGAAGCAATTCCTTTCTTTAGCAATTGCAGGGAATATGACGATGGAAGGGGGGAAAAAAATTGGAATGCAAAACACAGTGAAATACTATCAGGTGGCTTCCACCACAAGCTTACCAGTCAGATTGCTTGGAGCCGAATCAAAAGTGGAATGCAAAACACACTGAAACAAACACTTTTGCAGGCCACAAAAGAGAGTCTGTTTTGAAGAATGAAGATATGAAAGATCACCATTGGTCCCACCGAGTTTATATTCTTACGTTACCAACTCTTGTGTTTTGAGTTCAAATTGCAGAGTTGGGGTATTTTCATTTCAATAGAATTGACAAACTTTCATTTCTCCCACAAGCGTTTTAGGACTAGTCCCAACATGTTGTGAGAGAAATAGATTGAAATGAAGACACTGTTAACTCTAAATTGGGTTGGCTACACTATAGTTAGTGGGGGAAGGTTACCCTGCATTTACCCATATCCCACTTCCCACTTCCCATGGAGACTTGAAGAGTGGTACGAGCTACAAAGAGGAAGATAGAATCATGCGGGAAGGATGTGGCAAGCATGCTTTGTGAAATTGAGGGCTAGTTAAGTTCTACATTCTACTCTTTTAGTTATTAAAATCATCCGTGGACATTTTTTAAGAAAAGTAGTGAAGAAACATTTTTTAATTCTCAACAAATCATAGGCAAGGAATAGGATCCCATCAGCCAGTCTATAAAGGCAAAAAAAAAGATGTTCTAATAATATATATATATATATATACACACACACACACACACACACACACAACATCTAGGTGGCGTTATGCCACTTGATTTCTCGATGTCAAAACAATGTTAAATATTACCTTACTATCAAGAACGAAATTATAACTTCAAAGAGATCTTGGGTAGGATCTACTGCATACCCGTTAGTTTCTTTTGAGAAATCTGAGAAACATCAAATAATAGACTACAGGTCCAACCAAAGTTACATATGTGAGAAATACAATGTCTTTATTCATTTTTCTTGGACAAGTACATACATGAGAATACACTGTTAAAAGCTCTCCTTGCTAAACTAGCGATCCGCAAGCAGCCTCCACAGCAACTCATCCCACATTGATGATCTTGAAACATTGGAAGAATGGTAGAATCTTGATAACCTGAACAACACCTTCAATGAACTTCACTTTCTGCTTTGGCTTTTACTGCTGACCAAAGTTGGAACCAACTTATCTCGATAAGTATATTAAACAAGTGACCCCCTCTTTGAACAGCCCTCTTCAAAACCTGTAAGCAAGTTAGAGCTTCAGTCTGCAAGCTTAAGAGAGCATAAACAGTCTTAGCTGCTCCAATCCTTAAACCTGTAAGCAAGTTAAAGCTTCAGTCTGCAAGCTTAAGAGAGCATAAACAGTCTTTAGCTGCTACAATCCTTAAACCAACCAACTACATCTTAATTCTTAAGCCACCCAAGCAGTCCCCGCCCAAACAGCATCATTATTCCATGCCCCATCATTGTGAAAGCTTTGCTCCATTTGGTTCAGCATCTCTGCAATCCCAAACATATGAAATAGTTTCACAAAAACCCAAAACAAACGAATTCAAGGCCTTATGCACTACAACATTCCTTACACTCTCTGCACCGAATCATAACCCAAACAAATGAATAACATATCTCCAAAAACTACCTGATTGCAACTGGTCCAGTTAAACCAAAGAATGACAATGAATTATCAGAAAATTTACAACTTTCTCTGCAGTTTCAATCTCAACTCACACCCAGGGCATCATAGAACAAGAGTAATTTTCCTAAACTGGAGGTCTAATCTGGAGGAAGGATATTCTGAGAACATTTCTGAGCAAAAGGTTCCTTCTTTGGAAGATACAGTTGCCAGACTTCATTCCAAACGTTTCCAGGAATGATAAACTGATTCCCAAAAACCTGACGGATATCTGGCTAGAATGTTGATAGAAGGCCTGGTTTAATGATTTGATCTAAACCTGGCTACCGTGGCAAAACAAGACAGATTAATGAAACAAAGAATGGAAGGATTATTTTAAACACCTGGTTTGCATTCACAAATCGGAAAAATTCTGAAGAAAATTCAGCCTACTAAATTTGCATGTCCAAAAAATTGCTTTTTGTTAATATCAGGCACTAAAATTCCAAACAGTGGAAAAAAAAAAAACAAATGAAAAATTCAGATTACATATGCATCATCATTCTTCCCAATCCAAGAAACAAAAGAACATAACAGAGCATAAAAAATGAAATGGGTGCACTTGAGCACCAAGAAAATTTTCATATAGTGCCCCCATAATTATTTGCTGTATCAGCTTATTTATTTTTTGGAGTTGGGGGATAATACAAACTTTATTATAAGATTTATTTATTTTTCACCACTACATTTGCAAAAACATCAAACAAAAACATGCCAATGACTCGCCTATAGATTCAGAAATGAATGGATACTAAACAATTTAAAAAATTGCATTTATTAAAAGGTGGGTAATTTAACATATTTACATATAGATCATGCAAACATGGTCTTTAATTAGGTTTAGGGATAGAGTTGGTCACGTCAACTTCAAGTAACTACTATACAATTCAGTTCAACAGTCAAAAGATTACCTCCTTTCTCCAGCTGAAGCTAACATCTCTAAACAACCACACTTGAAGGATATTTCTCATATGGCTTAAAGAACCATATTAATTTCCCTCAAATTGTACCATACTTGAAGGATATGGATCCACAGCCGGAGAATCTTTCCACTGACATAACTTTGAACAACACTAAAAGTTGTGGCCAGTCCAGATTAATGAAGATCGGACTGGCAGCCAATACATAGGCGCAACCAAAGAATCTGTTTGTGTTGGTTCAAACTCATCCAATAAACCCAGCCTCAAAATGACAAGAAATGGGTTGAAAGGCGGAACTGAATAAGAAACAATCTTGTTTTCTTGGTATTCCATCACTTAATAGGGATGCAATATGGCTGTTGCCATTCATGAAACCACCATCATTCAGGCCTCAAAGTACCCATATCACCAAAAGACAGAGAAAGTGGTGCTTAGACCAAACACATGGTCCATGGATGGCCAAGCAGAAGGTGCCCCATGGATTTTCTCCCTGCATATAAGATAAAGAGGGGACTGAATTGTTTCCACAAAGGATCTTCCTCCTTGCAGCACAACAGTGGTGAAATGAAGTTAAAATCAAACCCAGAAGGCCGAAGCAATGCCATATGCCCGCTACAGTCCCTGCAACAGATGGAAATGACCTGAATACCTGCACCAGACGCATATCTCCAGTCCTTCAGCATCCTCTAGAGCAGCCCTTTTCTACGATCAAGAGCAATCCCATCCTGAATTAAAGAACCACAAACAAAGTATATCAAAAAACTTTTCACTGTTCTCTTTAATAAAAACTTCTAAAATAGAATGATTTTAATCATTATTGCAATAAGCTATTTTCAACTCTCCTGAATGGCACATGCCTCAACCCCTGCAAAATGACGTCAAATTCAGGAACCCATAAATTAAAACTACCAGAATAAAAACAAAAACAAACAAAAGATGATGCAACATAAAATAGGAAAAGAACTGGATGGTCATCTGTCTTAAACCTGAAATTCAGTACAAGAAGTAAAGCAGTGGCAAATCAAGATAGTTATCTACCAGTTCACAAACCAAAATTGCCCTTCATTTGTACTGGCATAAAACCTGTGCAGCATAAACCAATATAAAAATGTCCCATGGTCCATCAGGTCATGATAATCCTCCCTAAGTCATGAAGACAGATATAGTGCAAAGCAAATATACAAATTAAAGCAAGCCACTACTCACAGAACCATGTGCTTGTGTCAAAACAATTCGAGTGACATTGGTTGTTGAAGTGAAGAAAATGATCAAATTCAAAATGAATCACATCCACTATAACCATGAAATGAATTCAACATGGATCACAAAATGATAAGCAAACTTATTAAAGATGCAATGTGCATAAAGATGCAACCTCACTTAGAATTTAGAAACAGATCATAGCAAGATAGCCACCAAAACAAAGAGAAAAAAATGAAAAGAAAAAATAAAGAATAATGGCATTGCTACAGTCAACTCTGCTACATCAAATGAACCCTGCACTTGTCATGGTTCAAATTTTTCATGTTAACAGAGATATAGCATTGTTCAATCTCCTATGGATAGTTAATCTACTGGAAGGGCTACAATCCATTACACAAGATTAATATAAGATGTTCCTACAGATTGGGCAGGACACATTAGGTCCGCCATTAAAATTCCCGCATCAAGTTCTGTTGCCCATTCTTGCCCCATGGAAAAGGAAAGTTAAAAGAAGAAAACAGGGAAAAGAAAAAAGAAAAAAAAAGGATAGGAGTTTATCAATTATTTTGTCTAGCTCAGATCCATGCCATCTCCAATTTGACTGCAGATTGGACCAACAGAAGAGAAGGATCTTTCAAAAGGAGAGGGATGGAATTGTGCATCCCGTCTACGCTTAAAAGCACAGCTATCAGCTAAAAAGTACGGACACACTAATCTGGGCGGCGTACTCGTGCCCGACACATTTGGGATACGGACACGTGAAAGAAGGTGTCCGATTTTTTTTTTTTTTTTAATTTAGGACACGCTCGAACACGCCTAGACACACACGGGTCAAATTGTAATTCTGAATAAAAAACATGGGTCCCTTTTAACATTCTTAAAACTAGCGTGGTCAGTTTGCAATTTATAACTTATATCTTATATTTGTTACCACTTAACATCGGCATTTCTGAAAATCAGAGAGAAGAAGAGAGAAAAGCCCTAGCCGTGCTCGCCGCCGTCGCAGTCCGCCTTAATCGAAGTCCCCGGTACGTACATCTCTATTCTCTATCTTCTGCCCCTCTTTTTTGTATAATTTCTTCTCCTCTTCTTACGATCGGAATTTCTCAAAATCAAAGAGAAGAGAAACCGTGAAGAGAGAAGCCCTAGCTGTCGCTCGCCTCTGTCCCTCGCCGCCGTCACTTCATTGTGTCGCTCACCTCCGTCCCTTGCCGCTGTCACTTCATTGTGTTGCTCGCCTCCGTCCCCTTGGCAGTCCATCGTCGTTGAAGTCACCAACCTAGGTACGTACATCTCTATTCTCTAACTTCTGCCCTTTTTTCTGTATAATTTCTTCTCCTGTCTCTCTCTCTCTCTCTCTTTATATATATATATATATATATTTATATGTTACAGACATTGCAAACCCAAGTTTCATTTTTCAATTTTTTTCTCTTTTGCTTTACTATCTTTTTTTTTTGATGTTTCGGTGAGTTTATCTCTCTTCTTTCTTCCATCTATTTTGAAGCTTGTTGATTCACTGCAAGTCTGCAATTGATTCAATTCACTGACTGAAATTCTTGGCACTATTGGACAACTGGAACTCGAAGCTTATTGTCTGGAAGCTTCTTTAGCAATTTGCGGCATTTGCAATGTATGTGGTTACTTGCTGTTCCCTCTGGAAAGTTTCATTTTTCACTTTTTTTCTCTTTTGCTTTACTGTATATTTTTTCGATGTTTCAGTAACATATCTATTGAGTTTATCTCTCTTCTTTCTTCCATCTATTTTGAAGCTTGTTGATTCACTGCAATTCTTGCAATTCACTGACTGAAATTCTTGGCATTCTTGGCCAACTGGAACTCGAAGCTTATTGATTCCCTGAATTCCTGTGAGTGTCCGTCCTTCCTACTTTGCTGATTTTCTGGAAAAGAAAATATAAATTGTAAATTTGTTGATTCACTTGAAAATTTGAGTCTCCTTCTTGTTTTTTTCAACTTGTTGATTCATTGAATGTTGTATTACATGTGAATATGAATATGTCATTTCACTGATGACTGGTTTGTGTGTATTGTTTAATTTGTTTACATCACTGAAAAATATTATTGTGTGTTGTGTCATAGATTTGAACATTATTAGTGGAGCTTTGTTACTGTATTGAACTTTAAAGTTCTATTCCTCTAACAATTATTAAACTTTGGATGATTACTACTTGCTATGATTTTGTTATTTATAATCTTGTTGAAACATTTGGTACTTTACTTTTAAATTTATCACTTTATGGTACTTCATATTGGAAATTTGAAATTTTGTTTCTTGTGTAGATGTTGCATGAAATTGTGTTTTTTTATACATAATTTGATTGATATGAAAATAGAAATTAATTATATTATTATATAAATAAAAATAAAATATATTTTATTCAATGTGTCCCCAACATGTTCGTGTCTTACTCTTTTGAAAAATTGCGTGTCGGACGTGTCCATGTCGTATCGTGTCCGTGTCCGTGCTTCTTAGGCTATCAGAGGGGGAACTCTCCGCATCAAGCTTCCTCCGCACACCTCTCACTGCCTGTTCCTCAGCCTGTGTTAAAGGGAAAACCTGCTTGCTCACTCTGCAAAGAGAGCTATAGTTGTCATACAGAATTCTCTGGTTACAGTTTTTGTCACAGACGTGTGTGAGTCCTGTTAGTCTGCAGCGGTACATGTTCCCACACACGTGTTCATTTTCATACTTCCAATCGCACTTGTGAACAAGGTTTGGCCCATCTTGGCCTAAAATACTTGACAGATAAATAACATTTGTAGGCACAGCTACCATCAGACTCCAAAAGCTGTTGCCTCAAATGGTCTGCAGAGCACAATACAAGTAACTGTCAAGTTCGACGCAGAGGATGCTGTTGTTCCAAGGAAAGGGGGGATGCCTAGAGTTCTTCTTATTTTATTTTTTGGGCAAAAGATTCTACATGTATATTTGTAACTGAAGCTTTTTCTGCAGACCCAAATGAGAGTACATCACAGGTAATACCTAATAGAATTTCACATCTCCCTCTCCGATTGATTGCTTACATCATATCATACAAAGGAAAGGAAATCAGTTTGTGGGTTGCATTTATAAGATCAGGTACGCTGAGAATCAGCCAAAATCGATAATCATGCTATTTTGATCATATTATTTTGATTGTCAAAAATATTGCAAAGGTAAGAATAAACACTGAAAAACTGGAATCATCCTTTAAAGTTGACACCATACAAACTACTCAAACTAATGAGAGTCTGAATTTAGCAAGACATCAATAATCTTGACGTTAGACATCTCTTAATGGCTATGTTATTTCTAAGCTCTCCATGTACATCTGGAAATAATTCTCTATATGAGTAATGCTTAACCTTATTCATTATTTCCTTTATCTAGATCATTAAACTTGTTTCTCATTTTCTTTTCCTATGTTCTATGTCATTATACATAACTCACCTACCATTGTAATAATATATGAAATACGGAACATTAGCAGCGAACAATAGATGAAGAGCAGTTTAACCACAGCATATTTCACTAAGATTTGCTTGCAAACAAAACAGCACAATTTGCTACACACTTTCATTGAACAAGTGACGTAACAACTAACAACCAACATAAAATTTCTGAAACGAGCATGAACTCCAAATTGAGTATAACTCAGAGCAACAAATAACATGACAATCAAAGCCCTCGAAGCTAGAAAATTATTAGGGTGCAGCAGATCAATTACCAAAAGAAATGACAATATCACATCATCATTTTTGAAAATAAATAAGAGAAACATAGATAATTAACGAATTCGAGATACATAAATATAAATATTGAAGCACGAAGCACCCAAAACATATACTCACCAGCAACAAAAGGATGATCTCTCCCTAAAGCGAAAACGGCTAAAGAGGGGGGGACAGCATTTAGTATTTATAGAGAGAAGATAAGATAATCCGATTCATGTGACGTTATGGTAGATGAAATGCGAGTGAAATTTCGGTGAAATGAGCGTGTGATGTGAGTGAATTTATCTTTTCCTTTGTACGCGGGGGCCTGAAAAGTGAAAAGTGAAAAGGTCGCTGAGTGGCGAGTGGGTTAAGGTCAAGCTGCGAAGACCGAATGAGACGGAGGTGCATTCAGTTGTCACGCCCCCAAAAGCCCTTGTGTCTCTCCATTTGTGATTTTGAAACGTTAGAATAGGTTGAAGTGTTGAATGGACTTTGAGGGCCTACCAATGTTTGACACGTGGTAGTTAAACTTTGACAATAACATTTATTCATTAAATTAATACTACGATTTCAAATAATATAACATTATTTACATAATAATATTAAATTTATATTCCATATAATATGGTATTTGTATTAAATTATGTAATTATTGATACCATAGGATTATATTAATTATATGATAATGTTACATTTATTAATTTTATATCATAATATTATATTTTTAAATTTTTATCTCAAATGATATGAACAGTAATATGATAGAGTCTTATTGTGATTCATTAATTACATAATAATGTTAAATTTATATTCCATATAATATGGTATTTGTATTAAATTATGTAATTATTGATACCATAGGATTATATTAATTATATGATAATGTTACATTTATTAATTTTATATCATAATATTATATTTTTTAAATTTTTATCTCAAATGATATGACAGTAACATGATAGAGTCTTATTGTGATTCATTAATTACATAACTTAATATATTGTTAATATTACAGTGCCATATTATTTGAGAAGAAAAAATTGAAATAAATATTTGAGAAACATAGTATTATTGATTGTATTATTAGTAATAATTTAAATAATATAATTAATGTAATTTTGTTACATCATTTAAAAAATGTTTTTTTTGGAAAAAATGTAGTATTATTATTTGAAATCTTACGGTGTTACCACAATGACGCATTCTTTAAAATACAAATTTGAAGTGTAGCGTTGCTCAACTTGCTCTTATTTGATTTACCTAATTTATTTGTTTTTCCTTTATAAAAAACAGACCACGTCGTTTACTTTTACGGGCCAATGGCATGGAACTGGCCTATATTTTTTTCTGAAGCCCGCTGTAAACGACCCAACGCCGATTTGGACTGTAAGCCGTAGATTTTGAATTCAAATAGCCTTAACGGGGTGGGTTGAGGCCTGCCTCAGGCTGCTCGTGTTTTGGATCAGCTCGAATCCAACTTTTAAGACCGAACAACCCGACGCATACTCCAACTCTTCTTCTCTTTCTTTCTCCTGCAAAGTGTACACACTTCTCTTGACGACCAGGTGTAGGGTTTGTTGGCGAGGCGAAATCAGCAAAGCTTTTATAGGGGAATCATTATTGTCAAGCGAGAACCACAGGTAATCTTGCTACATATTATATATATTTTTGATCGGTACTACATATTATATACACACATATATATATATATACGTGTGTGCGCGCGCGCGCGGGTCCATGTGTGCGCACATTTACGCATATATATGTATGTTTGTATGGATGTGTACAGATATATGTGTTCGGGTGTACCTGCTAATTTAATTGATTGCGTGTTAGTAAATTGGCAAACTGCCATACTTAAAAAGTTGAATTTCTGGCCTGCTAAAATTTGATGGAATTGTCCTTATTTAAATGCAGTTGATCATAAATTCATCGTTTGATCAATTATGCATACATGTTTTTCATACCCTGTGTTCAATTTCTTAATTATGACAACTTCTTGGTGTAATGCAATCAATTCCTCCACTTCCCACTTCTTTCTGATCCATAAAGGGTTGAGACAAAACTTTTCTATTTTTGAGGAAGAAAGGTATGCTTTAATTGAATTTTTGTAGTGGCAAAGAATTGTATTAAAGTGACACACACTTACCTTAAATGTTATGGTCAGAATTTAAGTACGAAACAAACTAGTTTATTGATTCTGGTGACCTGTTTATGTAATGTGACCAGGTTTTCACTGCAACAAGAGTTTGTAATTATTTGAGGCTCTAATTTTGAGCTGCCTTCTTTTTGTAAATGGGTTCATCCCTCGCCCTCCTCACGTGGTTCTTTTATATATATATGTTTGAACACCATGCTACTGCTGTCTTCTGCTTGTCATGCCTTTTTCTGAAAGCCCCCTTTTGCCTATGAGCTGTCTTAACTTCTTAAGGACCTTGGTCCGATGTTTTCTTTATTTTGATGTCTCTCATATAGTCTAATCATAACTTTGGAGGCTTGCATGTCATATGAATTTGCATATTCAAGCCTCGAGCATGTTATATTAGCCAACTTATTCCCCCCTCACCCCACCAAACAACACACACACAAAAGAAAAGAAAATAAAGAAGGCATGCTGTATTAGCCAATTTAGTTGTGTTAAGACCTCTATTTCTTGCTGGGTTCTGCAGATTGGTTCTTTGTGTTCCCTATGGAGACGATTTATGATCATTTCCATGTTTACTGGAACATTGATTAGCAGATTTCATTTTTTTCAGTGTTTTTATGTAAATCAAGATAGAGATGGCTCACCATGTTGATGGCGTTTTCTAGGCATGCGTTACTGTTACCATTCAATATTCACGGACTCGTGTTTGATCATGTTTTGTATTCTGATTTTGCATAGCCTAATATGTCTTGTCATTTATTTTGGTGTCTTTACATGCTCAGCTCTGTTGGAGATGATGCTTTCATCCTGTGAATTTGTTAGTCAATACTGTTGTGAATCATTCTTGCTTTACTATATATGGCAAGATGATTTTAGCTTTATCTTCTATTTTCTTTTCCCACCGTCAATTTTCTCTGTACCTCACAGTGAAGACGTACTTCTCACAGTTAGATGTTTTTCTTTCGACCTTGGTAACTCACATACATTGAATGTTGTACTACGATTGGGTCGGGTCGTTTGACTTCCTAGATCATTTAATTGAATTTTAATGCCATCAAGTTACTCCTTAATTTCAAGAAGAATCTCATCTTGCTGATTATCAACCAATCTTCCGTTACATGTTCTTCATGAATGTGTAGGAGTGATTTGAAACCCATTTCTATACCAAAATGATGTAGGACAAGTGTGAAGAACACTCTCCTACTAGCTGGTATCAAAACTGAAGTGGAATACCAATAAAAACGAATATTACTGCATCCATTGAATACTTGGTGGGCTTAGGCTTCGAGAAACTTGACGATTTGGGGTTTTGATAAAGAACCATTGTAGGCTTTATGGATGGAGAGGTTGGAATGGTGAGGTTTTGGAGGCATGTGGTTGCTAGAACTTTGGGGGAAATTCTGCTGGAATTACTGGATGGTAAGGGTATCAGGCTTAAGGGAGAAGACTTGTATGGTTAAGAACGGTATAGGGTTACAGTTATAGGCTTTTAGGTTGGAAATTAAAAAAGAAATAATGACTGATTTGGGTTTGTGAACAATAACCTGCTAATAGTAACTTTAGCTTCTATGTAGTTTTCGGCTGCTAGGTTTGAATCTTCGATGAAGGGAAGGATTGGGTTTCAAAATAGGACTTGTAAGGAATGACTAAAAATGAAGGTCCAGTTGCAAGTTGGTAAACTATAGAGAAAAAGAAGAAGAATTATATGACCCCTAAGTTGGTTCAAATTAGCTTCAGAATCTAGATGTCACTATTCTTAAGCAACCAGAAAAGAAATGTAGAAATATATAACCCTCCTCTCTTTCAAATGCAATGTTAGATTGTCAACACTTGAACATGATGCTACAACTTCAGCTTGGCCTTGTATAGATCCTACACGAGATCTCTATGCAAGTGCCTCAATTTTCTCAAGTCTATATTGTGAGCATGTTCATTGAGTGATTGATCTTCCTCATATACAGTTGATTCATTTTCCCTCTTTGCAAATTTGGCTCTTATTTTGATATTCACTAGGGGAAGGATTTTAAAGTTATTGGGGACCGAAATTTCCCTTTTCTTTGTTAATTTGGCTCTTATTTTGATGTTCAATAGTGGAAGGATTTTAAAGTTTTTGGGTTATTGCTCCTTTATGGCTCCTCTCTTATAATGATTTAGCTTTTATCATCAGCCTTTTTGTTGGAATTTATTAAGATGGATTTGTGCATGGTTGTAGGCCAGTTTTGTGAATCCACTCACGTTGCATTGACAACACGTGTGCATCATATATCATATATCCCGTAAGCCTTCCTATTTTGTACCATTGCCAGACTTGTCAATTTTTGTTGTATTTATTTCTGGTTGAGCTCTCTAACTCTTTGATTTATGTGCAAATGATTTGTGTCCTCCATCTTTGAACATATACGCATTTCTCTATAGTTTCTCTTTAGCTCCATGGCTTAATCTTAACATATGATTTTGGCCCACAAGGTGAGGGATCATGGTGGGATTTAAAAATAGGTACATGGTAATGGAGGTTTTTCTGGATCCGAATAGAGATCTTGCGGTGGATGATCCCATTATAATTACCCAATTTAATATATCAAAAGCAATCAAAGACAGCATTCTTGTAAACTTTGGGGAGTGTGGTCTAGCTTCATCACTTGGGTCATTCCAAGGTTAGTATAACGTCATCAGTTATTCTACCTGTTTAGCTTGTTTATTGTGTATATAAACTTACATTTACATTTCAATGCAATTGCACAATATATATGATTTCCTTTCATTATCTTAAAACATGTGATCTTTGTGCAGTCAAGTATGTGAATCCTATTACAAAGCTGTGCATCATTAGAGCCTCAAGGGAGGAGTACCAAAAAGTTTGGTCTGCAATTACCATGGTCAGGAGTGTAGGAAATTGCCCAGTGATGTTCAACTTATTGGACCTGAGTGGTGAGTTAAACAGTGGCACAATGAGGGACTTTAGTGGCACATGGATTATGTTATAGTAAATGTAAAAAATGACATTGATTGCCATATTTATATTTTTTGGGATACGTATTCTGGAAAGCTACATGTAGGTATATATGAGTTGATTAAACTAGAAAATTTAGTTTAAAAAATAAAATGAAAAAGAAAAAAAAAACTAGAACTGCCTGCTGAGAAATCTGGATTACTGGCGTTCAATGTCATCAAGAAATAACTTTTGATGTGAAAATGTTCACATATTTTGAGCAGAGAAGATTTTTGTTTAAAAGTTAGAATATGTAATGTATATTATCTTACTGTGAAACTTCCCTTCATTTGTGATGCGATTTTTTCTCCCTGAGTGCCATATTTTTTTTCATCTATCACTATAAGAGGGGCAAAAGACAAGTGTTCCATGTGCTGTTGCTTATGCTTGGGGAACTTAGAAGTTGTTTATTGTATTTATTCTGATCCATCCAGTAGAGTTATTTCATGAATGCTGTGCTTCAATTGGAATTGGGTCTGATTCAAATTTGGCAATTCTTTAGATTATGCAACTATTGCTCAGTTATGGATCTATTTGAAATAACGGAAAACTGAAGACTGGGAAATAACTGCAACCTGGAGGGGGGGAATCCTCGCTCGTATAGTGAGAGGAATTTGACACTTCGTTGAAAATGAAAAATAAAATTTATAATTCTTTAAATAAAGTGCAATGTTTCTATTATATTTTTGTGGGAATTCTTTTTCTGGAAAATACCTGGCGATATTATTTGTTATTTCTAATAATGATATCAATTCATTACCATCATAATGATGTCGTCTCATCAAATAGTGTGGGCATACTTTTTTTCTTTGGTTTTATCTGCCGTCGTAACAAAACGAACTCTTTGATATATAATTTCTTTTAGGGAGTATCAAGGCATGTAAAAATGCAGCTTTGAAGTGTGATGAATTGAAATTTGAGCAATATAAGCTTGTGGCCGGAGCTCGCCTCACAGATGATGTTAACCAGCACATGCAGAACTGTCTTGAGAAGATAAAAATTTTGGAGCACTGAATGGATACATTTGTCTGGTTAACTTCCGAGTTTGCTTTTGATGGGTGAGAAATTCTGTAGGAGATTATTATTATTATTTTCCTTCCATATCTATTGTTCGCTCTTATGTGCTGATTTTAGAACTCAATATGTTTCAAATCTTTGACTGTATAAGTATTTCAATTTTAACATTATTGTTTGAGTTCAACTTTGATGGTCATGTAAACCTCTCAGATGATTGGATATTTATTTTTGTTCACAGAACTCAATTGGTTTCAAATCTTTGACTGTATAAACATTTCGATTTTAACATTATTGTTTGATTTCAATTTTGATGGGCGTGTAAACCTCTCATATTTTTGGATTTTTATTTTTGTTCACATGATTTATGTTGTTAACATTATGAAAATTTATTATATTATCTTTTTGGTTTAGGCTGAAGGTGGCCGTTATGAGAATCGACTCTCCATCTTTTGGTTGGAGTACTTAAGAAGAAATTCCAGCAGCAGTGTGTCACTGGTGAATGTCCTATTTTGTTGCACAGATTCAGTTAGAGCACACATTAAGCTGATCGCATGGCTGAGATGATTTTGGAAAGTTCAAGTAGGTCATTTTGAGTGTAGAGCCTTGGCTCCCTGAGTTGGGTGGAGTATGTTGTACTCTCTTATTGATCATCTTGAGGTTTTTGAATTGCACATTCTGTACTGCTTTTTACATTTATCAGAAGACCAGTGATAGATGAATGCAAGCTCGTGCAAAAATGGTTGCTTTAAAATCCTAGTCTTTTCTCTTTCTTGACTTATCATCTCTTTTGTGATTTTGACCTGTTAGACATCGGTACAAATCTGGCTTGATCCCATTAATTGCTAAATGGAAGCGCTTGAGAATGGGGGTGCCATCTTATATTTAGCTGTGTAACTTCTGGTATGAAAATGAGGCAAGTTATGACCATTTGAGCAAGTTTCTATCGGTGATAGCCTATTGGAGGTCCGACAGAACCTGGGAGCTGTTTGCCCATGTTGAAGACGTTTTACATTCTGTCCTGTTTCTTCTGTCTATTTTTAAAGAATTGATGGTCTTGTTCAGGATCTAGGTGAGATTGGGGAGAGTGGGGTCAGTGGATGAACTGGTTTGATTGGAGCAATATGGACATGAACCAGTTGATTAGTGGTAAAAGAGAAGAAAATGAAAGGGCATCTAGATTTACATTGATGAGAATGACTCATTTTGGCTTTCTTAACATGCAGGTTTAATGATGACCCACAATTGTTCTATTTGTGAAATTAGTGCTTGTGTCACTCACAACTGTGGTCCTACTTGAAGAATTAGTGCGGAACTTTTCTTTTAGTAAACTAATGTGAGGTCTGTCTGTCTTTTTGTTCTAAATAAATACTCCCTCTGTTTCAAAATAATAGTTTTTTTTGGGCATTTTAACTTTTTTAAAAGTATTATTTTATTATTTTGAAACTATTTAAATTTTTTATAGTCTTTATTTAATTATAAATTATGTTCATATTAGGTGTAATAAATGATAATTTTAAAAATTTATAACTTAAAAGTATTCAAATAAAATTTTTAAAATAAATAGTGATAAAAAATTCTTAAAATAAGACGGAAAGAGAATCAAATTACTCATAAAAATGAATACTCAGAAAAATGAAGCTGGGTTTTTGGGAACTGAAAGAGGATGATTTGACATAGGGCAGCTAGTGCTTATGTAGCCTCGGGATTTAATATATATATGCCAAATTAGTAGGATCATAAAGCTGCAGGTCAAATAGAGTAGGAAGCAGAATTGGTTTAGGCTACTGAAAATTCAAAAGCTGCTTTTATAGTGCCTGCCACACACATAGACAGAAATTCAGTCCCAACTTCCAATTTGAATTCTATTTCTCCCTAGTTAGTATATTTGTATCATATTTTAGAATTACATTAGTGCTAGTGGTTGCACGTGAGAGGGCTTATCACCAACTTATTACTACTTTGTGTTATACCATTGATTACCAAGAGAGAGAGTGGTTTTAGAAATCACATACAGGGAAAGTCAAAATATTAACACTTTGTTTAGATGGAAGGAATTCGAAAGAAAGGGAAGGGAATGAGAAGGAATGAGAATTTATATCGTGTTTGTTTTAAAAATTATAAAGGAAAAGGAGGAAGAGCTTAACCGTCGTTTCAGTAATTTTGTTATCCTTTTAAAAGTGGGCGGAAATGGAGGGAAAGGAAAGAAAGATTTAATGAATTTTTAATCATACCAATATTATCTTTAAAATTATAAAAGTCAAAATAAAAATAACACCTCTATCCTAAGGCATCCAAAGGGTATAATAATAAAATAATATAAAATTCTCTCTTTTTCTTTCTCTCCTTTATCATTCTCAAACAAGATGAAAGGATTATATTAGTTTTTCCTCTTATTTCCTTTCATTAGTTATCCAAACATAAATAAAGGAGTGATTACTTTCCCCTCTCATCTCTTCTCCTTTCTTTTTATTCATAACTAATATTATCATTTCTTTTCATTTCCCTCCTACTTCTCCAATCAAACCTTAAGAGATATAATTTGAGAATACATAATATTTTTGAAAAAATCTAGTTCATGTCAAGTGGTGTTGAGTCCGTTAGCAATATGAGAATTTTTTTTTTTTTTGAATAGAATTGGTACAATACCAGACACACCGAAGAGGAATATATGGTATGTGGACAATATGAGTCCCGTTCACATGTAAACTCCATTTAAGGCCTCCTTCCACGTCTCTCTCCTAAACATTTACACACATTATATACTTACAGCTACATACACACATTGTGTGCACACGAAACTTTGGTTTTGCTGTCCTTCATTCCCCAATATTAGGCAGTCCAAAGGACCCCACACCAGTCCACGTACACTAAGTCTCTCTCTCTCTCTCTCTCTCTCCTTCCTTCAGTAGTCGGTAGGGTTCAGAAAGAGAATCGATCATCCATCACAATATGGAAAAACAACTTCTTGATTATCTGTTGGTACCAGCCGGCCTCCTCATAATGCTGGCTTACCACATCTGGCTCCTCTATCGCATCGTCAACCACCCCACTACCACCGTCGTCGGCATCAACGCCATCAACCGCCGTTTCTGGGTTCTCGCCATGATGGAGGACGTGTCTAAGAACGGGGTTTTGGCAGTACAGACACTGAGAAACAACATGATGGCATCAACCCTTTTGGCGTCAACAGCTATCATGCTCAGCTCCCTCATCGCCGTCCTGATGACCAACGGCGGCGGCAAAAGAACAACTGGGTTTGTCTATGGAGACGAGAGCCAGCTTGGGTTCTCCATAAAATTCTTCTCCATATTAGTTTGCTTCTTAGTGGCATTCTTGTTCGACGTGCAGTCCATTAGGTATTACAGCCATGCTAGCATACTCATCAACGTTCCCTTCAAGAAAATGTCTCCACGCAGTAATCATCATCTGACGGCTGAGTACGTCGGGACGACAGTGAACAGGGGAAGTTATTTCTGGTCTTTAGGCCTTCGTGCATTCTACTTCTCTCTCCCTCTATTTTTGTGGATCTTTGGGCCTATTCCCATGTTTCTTTGCTGCGTTGTCCTGGTTTTCTTGCTCTATTTTCTTGATCTTACCTTTGATTTTGGCTGGGTTGCGGGTGCTTCGGAAGACCAGGAGGCGCAGAATAGCTAGCAGCTTGCCAACGTAAGAGAGGGAGTCATTTAATAAAACAAAAATGTCTTCTTCGTGGGAGAGTCTACAGTTCTCTATGATGTTGGATCTATTAACTCGAATGGGAACATTCCTCTGCGAGTAGATTTCTAGGTTGAATGTTCAATTTGAGTCATGTCATTGTCATTCATTATGTGGACACAACTTTGTGACAGTCTTTGATATGCATACGACTCACTTAGTGCTTTTTGTAAGTTTCTGTGCAATTTCAATAATAATATTATAATGAATACTACATCATCCTCAATTCATGTGGGTTAGTTTTTGGTAACTCAGAATAGGACATCTTGTAAAGCATTTTCCGCCAAAGTGCGATGGCACTGAATAGTTCATTGTGTCGGCTTGGCGCATGCGTGTAAGATAGGAAGAGACCCGATGGTGTTAAATTTAAACTACAAAGACTTGTCAAATATACTGTTAAAATTTGAGTTTGCAAAACTCTTTCTGAAATGTGTTAACTTTTAATAAGTTATAATAATTTGAATGTATCAATTTTTTTAAATCAGCAACTTGAATTTAACCATAACTATTTTTAGAGCAAAAATATTAAAAAATAATTTTCAACAATGTAAAAAGAAAACTATTTTTTTCTTTTATAGTATAACACTACTAAAATTTAACTTTTAACGTGATAAATGACTTTTAATATTAGAGTTTGCTATTACACACTCCTTTAATTTTTATATCACCAACTTGCAAGGGGACATACCAATTGTTTGATTCCTCTGTTCGGTTAAAACTAAACAATACTAGAACTGTTGTTAGCTAAAGCTATGGTTATCTATGCTTAGGCGTTTGAGACTGTTTATCTGACTAATTTGTAAAACCCACAGCTATATAATTCAAGAACTTGCACCATTTGAGACTTTTAAGCCTCTTGTGTTGTGTCTATTTCTTGTAAAGCAGCATCCCAAAAATTACTTTGCATTCTATGTATGCTACAGCCGACAAGCAAAAATTTGTAATAGGGAGTTTCGAATTGACATTCAAAGACTTTTTCACAAACACGGTGGAGACCAAGAGATTGAGATGCACAAGATTCCATTGCCGGTTAGCCAAAGAATATTAAATTCTGTGCTTAACAGAGTTTACAGATCCTCCGAGTTTTGCTAACATAAAACCAACACCATCAGAGAGACGGGTAAACTCCAATCCATATCTAACAATTTTGTAATACCAATCATTGACACAAAATTCATCATCCAGCCAAACTACAAATTGACTAGAATAGGAGAAGCCAAGGAACATTGAGGCCACTCCTTACTATGCATTGGCATGCCCAGTAAATTCCAAAGTTGTTCGTTTTCTTGAGTTGATGGTTTTTTATTTTAAGCTTTCCTGGCATTTCGTCCATCACGTTATGCAACGTATGTCTCCTTCAGTAGGCTAATAATGGTGTTGAAAGATCCTGCCGAAAGTAAGAAGATTCCTGTGCAAAGTACAGACACAGAGAGAGCAAACAACTTGTGCTTAACATCTCAGTGCAGCAATTCAATAATGGGCATCTGGGTCATGGCACTGAGGTCAGAGAAGGTACAGGGGTATCAGAATGTCAAAATTGGAATATACATTCCTATACAAAGACACCTGTGTCACAATATGTACACTTTGTATTAACAAATCCAATTGGTAGATGGCGGACAGAAATTGTCCAATGATGGTGGTTCACCCTTTTAATGCCACATGTGCAATTAATAAATATATCTATGTACTAATTATTTTATACCTCTGAGAATCCCAACTTGATGCTATACCAATCAAAGGGAGAAGGTTGAGAGACCAAGAAAAGCACACTGTTGGATCCCCAACGCAGGGCAAGAATGCTGTTCAGAATAGGAACAGTTATGAGAACAACACCACATATAGGATCTGGCAATTAAGTATAATACTGAAGAATAGCCTTTGATGCTTATGCATCCATGAATACACACACTTCCTTACCTGTCAGGTTATCACATCTGCAAATTTCAACTTCAACTTCATGTTACCGGCTTGAACTACCATTTCTTCTTTAGATGGCTCCACTTTTATGACAGTTGCTTTCCTGTTAAGGGAAGAAACGTGCACCATATCACCAACCTTGGGAAGAAGTTTAGCCCTCTTCTCTACAACAGGCAGAGGTGAAACTTAATAAGAATTCAATAAACTTTTAATCAGTTTTCATAAAAAGGGAGGACAACATTGTTATTACACAAAGAGCTTTAACAGTCATATAGTTATCCTATGAAGGGTTATCAATTGGAAATAGGCTGGACAACAGAATAAAATCCCATCAGTTATTTACAAAGAGCTTTAATAATCTTCTAATCAGTATTTATAAAAGAAAAGGGAGGACAACATTATTATTACACAGTTTTAACAGTCATATTTTTATCCCATGGTTATCAATTCTTTATGAAGAGCTTTAATAATCTTTTAATCAGTAATCATAACAAAAGGGAGGACAGCACTGTTATTGCACAAAGAGATTTAACAGTCATAGTTATCCTATGAACAATTATCAATTGGAAGTAGCTGGACAACAGCAGAAAATCCCGTCAGTTCCTTATGAAGAATACCTGATGGTGATTGCCTGATATTATCAACAGAATACCCGGACTCAATTGCTACAGAAAGTTTAGCATTATCTGGTGGCGTACGCGGGCTGTTAATTGCCGGTGTCTTTTGGCTGTTGTTTGCTATAGTAGGCAGGGAAGTTTGAGTAACAGATGCACGAAGCTGTCGCACTTTCTTGTGAAGAATGGAACGTGCCATTGCTGCCATTTCAGATATTTCTTGCATCTTCCTGTATCTTTGGTCAGTGCCATGTTGCACGACCTTCCTTCTAGTCACCAGCAGATTTTCATGAAGATCCCTAGAGAGCCTGTTACCGCAAAATAATTACACACTAGATAGAGCATATGTGAGCTTCCAGATTGGCATTGAAGTATTCAAGCAAGTCATGCATAAAAATAAATTCAGTCTATTTAAACGAATATGTGTGCAATTAAATAGTGTTCATCATCACCATTGTAGTAACAAACCCAACACTACAACCCAAAAGGAGTACCCTGACTTCTAGGGACTAACTGTTGCTACATATAGTCCGGCGACCTTCTCAAATCAGGTAATATGGGATTCCAGGGAGCATGGTGGAATGTAATGAACCCAACACTACACCCAACACTACACCCAAAAAGAGTGCCCTGA
Organism: Nyssa sinensis; assembly: GCA_008638375.1. NCBI lineage: Eukaryota > Viridiplantae > Streptophyta > Magnoliopsida > Cornales > Nyssaceae > Nyssa > Nyssa sinensis. The sequence continues at coordinate 37,247,127 of CM018037.1, read as the reverse complement.
CTTCCAGATGGTAACTGGTGCTACACATAGTCCAGCGACCTCTAATCAGGCAATGTGATGGGATTCCACCATTCTTCTGCACATGTGCATCCTCACGTGTGGCCCAAGATGTGGCACCACTTAAGACTTGTGCGGCCCCAACCCACCGGGAGGTAGGCCCAGCAACCCACCGGGAGGTAGGCCCAGCATTCGTACCATTTTTAATGAACCCAATTCCACACCCTAAAAGGAGTACCCCAACTTCTAGGGAGTAACTAGTGCTGCATGTAACTTAGTGACATGCTATGGTATCGTTTGTAACAAATCCAACACCACAACCCAAAAGGAGTATCATCACTTCCTAGGGGTAGTAGGTGCTACATATAGCTCAACAACCTTTTCTAACCAGGTAATGTGGAATTCCACTACATGCGTGCACCCTGGCACACATGACTCAAGACGCGAGTGACCTCGACCCACCTCGAGGCAAACCCAAATCTGATACCATCTGTAACAAATCCAACACTACACCCCTTGACTCAAGAAATTAGTGACCCTGACCCACCTTGAGGCAGACCCAACTCTGATACAAGCTGTAATGAACTAAACACCACACCCAATAGGAATATCCTGACTTCCAGGAAGTAACTGGTGCAAGCCTAGTGATCTTCTTTAACCAAGCGATGTGGGATTCCACCATGGTCCCTTAAATCCGCATGGGAGCATAGTGGAATTACATTTCTTGACTAGCGTAGGGCATGTATTGTTGGCGTGTATATTAAGCCATTAGAAAATTGTAATCACTAAAAACAATATTCTTTAGCCATTAGAAAACTAAACAAATGGAATCATTAATAACGATATTCTCAGTAGCTTTCCAAATTACAGCCACAAAACTTAACTAATCACTTCAAAATTGTGGAGCCCTTTTTTTGTTAACTACAGAAAGTACTATGAGGCAACACTTAATACTAGAAATCAAATATTGTTGAGCAAAAGATCCTCACATCAGATATTGTTGTGCTTCATGAATATGCTCATGTAAATTCTGCTTAAACTTTTCCATATCAATTATCACCTGCATTAAATTATATAAAACAAAACGTTTCAGAAGTATAAATGAAATTCTATAAAACCATCACAAGAACAAGCAATAATCATTTAATATTCATACAGGCAAGCAGCTGAAACCTTCGAACTGGTAGGAAACTAAAACTTTTTTTTTCTTTTATTTGTTTATTTATTTTGTCAGGTAAAGTGTTTTGTATCAAAAATAAAAATTATGCAGGCCTTGCCGTGGCAAGTAGAACTAACGGCATGTTTGGTATGCTGGAATAAAATAAGACAGGAATGGAATAGCATCAGGAATAGAATGGAACATGAATGGAATGGAAATAATTATTTCATTCTTTTGTTTGACTGAATACCCAATAATGGAATGATAATTACATTCCTGTGTTTGGTTTGAACCATCAAATTGTTAGAATAAAGTTAATATTAAGTTAGATATTCAAAGTACTTGTATAAATTTCAAAGCTTTCATGTACGTTTAATGAAAAAAAAATTCAACTTGCATTTGTTTTATTGCAAGAAAAAAAGTCAATCTGCATTTTTTTTATTGGCAAAAAAAAAAATTAAAAATTTTGGTAAGGAATTGGAATGAGCATTCCGTGACTTTTGGTAAGGAATGGTGATTCTGACTTTTTTGGGAATAATCATTCCATTTGGAATGACCATTCCGGCTTAAAAAGTCTAAACAAACACAGGAATGGAATAGCATCAGGAATGCGCATTCCATTCCAACCCTCATTCCAACCTACCAAACATGGCCTAAGTACTCCATTTCTTCATTAAACCCTTACCCTGACAGTTTGACCTTAAACCATGTACCTAGAAACAGTAATAGTCCATCTATTAGAAAGACAAACTACTGCTAGAATTCATGGTAAAGTATACGAGTAGGAGGGTTAACTTAGAACTTATTTGCATGCAGATACACATGCAAACTTTTCGTGCAAATAAATGCCAATTTCCAAGCCCTTCAGTTCAGTCTTTTTGTTACATTTCCTAGACGTCAACTAATGCTTGAGGCTCTATAGCAAGGTTAAAAAAAGGGGGCAGATCACTCCAAGCATTTCCAAGCTTGAGAAGTGAACATTACTCATGCAAGCAAATACATTTTACCTCATTAATCTCCGCACTAGCTGTTCCATACAGTTCACGAGCATTATCTAAAATTACGCTGGGTAGTCCTAACCTTTTGGCTATATTGATTGCATTTGAACGCCCTGCAATAAAAAATCTGAACTACTTTAGTCATATGCATTGATGTTACAGTGACAGAAACCCAAAAAACGAGGGGGAAAATGGAAAACAGAAAACAAGCACCAACTGCTAAGAGCACAAAAGTAATGCCTAAAGTACTCCCAGGCATAAAAACCAATTACTGAAACACAAGTAAAAGAGGATATGTACAAGAAGTGCATATAGGGACTAAGAAATGCACTTCAGAAGCAGGAAGCATTACGCTTTCAAATTTTTAAAAAAGCATGTTTCAAAACCGCACCACTGATCTTCTCTCTCTCTCTCTCTCTGTAGACCTTATTTTTCCCATCTGGTCCAGTGAAGCCTAAGCAAAAAAGAAGCTGCATACTGGCAAAAAAGGAGGCATCCACATCTTCAGGCTTCATAGAAAAACAAAATGTAGAATTCGCGGCTTAAATATGTTATCAGCTCCTCAGGAGGCCATTTTAACCATTGACAATTTGAAAAGAGGGACTTTGAGGTTAGCCAATAGGTGCAAAAAGTGCAAAGTAGAAGAGGAATCTCCCGAGCACCTTCTTTTGTTCTGTTTGGTAGCATGGGATTTATGGGATACTTAATTTTTCCTTTTGCCATTAAGTGGGTTATGCCTGGGCTGATTCTAGATTTTTTTAAGGGTGACATGAAGGCTGTTGAAGCAAGAAAGTATTGCATACATAAAGAATGATCCCTTTTTTAAAATGTGGTGCATTTGGCGGAGTAAATAGGAGGATATTTGAGGGGGAAGGGAGGAGCAATCTGTCACTTTTTTTTTTGAGACAGTTGTTGCTTGGAACATAATTTTTTTAAGGTACAAGATTGTTCATTGTTTAGGATTGATCTAGATTCTTTTGTAAAGTTTTTGGGGCATGTGTATGGGTGGTGGGTGGCAGGGGGCCTAATTGTTTAATTGTATGTATATGGGTTGGGCCCCCATATTGGGGCCCTTGAATGAATTTCTTTCTAATCAAAAAAGTATGTTATCAACTACGACCCAGAAAAGAATAATATTTAACGCTTATAATTTTTTTTGTTGATCCGTATATTTAATGCTTATAAATATCAATCCAACCATCCGATATCATATAAACAAAAGTTAGTTATAAATCCAAGAGAGAGAACCTGGTACTCCCCAGAGAATCCTATAAGTTGGCTTTAAGTTAACTTCATCAAACTCCATACATGCATTTTCGAAAGCATCATTGCTGTCAAAAGTAATATTTTCAAAAGATCAACCCATGAATTTAAAGGAAGTATCATCTAGTTTTAGATCAGTCTCATCTTCAACTTAAATATGAATTACCTGTATTTGAGGGTTTTTAGTTCGCCATGATGTGTTGTAGCTATTGTCAATAAAGCACCGGTTTCAGCAAAAGATTCCAGCAATGACATCCCCAGTGCAGCTCCTTCTAGAGGATTCGTCCCGGCACCTACCTAACAAATGCAAAAGGATGGTACACTTAAATACATTCCTTCAAGATACCCCAGGTTTATTACCCCTCAAATTCTTCTTCTTTCATCAGTAAGTGTGAATTGAACAAGTAGCTTATAATTTTGTTGCTGTGAGTCAAATGAATCAAAACATACTGTTGACAGCATTATGTCACATGAAATAAAATGAGCATAAGTAGTACATACTTCATCTAATAGCACTAGTGATTGACTTGTTGAGTGCTGTAAAATATCCTGCAAGATTAGAAAAGAAATTGTATATTAAAAAATAAAAAATTAGTCACTGAAGATATTTTTCTAAAAGAACATCTCATCGTGCAATGTAAGATTTAAATGGGAAGTAGTAAAAAATCAAAAGTTTCTTGGACTAAAGTGATTAGTTTTTCAGACATTAAGATGATGAAAATATCAAATTGAAAGTTTGCCTAACCACTCAATTTCTTGAGAACTAACATATCCATAAATTTAATGGACTTAAAACAGTAACAAGAAAAAATGACGACTTTCGAAAAAATATACAGAATCCTTTTCATTTCCCAGCTACATGAATGTGCTTCTTACCAAGTATGATGTAAAACTCGAATGGACTATTCTATCCAGATACAATACAAGGTTATGCATCTAGTAAGATACAGATACAGTAGAATGTATCATACACAATATACTTCTTGATTTATATAATAGGTGGACATAGTAAGACATGTCAAGTAAAACAACAAAAAATGGAGTACACCATACAAACATTAATACAAATATATAAAGTCAACAAAAAAGTATCTATAGGACAGGCCTACAAGACACCATAAATGTAACCAAAAGTAGCTAGCAATACTCCAGTTAGGATTTAAATCAAATAACGTTCACCATTCCACCATAGGCACAAGATGTCTCTCTCTCTCTCTCTCCCTCTCTCTCTCTCTCTCTTGTTTTTTGTGCCGAGTAGCACAAGTTGTCGATCTTAATAGCTATACTACCATAAATATGGAATCAAAATAAAAATCCTAAGGTGATGGTTGTGCATGTGCACAATACTGAAGGATCATAAAAAGGAGACTACACTTTGCAAGTGCTTCTTTTTTCCTTAGATAATCACACTCAACATCACATAAGTTTAACTCAAACAAGCAGAAGGCAAGTCTTGGAGGATATAATTTCTGTAGGACATATATGGAGTACACCATACAAACATACAGTCAATTGAAAAAAAAAAAAAGAGTATTGATTGGACGGGGCTACAGCACACCAAAAAAATAACCATAAGTAGCTAGCGATGCTCCACTTAGGATTTAAACCAAATAATGTACACCATTCCACCATAGGCACAAGATATCTCCCTCCCCCCTCCTTGTCCCTCTTTCTTGTGCTGACCAGCACAACTTGTCAATCTTAATTGCTATACTACATGCACTTGCACAATACTGAAGCCTGAAGGATCATAGAAAAAAGTTTGTAAGTGCTTTACTGCTTAGATAATCACATTCAACATCCCAGAATATTAACTAAAACAAGGAGACAGAAAAGTCTTGGGGGATATAATTTCTGTAGGACATGTTTGAAGCTACATTGTACAAAATCGGACTAATAGAAAGAGAATAGAGAATAGAGAAAAGGAAAGAGAAACTTAGGCAATCACACTTAAGTTCTTAGGCAGTCACACCTAGAAGAAGACGTAACACATCACAGATTCACATATATAGGCTACAAAATATATCATCCCATTCTCAATACAAGGCTAACACAACTCTTTATATAGAGAACTAGAACTTGGTGCCAAAGTGTGACATTCAAAACCTTGGTGGCCAAGTTTTAATAGTCTTACTTGGACCTAACTAAGCCTCTTAGACACTGCCACAAATACATAAATAATCTCAAAACCAAAAGCCCATCACAGCAGTCCACCCTACAACCCATTACTTAAAATTACCAAACTACCTGACTTAAAGAGACATAAAACAACAATATAACTTAAAAACTAACTGATATCCCAGGCAAATTCTGCATTATAATCTTGCCAAATAATACTTATATAAAAAAAAATCTTGCCAAATAATGAAATTAGCCCTTGAACTTGGATGTTCCCTTTTCTTGTAGTATTTTCTTCTTATCACCTTATTTGCATCAAGAATGGCACCTTTAGTAAAAGAATTATGGCTGCTTACACTCAAATAATGTTGGGCTAGGGCTCCAGTTTTTAGGGTTTAGCGTTGAAAAAAATAAGATTAGTGTTTGAGGATGGAGTGATGGTTAAATAACAATCAAACAAAGAAAAAGAAAAAGGAACAAAGGTTAAATCGGTTGTTGTTTGAAATTGAAGGAAAAAGCTCATGTTTTGACAGTATGGAAAAAATGAGCTTTAGTCCTTGAATAGTGGGTAATTAGGGTTAGGGTTTTATGATCAAAAGGTTAGGGGTTGAATGTAAAATTGAGGTGATCGAAAAGTAGGTTGTGATTATTGAGTTTGTGCAACATTGTTGTAAAACAAAATAAAGAAAAGGAAAAAAAAGATTAACCTTAGGAATCTCATAAAGGCCTTCTAAGAGTATTACTTAGAAGAAATTAATAGATTCTCACCACTAAAAGAATGCAAAAAACTGCATTAAATTCATATTGTTCGAACTTGTTAAATTGCATCTATAAGGCTTGCATATATAGAAGCATAGCTACCACAATAAATATTATTGAATTGAGAGACTCCTACTAGACAAAGGATTTTCTACACCAATTAAGACAACTAAAATACCAAACCCCTTGCTAACTTGGACACCCAAAGAAAAGGTACTAAGTCACCCTTTATCTGCACAATTACCAAAATACCTTGCTTATAAAAAAAATCTGATTTTCCCAACTCAAAAGGACTTAAAATCATTTCAGTTCAACCAAACCCATCCATAATAGTCCTCAATCATGTCACACCTTTGGATGCTTTAGTCCATTGATCATGTGGTTCTCTCTTTTTCCAAGCATACACTGGCCGATCCCCATCACTACCTTCCAATTCAATTCAACTCAATAAAGCCTTTTCCCAACTAATGGAAAGCTTCCATTTTTACATAGGAAAGATCAACATTTTAAAGGAACAATTTTGCAGCAAGAGGGCCATTCTACTCAATGGAAATAGGATTTCTCCAAATCAATGGCCTTAGAATGCTTGCCTTTGAGTCTCTAAAATAATACCAGTGTGGTGAAGAGAAAATAATAAGTCTATACTGGCTGCAATATGCTGTAAACCTGTTTAAAATTTTAGATAATAGTCTAATAAACTTACACTAATTTGTTTCAAATGGCCAGAGAAGGTAGACAGAGATTGGGACAAGGACTGTTCATCACCAATATCAGCAAACACAGAATCAAACCAAGGGATCTTCGCCGGTTCAGAAGATAATACATGAAGACCTGCAATATTGAAGAAATTATTAAGAGGTTATGTAGTATAATAAGATATTAAAAATAGTATTATCATCTGATATGAATAGTATGGGTAACTCCTTAGTCCCTTTTCACTCTCTAGGCTCATTTGACTCTACCTTACTATGCTTGACACTAATAGAAACAATATTAGGCTGTTCGCACTTCCATAATTTGCATTTTGACATCTCCAGGTTTCTATAGATGTCTGATGTTGAGAACATATAAAAGTTCAATAAAAAAATTACAAGAGATAAGAACTCTAAATTTGATTCTGATGCCTATTTTGTAACAGGCACGCACACATACAAGAGAGAAAGTAAATAGAGTAAAATGTAAAAAGTCAACCAGATTTTGCCATCATAGCAGCCAACCCAACAGTCTTTAAGCAAATGGTTTTGCCCCCAGTATTGGGGCCAGTTATAATCAGAACTCTAGTTTTCTGAGCAACAAAAATATCAAATGGAACAGGGTAAGCTTGTTCCAATTTAGTAACCTGAAATTCAAAAGGCACCTTGCATTAAATTAAGAATTTTTATAGTCTTAGATGCATAACAAGAAATGATAAAAAAATTCTTGGTCAACTCATAATATTAAACAGTTACCTGCATTTCTAAGAATGAAATGTTTATGTCTGCTTCTTCTTTCTGAGCTATATTCCCAACTTGCAGTTTCCTCCTCCTAATTTCCTAAGGGCGGAAGACACACAAATGATATAAGAAGAACACGAAATGAAAGTAGTTAGTATGATATTGACTATTACATCGAAAATTATTGTCCAAAAAGGGAACTTTGACCACTGATAATCACTGCAGAGCAAATCCTTGAACATAAGCAATAGAGAACTCATAGAAAAGGAAAAGAAAAAAAGCAGCTTATGGGCCCAATTCCCATGCATAACTTACAGCAATAGCATTGCTGACATCCTTCACAGCCTTCTGCAGATTTTGTCGATGCTGTTGAAGTAATAGAGGATGGTAAGCCTTTGGCAGATTCAATGTCCATCTTCTCTTAGGGGGGTAAGATGTCACTGAAGTTTTGTTCCCTGATAAGGTTTCAACAACAAGACATCCATCATTGGCTTCTGGTAAAAATAGATCAGGACGAGTGCCTCCAAATGAGAGACTATAGCTTGCTCGAGCATTGATCTACATTAAAAGAACCATGAATCATACAACGGAACCAACTAGAACAATAGATAATGTACATCTAAAAGAATATTTAATGTAAACTTCCATTCATTAATGTTATCAAATCCTTTGACTGGAGTTTCATAAGGTACACAGAATTGACTCAAGAAAAGAGCCTTAAAGGTGAAGGCCTCAAGGCCCAAGTGTAGACGTAAATTGTTGAGGCATTTTGCTCAAAAGGTAGCAAAAGTTAATAATGAAAAAGCTAGACAGTAGATAGATCATGTAGGAAATGTTTTATATTAAAGAGTTAAATATTCAAGCCGTATAAATGTTTGTCCCTTTCTATAATCATTCAACTCACAACATAAAACCAACTCTAAATCATTTATGATAATAGATATAAATTATAGTTTTTCTTATATATCAAGTAGAAATTAATTTTTATAAGTCAACCTCTGTCTACAATAACTCATCAAATATGAAAAATAAAATAATCCTGAAATGAATTTCTTGCTCATTACTTACCAAAAAAAAAAAGCTTGCTCATTAACAATAAACTTCTGTTTGGAACAAGAATGAATTAAATTTCTTGATAACAAAAACATTATAGAAACATAAAGAATGTAAGCTTGGTGAGAGATACCTACAACATCCAGTCGAATCATACTGTTGAATAAATTTTCAATGCCATCAAGATCCACTTGCATCTGCAGAAAAAAGCACATCAAAACATGAATAGAAAATCACTGTAGTGTGAAAACTAGCCACTTGGATAAATCCGACAGAACCTTCTCTGTAATCTTTAAGAGCACCTCTTCCTCAGCATTTGCTACCAACACCCTTGCTTGTTGTAACTCATCATTCAATGGAACAGCAGAGAGTGGCTCTACAATACTTCCTGCATCTGAACCACTACAACATGGTATGTCCTCTCAGGAATGGTATACTCAAGAATAACACTTCCTTTTAATGAAGACCTTGGGTACAAAAGAAATTGAAGACAACAAAGTTTTCCGAAAATTTTGTGAGTGTTTTCATCATATATCTAACGTATTTGGAAAACCATTTATTGAAATAGTCAACAAAACAGATAAATTCATCCAACAATACAAGATATCATGACCGAATGATAACTGTCCAAAGTTCACTACAGAAGAATAAAGGAATTCATGGCCATGATCCCTCAAAAGGTATATCTCATCACACTCCAAACTGATGTTCAAAAATGGCAAACATTGGGGAAAAAAAATTAGCCGCAGTTGTGATTTGCTTGCCCTCTCCTCTATTTTAACAAAAACAGTATAAAAATGTAAAATTTTTGCTACAGTTAATAAGCCCACATTACAATTGCTCCAAAAGGCTATTGATTTTACTGAACATAAATCACCTTAGTTGATCAGTATCATCCTCATCAGAGACATCTTCAGATAATACTTAAAAGTTTCATTTTTGTAGTAAATCTGAAGGAAAAACAAATCATGCATTTCTGGTACTTTAAACATTGACCGAAGAGTACTTTACATGTGCAACGACAATTTAGAATTATGCAAGATGCTTAATGCACCTGGATAACAATAGGCCCTCAAAACTTGTAGGTGGATCAGCCCCCAATCTCATACACCATCGTCCATCTATATTACTCACTTCCTGAATGATTAGTCAAATATTAAATAGGGGGGAATATGAAAATAGATATACACCCACAATAAAGCCCATCTTACCAGAGAAGATGTCTCTTTCATCTTGTTCCTCACTAGGCTGTCCATCAACCTGATACAACTGAGTAAAGAAGAAAATAGCATGGTTAGTGATCAGGTAGTTGTTTGTAAAAACATGGAGCCATGATGCCTTCAAATTAATAGCCAATATTATATGTAACAAGCATAGCTGCTATTTGCCTACTTGAGCCATTCACAAAGTGTAAAAGCACTAAGATCTCAAGAAACAAAGAATTGCTGCTTTTTTAGATAAGCACACGTGTCTCAGGAATATAAAATTATCCAAAAGAGATATAGCAAAAAACTCAAAAAAATTTATTCTCTATGGAACTCAACAAACAGGTCGGGAAGCAATTACAAATAATAAAGGAGAATAGTACTATTTAGAACCTACCAACAAAGATGAAGTTTAAGATTCCTGAAACACCAAACTCCCTAACGATACTGGTTTAAATCACAACAGGAAACGTCTGAAAGCAAATAATTTAAATTTGCAGTACACGTAGCAGTATAGGCAGTAGCCACAGAACTCAAGTAGCCATCTGAAATACTATTAATACTCCAGAGTATTTAAAGCATAACAATACATGTGTCCATCTCACATGTACATGTCATGTCATCACCTGTTGAATGTGACAAATTCACATGCATAAACATGATGAATGCATAAATGAAAATTTTGTGTGCACGTGTGTGTATATCTTAATGTACATGTATCTGACTGTATTAAATTGTAATTGTTAAAGGCTAACATACAAGTCCATTCTCAAACCAAATCAAGTTTTAAGTGCTTCTACAGAAACTTGATGATTCATACATTATTATCATAACCCTGTGGATAAAATCTTGTGCAATTACTTTGTTATGTTTTTCTCTTTTTTGGACACATGATCTGTGTTACACAGACACTCTAAAATGTAAAAAGTATCAATTTTGGAGATGAAATAATATGGGTGTTTGAATTTGTCAAAATGCCTTTTATTGGACATGTGCTAGCAGGCATGTTTTATGAGGGAAGAAAGGAACACATTTCTAAATTGTTAAATTCCTTTCAATACTTTCTCTCATCTATTCCTAACTTCTGTATCAAGAGTTAATTTTATTTCATGGCACAAGCATATAGAAATGGACAGTTCAAGCAAACACCACTGGCTGACAATTGCTAAATGTTTTCCACAACAAAATGACAAAAGGACTGAAACTGAAGTTTGAAAAACTTGTGCTACAGCAACAGATAGATGGACTTGAAGAAATAGATCAAACGGTTGATGCACTGCATTAGATTCATGAAGTTGGATGCCTAAGTTTATCTGACACACAAACAAAGAAGGACCATACACTAACTCCAAATATTAAATTTTGATGTATAACTCTCACTAAAGGAATTGGCATCAGAAACCCTGAAGTTTTTTCAATAAATCTAAAGGTTAATCTCCAGTCAATTACATTGATTGGGAGAAAACAAAACAGTATACCTTTCTTTCAAGTAGCCGGACTTGATCACGTGATTGCTTCAAGGTGGGACTCTGAAATAGAGGGGGGGAGAAAATGATAAGACAAAATAAAACTAGTGAAAATGAAAATAAACATGTCCAAAGAGACTGATTTATCCTTGTAAAGAACAGTACCTAATATGTTTACATGTGATTAGAAAAAGAAATTAAAATTGGATGCAAGCCTAACAAATCAATTCCAACGAACCGCTGTTTGCAAAAGAAGAGATCCACGTGACAACAAAAAGTTGGACAAAAAGAGAAATTGTTTTCCAGAAAATAGATAAAGGTTCAGAAATATTTGGAAAATTCATCATAGCAAAATCAATATTTCTAGAGATCCAGAAAAATATATTCTCAACGTGAGATGATAAAGAACAAACCGCAGAGTCCTTAATGGAGCCATCTTCATCTATAAGTTGCTGTATGAACTTTACTAATGGTCGATTTACAACCAATTCCATGATCTGCAAGTAAATTTACAAAAATAAGGCGTTCAACGCATTCGAAACATATAGGCACATGGGTATTTATGGAAATATTCATTATATGTTTACCATTTCTGCAAGAGGCATGAAACGCTGATACCAATCTATGTCTTCCTTGATTGCAGCTTTAAGGTTAAACTGCAAAGTTTCAGCGAATTGTAGCAAAGCTACAACAGCCATTGCTTCATTTCCATCCACTGGCAAACCCCTCCGGGCATGTTGGGTAGCAGATTTCACCTTCAAGGACAAAAGTGAGACAGCTATCTAACATCCATAATGCACATAGGGAGTTATCATCATCTTTTCTATTATTCGGGGAGCATGGGGACAAGAATATCAGAGATGTGAACCTAATAAAATTTTGATGAGTGAGATCACAAATTAAAGTAGGATGTAAAGTGCAGGAGTATATAACTATCAAAGTTGAAACAAAATTCTATAAAATAACTACAAGACCAGCCCTGTGCTATGGGATGTTAGGTAGCTAAGAAACCATGTGTTCATAAAATGCAGATGTTGGGATAGATGTGTAATAAGATAACAAGAGGATAAAATAAAAAGTGAACACATTCAATGGCAGATAAGAGGGGGTGCTTTTTTTTTTTGGGTGGGGGGGGGGGGGGGGGGGGTTCTTTGGCCCCCCTAGAATTTTAGAAATTTGATTTTTTACCCCTCTTTTCTATAGAAATTTTTATGAAAATTAGGAATTCCCCCTCCCAAAAACTTTCATATTTTTATAAGATACCCCTTTAAATTTCAATTTTTATACTTTTGCTCCCCCAATGTCGATGGTCTGGATCCGCCATTGAACACATTCATGAAGCAGTATTAGTCAATATTTTCAAATGATGATAAGTTTTATGTATCGTTTTCTTATTTTTCCATATCTTGTATTGTATCTTATTGTGTATTGTAAGATTTTTTAACATAAGAAGAAATAGGTAAAAAAAAATAGACATTCACAGCAAACATAAATATCCAACGAGAATGAAGCATTAGGCAATATATAGCCAGTAAAATGGTAAAAACTATGGCTCTAAGAGGTATGACATGCATTCATCAAAATCAAACACAAAAGTAATGGTGAAGAAGGCAAAGTAGATTAACAATATGAAATTTGTTGTGTTAATGTATTTAAAAAACCAAGCAATGATATATTTTAATCGTCCAACATTTGGTAATAAAAATTACGCTGCAACTGTACTTCTAATTAAATCAGATGTAATGTACTCACCAATACAACATCAATGCTGCTAAAGTCCATGGCACAGCCACCGTACTTGTGCATTTCCACGGCTGCATTGGCTTCGTCTAAGAGTCTCATACTCTCTTTGTAAGTTTGATTCAAAGACCATAGTTGTGCCTGAAAGAAAACTAAAAGGACTAGAAAAGACTATCCACAATATAAAAATTCTTAAGGTACCCAATTCAAAAAGAAAAAACAAACACCCAGAATTAAATCACATATGCATATACATGTATATGAATTTATATTTAAACGCACATCTAATATATATATAAGAGAGAGACCTTTGTGGCTTCTCGACCCAAGGAAGTGCCGGCAAAGGAAGCAACGGAGTCGCAGAGCTTGTCCCATTCGAGGACCCTAAGGCTTTCGTGAATAACTGTTGACTTGTTGATGCCTTTTGGGAGTAGAGACGAAGGTTTGTTGAGGATTGCTTGGTTCTTCAATCGAACCAACCTACGAGTACTAGTACAAGTACTAGTAATGGTTGAGATAAAAGGTGTTACAGGTAGTGAAGGAGATAGAAGAGCTGCAAAATATTGCAGAATGAAGCATTATGCGCCTGCAATAACGCTATTTATCAGGAACTTTGGCGATTTGCAGAGGCTATAGGGAGGAAGGGCGGGAGCTCAGAGCGGGGGACGGAGGGGGATAAATGGGCTATTGGGATAGACAGGAAAGCGGGGGAGTTGTTTTATTTTTCTTATATTTATCCATCTCTTTTTTTTTTAATGTATTTATTTATTTATCCCGCCGACAACCCTTCCCTTGTCAATTGGACACTGTTCAAACACAAAAATAAATTATTAATTAAAAAATATCTGAAATGAAAATTCATTCAATTTAAATTCTTCCGCTTGGTTGTGTGGATAAATGAGAAAAAGATAAATTCTACCGCTTGGTTGTGTGGATAAATGAGAAAAAGATAAATGTCTCATCCCTATTTTTTTTGATAATTCAATTTTTAATTTTTTGAGCCGACTAAACTGGGATCAATTTTAATGTTTATTACAAGTTCGGTTAAAGTCAGAGCAAATATAAATTGACTCAAAAAAAAAAAATTCGTTGAATTTCGACTTCACAATTTTAGAAGACAAACTCTTTACTTACTGTCAACCGTCCACTCAATCACTCTTCTATATTTCTCATCTCCCATTCTCATAACTTATTTGAGATAATTATACTTATCTTTCTTAGTGTTTCTGACAATTACAGACAATACTCTTAAGGTTTCAAAAATAATACTATTCCCCTGTCAGAACTTAGTCCCCAAAGAACGTTAACGGAATTGATTCATTTACTAAATTACCCTTATATTTTAATAATTATTTTTTTCTTCTTTATTTTTCCTTTTTCATATATATTACATTGTGTCCACTTAATTGCAACATTCTCTGTCTCCCCACTCCCACTCCATCTCACTTCCCACTCTCTCTTATTTTCTCTGCCCAGAAACACCGGTGAAAATTGCCGATGTTACCACCACCCATGGCCGCTCCACCACCACTAGTCTACGCCGGAAATCACTCTCTCCTGCCACGTACACATCTCAGCCCCACTGCCATTCCCATATCCTTTTGTCTTCCAAAAGGTAATGAACAGAGGCATATTGTTGGGAGATGGAGAGAGAAAGGAGAAGACTAATTCACCTAATAGATTGAAGACAAGATGTAGAAGATGTAGAGAGAGAAAGGAGAAGACTGTTTAAGTTAAATGAACAATCTTGGAGCGTTTTAGAAGGTGAATTTGATGGCTCTAAGGGTACTAGGGTAGAGAGAAAAAGAGAGGCAGGTTTGTACTTCTCTCTCTCAACTCATGTTCTTTGCTTTCTCTCTTTAATTTTCTCTTTAATTGATTATGCTAAGCTTCTTCGAGTGTTGTTGGAAATTTGGAATATACCCTAGTTTTGATGAGTTCTATTTACATAGGGAGAAAGTAAATTAGAGTTTTGAATTGATTTGGGCAACCTCTTGGTTCTCTCTTTATAATCTGTACTGATTTTTCTTTTCTTTTTTATTAACAAGATTGGAAAATATCTATCATATATATATGTGTGTATACATACATATGTGTATATGTATATATGCACACAGGTGCTTAAATTTGGAATATACCCTAGTTTTGATGAGTTCCATTACATAGTGAGAAAATAAATTAGAGTTTTGAATTGATTTGGGCAACCTCTCGGTTCTCTCTCTATAATCTGGACTGATTGTTCTTTTCTTTTTTATGAACAAGATTGGAAAATATTTATCATCTTTATGTGTGTATACATACATATGTGTATATGTATATATGCACACAGGTGCTTTGATTCTTATGGGTATGTTAAATAATGCATAGTTAGATCTCTCAAGAACCGAAAATATATATGAATTTTCTTGATATAATTCACTTGCTTTTAGTGGGTATGCTATTGATGTATAAAATCATACACAATATACATAAATTACAAGATGGATGTAAATTATTTATAGAGAAAATAACTCCACTATTGGTATGTTTAATCCTAATCCAAAAGGAGAAAAATGAAGTGGCTGAACAAAAAAAAAAAAAAAAAAGAAGGTAGTTTAATCTTGTCCGGTGTTGGATTGAAATTAAAAAAATAGCAAATTTCATGATTTTATTTTGAAAGAAATTATATTCATGGTTAATGTTGAAAATTGGAACCTTGACACACATTCAAAAAATTTTTTAGGATTTTTTTTCTTCTATAGAGGACACACATTAGTGGTTTTTGTCATGTCTCTTGAATGATTTTATACTTCATGTGATAACAAACCACTTCCACCCTCTACTGAGGTGGATATATGGGTTTGTATATATGTTTCTTTCTTCCAAGAGGAATGGAGTTTGCAATTGGATTTCCTCTCTTCAAAATCCATTGACGGTGATGTGATCTGTCTTCTTGCATTTAGGTTTGTATAATATTGTCTTTTCATACTCTTTAAGTGTAACATTGGCATTTAGATAAAAAAATTTGCTTACATCATCAAATTCTGTTAGGTCAACTAACAGTCATTGACGGCAGAGGGTAATCTGTTATCGACATTAAAACTAGAAAGGGGACAGTGTTATTTCAGAACCTATAAGGGAAGTTTCTGTAATTATCAGAAACTTCAGGAAAAGTAAGTGTAATTTATCCCAACTTTTTTTTATCCTAATTTTCTCACAAAAATGAGATTCACCTCCCATGAGACACTTAGTGAACCTCACTTTAGTAAAAGAGTTGGGATAAAATAGATTATGAGAGAAAAAACATCTATCATTATGTAAAAGAGTTGGGATAAAAATAAATTATGAGAGAAAAAACATCTATCATTATTTATAAGTAAATTGGCGATGATGGTCGAAATTAGAACAATAAAATAAATTAAGTTATTCGAGTTAGACTCATTATCGATTTGATTATAGTCTTATTCAAAATCAGCTCATAAAATAAACCAAGTTATTAACCTCAGATAATACTATATAAAAAATCAAGATACTTAAGTTTGACTCGCAATCAATTCGGTTAGATTTTCGTTTGAAATTAACTTAAGAAATTAGGCTTGAAAACAATTTAAAACCCATCTATTTTAAGAAGTCAATCTTTCAATAACTCACTATTTGACTCATTTACACCGTAGTGGAAATTAGACTCAATTGACAAAGTTAAAATAACTTGATATATATTATTGAATTCATTCTCAACCAACTTAAACTTTCAAAGCAATTAGTGATTTGACATTATATTAAAACTTTCATTTTAAAAAGTCTTGAGATCAACTGTTCAAGTCTCATCTCATTTATTTCTCACTTTATTATATGTCATGTTGACTGTTAGGACAGGAAATGCCCAAAATTATTCGTGCTTTAATTTTTAAAATCCCAAAAAAAAAAAACACAAAAAAAGAAAAGAGCAAAAGGAATAGCATTTTTTACCTTGAATTTATGCTAGAACGCTGTTACAAGGAAACAATGGAAGATTTTAGTTTCGGAGGTATCTCAACTATGGTTTAGTGTAGGATGATCTTAAAGATTTTGCTAGCAAATGGTTGTGAATTACTTCAAGAGGTTGCATGCTATAGATCACACTGCTCAGTGACAGGAATTGTTGTGTCAAAGGAATTTTCCCCCCTGTTAGTAGGAGTCGGTGTTGAAAAATGAGTTTTTTGAGTAGAATTTTTAGTATTTTTGAACTAAAATTAAAGTTAGTTTCACACATTATTTTAAGTAAATTTACATGAAAATGTGTTATCTTTTATGAGGAGATTCAAAACATATATTGGGTTACTCAAAATCATTAAAGAGTAAATGAGAAATTATCTCCAAACATCATTGTTTGAAAATGATAATAATGTGTGAAAAATTTGTGTCCCACAAAAGATGGGTACTAGAGTTTTAAAGAGTATATATATACAATTATATTGAAGAATGGTTTGGGTCCTTAAGAGCACTCAAAACGTTACTGTTTTGCTACCAATGTAAAACAACCAATAGACCAGTGCGAGGTGATATTGTCTTAAGGAACTCAAAGCACCAGTGCGATGGCGATATTGTCTTAAGGAAATTGTGTAAGAGACAACCGTTGTTAAAAACTCAAAGCACAATGCAAGGACGATATTGTTTTTGATCAATCACTATTACTGAGACAACTGTCGTTTAAAACTCAAAGCACAAAGACGCCGTCGTTGAAAACTCAAAGCACAGTGTCAGGACGATATTGTTTTTGGTCAATCACTATTACTTAAGACAATTGCCGTTGAAAAATCAAAGCACAGTGCAAGGATGATATTGTTTTTGGTCAATCACCATTACTGTATTTTTTATATTTTCTTATAACGTGTAAGTTCTAATTTTTTATTCCTTCAAATTATTTATGTTTTTTGTTTTTATGAAATTAATTTTGTTTTTGTCTTAATTTTAAAATTAGTTTTACAAATATAATACAATATTTTAAAATATAATATTTTATTTTAAATTACTATAAATTTTTATAGTGCAATATTCTAATAAAATATAATTTCTCTAACGGTCAGGACATAAGATTCATAAACAATCCCATGAGATTAGAGTCATTTTTGTCTCTTATATGATAAAGTATTTCAAAGCTCGTCGACAGGACAATTACCAATTAAGTTGGATAACGTCAGAGATATTCGGAGATTATTGGGGATTTTACTATAGCTTTGGTGAAGAATTCCTTGAAATCAGGCCATTTTCCAACTCAACTAAATTCTTATGGTCCTTGCTCCATAAATTGTAGTTCAAATTTCACAATTCAAGCCTAGTAATTTATGTAGTTTGCCCGAAAATAACCGCCAGGCTTTGATGAAATATTATAGTAGCATCCAATTAGGCTAGCTTCTTTGAAGTTTTTTTTTTCCTTGTATGTTTTACCCCATAGCACAAGAAGTTTTATAGTGACTATTAAAAGAAAGAAGAGGAAGTTGAGACTCTTGACTATTAAAATAGATTTTGATAAAAGCAATCAAGCAGATCTAGACCATTAACAGGGGGGAATTTGAAATTTTAAAGGATCTTTTATAAAAATAAAAATAAAAAATGTTAAAGGTCAATTAAATTTCTAAAATTTTAAAAGGGTCGTGACCATCTTAGCCTCCCTTATATAATATAGGACATCTATAATATCCTGAAAATAAGAATTTTTTTATTTTATTTTTGGGGGGGGGGGGGTGGAATTTGAAATTTCAAGGGATCTTTTATAAAAAATGAAAAATGTTAGAGGTCAATCAAATTTGTTAAATTTTAAAAGGGTCGTGACCACCTTAGCCCCCTTTATATAATATAGGATATATATGGTACCTTGAAAATAAATGATATATCATAAAAGAGCAGGCCAATCAGCACTTGACACGTATGATTATGAATCTAATTCATGTTCGGCTAACTCAGCTCTTGCTCAGCCAATAGCTAAGTGTTCGAGCATCCAGATCAGTAGAAAAGGTCGGAAGTGGCCAAGCATATGCTTCAGAACACATATATTCGGATAAGGATCTCAGAGTTAATTACAGGATCCAGACTCACACTCCAGATCTCGTCACCGTCTTAGCGGATGCCGAGTAAGGAATAAGGAAACAGTCTTCAACAAGGAAACTACCATATATGATTATCTCTATGCAATACTCCACAAGGTAACTGCAATCTCCGATGATCAAACCCTACATTCATGGCTCCGAATCCTAATCAACTTAGGGAAGTCATAGCCTATAAATTAAACCCTAAAGGTACGCTTTATTTTTATGCTCATTCTTTGGCTTTCAATACAGTCTTTTAATTTCATTTACTTACTTAAGCATCGGAGCGGCTATCGCCGGAGCCAATCCGGTGGTCTTCTGATCATCTTTCTGAGTATTCTATAAGTCACGGAGCCCACACTTATTGTGAGTCAAAAAGTGCAGCATCAATAAAAATATTTATTTTAGAGTTGTGTTACGATTGTCCTATATCATTATATCTGCTTCTAAATATAATTAATAACAGTACGGTTTTCTTGAAGAGACTAAGTCACCTTTGATTTCCCTCAAGTTTGGGTTGGGTAATCAAGTTTTATGCCATTTCAAGCAAGACTTCTACTGTTTGGAATGTGGAAGTGTGGATGAATCTCAAAACCCAAAAGGGATCTTAAGTAAGAGGATTCCCTACCCCCCTAACTCTTTTATTTTGTACATGGAGAGTTTGGGACAATTTATTTATGAGGCTTTAGAGACTAAAAAAGTGGGAGCCTATGAGAATATTCAAGGATGGGGAACGTGTTTGTCCAACATGATTAGCAGGAAGAAAACGCTTGTGTTGTTGCACTGGACAAACACCTTCCCCATCATCGTGTTCTTGACAGTTAGCCAACATCAAGTAATTGGGCAACAAACCTCTTGTACTAAATACAAATACAGAAAAAAAGGAAAAAAAAGAGTCTGGCCGAGTAATTTTTGGCACTTCAACACAAAACAAAACATCTCTACCCCTTTGCACTGGGGAGGAAAAAAATATTTAGACATGCATAAAAATTATTAGAAGCAGATCATCATCGGATGCTGGAGATGAAACCGATTACGAGCACTAGACAATTTTACATCAGATTTAGCAACCTTTACAAATACATCACCTATGCTGAGATAGAACAGATTCAGCTATACGCGACCATTTGGCCATCAACTTCCTTGACAACGACAAGTTAAAACAGGAAAGCAAAGAGTATAACAAGCTCGTTCATAGGCCATTTGATCTCTCGACATCAATGCAGCCAAAACTTGGGTATGGTTACTAGGCCATTTCTGAGATAACTGCAGTCATTGGTTAATTTGTGGTAGCTAGTAAGGAACAGCTTTCAATCAATCTTAGATAAAAAAATTTCCGGAGGAATAATGAATGATGCCAAAAGCAAAAGGCTTGCCCCCTTAGGAAGGTCCCCATAATCTATTTGCCTATATATATATATATATATTTATGAGATAATTGCAGTTTTTGGTGCCTAGTAAGGAACAGCTTTCAATCAATTTTTTTTTTTATTTTGGAGGATTACTGAATGATGTCAAAAGGGACAGCCTTGCCCTTTCCCGTTGGAAATGTCCCCATAAGTTATTTGTCCAGAGATCTCTCCATCACATATTTGTCCATTTCTGAATATGGTCTTACCATTGGGGGTGTTTTCATACTTGAATCTCTTCACAATTCAAGATTTTTGACTTCACAACCACATTTTAGTTGTGGATATAGTTTGGCATACTTTTCTAAGCTGTCGTCATTCTCCAATAAATATCTACACACATGTTTTGATAGAATTTCGCAGTGTTAGTGGGTAAAGTTGGTATTCCAGTTATAATTATTAGAATCCAACTTAGATAATGAATTGGTGAATGTCCCATTCACGACTTCAATTTGAATAGATTAGTTAGATCGGTAACTTTCTTCTTTCCTATGGCAGAGGGATGGGGCAACTGTGAGGATGACTGAAAATACTGAGAATTCCCACCGCGGTCATTTTAACTTTTTTATTTAGTAAAATAATATATTTTAAATAGAGTAACTTCTTTCTGAAATTTTTAATAATTATAAAGATTTTTTTTCAAAATTTTAAAATAACAGTAATCTCTCATATTTTTTTTATTGACAAATTAAAAAGACTTCTCCTCCAACTTTTTTTTCCAAAATTACAAAAGTGTCCATTTCTTTTTCTTATATTCATTTTCTCAACTTTGACCATTTTCTCTAACTTTTTTTTAATCTTTTTTCATTTTATATAAAAAATAAATTTAAGACAAATAATTTATATTTTTTAGTCAAAGAAGATTTTAATTAATATTTATTTGAAATGAGAAAAAAAAGTTAGAAAAAATTTGTCAAAATTTAAAAAATGTAAAAAAAAAAAAAAAAAATTGGAGTTGTGTTATTTCAGAAACCTTAAGAAATGTCTTTGTAATTGTCAAAATTTTAAAGGGATGTCAGTGTAATTTATTCTTTGAAATATAATAAAAAAATATTTAAATATATATAACAAATTAAGAAAACTACATGCATGAAAATCTTATACTTTAATTATGCATTGTGAAATCACAAATTATGAGAATAATTATTGAGATTATCTTATTGTATGTTTTTTGTAATTAATATACACATAAATACACACAACAATATCTTTGAAATTTTTTTCAATCTTTTGTGGAATAAAAAAAGGCTTAAGTATTAAAAAGACCCAAAAAACCTAACATTTTGTAATAAAACATTAAAAGATTAAATGTCTTTTAACCCATTTAATATAATAAAAGCTATATCCCCTTCTAGCAAAACTATTGGTTCAACCAATTTTTTAGTTGGCCATTTTGACACCTTTTTTTTAAAGGAAAAAGTAGTAAATTAATCAAATTGAACCAATTTATGGTCAGTTTTTAATTGTATCGATTCAACCGGCCAGTTTGGTATTTAAGAGTGCTTTGCAATGGCATTTCTATCTTCTCTCTCTATATTTAAAGTTTAAATTATATTTATACATATAAAATAAAATAAAAGTCAATTCCATTTCTAAAATTACTTTTAAGGCAAAGTATATGGTATGGCATTCAATAGATGTTGCCAAATGGATGAAACTGTAGGCATCTCACATGTATGAAGGATATTTTTTGGGGTATGGGAGAATGACATCTTGTCATTGAATATTTTCACTCATTAATAGGGGATTCATATTTTGTCAATGTGCTCAATATTTTCTTATCCCCAGCAATTGTCTTTGTTTAAATTTGTCAAAGCAATTATTGATAATTTAGAATATTTTGCATCTATGTGGGCCCTCATCTTTCATTACTTTCCTCTTTTCAATTTATGAAGGTTATTGTTTGTTCATACTTATTTTTTGTGTACCGAAAAAAATGACATAAAAAAGAACAGAATTTCTAATCAAGGGATATAAGTTTATGTGTATATATATATATATATATATGTTTTTTGTATCACCATCTCATATCATTGTATTAAAAAATTCAAAAAAAAAAAAGATTTAGGGAGACAACGCATCATACCACTTACTAATGAATGAAGTATTGGCACAACTTAGTTATTACAAAAATCATAAGGCACAAATCCAATTTGATTGTGATTGAAATTAAAATTGAAGTTGAAGGGATGAGCTATAAACAAAGAGCAACCCAAGCACAAAATAATGCCGGCTTTCCAACAACGTCAAACCATTTTTTGATTTTTTAATTAGAATGTCAAAAACTCTTCTGGGGGAAATGCTTAGCGTTCTTTTTCTGGCTGGCCGGCCGGCCGGCTTAGTGCTGCCAAACAAGAAAAGAAGAAAAGCTAGTCGAATTGAATTGAGCCTAACTCCTTAGATACCAAAATGACACATTAAACAATTCGGTGATGGCGAAAGCATATGACAAGTGAAAACAACGCATAAGTCCAAAAATGTAATGTTGTTGCTGTGATAAGTGTGTAATTCGATGCATACTTATATTACCATTATGACGTTATCATAAACTTAAACGAAGAATATTCAAAGTCCAACAATATAATCGCATGGAATCATGATTGATGTTCTTTCGTGATTTGTTTATTCAGTTGTCCATCGAATACACGCCTCATTAAAAACACCCGTCGCAAGCTGGCGCGTGAACCTCCATAAGAGTCTCGAATCTAGCGATCTGCAAGGACCCGTTAAATTCATGCCCCACCCCCATTCGATTCCACCATTTCTCGATCCCCGAAATCTCTAATCTTTCTCTATTGTCTTCCAATTGCATCATGGGTTTACAAGGGGATGAAGAAGCACCCACGCCCACCCAAGCGCCACCAAATTCATCCATTTTCAGATACAATTCGCCACTGGTTCAGATTAGTCTGATCGGACTGGTGTGCTTTTGTTGTCCCGGGATGTTCAATGCCCTGTCCGGGATGGGTGGTGGCGGGCAGTTGAAGCAGTCTGTGGCCAATAACGCCAATACCGCCCTTTACACTACCTTCGCCGTTTTCGGCTTCCTCGGTGGCGGAATCTACAACATCCTCGGTCCACACCTCACCCTCTTTGCCGGTTGCTCCACCTACATCCTCTACGCCGGCTCCTTCCTCTACTACAACCACCACCCCGAACAGACCTTCGTCATCGTCGCCGGCGCCCTCCTCGGAATCGGTGCCGGCCTCCTCTGGGCCTGTCAAGGCGCCATCATGACCTCCTACCCGCCCCCGGACCGGAAGGGAACATACATCTCTCTTTTCTGGAGTATATTCAACATGGGTGGTGTGATTGGAGGCCTCATTCCTTTCATCCTAAACTACAATCGGAGCAAAGCCGGCTCGGTGAATGATGGAACTTATATTGGATTCATGGTCTTCATGGCCATAGGTACTGTTCTCTCCCTCGCAATCTTGCACCCCAGTCGCGTGGTTCGCAACGATGGCAGTCGCTGCACTAACATAAAATATTCGAGTGTTGCTGTCGAATCGGTTGAGATTGCGAAACTGTTCCTAAATTGGAAAATGCTATTGATAGTCCCGGCGGCATGGGCCAGTAACTTTTTCTACACCTACCATTTCAATCACGTTAATGGGGATTTGTTCACATTGAGAACCAGAGGTCTGAACAATATGTTCTATTGGGGGGCACAAATGCTGGGCTCAGTTGGGATTGGATACATAATGGATTTTAGTTTCAAGAGCAGAAGGACGAGGGGACTTGTTGGTATTGGAATTGTCAGTCTCCTTGCTACTGCAATTTGGGGCGGTGGATTGGCTAATCAGCTCGGGTACTCACGCCATAAACCGCCACACGAGCTAGACTTCAAAGACTCGGGTTCTGATTTTGCAGGGCCATTCGTCTTGTATTTCAGCTATGGATTACTTGATGCCATGTTCCAGAGCATGGTTTACTGGGTCATTGGAGCCTTGGCAGACGATTCTGAGATACTTAGCAGGTAATTTTTCCACTACTTATCCATGTTTCACTTCAAATTTTGATATATGATGATTGTATGACACTGTGATCATAGTTTATTAATGATTTTTGTTGGGTATATATTGCAGGTATGTTGGATTCTATAAGGGAGTGCAGAGTTTAGGGGGAGCAGTTGCTTGGCAAATTGATTCACACAATGTGTCATTGTTGTCCGAACTGGTTGTGAACTGGTCACTCACTACAGTAAGTTATCCATTGTTGGCGGTTCTCGTACTATTGGCAAGTAAAGGATGAAAATAAAGCTGAAGAGGGAGCCTCTAAGGAGGCTGCTCTTCCACCAGTTAACTCTGCCTCTACATTTGACAATACTAGTGGGCTTAGCAAGTCGACTTAAAATATCAATTCTCTGTCTCTATCTGTCTCTGTTTGCTTCGTCTGGTGTTGTTCTCTTCTCCATACTTGCATCTATATTTTTTGGGAGTTGAATTTTAATTTGAGTTGTAAATGATATTCTGTGTCAAGTGTCACATTGTATCAAAATTGACTGAAATCCATGCTTTGTGTAGAATTTATCTTCTCAGATGTTTCTTGAATTGTATTCAATTAGTAAAATTGATTCACGCGTTCTCCAGTTTCCTGCTCATTACATATTACTTTGAATCCTTGTAGCATACCTGAAAAGTAACACAACTACACGGACTATGCTCAATTTATGAATTCTTAATTACTTTGCATACCAAATTCACTGGTTTTCATACCTCAACGATAATCTCACAGTTTTTTCCTTTTTAAATTGAGACATGGAGCATTTTGAATGGATAGTCATCATCCTTTTTAGCTTTAGAGAAACCTAGCACATCTACAGCAAGCCATAGCCAACCTGCTTAAACTATTTTTAAGAAAATGCTAAAATCACATTGTTTGTCTTTTCTAGTAACTCTAAAGACTAATTCGCTTGAAAGGTAGTTGATCTGACATTAGCCAACCTTCCTTGTTTTGGCAATGTACTTCTTCCTCTCTTTGTGAACACTCATTAAAAAAACCTTCCTAGGACTTGAATCTGCAATAGTGCTGGACAAACAAGGCCTTACCATTACCTTCTCTTATTGTTCAGTAGAATAAATCACATGGACACCTTCTAAACTATGGCTATTTTACACCCAACTCCTAAATCATAAAACTCAACTTGTCGACTCCATTGCATAAACTTTTTTTTGACACTAATCACTTTTCGTCAGCCTCTTATCCAAAAGGTGGATGAAAAAGTTTCATGTGCACTGCACACGATTAAAGCGCGACTATGTGACCAAATACCATCACTTACCATTTTAGTAGCAAAGCAGAGTGCAGAGTCTCTCTAATAGAGCTCTCTCTCTCTCTCTCTCTCTCTCTCTATATATATATATATATATAAATATATATGAGCTTTCTTTCTCTCTAAACTTCCGTCTCTTCTCTCTTCCCTGATTTCCGATTCATGCCAAATAAATGAATTGCAAATAGCCGTGTAAACATTTTGTTTGTAGACCGGTGGTGTTTCCTACCACCTCATTCAGGACAACATATTGACATTCATTTTTCTATTTGGAAATTATAATTTTTTGTGTTTGTTTTGATCATTCAAATATTGGGAAGAAAATAAGCATATAGGCATGCACCTTATTACAGATGATATTATTGAACTGAATTAAACTTTGCAATCAACTTGGGCATCTAATTAAAACTATAAACTGTGGAAGACGATATTTTAATTTAAATGCCTTCAACAACAACAATAGGGGGGAAAGTCAACCCTGGCAACAAAAATGTGAACAATGGCATGGCTATGATAGGAGCCAGCCCAATTGTGCCATCTTTATCCTTGTCTATATATTCAGCTATTCAAAAACTTGCCTTCAAAAAGAAGAATAGAAAAGAAAGAAAGCATATGCAAAAGAGCTTTGGATGCCATATAAATATAATTAACTGCTAGTTCTTGAGAGAGAGAGCGAGCGAGAATCCCATAAAGTTGAAGGGATGATAGGGTCACATTTTAAAATTTAGGGGGTTTAATGTAAAATGCTCATAATTTACTAATTTAGGGGTGTTTGTACATGTGATATAATATATATAAACCATTTGTGTGCGCAGGAAACTTTTAATAACTATTGTAACTATTGATTAATGGATTCCATAAGAATACAAACATGGAAGGATCACTCTCAATTTTAAAAATATTAGTTAGTGCTCGTTTTGGGAAATTCCCCCAACATGGAGTAATTTTCTGCTTGATGTCTTCAAAGATTAGATCCAAAAACTGTGAGTTCCTTAATTTGTCTCCCGTACTTTATTTGTCTCACACTCTCTCTTTGGAGTACTTTATGATGTGATAAGAGCAGAGAATAATTCTTAAGAATCTGATGGCCCAGTAGGGTATTATTGTCTCCATTCTGAGCTCTAGACCCCACCTTACTCTCCCTTCAAAAAGGATATCCCTTTAAATTTAGCTGGGAGGTGGCAGTTTTGCTTGAGATTTGCTATTTCTTTTCACTTGAATACAGTCTCTTCTGCATAGTAATAGGATGATGGCCTTAATCAAGTAAATGGTTATGAAAGGCTGCTACTCTTATATCTGCAGCACCAAGAAAAAAGGTAGAAAACAGCTTCATTATCATGAGATTAATGGGGTAAAGTGAAAATTTTGGGGTTTCCCTGAAAGTTGTTTTTTTTTAATTGTGTTGTGCTGTATCTTTTGTTGGTGTGGATGGGGGAGGAGGGCTGTGGGAAACAATTTGGATGCAGATGCAGATGCAGGGAAAGCTAGCCTTGACAATGCCTCACCAGATATGAGGGCCTCAAGCCTTTTAAACTTTATTTTCCACCTCTTCAATGATGCATCTACAGTTGTTTTGATATTGGACTTTGGCTTTGATTGCTCCACACTAAAAGAGAGATATTACCCATGATAAAAGAATGCTGTCTCAAATAGGAAGAGAGTGATTTTCAGGTCTCATGGGGTTAAAATATGAATTAGGCAACAGGTTTGGTTGTCAAATGAATGGATCCTGGTAGGAACAAAGTTCTCAACACTTGGTTTAAAGCTAAATTTTACAAACTTTGATGGATATAATTAATAGAAGATGTTTCCAATTAGCACTGCTTCTATCACAAACGAATAGTTGATGCACCAAGGATGCTGTGTTTTCTACCATTGTATGCCAAAAAACATGTCAAAATCCCAGCTAATTGTGAGAACACAAATTATTCTTGTGTGAATGCCAGAATAACATCCAGTAATGGTCATTAGTCATTACTAAACTCTGGTTTCTCTGGTCAGAATGCTTCCAATATTTGTTAAGTATATAGCAGAGCCGCCATGGATGGTCAATTCAAAATGGATGTCAGTAGCTACAATATGTGTTGATTGCCATGGGAAATGGCTACTGCCTCAATGAATTAATATTAGAAATGCTAGCTGCAATAATTTAATGCCCTTACATAATATAATATCAACTGTTGCAGATTATTTTGCTACATGAGCCCCCAACAAATTGTCATAAAACCTTTCACTCTCACATAATGATAATACATTCTTGCAACTTTTTTTTGTCCATTACTATTAATTTAAACAGTCATCACACGGTAACAAGAGGTTCATCACTTTTATCTTCTGAACTTGGGGCTGCAGCTCCAACCAGGGGTTTTTCTGCAACAACTGCTACTTCTTTCTTCTCCTCCTCTTTGATTGGTTCCTTGGTTTCATTAGCAGCCTCAACTTTTTCAGCTGTTGGTTTGGCAGTCTCCGAGGATGGACCTTCACTCTTGGGAGCCTCCTCAGCCGGTTCAGAAAGATCTACCAAAGGTTCTTCCTTCTTGGTCTCACCTCCATTGTTGTTCTCCTGCATATTACCCATAACAAAAAAAAGATTAAACACAAAAATGTGAGATGCAATGATATCAATCAGGAAAAAAAAAACTAGAGTTTTGATGCTTTTTAATTTAAAAGCTTGAATCCAATTCTCTGATATGACAGGCCATGAAAAGGATTATTCGACTCTGTTTGTGCGACTCGAACCTATGACCTAACCTGTCCTCTATGATAGGTCAACAGAATTTACAATTACATGTATGTTTTAAAGGGTCTTTTTGTGTAGAGTTAGAATGTTACTTGTGGAAGAGTCTCGCCCTCAGCCTTCTTGGGGGTGTCCGGGGCCTCCCTTGGGACTGGTTCCGTGCCACTACCCAAAGCCTTGGGTTTGCTCGCGCAACCTCCCATGATTGTCAAAAATGGTGGGAC
Source organism: Nyssa sinensis (assembly GCA_008638375.1). Taxonomy (NCBI): domain Eukaryota; kingdom Viridiplantae; phylum Streptophyta; class Magnoliopsida; order Cornales; family Nyssaceae; genus Nyssa; species Nyssa sinensis. The sequence goes on along the minus strand of CM018037.1, from coordinate 37,218,247 downwards.
GAATGGGCGAGTTGAGGTGGAGGCGGGGGGGTTGTTAAAAACCTATATAGGAAGCTTATGTAAATGAATAAATTTTTCTGGAGGCTGAAATGGAGGAGAGGGAAGGGAAGAGTTTATATAGGTGGAGCTACTTCTAATATTAAGGAGGTATTGCTGGGAACAGCAAGGACTCATAAGCGTTGAACCTGGCAGACCTTTTTTGTGGCCAATTTGTACCGTGACTTTGTCATAAGGACTGCGTTGTTTTCGCTGGCGCATTTCATGTCGGATAGCCCATATTTGGTAGTCATCGAGTCATGCATGACCGTTGAAAGACCTGGAATTTTGTGGGTTGTCTCGAAAAATTATTCAATGCCCTCGAGGTTAAATGATAGTGCACGTGTGCATTTACACATACAGCTTTTAATCTGACCCTCGGGATCACAATTGAATAATTACTTGGGTGGCTTCTAGCTGGTTTGTGGGTGGCATGGTTTTCTCTCTTGAGTTGACATTTATTGATCTCGGATTCAATGAAGGTTAATACATCAGAAAAATTGTCAATATGACTTACACATTTTGCTGATGTGTCACATTCAATGACCGGAATCAAAGAATAAGTTCTCTTCTCTAACTCTACTCTTCTCCTAATGGAGGTGAGGTGGCAGCCATTACTTCTTCTTTCTTAAGCATAAGGGCAAGGGTATATGTCTTGCCTGCATTTGAAAGTTTCTGTCTATATACAATTGACCTTCTATTAATTAATATTTAAAAACTTAATAGTTTAAATAATTGATTATTTCTGGAGTCAGTTAGGTACTTGATTCCATGGTGGAAATATATACAAAAATGCAAATACTCATAAAAGAAAATTTAATTACATTAACGCATTTGCCATGTTTGGGCTACTAAGATTCTTGGCTTAATAAATAAGATAAGTTAATTGTTTCGCCAACACGTAAGTTAATAATTCAAAATTCAAAGAATATTAGAATTATTTTTTTCTTCTTGCATTAGAGTTGTGTATAAAATTTATGAAAATGTGAAATATTATTAATTTTAAGGATTCTTTTTTTGCTGTCTTTTATTTTTTTTGGACAAAAAATATCTCTCCAATATATGTAAATACTTATATTAATTTTTTTTTTTTTGAAGTCTTTGAAACTGTAGTTGTATAAGTTTATTTTGTATTGTTGGTTGCGCCCCTTGGACGCCAATAATACAATGTGAATAATTACTTATAATAATAATTAAAAAAAAAAAAAAGATATCCATTTATTGTCTTTTTACATGCATTCAAAGTTTTTTTTTTTTTGGACAATTATAATTAAAAAGATATAAGACTCATATTATTTAAAATTTTAATATAAGACTTCATTATTTAATAAACTATAAGAAGATTTATTGTATAAAGAAGAGAGACTCTTCTAGTTATGACCCAATATCGACCTTCAACAACTAATAAATTGCCACTTCAATAATATCTTGTATTATGAGTAATGATAGATATTTTATCTTTCATAATCAAGTATTTTTGAATGGATTAGATACATTAATAAAACTTATGAACCAAATCAATCAGTCTGTCAATTGGATTGAATTTTTTTTTTTGTTTACTTAAAGTCGGACAATTCATTTACAAGACTTATGGTGATTGGCTTAGTAACCTTAGTGCATAGACCAAATTCAGATAAGAATTTCTTCTCATAATCTACTTTTATTTCACATCTCTTATAAAAATGAAGTCCAATGATAAATCTTATAAACTATAAATTCGGGTTTGGAGTGTCTCTAGTTGAAATGGAGACATTCCCAACTCTATGAACCTTACTTTCGTAAGATGAGAAAAGTAAGATAAAAATAGACTAGAAAATATGTAACATCTATCTTTACACGTGTAGTTGTCAATTATGCTCAGACAGTGCAATGGGCCAAAGGATTTGCCCCCATATGATGGGATCTCATTCCACATAATCCATCTTTTTTTCTGTCTTACAAAATCAAAATGGAGCTGCATGCTGCTCGTGCTCTCTGTCAGTGGGCTTTCAAGAACTTCAACAGTTACAGGATTCCATAATTACAGAAGCAACACAAAATCAATCAAACGCAAGCGGTTTAAATTTTTATTTTTAAAATAATAATAATTAATAATTTAATATGAAAGATGAGTTGAATAAATTAGTGTTTGTTTTATAACGTTTTTAAGTACTTTTCTTTTTAAATAAGCAAAAAATTAGAAGTTATATCTATATATATATATATATTTTAGATGTGATTATCAAATGCACTTGTATTTTTAAGAAAAAATAATTTCAAAAAGTTAGTTTTTAAACTATTGAAAGTAGTTAAAAAGGCATTACCAAATGAATAGTTGCTTTTTTTTGGGAAATTTTTATATACCTTAAAATATAAATAAATTTAATTATGTATCTAAAATTTATTAATTAATATTAATTTTTTTATATTTGAATATTTAGCAAAATAATTTGTCCCCTAAAGTTAATTCCCTGCGCAGTCCCTCTCTAAACAAGTGTCCCTAACGTAAACTTGCATATACCGGTAGGACTTCGTTTTTTGACAACGCAGACAACCGTCAAACAAGAAGACCCGTCAAGTTTTTCGACAACGTCAAACAAGAAATACCCGTCCCCATTGTCTTTCCCAATTTTGGATTTCTCTCTCTCTGCAAATTCTGTCGACTTCCTCTTATCTTCTTCCCCCAATAAACACCCATAATTCAATTTCAGGGTTTCGGTTGAGAATTACGTCGCTTCGCGTATTGGTAGGGAAAGGCGAGCTTTTCTTTCTTTCTCGAAAGAAAGCTCGCCGATCATGCCCGCATTCTCAAGATCCCCGTTTTATCTTCTCACCTTCATCGTCGTATTTGGCCTATGCTTATGCTTCTCTCCCACCGTCCGATGTGACTATAAGTTACCAACCATTAGATTGCCCGGCGGCGAAATTGGCAGCCGCAACAATGGAGATCTTTGTGCTGGAACGGTGGCCCCGTCCTACTGTCCCGTCAACTGCTTTCGGACGGACCCCGTGTGCGGAGTCGACGGCGTGACGTACTGGTGCGGCTGCGGCGACGCCCTCTGTGCCGGCACTCGTGTGGCCAAGTTAGGGTTTTGTGAGGTTGGAAGCGGAGGCAGTGGTTCGGTCTCTGGTCAGGCACTCCTGTTGGTTCATATTGTGTGGCTTATATTGCTTGGCTTCTCCGTATTGTTTGGCTTTCTCTGATGGAATTACTCTCTTCTTCGCTTCTATGACGCGCTTCAAATACACTTTGAGAGACTTGTTCGTGGGTTTGTTGTTTCTTCAATTTTTTCTATTAGTTGTATTCCGCGACACGGCCATTGTTTCTTTCATTTCTCTTTTCAAATTAAAGGAATACATACCCATTTATGGAGTGGAGCATTTATATTGAGTTCAAAAAACTGTAACAATGGAAAATCTTATAATTGAATAGAATCAAGCTGATAATCCATTTTCACACTAGCATTAATAATGTTGGTTAAAATATCATTTACCATATTAGTATTTGAGGTAAATTACAGTTTCTGAAGTTATACTTAACAAAGTCTATTTTTTTTTTAAATATTAGAGATTAGAAACCTCAATCTCAATAAGGAAGGAAGGTCATTGTAATTCACCCTATACATTGCATTGAAAAAAAAAAATTTCAGATATGCAGATTTTTTCAAACCAAATGTTTGCAAATATAGTTGGGCTGATCAAGATAGAAAATGAATGGGGGAAATAACAAATTGTAGAATCTATTAATTCGTCATTGCAGCAGTGTAATAATTACAAATCATCAAAGCAGTGTCATGATATCTTCACAAGGATTTGGGGCTCCACCATAAGAAGGTCCTACCTACTAACTAGGTTAAATGTCCATTAAATCTCTATAATTGAAAATGAGTTTCAATCATACATATTTTCCGTGCATTCAAAAGTTTTATTAGATGGTGAGTTTATGACGGCACCACTTATCTAAGACTAGGGGTATTGAAATTACCTGAGACCAATAACTCACCTTTCATCTGCTGTACCTAAAACAACTACTGCAGCATGTTTCGAACTTGTATCACACAACACACACTATGGACAATATCAAATCACAATGCACATATAAAGCATACTTCAACCTCATGCATGGTGAACTTGTAGCTCAATCTAATTAAATGTTCCTTGTTGATCTGGGCAAACATGAAATATCCAAAAACTCGCACTGAAAATCAGAACATTGTTACTGAATATTTTTCAATTTCTTCTTCCACTAATTTTCATAAAAGTTCCCAAAAAGACATCATACGTCGCCTGGATAATACATGAATGTCCATAACTCTATGCAAGAAGAATAAGCATCCTGATGGTAAACTATCTTTGCAATTAGAAGTGTAAGGTCATAGGATGAAAGAATCCATAAAGCTAACAAAACAAACATACCCAATTAGACTTTTTCATTACTGGATGAATTTGCCATCATCAAGTTTAATCTTCCTTGGGACTCTGAAGGGAAAAAACTGGTTTGCCTAGATGATCTGCATCGGATGCTTTAGCAGTTGTGGGGCTCTCATTTCTAGTTACACCAGAGGGGCCATCACTCTTAATCTTTTCTGTTAATTCAGTTTGGGAAATCTCAGGAAGCCCATCACCAGACTTGTTTCCAATCAAACTCTTGTATATGCCGAGAGCTTGGGCCATCATGCTGGCAGGATTGGAAGCAGTTGCAGGAAGCAACATTGTGGTGCCCTAAGCAGACACGGGGAAAAACAGAGAAGAAAATAGAAATCAGAAGTAGGAAAATTTTTTGCTGAATCACTTGAGAGTCAAACCAGACACTATGGTATGATATTCAGTAACTCTATTCTTTACCTCTTTGGCAATCATGCTGAAGGCTTGGATATATTGCTCAGCAATTCTTAAACTCGCTGCCTGCAAATCCCACAATCTTGAGCTTCGATGCATATTAAATATGAGTGTGATAAAGGTAAATCTTTTTTTCAGCATATGCAAATGAATCTAGAATAATTGGTATGTCTGAAAGATTTCACAAATGCCATTTACCACATATTCTTTGTTCGTATAGGCATTTGAAGGAGACTAGTTCAACAAAAATTGGCTTTGTCAAACGAAAGCAAAAGCATAATTTAACTTTTGGGTACCCAAGTTTTATTCATTGTGAAAACTTAAAGCACATGAACTCTCACACATCAGCACGTCACTCAAGACAACAGATTAAAAGTGCAAAGTAGCAATAACACATTTCCAGTGAGGAAAGAACAAAGGAAAGGCAGAATTAATGACTGAAGAGGGTCGACAGATTGCAGAAAGCAAGAAAATACCATCATTTCCTAGGGCAGTCATGCAATGGCCAAGAGAAGATTGGCATAACTCTTTATGCATACATCAATTTTTCACATGGGCATCGCCTAAGTGACTGCATATGGAAAAATGAGATCTTACAAGAAAACATTGATACTGAAACTTTCAGGACTCTTGCAATCACTATTTGTCCCAAGTTTTTTTTTTCCAAGTAAGACACATATGCACCCACTTTGTCCCATTTGAGATTCAAACCCTCAATATCCTCTTTAGAAGGTGGAGGAGATACCACTCAAGCTAATGCTAGTGGTCTATTTCTCCCAAGCTTGTGAAAATAAAAAATTACTGATGGCGTTACTGTGCAAGCTCAAAGCTAGTGATGTAACTTGTAACCAATTGTATAACTCCATCAATGTGTTCACGGATTTGAGTAGTCCCTCTAGGTGTCAACTGCTTTCACATTTGCACTCATCCATATACGTACATACATACATACATATATATATATATATATATGTCAGATTGCAAACATTGGGAAGAATACTACTTTGTAGTAAACTACATGGAGAGGTAAGTGATACATTTAGAAGCCTCCCAAAAAAAAAAAATCATGCACTTACCAAAAAGACAGAGCTAAAGTATGAAGAGGGGCTGCCAAAACTGAGTGCAGTCTACTCTTAGAAGTCTAAACCCTCAAGTCCACACTCATAATAGTTGTCTTGGACCATCATGTTGCTTCGGAATATGTATCTAATCAAATATCAATACATCATAACAATTACTTCTATATCCTGTTGGATCAATACATGCTAATATAGGGATGCAAAGCCAGGATATATGGACGTTAATTAAAACCTTCAATAAATCATGAACTCAATGTGCCACAGTTCACTAGTAGTTGAAAATCAAGTTGTAAAATCCTATGATGATATGGAAAATTTCAGAAAGTGCAAGAGACTATTGCAATTACAAATAATGATATAGATATGCAAGCTATGGATTTCTAAAATACCTTACATGCAATCAAAAGTAATAAAGAATCTCACCTCCACGCCACCATGCTCTTTAAGGGCCTGTGATACCATTTCAATTCCTTTGGCTGTTGCTTGTGCCCTGGCAAGGATAGCTTCTGCTTCTCCTGATTTAACAAATCGATTGCAAAAGAAAAAAAAATGTTAATGAAGAGGAATGGAAAATGTCAAGTGAAGTGACAATACCGCAGAAATAAAGGAACATTGAAAATCACAATCCTTAGTATTGTCTAAAAAACTTGGATTGGGTAGTAGGGAATAGTTATGGAGTCAAGGAAACTGATGAATAAATCATCATTGAACATGAAGTACCCCACAAATTGAAATTTAAAGGCCAATCAAAAGAACATAAGTAATGGAAAAGGTGAATTTTCTGAAGACTTGGGTTAATTTGACATAAAAATTATTTCATCAAAGCCAAATCCATTTAAAGCTTCACCTACATGCGAAAATCCTTTCACAACACAAAAAAATATCCAGCATAACAATGACGATTGTTTTAGTCCTAAATAATAGCTATGTTATACATGAATTATTTGCCGATATATCAAATTATCACATTTTTTTTCTTCTCAAAAAAGAAAAAGAAAAAAAAAGAGCAGCAATTCTACCACTATATTTACTGATGCATGATGATTATCCAGGAGTTCAATGTGTCTAATACTAAGTATAGACAACATAACCAGCTATTAACCAGGTCGAAGAAACAAGAGAGTAAATAAGAAAGCTATTATTAGATCAATGAAAGTATGATAACTAACCTAGTGCTCTGTTAACCTGGTCCATCTTTGCAGCTTCAGATGCAAGGATCACTGAACTCTTCATTCCATCAGCAATATTAATATTTGATTGCCTTTCTCCTGTTACATATAAAATGACCAGTTATCAGGAAAGATGCACTTGTTGTAAACTACGTTTGTTAGTCAAATAATAGGCTTTTCAGGTGTGCTTGGTTAGAAGCCTGATTATGCAGTTGAATGAAGTGGAATATTTTCTTGACAAGCACTACACTGTTAAAGTATAGGCAATGGCTAAAAGTCTTGGAAAGTATATCACAATGATTCCTTTTTGGTGAAATATTAAAGATATTTGGGTGGTCAGTTGCACCTTTAAAGGAGCATTCTTGGCTTGGAAATTGCAAGAGATGAGATTAATTTTGACATCGAATCACTAGACAGGTTGAATCAAGAATTGTATGCATGGAGAGGGTGAACTCAGTGAAAAACCTGCTCGTCCATTGCCCAGGTGCTAGAGAGATTTGGTAACTGTCTTTTTCCTTCTTCTTTTTTCCTCTACTGAGTCAGGTGTTTCTAGATCCTGTCTCCTTCGTTTGTGGTTTGTTTTGGCAGTTGGCATTTGCCAGAGGCTTCTAATTGTTTGCACCATTATTGGAAAATGAAATCAATGCAGCTTATATGTTGTGTTTGAAAGTGTGTAATAAAAGATTCTTCATGGATTCTGAACTTCCAGGGTGTAGACTTAAGAATAAATGGGCATCCATGTTGATCATGTCAAGAAGGATAAGTTTTTTAAATCTTGTGTCTAGTCTTTCCTTTGCTTGACCCTGTTGGGTTTCTGCAGTGTAAACGAAACATGTGTATGAGGTTTGTCCCTCCCTTTGTTATATTATAATATAAGTCTTCGTTACTTCTTTTAAATTTTTTTCTTAACAGTAATATAATTCCTAGTTACTTGTTAAAGAAAGAATATATAAAGCCACGTGAATGAAAAATGATATCTTTTACATAAGAAGTCAGCATATGGCGTAATTATAGTCTTATCATCACTATACCTCTTACTGTATAGATTCAGCCCACCGATTGCAGAAAAGAATGGAAATATAAACTAAAAAAAGGGGGAAACGGGGGTAATCACCTTCTGACTCAAGAACTTGAGCTCTCCTTTTGCGTTCAGCTTCTGCCTGCATCTCCATAGCCACCCTCACCCCACGAGGAGGAGAAATGTCCCCTAAAGAATAAAAGACAATGAGACATATATGAAACTAGCAAAGGAAGAAATTAATTTAAGAAAGGTCAAGAAGGTTACTTATTTCATAACGAAGACACTTCAGGCCCCAATCTTTTGCAGCTTCATTGATGGCCATCTGGGACAAAAGTACTGTTTAGATTGACCAACTGTAAGCATATAAGAAGATGAAAATGTAACCATAGTGAACTTGAATTGTAACGTGCTTACAATACAAAGTAACTATGACCTGCCTAAATAAAGTGCTGAAAACCGAGTGTTTCCACCACATTAGAATAGATACTATATGATTCAATGGTAGCATAACGGGCAGGACAAGCTTATCAAAAGAAATTTTGTTCCTTATCTCAGAAGAATATCTTCTCAACATCTTCCTATTCGATGGTGATTGAACCAAAATGATGCAAGCGTTCATTTTTTTTTTTTTTGATAAGATGCAAGTGTTCATATTTTGGCATCCCTACACCATCAAACTAACCATTCCAATATATTTAATTCTACTCCATATATTATATTTTAGACTAGCTACTATAAGATCGCTAGTGCATCCTTATGTAATTCAAACTTAGCATTCACCCCTAATATGTTCTCATTAACCACAGACTATAACTATCAACACATACACCCATGTCTTTGGGAATATTCCCCATCCTGGCCCTGGTGGAAAGGAGGTTGAAGAAGCTCCAAAGAGATTTCTTATGGGGTGGCTTGGAGGATGGTGGTAAGATTCACTTAGTGAAGTGGGAAATGGTCAAGACTCCAATTCCGGACAGGGGTTTGGACGTGAAGGACTTGCGATTTTCAATAGAGCGCTATTGGGAAATGATTATGGAGGTTCGGGGCGGAGGATCAAGCTTTATGAAGGGTGATAGTGTCATCTAAATACGGTTGTAAGGATGGAGGGTGGTTTAGGCTTTGGGGTGTGGTTTATGGAAACACATTCAAAATTGAATTGCTGATTTTAAGAAATATATGCATTTTGAGGTGGGAGAGGAATCAAGAGTGAAGTTTGGAAGGATGCTTGGTGTGGGGATAGAGCATTGAAGGAGAGATTTCCTCCATTGTATTGCTTGGCCAACAACAAGGATACTTTGGTTGTTGATTGGTGTTGTGAGGAGGTTGGTGAGGTGTCATGAGAGCCGAGATTTAGGAGAAATTTCCATAACTGAGAATTAGAGGAGATTATGAACCTGGAGCTCCTAAATCGACATAGTGTGGTAGAGGGTAGGAGGGCCGCTTTGGTTTGGACTCTCAATAGCTCCAAAAGCTTTACAGTGAGATCATTCTACAAAGAGTGAATGAGGAGTAATGTGCAGTTTCCATGGACGCTAATTTGGCATTGTGGAGCTCCATCTAATGTTGCTTTTTTTTTCTTGGGTGGCAACTTGGGGTGCCATTTTGACCATGGACAATCTTTAAAGGAGGGATTTCTGGCTAGTTAATCGATGTTGCATGTGCAAGGAGGAGGTGGAGATGGTAGGTCATTTTTTGGTGCATTGTTTAGTGGTTGGGGAATGTTGGTATCTTGTTTTCTCTATTTTTCGTTGCTTTTTGGTCATTCATACTTCCTTGAGGGAGTTATTCTTGAGTTGGGGAGGGGGCTGAGTAAGGAAAAAATGCGTTTAGTGCAGAGGATGGCTCCCATTTGTTTGATATAGAGCATTTGAAGGGAGAGAAATAGGAGAGTTTTTTAGGGGAAGCAGCCCCCCTTTATCCTTAAGGATATTTTTTGCATTTATTGGTCAAAGAAGCCTACCTGTTGTATATGGGTTTTTTTGTAGATTTTTTTGGGAGCTTAAGGCTTTGATTTTGTAGCCTCTCTCTTGTAAATATGGGTTTGCCCTCCTCGGGCACTTTGCAATATAGACATCCTTTTACTTATCAAAAAGAATAAAAAATACACCCATGCAAATTCTTTCAACACACACTAACATTGTAGGAGCACAATGGAAAAATTAAAAACTCATCCTTCTCTTCCAATGGTATCACACACGCAAGATGAAATTCCACGGTGCATGTCCTTGATTATGTCAATGCATCTACTTAACACACACAACTGCAAAAACTTGCAATTTTACCTCCTTATGGAGCCTTGATATGCTTTCATAATTCAATGAATTCCATTATTCATTTATCTGGCATTAATTTCAAGTAATAATTCAACATTGTTGTTTTTTTTTTTATAAGTATTTGACATTGTTGTTTAATGTCTTAGTATTCAACCAATTACTAACTCCAAGGTTCCAAGTTGTGCTTCATATTCAATTGGCTTACATATTCTTAGACTATAAAATCAAGCTAAAAATCCCTTGTTGATAAGAAAAAACACATGATTCTCTTGAAAGATTTAAATAGTCATCGACATGTTGCCAACTGAATTCAACAGTGAAGTTACAATTCTTGTCATTTCATTCTAGAAAAACAAACTTGTCGGTTCAACGGTATGGTTTATACTATGTTTGGTATGTATAAAACACACCCTCCATTGTGTTATGGTCTTATACAATTGAATCAGTGTACCGAGTCAAATTATCGATGACCTTTGGATGTCAAATGTTAATAATTGTGACTATAACAGAGAACTGATACGGTGATTCATGCTCTAAGCTAAATAATTAGAGCTCCAACAATCCAGTATTCAGCAGAAAGCTAACAACTATGGAAATCCAAGAAACCCATTGAAATCTCACCACTATCTTGTCATTCAGTGTGTCTCTTTCCTCGAATGTCTTGTCGAGGGTGATCTTCCCAAGCTCACTACGCATTGTTGTCTGAGCAAGCTGAATAATTGCAAATAATGGATTTTCAACGCCATATGACGCCAGACGAGGGTCCACAATCTACAACCATTAATTGAACACAGTTACTAGAATCCTTCAATCAAAACTAACAAATTCGATGTAAACACAACACTTACCTTAACATAAAGAACTCCATCAATCAAGATGCTAACATTATCCTTCGTGATGGCGGATTGGTCGGGAATTGGAATGGCCTCTTCTTTCAAGGAATGCACGTACGCAATTCTATCGACGAATGGAATCAAAAAGTGAATTCCAGGAGTAAGAGTTTTCGCGTATTTTCCAAACCGTTCCACGACAAAAGCTTTCTTTTCGGGGACTATCCTGATACCCCAATTGACCGGTGGAGGAATCTCATACCTATTCTCACAAGCACAAATCAAAGGCTATAAACAAATGGATATAACATAAACATAAACCTAAGATTTAGTGAGGGTATATATGCAAACAAACGTCTATACATATATATATATATATAAAATAAATGCGGGTGTAATAAATTATTGTTACCTGACACTGGGATCGCGATCCGTACGGAGATGGCGGACGGAGGAGGCGAATGGAAATGATAGCGGAGAGGATTGATTTGACGATAAATGATTAGAAAGGAGAGAAGATTGCTTGAGAATCAAAGAGGGAGAAGAAGTGGAGAGGTCTCTGCAACCAACGGCCGATTGGCGGAGGCGTAGTTTCAAAGATGTGACTGCGCAGAGGGAGCTCGATTTCCAGATATTCATCCTTCTTCTTTTGGCTTGTTTACTGCTTTCTCTGAGATTTGAATTGAATCAGAGACTTGAGGATTACTCTCCTTCACCTGAGTTTGGAGTCCGTTTCAAATTGAGGGAGAGAGACGGAGAGGGGTTTACAAAACCCACCGCCGAAGTCGCTCCATAAAACATTAGTAGTCTACTCTACTCATCCGTTTTGCCCCAAATGAGCTCGCCCTTTTAAGTCCTAACAATATATTAAATTTTAGTTGAATCTTATAAAACATTAAAATTACGTATTACATAATTATTATATCGTATGATGTATTTGGTGGACGTTTGGCTTCGCGTTTAAATATTTTTTAATCATAATTTTCTACTCCAATTGGGGTATAGATATACTTGTGTATGATTTATCAATTTGTTTAATTATTTCTTGTCATATGGATAATTATGTATTTTCAATTATTTAACAAGTGAATAAAAAATTAACTTTTTGACATTTTAAAATAAAATTAAACTAACATATTATTGTTCATGTAAAAAAAAAAAATTTGAGTAAAAGGGACAATTATTAAAGTAATTCTGACTTTTAAAAAATTAATTATTATTTTGAACATACTCAACTTTATTTTATCCCTAAGTTTTGTTAAAGTGGCAGGTGGAGACATCTATGATTTGGGTCGAATAATCTACAACTTTTTGTTTGGATAAAGCTACATTAATTAATAACATAAATGTGACTGTTGCGCTTTTATGGCCCTTAAAATTGAGCTTGAGAGGACATGTGATAAGTTTTTTTTTTTTTTTTTTTGAGTAAATTTTTAAATGTGACAAGGTTTGTTGAAGCTTTCTTAGGAAACACTTTGAAGAATTATAGTTTCCAAATTCCTTAATTTGAGCTTGTCATGTTTTGCATTTTTACTCAATTTCATTTCTACTAGATTGGTAAATTTTCACCATATTAAATTCTATCTTCTTGTATATTTTTTGGGAAGTTCATTTTATTAGAACAAAGAATAAATTAGAAGTCACAGGTTCGTTTCGTGAAAATAACTTATTCTCTTGCGAAAATAAGGTTGTATACATTCAACACTCTATAAACTTTTGGTAAGTTGATTTTATTAAAACTAAGAGTAATCCATAAATCACGGGTTTGTTTTGTGAAAATAGTTCTTCTTTTTGCAAAAGTAAAATTGCATACATCTAATATTTCATGGACTCGTAGTGACGGAACTTTGTGCATTGCGTTAGCCCTTTCTTTTATTTTATTAGAACCAAGGGGAAAAAAAAAACCCCATAGAACTGAAAAAATTAAAGTACCCCAATTAACATACAGAGAAAAACCATACAAACATCAAAACAACACCCACTGCTAAAACACACAACTAAAGCAAACAAACTGGCAAACTAAAAGGGAGAACATAAATCTCTGAGAGTCCCCATCACAATCTCAAACCTCATATCCCAGAAAATGGAGAGGAAAAGTTGGAATTCCATCAAATTGTCCATCTAATCTCTCACCTGTTCTTTGTTGATAACCTTTTATTTTTTGCTCAAGCTACTAATAAGAATCCTTAATTCATTTTTGTGTAATGTCATTGTCAGGCCAAACCATCAACCTACAAAAATCTAAAACATTTCATATTTTCCAATTTGCCTGTAAAAGATACCAAGGTGATTAGCAATTGTTGCAACATTTTACTAAGGACCTAAGAGAAACAACTTGGTTCACTACTGGGTATCCAAATATAGCTAACTACATCACTGAGAAAAATCAAAAATAGGATTTCATTCTTACAGCTAAACTGGAAACTAAAGGAATTTCCATATGGGCAAGTATCATAAGAGGTTTCTTATGTCTAAAGCAAGGATTATTTTGGCTATTTGGCAATGGCTAACATATTTCTCTTTGGCAAAACCTCTTGGTGGGTGACAGACCTCTAATAGATAGGGTAACACAAGCCATCCCCTCTCAGTTGCAGAGCCTTGGCAAAACCTATTGCTGGCTATTGACCAAAACTAAGAAGTGGATAACTGCTGAAATTAAGTAGCTTCTCGCAAGTTCCAACAGCCCACAAATTATTAGCATTCATATTCCCATCAATGACATCCCGCCCCGTCTCATCCCATTTATTTTCTTACTAAAGCACCATTTGGGATGTCATTACTAGTTGAGTCACGCATCTTATATGAAATTAGAGTCATATTTCTACCTACACTAAGGTAGGAATATTGGCATTTCATGTCGGATAAGGACTGTTGTACCAAAAACAACTCCCTTATTAGGATTGGGACACATGGACATACAAGTCACGTGCAATCCAGAACATATAGCTATTGAGTTGCCCATGTCATCAAGGTGGCACAACCATGACGATGGTACAAGTTCCCTCCGCTCATGAACTTTACGTGTATCGAACTCAGAACCAAAGGAACCAATCTCAAGTCTACAGACTTGGGCAACTATCAGAATTCAACTGCCATGTTTGAGATAAGTGTGATCTCTAGATTCTCTCAAGAATCTTATTAAAATGACAGTAACTCTGCCTACACAAGAAAACACAACTCGATTGTCCTGTTTATTATTTTGCAGTGATCTTCAAAGACACACCGACCATTAATCTAATCAGATCAAGATTTACCACAACAAGAACAATGTCTATTATAGCTATATGAAGCCGGCGAAGGCGCTTCAACTCTGTTAAGAAACAATCCCACCATAAATAATTTTTTTTTTAAAATACAAAACAAATAAAACAATATATGGACCAACAAGCACGACCATGTTTTTGTTTTCACCAGTATATATTGGCGATGGTTATCATTTTGCTAAAACTTCTATCGAAAATGACAGATAACAAATATGTATCCATCCTTACATGTTGGACCACAACATGATTGATGATTTTCATGTGTAGAAAAATGCTTGGACGCACAAACATCACACATTACAGCCTCTTCCATCACAAACAACCAAACAATTAATTTTCACACCAACAACACATACATCTAAACCAATGACAACAATTTCTTGCATCTAAATTTCAATTAACCTACGGATGACAGGAATTTCGTAAATTAATAAAATCTCGTGCACTGAATTTGACTTATTGAAGATGTCTAACTTCACTTGAAAGGAACACAAGAATACCCAACACATAGACCAGTGCTGCTGCTGTACGGGAACAAGGCAATGGGTCGATTCGGTGGCAACTCAGGAACTGGCCTTTCTAAACTCAGATACTCCACTACTTCCTCCATTGTTGGCCGCCCTTTGTTCTCATTCAATGTACATAGCAACCCGATTTCCAGAACCCGAACTGCTTGCTCTAAGTTCACAACCGATCCCATTCTCCGATCCACCACCTTAACCTTCCCCTTCTCCTTAAAATCTGTCTCATGCATTATCCACGCCAAGTCCAACAAGTCTGACTCCGCCGATTCGGATCTCCTCCTTCCGGCAACTACTTCCAACACAAATATCCCAAAATCAAACACGTCCGCTTTCTGACTCACCAAGGACTCGAACCGTCTTGACTCGGACGATGACAGCACGAACCCAAAGTCACCCAGAACAGCTCGGAAGCTAACATCAAGAAAAACACTGGTCGTCTTCACGTTCTTGTGAGCGAGTTGTTTTGAGTGAAGATAACTCAGTGCTTCGGCAATATCTTTGACGACCTTGAATCGCCGAGTCCATGGCAAAACACCCACACCGAACAACCACTTGTCCAGACTTCCATTTGGAAGATAATCGTACACAACTATGGTCTCTCGATTATCATAACACCATCCTCTGATCGGAACCAGATTTGGGTGACGAATTCGACTAATTGCGCTAATCTCTTTTGCTACTCGTCGCCTATCTAATCCTTCAGAGTTCAAAAACTGAGTCGAGAAGCGCTTCACGGAAAGTTGGCATCCATTCAAGCTCGTACCCCTATATGTGACGCCTCTGGCGTCGCTACCCAGTTTTTGTAACTCACTGAAACACCGAGTTGCGGTGGAGATTTCTGAAATTGTGAAGCGACGAGGCTTGTTCGGTGGCCTTGGTCGCTGCTTTTTCTCCGGAAGGACGACAATGTTTGACTTTCTTCCTCTTCGCTTTCCACTGTAGTAGAGATTAAGCAAAACAACGAGAACAAGTACAACGCCCGCTATGAATATCAAGAAACTATTGGGTGTTTTTGAGTGAGAGATTTTACCATGTTCATCATTCTGGACGATGATCTTGCTCTCACAGGTTTCGTTCGAAGGGATGCGAAGAAAAGCCTGGCTCGTCGACGTGAAATTCCACGATAACACGTTGTGGATTTGTGTAAAATTGCCGGTGGAAGCAGAGAATCCGACGAACATGTACTCTTTCAGAAATGGAGAGAGATCGAGAGGGCCAGAGAAGACTGGTTTGGTGGGATAATCATTGCTGTCCGATCCAAGACGGACGTCCATATATCGGCGTTGGCCATCGTAGCTAACCCAAGCTCGATGGACAGAGCCGTCCTTGAGAAAAACACCAACGTCGGAGGCGTTGATGGTTGTAGTGGAAACGATGCTACCTAAATTGATACCCACATGATTGTCGTTTGGGTCTCTGAACTCAGGATTCTGGCGGGTGTCAAACTCAACGCCGACGGCTTTGTAATCGTCGTCGCAGACGTCGTTGAGCATGCCAAGCCACTTGCCGGGCCTCCCCACTGTAAACTCATCCGGGACTATGATAAATGTCAGGCCGCTGCCGCCATTGCCCCTTTCAAAACCGAAGGTCGTCTGGTTATTCGAATTGGATGCCGCAAGGGTGGTGTTGAATTGAAAAGAAAAGGTGGTCTCAAAGGAAGCTGGAGTTTGGGTGAGTGGATCGTAGAGGCGGATTGGAGAGGAGTAAATTGCTCGTCCTGCTAGATATCTGAGATCAACCTGTTGTGATACATCAGGAATTTGAACGCAACCCTTTTCGTTTGAGAAGATGGCACTGCCTAAAAGCTTAACATCTTGACTGATTCTTCCATTGTTTGAGCTGAAATCTGGAAAGGAGAGATGCTTGGTAACGTTAATTACAGGTCCACTGAACCTCTTGTTGTCAGCTGTTTCTACCAAAATTATCAGAACCATGAATTGGAAGACCAATTGAAAGAAGAAACGATCAAGGCCCATAATATAAAATTAATGGGAAGAAGAAGAAGAAGAAGAAGAAGAAGAAGAGAGATTGATCATATAGTCTGGCTCTTAAGATTCTGTGTCGAGGTAAGATAGCCAACTACTCAACATCTGCTTACAAGTTACAACCATACGGCATTTTAGGGAAATTTGTCGATTTCCCAGTAAAATCCATGAGAGGTATCACCATCTAGCTACGTCCACTTGGTTGATTAAGATCTGCTGATAATGGCGGGACCTTAGAATTGTGACAGGTCCAAGTGGGTGTACGTTTATGAGAAGCATAGTAGCGTGTGAGTCATATTCTTGGACCCTCCATTTTGGATGCTTGTATTGTTATACAAACCGACCACATCTTTTGTCTTTATAACCATCAACAAAAACTTAAGCATAGTACATGATAATAATGATGCATTTTTTTTCTTTCTTTAAACAATATCATTTTTTTAAAACAGTAAATTTCAGGGTACCTTCTTATTTTAGTTAAGCAAATGAATATCTATTTTAGTGTTCTACTTTCACATTAATCCATGTGAAATTGTGCAAGCATCACAATCAGCTCCATCTTTGTAAAGCCTAGGAACAAACTGCGATTGAAGCCCCAGCTATGTCAAATTCACAAAATCAAAATTGACCACTAAATATTTCAGTGAAATATTATCTGAGTCTACGCCAGTTTAATTTTTTCCCAGTCTAAAAACATAACGGTCTTGATCAAATAATCAATCAAACATTTTTTCTTCTTATCTCCCAAATTCAGCATCTTTTTAAGACTTTCTCATATATTGGACTTCAACTTTCAATTCCTCTCAACAAAATATATTGTGAGTATTCACTTCACTATAAGTTGCCATCATCACTAAGCCGTTGAATATACCCTAACCTAGGGCTGCAACTCGGTCAGATAGGACCAGGCCGGGCTTGAGTCTTGTCCGAGCCCAGCCCGTAATGTAGGACAGCAAGACCAAGCCCGAGATTAACCCGAAGAATTGAACCCGAGCCCGTCCTGAAATAACATCACCCAATTTCGGGTTTGTTAGGGTCCCGAAAATTCCTACATTGTTTAGCCCCATGTCAACCTCTATTTTAGCCCCAAAATTTTCCTCTATCAATCTCTGATCAACCCTAACCCATTCCCTTATCAATTGGCCATCAATTTGACATCCCAACATAAAAGAAGAAGAAGCTGCAATCCAACAACTGCATTACCTAATTTTCTTGTGGCTGGAAAAACTAAAACTGAAGATTACCCAATCCCATCTAGCCAACAAATCATATATGTTTAAACCTTTAAAAACCTAAGCATACAACCTTTCCACAGCCATGGTTACAATACAAATCTTTTATCAAAGTTTTACTGTCATTACCAATGATAGTCGAAAATTAGTGGTGAGAAGATCAGCGGAGAAACGAGATGGCGTGAGGCAGCGGCAAGCAGCTATGGCACGAGGTGGCGACGGTGGGGGGCAGCAGCAGGCAGCTATGGCAGGAGGCGGTGGGAGGTGGCTGGAGATTTTGTCCAGGAGAGACAGTGAGACCATGAGAGACTCAAAGCACACATCACAGTATGCCTGAGTAGTATGAGAGATTGAGAGAAGAATAGGCCCTAAAATCATGTGTTATAACTTATATATTAACCTAATCAAGGGCCAAGATCTGTTGAGAATTTAAAATCTAATGGTTTATAATAATTGACAAAATAAAAAATATATATAATATACATTATATTCGAGCTCAGGTTCTGAGGCTCTTGTCCCATCGGGTTCAATACATTTTGTCCAGGCCCATCCTGATGCAGGAAATTTACTGCCCAAGTCCGTGTTTTTTCGGGTCGGGCTCAGGTTAGCCCCCCGAGTTGCAGCCCTAGCCCAACCCAGTTCTGGTATACCTATTGGAATATCATTCAAAGGTGGCATTTGGGAAGACAAATGAGATTTGGGAAATTGTCATTTCAGTGAGAATTCATCTCTGCCAAGATGGGATTTGGGGCTTGCCACCTCTACCTCCGCCCCCTTGGCCTCTAGCATCACCGATCCACACTGCCAACCACTACCAACCTTTGGTCGTTTCATTTGAAGCTGCGGCTCAAGTGGTTCTGCAATTTTTGGGAAGCATAAAATGCTTCTAATCATCCTTTGAAGACATTCAAAGATTTCACCATCAAATTGTTCACAAACACCTATAAGTATTACAGTATTTGTTAGCCACAAATTATTTGTGCTTAATTCAGGTTTTATAAATTATATACACAAGTGATAAAAGCGATAGTGAAGTTATGGGTTCGGCTGCTTGAGAGAAGAAAGAGAGGTGAGTTAATGAAGGGAAATGAAAGAGAGAATGGAGGGAATGTAATCTTTGACAAATTTTTTTATTAATGTAATTTTGCATTTTTATCATTTGACAGTTAGTTTTAACCTTTTTTTTGAAATAAGGCAAATCACGTTGTAATATGGCTAAAAAACCTCTCAATCACATCATCAGACAGTTTCTACACAATACAAAATCACAAGAAAACTTCTAAAAAAGTTTGAGCAAATAAGCAAAATATCAAACAATCTGAAACTTCTTTGCACATCAAGATCAAATTTTCTTAAAAAGCACTAGCAGATGTTGGCCAAATTTTGGTTTCCTACCATCAGATTCCATGATGATGAATTATATTATGAAGTAATCTAATATAATTTTCTCTTAGCATTTTGAAATGATATGCAACACATGCAGATGTCTTAATTTTTAAATATTCGGCTAAATTTCTAATAACAGATTATAAAACTTTCTACTCCACTTACCACACTTGATAAAATTTTAGTACTTCTTAAATGGCATGACACCGTCAAAATCTGTGGCTAAAATATATAATAGGTGTATGGCCACTATATTATACACTGCAGCTCAATGACTTGAACTAACAAAAACAGAACTCTAGTTCAACTTCTCTGACAATAGGATGTCCAATAAGTTGCCAAAAGCTTGAGCACATGTACCAGCAAAATTATCAAATGCTTCAACAGCACTGACATCACATATAACTTCATATAATCAACATACTTCCAAGATTAAGCGCACAACCCATTCAGATAATAATAAGGAAAGTTGAGTATGGTAGTAACAAACCAGATCTTTTTAAAGAGATGTCTCAATAACACAAAATTGTAAAGTCAACTTCAAAACAAGGTAATATATTAAATCTAAATAAAACTTGGGGATAAAAAGAAAACTGGCCAACATCATCAGACAATCATAACATATACCTACTACCCTAACTTCAGGCTTCCTCAACTACTGTTCCCTTCTCGCTAACATAGATACCATCAAGGAACTTCCGGATATCTTTGTTCTTAACATGACATTTCTGTTCAAACAAATGTAGGTAACAGCATCAGCAAGTGAAACTAATGCAAAGGAACTCAGAAAACTGGAAGATTAAGCACATATGAGATTGGGCATGTGTGTGTGTGTGTGTGTGTGAGAGAGAGAGAGAGAGAGGGAGAGAGAGGTACCTGGTTTATAAGAGCAGCAGACCGAGAAACAAGTTCAATATCATTCCCATCCAATACCAGTTCATCCTTGACCTTCTCAGACCGGACAATTGAAACCCCATCAAGCATATCCACTTTTCTCACCTGATGCAATCAAGCAAAAGGAATAAGACCACTAACACTAATGTAATCAAGCAAAATGAATAAGACCAATAACAAGATGATTGACTTGGCCATCACATTTGTATGAATGTGCATGGTTCTGTTGGGGTATTGCAATCAATAATATATATAACATGCAATACATCAGCTTGCTTAATAACAACGGAAGACATGAATACACCTCTCTCGAGGACAGATCAGTTGAAGGCAAAAAGTAGACCTAGAATGGCACCTTTTACAAAACAAAATAGGATACTCGTCAACTCTTTTTCATTTTATATATGTGTGCGCGCATGCAGCCTAACAATATATATATATATATATATATATATATATATCAAACAATTTCTAAGTTCCATTTTCAAATATCATTGAAAAATATGTTTGAAAACAACAGGAAAAAACTCTCATTTTCTCACAAGTAGTGATATTATTCAAGCAAAAGGTCACAACATAATAATCATGAAAATATTAGTGGCAAAGAGAAACAGTATATCAAAAGTTCAACTCTTTTTTGCTTTATAAAAAATAAAGTAAAAAACTCAACTAGTGTAGTAACTAGCAATTACAGCATATGGAACCAGGTAATTATGGAACTGAAATAGTAAAGCACCTAACAGGAAAAAAGTAGAATCCCGTGGTTAATACAATATGAATATGTTCGCCAAAAGAGCTTCCAAATGCTTAACAGACCTCAGGATGATAAAATTAATTCGCACTTAATAGTAAATGCATCTACATATAATCATCATTAATATGCCTAACAAGCATAGATCCTTACATTACATTGACCATAACAAAGAAAGAAGAAAGGCTCAGCTGAACTTGATAAACAAATTTACCTAAAAAAATCTACATAAATATCATGACTACAGAAACAAAATACTGCACCGGAATTCAACCAAATTTTGCACCATTAGAGCTCCAGCGAAAAGGGGTAAGAAAACTTTCTGGCTATATTACCGATCAAGTATTAGCTGACAAGCTAAGTAGAACCGTCATGCCATGTCACAACTGTCTTTATCATGTCAATCTTAAACATTCACACGAATAACATTCCAAATGAACAGATAGATATCTATCTGTTCAACTTCTAGATTGGTTTACAAATTTTAAACTATACCATTGCTCCCATCCAACCAAAGTTCTGAGGTCAATATTCACTAAATTTAAAGGAAGACGGAAGGTGCTGTGCGCTAAAATTTTCGTAAAAGTAAAATATAAGCTTCTATGTAAATATTCGGCCTATATATATATATATATATGTGTGTGTGTGTGTGTGTGTGACATAGATATAGAAAGTATAAATGTCAACACAGCGATGAATGAAGCAAATCTAGTAGACGTGTAAACCTGCGAGGAAACCATCACGATCAAAGAACAGAAACAAAATACTAATGAATAACTTTAGATTATACCCTACAATTTGTAACGATGCATTTCTAATTCATCATAAAACTCGGCAGTAATAACAAACCATCAAAAACACCGAATGATACCTCATTTGATCGACCATAACATATTGCAATGAATTCGACCCAGATCCAGAAATAAACAGACTTACATATTCAAAATCATAAATGTATCACAAAAAAATAAGGGAAATGTGTGTGAGCGCGGGTTAGATAAAAGGACCTTCTTTTCCCCAAGGAAGTTACGGATCTCGATCGCCTTGTTGGCGTTGGTGATGCTGGCGTTGATGGGAAAGTGAGCGTAGACGAAACGCATCTTGTAGCGGTAGCCCTTGGTGACGCCGGTGATGAGATTCTCGACGTGACTGAGGGCGGTGCGGATGGCGGCGGTGGTCTTGCGAGAGCCGAACCAGGCATCGACCTTCAGCTTCTTCTTCCCGGTCTCTTCGTCAGTGATGAGTTGGAAATCAAGGTTGAGATGCTTGAAGTTTCGGGTGAGCTTTCCTCGAGGGCCTTCCACTTCGATCACCTTCGCCTTCACTTTGATCTTCACCCCGTCCGGGATGTCCATGGTTTCCGACGAGAGTATGGTCTTCATCGTTACTGTCTCTCCCTCTCACCAATTCTCTTCTTTGACTGGGGAGGCAACCAAAAACCCTAGAATGGTGAAGTGTGAATATATACAGCTAGGCATGTAAAACGGGGCAGGCCTTGAGCCATAAAGCCTAGTGCGGGCCGGGCCTGATAGCCGGCCCTAGTCCTTACATATATAAACAACACTATCTAATTATATCTACAAATTAATTAAAATATAAAATTACAAACGTATTGTAAGTAAAATAATAAAAATATGAAGTGCATAATTATATCTATTATTTAGAAACTTGATTTTAATTTATATACAAGTCAATTAAAATATTAAATTATAAAAACTTGAAATAAATTAACACACAATAATATTGACACTTGAAACATGAAATTGGAAAGTACAATTTGTTAATTGTTTATATTAAATACTTATTCCCTCTTGTATATGATTTGTTTATTAAAAATTGTATATAAATTAATTATTATTTTCTCATAATCTATTGTGTCATATTTATTGTTGGCATTACAGTTACGAGAGAGCTTAGATTATAATTCAATTCTTACACTTACTGAAAGATTTAAAACAAAAAACTATCTTCATGTAAATTGACCACTAAAACTAGTTCTAAATCACATTAAGCACGTATATACAAATTTTCATTTAGGGATAACGTAATCCAAATGGGATTTGGGTGTCTTTAACTAGTCTTGTATTAGAGTGCAATTCAGACAGGTCGAATTTGAATTGTGTCATGTCCAAACTCAACTCAAGATTTAAAATAATCAATTTAAATTCGGCCCAAATCTGAAATAACCTAACTTGAGCCCAACTCGAATTAAAATTTATTATTATCGAGTTCAACCCGAACCCCGTCCAAACCCAATTTTTAATTTCAATTTTTAGATTTTCTTCACAATTTTTTTTAATAAATTACTTTTTTTCTTATTTTGATTATACACTAAAATTTTTAATAATTTCTCTTAATTTCTCATTTTCAAAGAAACCAACTGTTAAACTAATTCCTATAACATAATTTAATATTGAAAAAATGATAAAGGTCAACAAATTTTTGAAATTATAAAAATATAATAATAATTCTTGTAAATGAATTTTATTAATGTAATAGTGGATAACTAAAGTATAAAATATTAATTTTGGGTTCAGTTTGAGTTTGGATTTTTAAAATCTCAATCCAAACTCAACCTTAATTAGATTGAACTTGAATTCTTTTGCCAAGCCTAACCTAAAGTATAAAAAGTGAAATTCAAACCCTAAAAAATTCAAGCCGGACTTGGATTGGCCTGTCCAGATTACAGCCCTACCCTTGCATCCACATATTCTCTCATATTGGATTAATTTAGGAATTTTTTTTAAAATTTCCTAATTATAAGCAAGTGTAATTATTTATTTTAGTTGTACGGGAGTTTTGATTAATTTTATGTCTTAACCTATTGGATGAGAAAACTTAATTAGAAGTGACACCAAGGTGTCCCTCTAGAGTCTCAAAACATAAACCATATCTTTGGAAAATAAGGCACCAAGTTGTAGTTCAAGAGTAGGGAAAAGAATGAACAACTATAAAAATCTGTCAATTAATAATTTTGAGCTAATTTCAAACTCAAACCTGAATATGTTATATTAGAATTAGCCCGTAAATCTTATATTACTAGAAAATTGTATAAGTCTACCTTTTAACAAAAAAAAAAAAAAGCAAAAATTACTTTTGATTATTTTACACCAAGTTATGGTCATTTTCCCATAATATGTATGTATGGTCTAGATTCAATTACTTTTAGACCTTTTTTGTTTCTAATTTACTTGTTTCACAATATAAGTGAAGTTTTTCATTTCTCATGAGTCGTTTTACTGAGTTTTTGTTTGGTCAAATTCCAGAATAGGTAGTTACATTTTTTGGTGGAAGTAATGAAAGTATTCATACCTAGTCTTGGAGGGTTGTTTCAAGACAAGTTGTATATAAACCCCAATATATGCATGAATTGGGCAGGGAGTGTTTTTGAGAAGTACAACATTTGCCTTCTTGAAAAACAATATTGAAATTTGGAGGCCCAACTCCCAATTAGCTCATCCTTAAAACTCAGGTATCAAGGAGAGATAAAGAGTGTCCTTATATATAAACCAGAGGAGTTAGAAACGGGCGATGTGGGATAATCCAACACGCCCCCTGGACCACATTGCTCGCCAGGTGAGGGTGAGCGCGTCCCGTGCGTCTAGCCCAAAGTTAGAGCTCTGGCCTGACTCTGATACCATATTGAAATTTGGAGGCCCAACTCCCAATTAGCTCATCCTTAAAACCCAGGTATTAAGGAGAGATGGAGAGAGTCCTTATATATAAACCAGAGGAGTTAGAGACGGGCGATGTGGGACAATCCAATAAACAAAGTTTTCTTTTTAATTAACTCTTCCTTTAGTGGATTCTGTTGATGATGAGTTTTACTATTTCTCTTTGATAGATTTTCTATAGAGTCGTGAGTGTATCCATTAAATTGTTTTCAAGTGTTTACTTGGGTTAACTTCTTGTTCTCCTAAATTTGGTATCAAGAAGTCTAACAAGTCAACATTATATATATTACTATCGAATCCATGTAGTTGGACATCATAAAAATAAAAATTTCAATTCAATTCAATTTAGAAATCTTTTATTTAAATTATAAATTTATTTAGGACATATTTTTTTCAACTATTCTTTTTTTTTATAATCAAAATTGACATAAAAATATAAAATTCCAAAAAAAAACAAAGAGAAGCCGAGAAAAGGTGAGAAAAATAATTAAAAAATGACATGTAAATAATATTTTTGTTCAGCCTATTTGAAAGAGATTTTACAACCATCAAAAGTGAAAAAAAAAATTGAAAAACTCATGAAAAGCCCTTTTTTTCTAAAACCATTGGATATTTGCATTCGACAACCTACATATGATGGAAATGTAAAGTGCAAAAAATGAAAAACTCATGTGAAAACTCTCATATTTTTTTGGGTCATTCAACTAACAATACATAAAAAGTTTTAATGTTATCAACAAGTCTAAGTTCAATCTTATTATGCCTCTAAGTCCATTCCATTTCATTTGACAAAAATATCCTTTAAAGGCGCAACAAAAAAAAAAATATGGATTATTCATATGACAAAACACAGACTACTTAATTTTAAAGAGAGTTGTTTAAAATTTTAAAATAAAGTAACTTGCAAAATATAAATCAAGTTTCAATAAAATTTATATATTTGGATTCTAAAAAATAAGATCTATCAAATAAGTTTCAAATTGATTGTGAAATCTTGAAGAAAAAAATCGTTACAAAACAGAAAAATTTCAGTCAGTTGTAAAAATAGTAAAATTTTACTATTTTGCAAAACAATAGAATCTTATTGTTTTATAAAAAAATTATCAATTTATTCAACTCTTGACTTACATTTTAGATGTCAAATATACTTTCAAGATAGTAAAACTTGTCACAAATTTTTCGGTGCATACTTCTCTTTTATGTTTTCTCATGAGGAACTCAACCCCTTCTAAACTTCAACTAATCAAGCTAGACGCCATGAGTTAAGATGAAGTCTTTTTTTTTTTTATTGATAACTTAGTATCCGATCCTTTCGACCAAATAATTCGAAGGACCAATTACATCGTCCATTAGTGGGGGGTCTGATTAAGTCGGGCCAATTCTTCATATGGACTGACCTTAAAAAAATTGACATCTACTGAGTTTCGACTTGACGACCTTGAGGGGCAAGCTTCTTAATTATTGTCTACCACTCACTCAGCCACTTCCGTTGGAATTAAGATGAAGTCCCATTGTTAGACCTTTTTAAATATTAATTATTATAACTTTATTAATGTCGTATGGCCACCTAACATCATTGAATACTTTCATGCTCTATTAATAATAGCCATATAAAAAATAAAAAATGGAGGCAATTTATTTAGAAAGAGCCATCTTTTTCGTATATACGACTCTAATTTGAATCGTTGCACACATAATTGTTAAAATTTTCTCATTCTCCCATCCTTTGTATCAAAAAAAGAAAAAAGAAAATAAAATAAAGAGTGGATTATTTAGACAATCTCAATCACAAAGGAAAGGGGAATGTCACAAACACCAATTTACGTGTTTCCAACTCCAAGTGAGGGGCTCTAAATATATATAGAGGAGACCTGCCATTACCTTTCTAACAAATATTACCAAATGGGCTTTGAACTTTCTTTAATACAATAACAAACATCCATTGCCATGCATGGTTGTCTGCTTTTAGATGTAAAGTTACAATTTTAGTCTTAGAATTGATATCTTGAAATGGGCACGAGGATCTTTTGAGTGAACAAGGAAAGAAATGGAATGCAAATGCAAATGGAAATGGAAAGGGAGAGGAGGGAACATTCATTACATATACATGGTCTCTCTTTGGGGTATAAATTGCCTTCCAAACTAGTCTTACTAAGATAATGACTCACTTGGGAACCCACTCGGGTGCTTACGTCTTGGTAACATAATGAGTTTAGGTGCTCAGATAAAAATACCTAATTACTACTTAATGATCTTATAATTTACTTATTGGTCGTTTGGACAGAAGGAACTAAAAAAAAAAAAAAACAAAAGGAAAAAAAAAAAAGGAAAGGAGGGAGAACTTATTTCATATTTGGCTTAGAAGTTAGTAAAGAGAGAGAGAGAGAGAGAGAGAGAGAAAATCTATCTAAAAATGGACAAAAATGAATGGAGATGAGACAATTTTTTAATAGATTTTTTATAATACAAAATAATATCTTTAAAATTATAAAGGTAAAAATAAAATAGATACTTATCTGCCAAGATATAATAATAAATTAATATAAAATTATTTGATTTATTTTCTATTCCTCTTTGCATCTGCCCCTACATGTAGAGATTACATTACTTTTTTCTCTCATCTCTCCTGTCCTCCTCGTTACTTGTCTAAACATGAATGAAAGATTATCATCCTCTATTCTCTCCGATGTCCTTTTTATCTCAACATGTTAATGATGTTATAATAATGGGCCGGAATCTTTACCATTACACTTTTTTATAATTTTTCTTAACATGATGTTAGATATATGTCGTATCATGTATATATTATTAATTAATTAATTAAAAAGGAAATGATGTGGCAAGAATTTAAGGCAATTTAAGAAAAAAGTGTTGAAAAAGTAAAGAAGATTAATTTTATTTTGTCAATAGAAGGATCATGTTACAATAACTATTTTATCAAGAGCAAATTTCAAGGGGCTTCCTAAATTATGGAAGGCTCCTTAGCAAATTTAGGGAGGCAAATATTAAAAGTCATACTCAAAGGAATTCCTCATCTTATTCTTTATAATAGAAAATGTATAAAGGACTCCCGACGGGAGAAAGAGGAGAGAGACATTCCAAAAAAATAATTTAATATTATTTTTTAATACTGTTTCTAGAATGCTCTAATAAAAAAATTATGATAGTTTAAATTCGAAATTTAATAAAAAAAAATTTAAAATTAGATAAAATAGAAAGTATGATTAAATACAAAAGTGATTAGTCATATTAATTTTTTAATCATTTTAACCAAAATTGGGAGACTATTTAAGGAGGATGGTTAGAAATGATCCAAAAACTTCTCAATTACCATTAACCATGCATTTATGTATATCTCTATTATTCTTATTCTTCAAAGTCGCCACCATCGATCACAGAATACAGTTTAAAACAGGTGTCCACCCACAAACGAGCTCTGTATTTATTTCCTTCCTTTCAATTCTCTCGAGGCACAACGACCTGTATATATATTATTTCCTTTATTCCTCTCCATGATCTCTCTCATAATTTAGAGAGAGAGAGAGAGAGAGAGAGAGATCAGATGGAAGTGAAGAAATGGATTGTGTATTCGCGAGCAGTGATGAGCATGTTAATGGTGCAGTTATTCGCAACAGGATTACAATTGCTCTCTAAGGTTATACTGAGCGAAGGAACGTTCATATTTGCTCTCATGGCGTATCGTCATGTTGTTGGTGCTTTCTGCGTCTCTCCTTTCGCTTTCTTCTGGGAAAGGTTAATTTGCACTTGCATTATTTTTATTTTTATATTTTGATTAAGTGTTAGCATTGCATGGTTTCTTAATTGCAGAGAGAAAGCTGAGAAGTTGAGCTGGTCAGTTCTATTTTGGCTATTCACGAACGCATTAACCGGGTAAGTTCAAGTTTGTTACTAGTGCGGTCCACGTATTGGACATAAATACCCCTACACGTCTGGGAAAAAAAGACTCCTCGTTTTTGTCGCTGTTGGGTTGGTGTAGTGGATCAAAGTCCGTTGTTTTCAACTATTAGTAGTAAATTGAAACACTTCCGTGTCTTCCGTTTGTATTTGAACTTAGAAAACAGATTGTGGTGATCCATTCCATTCGATTGATAATGGAAATCAATTGCTCACACACCTCAATTGAAAGAAATGGCACATAATGTGTGTGTGTGTATATATATATATATATAAGTTCGAATTAATATGAAATATTCCGTTTTAATCATATTCATTTAATGATTTTATAATTAGACATAAATAAAATTTTAATTTTAAAATCATCTAAATAATTAAAATATCATATCTTTTATGATCTTGAACTAATAATAACATTAATAAATATTATGTATCATGGACTGCACTATCATCAATTCAGTAGAAAAGTAATTGTATAACTCTTTTAGAAAGAGTGTCTTTAAACTTTCATCTTCTTTAAAAAGAAAAGGAGAAGAGGGAAGGAATAATATTACATTCTACTAAAATTAAAAAAAGAAAATACAAGAAAAAAGCAAAGAATTTTTAGAGTAAAAGAGACGTGTTTCTTTTATATTTCTTTTTCACTTTTTCTTTCATATTTTTTTTTCTTTATAACAAGCCATTTCCTTTTTTCAGATCTTTTTAATTCACATATAATAAAAAAATCATTTCTTTATTCTGTGTCTTCTAGCTTTTTGAAATAAGAAGAAAGATTATAGCCATTATCTTTTCTTTTCTATCCTATTCTATCATTTTCTTTCCCTTTTCCCTTCATGATTATCTGGATAGGCTGTTAGAAATTAGGATTAATTATAGACCTCTGATAAACTTGCCTTTGTAACATTTTTAGTTTTTAATGATAGAACTGCCAATTAAGCATAAAGGATACATCATGCATGCACCAAGGAAAAGAGAATTATGGAAAAGGTCTCCTTGTGTGGGTCTACCCTCCATTTTGTATTATATTTGGTGCAATAATGAAAGAAGCTAGAAGAACCTAACTACTGGTTGTATAGGTAATGCCGCAAAAAATCATACTTATATTAATTAAATAGAAAGTGAACACTCACACAACTTAGATAGGATCTCGATCCTTAGTGTGTCTATATATATATATATATATATAAAGTTCATTAATTTAATGCCAAAGTGAAAGTAAATGATAGAGATCACCCATTACTTGAAATACATCTTGATACAAAATTGGCAAGTTATAATTATATTTACTTTTGTTCAGTTTTGGAATCATAGTTTGCCAGCTTTATTTTAGTGGGTATTTTAATTAGTTACTCTTTCTTCCCCCTTTCTTTGTATATATCATACATGCATGATGCAGGATAACAATGGCTATGGGGTTTTTCTATTATGGTTTACGAGACACCACAGCTACATACGCTACAAACTTCCTTAACCTAATCCCAATTGTCACCTTTGTCTTCTCCATTGTTGCCGGGTATGAATATGATGCATGACTAATTTCCCAAGCAACTGTGTATTCATGTTCAACCATCTGATTATTTTTATCTTCCCTTTTCTGCCGTTTGATCTGACCACATTAGTTTGCCCCATTGATAGAACTATTGTGCTAATGGGGTTGCAGAGTAGAAAAACTAGGACTGAATAAAAAAGCTGGCAAATTGAAGACTCTGGGGGCAATCTTGTGCGTTGCAGGAGCGCTGACTATTAGTCTATACAAGGGTAAAGCTTTACACATTGGTCATCACAGTGAGCATCAGCATGCCATTGTCAAGGAAACTAAGCCCAATTGGGCAAGAGGCACTATATTCTTGGTGTGTAGTATCTTATCCTATGCTACGTGGTTCCTCGTCCAGGTATGCAACCTAGTCATTCAATGGCTGGGATTGTCAGATCAACATCAAATCCAATCTGTCCCTCTTTGTCTATCATGATCTAATATCAACTAGTTTTCTTTTCTTTTCTGTTTTTCCAAACAGGTTAAGTTGTTTAAAGTATTTCCACATAAATATTGGGCAACAATGTTAACATGCATCATAGCTTCGATACAAACAACAGTGATAGGATTATGTTTGGACAGAAAGAAGGCTGCTTGGAAGTTGGGATGGAATCTGCAACTAGTTACCATCATTTATTCGGTAAAAAAATTTATGTTTTCAATTATTTACCTCAATGGTTGTTAAAGAACGAACATTATATATATATATATATATATATATGTATAAATTTGAGAAATTATTTAGTGAAACAGCCACAACACAGTCATCCAACTTATGTGATTTGACACCCCAATTTTATCTTCTTTCCTTTTGCAAGCAGCACATGTTCGTGAATACATGGCAATGAATGATAGCTGTCTTTTATGATTATAATGAAGGTTGAAAAAGAGTTTTGTATGACCATTTTTCATGCTCTTGAATACATGATTAATTATCCCAACATATATATGAACTGTGATTTATTTATACAGGGAGCATTGGCAACAGCTGCATCTTTCTGCTTCATTTCATGGGCAATTGCAAACAGAGGCCCAACCTATCCCTCTATGTTCAATCCGTTGTCACTGATTTTTGTGTCCATTACAGAAGCTGTCCTTCTGGGTGAAGAGATCACTGTTGGAAGGTATCAAATATTGTTTCAATAGAAAATGTATCTTATATATATATATATATATATATATATATATATATGTATTACTGTGGTGTAACTTTTCTTGACTTGTAATTATACAAAGTGCAAACTCACATTTCTCAAATTGTAATCTGAATGTTGCAGCTTGCTGGGCATGCTATTGATCATAGTGGGGTTATATTCATTCTTGTGGGGAAAGAGCAAAGAGTCAATAAGCATGGTTGCACCAAAAGGAGCAGATTTTGAAGCAGCAAAAACAGTTCCTGAGTCTGCAGGGATGTAGTCAACTGCCACGGTACTACCAATTGTTTCTCCAAGTAACAACACTGAAGATGTTGCTGATGTTAATCAAAGGAAAGCACTGGAAACATTGTAGAGAGCTATCCCTCCCAACTAGGGCCAATTGCTCATAAATAACAAATAATATCGTTTCTTTAATAGTTATCTCTCGATTGAGTTCATGAATTGAATTTATGGATATTTAATACATAATATTGATTAGTTTTTGTTTGTCACTGTGAATGACAATTCCACTACAGGCAGAAGAACTGATATCATGTCAATTTGAACCCTGTAAAACTTGGAAAAGAAATTAAAAAGAGAAGAAACCATGTCATAACATGAGAAAATTAAATTGCATTGAGTAAGTGGAATTGTTTTCCAACGAAGAGAATGTCAAATTACACCTTGGGGAGGGAAACAACATGTTTAACCATTAGATAAGCTTGAGATTAAGTTTTCATATTTATTCCTATCACTTTATTTCTA
Organism: Nyssa sinensis; assembly: GCA_008638375.1. NCBI lineage: Eukaryota > Viridiplantae > Streptophyta > Magnoliopsida > Cornales > Nyssaceae > Nyssa > Nyssa sinensis. The sequence continues at coordinate 37,185,962 of CM018037.1, read as the reverse complement.
ATTCTTATGTCATTCAATAGTTTAATATAGTGCAAAAAAGAGACCAATAGTACAATACAAGTTGGGCTTGATTTTTCAAGACGAAGAGAATACAACAGATTGAAACAGTTTATTAATAATTATTACTATATTAATGTAGTATGGCCAACCAAATATTATTGAATACTTATATGCTCTAATATATATATATATATATATATATATATATATATATATAGAAAAATAAAAGAATGGACTATTTAGCCAATGTGAATTCACAGACACCAATTTAAGTGTCTGCAACTCCAAGTGAGGGGCTCTAAATATATATAGCTAGCAGACCTGCCATTACCTTTCTAACAAATACTAATTACCAAATTGACTTTGAACTTTCTTTAATACAATAACAGACATCCATTGCCATGAATGGTTGTTTGCTTTTAGATGTGAAGTTACAAGTTTTGTCTCAGAACTGATATCTTGAAATGGGCACGAGGATTTTTTTGAGTGAACAACGAAAGAAATGGAAATGGAAATGGAATAAAATGGGGCAGAGGGGGGACATTCATTACAAACACATGGGTCTAAATGATTCACTCGGGACCACTTACGTACGTCTTGGTAACTTAATGGGTTTAGGTGCTCCAAATTAAATACCTAATCTCTACTTAATGGTATAATAATTTACTTACTGTCCGTTTGGATAGAAAAAACTGAAAAAATAAAAAGAAAGGAGAAGAGAATGAGGGAAAGAAAAGAGAAAGACTTCCTATAACAGGGAATGTTAAAAGGGCTCCCTACATGTGAGGAGATTAAAAAAGAGAGAGACTTCCTAAATAATTTAATATTATTTTTTAATGGTACTTTTAGAATGTCCTAATAAAAAATTTGTGATAGTTTAAATTCAAAAATTAATAATAAAAAAATCTAAGTTAGATAAAATAGGGAGCATAGTTGAATTAATCCGTACAAAAGTGATTAGTCAAATTAATTTTCTACTCACTTTTACCAAAATAGGAAAAGTATTTGAGGAAGATGATTGGGCAAGCTCCAGAAAATTTTCATTTTTGAACTCTAGAAAAACTCACAACCATCTACCGTTACCTCAACAATTACACAAGAGGCTCACAGATATGGAAAACCCAACTTAACTCATGGCATATGGATAACACTATCTTAAACCTAGTCTTATATGAAATGAAAAATGACTTACTCATATTTCTCTCAAGTTTTGCATTTTAAATGATATGATACACTAATATTGATAATACATTAATTCTTGTAATTAATGTGCTACAGTGAAATTCTATATATTACTGTCACATCATTTGAGATAAAAATTTATAATATATTTTTTTATGAAGTATAGCATTACTCATGAAAAAGAGTATTTTTAATGTGGTTGCATTAAATTTGAACTCGAATCCCTACACACATTGACTGATTAGGGCAACTAAGCCACAAGTATAAGAACAAAAGAATAGAGTGAAGCCATCTGCAATTGATAATAATATATATATATATATATAGGAAATTAATATGTTTGCCAAATTTGTATTTCAAAATTTTATTTTAAATAATATTAGATAGAATCATATTAATTACAAAAAATTATTAAATAGAACGATTTCAATGATCAAATAATAAGTTACATGTCTTACGTAGAATATATTATCGCAGACGTAATCTTCGATCTGATATAAATAATTATTCATTAATTACAGAATTTAAACTATGGAAAGTGTAGCATTTACTACTATATATATCTCTATTATTCTTATTCTTTAACGTCGCCAGCATCACAGAAAACAGTTTAAAACAGGTGTCGACGCGCAAACAAGCTCTGTATTTATTTCCTTTCTTCTTCTATATCTCTCTCTTTAGAGAGAGAGGGGAGAGAGAGAGAGAGAGAGAGATGGAAGTGAAGAAATGGATTGTGGGTTCGCGAGCAGTGACGAGCATGTTAATGGTGCAGTTGTTCACAACAGGATTACAATTGCTTTCAAAGGTTATCCTAAGTGAAGGAACCTTCATATTTGCTCTCATGACGTATCGTCATGTTGTTGCTGCTTTCTGCGTCTCTCCTTTCGCTTTCTTCTGGGAAAGGTTTGCAATTTCATTATTATTATTTTTTATTTTCATTTTTGATCAGTGTTAACATTGCATGGTTTCATAATTGCAGAGGGAAAGCTGAGAAGTTGAACTGGTCTGTTCTATTTTGGCTCTTCATGAACGCATTAACCGGGTAAGTTCAAGTTTATTACTAATGGCGTCCACGCATGTATTTCTTTTATCTTTCATTTTCAAGCCATTTCCTTTTTCTGTATAACAAGCCATTTCCTTTTTCTGATCTTTTAATTCACATATAATAAAAAAGTTCATTTCTATTCTGTGTCTTCTAGCTTTTTGAATTAAGAAGAAGAATTATTGTCATTAATTCTTTTCTTTTCTATCCTAATTAATCTATCATTTTCTTTCCTTTTGCTTCATGATTACCTAGATAGGCTGTTAGAAATTAGGATTAATGATAAATTTGGATTTGTAACATTTTTAGCTTTTAATGATAAAACTGCCAATTAAGCAAGAACTAAAGTAGGAATACTATATATCATGCATGCACCATGGTAAAGAGAATTATGGAAAATGTCTCTTTTGTGTGGTCTACCCCCTCCTTTATATATTATATTTGATACAATAATGAGCTAGAAGGGAGAATCTAACTGCTTAGTTGTGTGTGTAATACTTTAAAAATAGGGTCTGTTCAATCATAAGAATAAATAAAAATGTAAAATTGTCCAATAATTTAAATATTTTAGTGTTATAGAATCAAGTTTGGCATTTTATTCTTTAGACTAAAAAGTCCTTATAAATATTACCAAAATGTTTTTCTTGTAAATATCGAAACATTCTTATAAAAGATGCAACACAATTTGATTTCAAAAACAAAAAAAAAAAAAGGCAAAATTTACTGGTTTCCTATTTTATGGGGTAAAAAATAAAATTAAAACTTGTATCACTCAAAAAAATGCATATTCTCAAAAGTATGAATTTTCACTTGGTAACAAATAGATTTAATGTAGGAAACGAGAAAAAAATGTTACTTTTGTTAAGTCGTCAAGAATTTGAGTTGGGGTAAATTTTATCTTTTTTACCTTAACTTAATAGGAAACATTAATGATGGGATACAAATGAAAAAGTAAAAATTTACCTACTTGAAAAAAAATTACGTAACTACAAGAAGTAGAACTAAAAAGGCATAACATATTTATGGTTAGATTCAATTTAAAACATAATATGTTATATAATATATCAATTGAAGTTCATTGAAAATTAAACTCGAAAATAAAAAAATATAAAAACAAAATACTTGCTATAGACAACAATGGATCATCAATTGTCTATATGATGAAAATTATAGGCGACGAATGAAAATATAAAAGATAAATATTCAGGCCAACGAAGGAGGATGATCAGTAATGATGAAAATCAAGTTTGAATCATAGTAATAATTGTATAAAGGTGACTCTATATGCAGTAAAATAAAATTCAAAATTCAAAAAAATAAAATCATTCCATATTAGATAAACTAAAAAATCTTACCAAAAATGACGTAAATAATAAATCATTCCAAAAAATATGTAAAACATAACTAAACATTAAATAAAAGGTATATTAGTAAAAAGAAAAAAAAATTAAAAAATTCAATGCCATGTAGGATTGATAGATCTCTCTACATATGAGTTATTATTACATCTTTTTCTAACCAAAATATAATTTATCATGTATTTATCAATAATTAAATGTCTATACTAAAAAATTTATACTAATTAACTCTTTAAAATATCAAACCTATATTAATTGAATGAAAAGTGAGTATTCACACTACTTAGCCAGGAACTCAGTGCTTAGTGAAACTTACACACACTAATAAAGTTCACTAATTTAATGCCAAAGTGAAAGTAAAAGATGGAGACCCATTACTTGAAAAACATCTTAATACAAAATTGGCAAGTTAGAATTACATTGGTTTTTATTCAGTTTTGGAATCATATTTTACCAGCTTTATTTTAGTGGGTATTTTAATTAGTTACTCTTTTCCCCCCTTTATTTGTATATATCATACATGCATGGTGCAGGATATCAATGGCTATGGGGTTTTTCTATTATGGTTGATGCAGCTAATTTGGGCTCGTCATGGAATAATCCGTCACTGTGAACCTTCTTCATGGACGTTATAGCATGGAGAGGCGGTGGGTTTTTCTGACAAGCGGTGGACGTCCTGTTCATCTTAGCGTTTGAAGTTGTATGACTCACTTTACACGTGTACCTGTAGAATTGATTGTCAAACCTGTACCTATTTTTGGCAGGGTTAAGGCTCACCGCCTGTCAGGCTATATTACTGTAATGATGAGACTTTCGTCATTCTTCGTCATTCTTTTTCGTCTTTTCTTTAATCCGTCGTTCCGAGATCGGTATACCGATGTACACCTCGGTATATGCTTTTCAATCTAAATTCTATATCAAATTATCTTTACTGCACATGTTTAATTTTGATTAATCAAACGTTTGGTGACGTATCAGTTACTCCCCCCTGAAGCCTTAGTTTTGTAACACGTACAGAACTCTGGTTTTAGGGTTTTTTGTAATGGGTGACGTGTACCACCGTTTATATCGTATTTCGAGGGGTCTGTAGCCGTCAGGCATAATTACAGCGTATTTTGCGGCTTTGGTAACTGGAGTAATTAATGACATGGCCGTCATTCACTTTTAATGGGTTTATTTCGAGATTTTGAACGGATATTTGCTTTGTTTAACGTGAAACATTAATAACAAATTTTTTCATAACTAATGGACTTAATGTAGTTTTTGGATTCGTTCTCGATTTCAAATATTTTTCTCGATCTGGAATAGGATTTTGAGTTACGAGTGCGATTTCAAGTTTGTGCTTCGCTAAAAACGTGTTTTTCTTCTGTTCCTGGTAAATTTCTTACTCTTCTTCTTTTTCTTTCTCCTTTTTATTCTTCTTCTTCTTGATTCTGTTTTTCTTTTTATTCTTCCTCTTCTCGTCTCTATCCGTCGATCATGTCTGACCAAAATAGAGAAGAGGTTAGAGTCGAACCAGGGACCTTCGATGAAGGAGGTCCTTCTCAAGCTTTTACAGCCATGTCTTCCTCTTCCTCTGTTAATATTATAAATTCTGATGACGGAGAGGTTAATGTATCCATTAGAGAGGAGGGAGCGAGTGCCATAACGAAAGGCATGTTAAAATTAATTATGAAAAAATTTAGCTTCCCAAAAAATATAAGCTGTAGGGTCCCAAAACCAACAGATCGTCCCTCAGATATAAAAAGGGGGGAAATCTGTGCCTATCTCGAATGGTTCAAGATGGGTGTTCGTTTTCCTCTCCACCCTCTTTTTATAGAGTTTTTTACTTGGTACAATATTTGCCCTGCCGAGCTTAATGTAAATAGCTGGAGGCAACTTTTAGCGTTCCTAGTCCTAGGTCATCTGAGTAGGGTTCATATTGACCTTGATTTAATTCGGAGTCAGATGGAACTAAAACATCTGACTGCTGAGGGCCTCTATTATACTTGCTTCGATCAGAGGTATAGACCTCTGAATTCAGTACCATCCTCCAACAAAACGTGGAAAAAATGGTATTTCTTTGTTGGAGGAGGTTGGGAGCGAGAAGATTACGAAGGTCAAATGAGCCTTTTCCCTCGGCATTCCGGCCCTAAGGGTGAGTATTAAGAGGTTTCATAGGTTGTGAGTTCAGTATGTTCAAATATAACTGAAACAGCTAACAGTTTAACTTATATGTTTCTTGTTGCAGACGGAAGGAGGTGGAAGAAAGCAGAGTTTACTCCCGAGATCGAGGAGCGATACCGACGTCTGCTACAACCAGTTCTTCGGCCGCATTATTTGATTCTCTCTCCAAAGAACTTAATGGCGGCTGGGTTGACTAAGGAGGAGGCTGCGGCTATAAAGAAGAGCCTTCTATCGGCATGTGGCCCTCCGTCCAAGAAGCAAAGGCTGGGGATCCACCTGCGGCCCCAGAAACTCAGCCAGCAAAGAAGAAGAGGAGATTGATCTCCCGAGCTAAGCGGGAGACTTCCCGTCCTGCTGTTTCAAACTCTGAGGAGGTCAGGCAACCCGAGGAAGATAATGGTGCCGATATCAGATCGACGACCGAGCCTTCATCGATAAAAGGGGTCCCAAAATCAACCGAGGTTCCTGCGCCCACCGAGATGAGGGAGGCGAGGAATAAGGCCCCGGTTCAGCAGACGGACAAGTCGGAGAGAGTCAGTGCTACCCTGCTGCATCCTTCTGAGGCCTCGTCGGGTACCGAGGCGATAAAATGGGCGTTAAAGGCGGCCCTCCCACCGGGGTTACCAGACCAAAGTACGAGACGTACTTTGGGTGACCTGATGTTGGGTTATACCAGGGTAAGTAAGGTTTTTTTTTTTTTTTTTTTTTTTTTTTTTTTTTTTTTTATCTTACACAACTCTGCAGGGTCTTCGGGCAGTAGGTATGTTAATGGATCGTGATGATCAATGTCAACAACTTAGTGGGCTGAAGGAAGAGCTCAAAATAGCTCAGTCCGAGATTAAGACAATTCAATCCGAGCTGAAGACAACTCAGTCAGAACTGAAGGCCACCAAGGCGGTACTCCTGACTGCTCAGTCTGACATAAAAAGGGGTCAGGAGTCTTTGAAAACGGCACAATTTGAGCTCGAAACCTCACGAGAAAAATTGAAATCGTCGGATGCCCAGTGTACAGAACTCAAGAAAGAGCTTGCTTTAGCGAGGAAAGGCACTGAGTCTCTGATAGCTCAGAGGACCAAATTGAATGAGAGCGTAACTGAGTTAAAAGACAAACTCAAGGGGGCTGAGGCATCTGAACTGATGAAGATTGAAGCGGCTAAGGTGGCCACAAAGGAGGCAACCAAAGCCAGTATGATGGGGCTCCTGACGTCCATGGGAAAGGAGTTATCAGATGCCGGCTATCAGTCATGCATTAAACGAATTCAAGTTTTATATCCAGATCTGGATATTTCGAAGTTGGATGAAGTGGAGGTGGCTGAGTCTCAACCGACCTCTCCCGAAGTCCCAGCCCCAGATGAAGTTTTAGAAGGCGTAGTACCCTTGTCAGCTGTTCCCTAAGAATTTTTGTAATAGATAGGTTAATGTAATTTTTATTTTTGCTATATTTTGTACTTGGTCATTTTACGAAATGAAAAACATCAGTTCTCTGTTTTGACTTTCATTTTGTTTTAATCTAGCTCTGAATGCCTTTGATACTTAATACCGAAGCAGTTCGTTTTAATAAGCAGATAACAATAAATTTGTTTTGTTCGGACATAAATCAAAGAATATGGATCAAAGATAGAACAAATATATTCTCATTTATCACAAGTATCTGAATCTAACCTGGTGGTCATCTGAAGTGAACCAAGTCGATAAGGGTCTTATGTTTTTCTGAAACCAGGTCGGTAGACCGGTATCTTTACTTGTAGTCATACCCATAGTACGCAGCTAGTAGAGGCCTTGCCGAGCTAGATATCAGGCCTGTAGACCAGTCTCTTTTCTTGGAGCCATACCTACAGCACCTTGGCTTGTAGGGGCCTTGGTGATTTCAAGATCAGGTCGGTAGACCTGTATCTTTTCTTGGAGCTATACCTACAGCGCTTAGGCTTGTAGGGGCCTTGGTGATTTCAAGATCAGGTCGATAGACCTGTATCTTTTCTTGGAGCCATACCTACAGCGCTTAGGCTTGTAGGGGCCTTGGTGATTTCAAGATCAGGTCGGTAGACCTGTATCTTTTCTTGGAGCCATACCTACAGCGCTTAGTCTTGTAGGGGCCTTGGTTGCAGAACAAGTTGGTAGATCTTCCGTGTCGAGAAGATATATCACCTGAAAGGTAGAAATAATTTTATTGATAATACTATCTTAGGTGCTCGATGTTCCATGGTCTGGGAATCAGTTTTCCCTCCATATCTTCCAACCAGTAGGTTGTTGGCCTGTTAATCTTTACAATTCGATAAGGTCCTTCCCAGTTTGGGGACAACTTTCCCATCGTAGGTTCCTTGGTATTAGGGAAGATTCTTCGCAGAACCAAATCACCTAAGTCAAAGTTTTTACCTTTGACCTTTTTATTAAAGCTTTTGGCCATCCTTCGTTGACATTCTTCCATTCGGATTGAAGCCTGTTCTCTTTTTCCTTCCAGTAAATCGAGGTTTTCGATTAACTGAAGCGGATTTGCTCCCTGATCGAAGGCTTCTGTTCTCCATGTGGGCATACCGATCTCTACGGGAATGACCGCCTCGGAACCATATGTGAGTGAGAATGGTGTTTCCTGGGTAGCACTGTTCCTCGTTGTTCGGTAAGCCCAGAGTACTCCAGGAAGTTCTTCTGTCCATTTTCCTTTTGCTCGTTCCAGCCTCTTTTTGATACCACTTAATATAGTCCGGTTAGTCACCTCGGCCTGTCCGTTTGCCTGTGGATGTCCTGGCGAGGAAAAATGATGGCTGATATGGAGATCGTCACAGAATTTTCTAAATACTTTTCCTGTAAACTGGGTGCCATTGTCTGATATGATAGTCCGTGGCACTCCAAACCTGCAAACGATATTTCTCCATGTGAAATTTTTTACATCCACCTCGGTAATGTGAGTCAGTGGTTCTGCTTCCGCCCATTTGGAGAAGTAATCAATAGCGATCAACAAATATTTCCTATTTTGAGGAGCTTTGGGCAAAGGTCCAACAATATCCATCCCCCATTGGGCAAAAGGCCAGGGACTGACAATGGGTACAAGCTCTTGTTGTGGTAGATGTTGATAGGAAGCAAAACGCTGACATTTGTCACACCTCTTTACATACTCTCTGGCTTGAATCAGCATACCGGGCAAGTAATAACCATGGGTCAACGCTCTATGTGAGATGGTCCTGCCACCATTATGATTGCCGCATATCCCTTCATGAATCTCGGCTAGTACATACTCCGATTCTTCTAGAGATAAGCACCTGAGTAATGGTTAGGTATAGGACCGACGGTAGAGTTGCTCATTTAAAATCAGATACCGAGCTCCTCTGATCCGTAGTTTACGTGCTTGATTCCTATCTTCCGGGAGTTTTCCTTCTTTCAGGTATCTGAAGATAGGAGCTCTCCAGTCGTGACATTGTTCTAAGATGTGAATTTTTTGAATTTTGTCAATACTGGGGTGATCTCGGGAGGAGATAGTTAATTCTGAATCCCCTTTGGTACCGAGGTGAGAAGCCAAATTTGCTAATGCATCTGCCCTTGTGTTCTGTCTTCTCTCTATTTTATGAATATGGAAAGTGGCAAATGATTTTTGTAGAAAACTTACCATTTCGGCATATTTGATCATTCTGTCATCTTTCACAGCAAATTCACCCAGAACTTGGCCCACCACTAATTGAGAATCAGAGAAGGCTTCGAGGTTGTGAGCCTCATGTTCTTGGGCTAGTTGCATGCCAAGGATTAATGCCTCATATTCAGCCTCATTGTTTGAAGCCCTAAATCCCAAAGTAACTGCTTTCTCTGTAGAAATACCATCGGGAGATCGGAGGATAAGACCAACTCCAGACCCTTTATCAGTGGAAGAGCCATCCACATATAAATGCCACGTGGCCATGGTTGGGTTGGCGTCTAACTTCTGTTTTAGTGCCGGGGTGAATTCGGCAATAAAATCTGCCAAAGCCTGTGCTTTGATGGCAGTCCGAGGTATATAGGTGATATCGAATTCTTCCAGCTCTATTGACCATTTCACGAGATGACCTGAAATTTCAGGTTTATGTAGGACGGCTTTTAAGGGGTATGAAGTTGGGACGATAATTGAATGAGACTGAAAATAAGGCCTGAGTTTTCTGGCCGATATGACGAGTGCGAAGGCTAGCTTTTCTATCTCGGGATACCTTTTCTGATCCAAGAAGTGCTTTACTCACGTAGAATATGGGTTTTTGAATCCCTTGGTCTTCTCGGAGTAATGCAGAGCTTACGGCATTTTCAGATACCGCGAGGTATAAAAGCAGCTTCTCTCCTTTTATTGGTGTAGATAACAGTTCTGGAGATGCCATATATTTTTTAAGCTCCACAAAAGCTTTGTCGCATTCAGAGGTCCATTCTAAGGTCTTATTTCCCCGTAAAGCTTTGAAGAAGGGAAGACAGCGGTCTGTAGACCTTGATATGAAGCGATTCAGGGCCGCAATCCGGCCATTCAAAGTCTGTATCTCCTTCCTAGACCTCGGAGGCTCGAGTTCTGCCAAAGCTTTAATTTGGGATGGATCGGCTTCAATGCCTCGTTGTGAGACAAGAAAACCCAGAAACTTCCCACGGCTCACCCCAAAGATACATTTAGATGGATTCAACTTCATCTTATGTTTGTTCAGGATGTCGAAGGTCCTTTTTAAATGTTCAATGTGATCCTTCTTCTGCTGACTCTTGACCAGCATGTCATCGATATACACTTCCATCGTATCACCGATCAGAGATGCAAACATTTTGTTGACCAAACGTTGATAGGTGGCTCCAGCGTTTTTAAGGCCGAAAGGCATTACTTTATAGCAATACAAGCCTCGTTCAGAGATGAAAGAGGTCTTTTCTTGATCGGGAGGATACATCTGAATCTGGTTGTATCCTGAGTATGCATCCATGAAGCTCATCAACTCGTAACCAGCAGTTGCGTCAACGAGTTGATCAATTCTTGGAATAGGGAAACTATCCTTCGGGCAAGCCTTGTTAAGGTCGGTATAATCAACGCATACTCGCCATTTCCCATTTTTCTTTTTAACCAGGACTGTGTTAGCAAGCCATTCTGGGTAAAATACCTTCCTGATTAGTTGTGCATCTAGTAACCGCTGGACTTCATCATTAATGATCTTATGTCTCTCGGGAGCAAATGTTCGTCTCTTTTGCCGTACAGGGTGGTACTCAGGATTTGTCGTTAGTTTATGGCAAATACATGAGGGGTCGATACCTTCCATGTCCTTAGTTTCCCATGCAAAGGTTGATAACTGAGTTTTCAGAAACTCAATTATCACTTCTTGTTCTGGTGGAGATAAGTCAGCGCCCACCTGTAAATAACGTCCTTCTTCCTCATGTCCTACCGAGATCTTCAGTGGATCTTGGACCGGAGCAGCCATGCTATCTATGCCACGCGGACTTAAAGGTGCATCAATCTCGGTGGGACAATACGTATCTTCACCTTGGTCAGACAGGTCGAGAATCATTTGCCTCCGAGATGTCTGTAATTGCTATTGCTGTTTGTCACCTTTGAGTGCAACCACATGGCATTCCCGAGATGATGATTGGGAACCTCGAATAGTGCAGATTTGATCGTTCTGTACATATTTGAGACACTGGTGAAGGGTAGACGTGACAGCTCCTATTTGATGTAACCATGGTCTTCCCATGATCACGTTGTAGGGAGATCGGCAATCCACAATCACATATTCAGATAAGACTGTTTTCTGTTCGTCGCCGACCCCAATAGTTGTTGGGAAGTCAATACCGCCCATAGGAGAACTTAGATGTCCATCGAAACCAGCCATTACTGCCGAGGTGTCTTTGAGGTCAGACATGTTCAACTTCATCTTTTGGAAAGGCTCAAAAAATAAGATATTAGTGGAACTGCCAGTGTCCACCAATACTCTAGAGATGTCGAAGTTGGCGACACGAAGAGTAATGACCAACGCATCGGTATGTGGGTGATGTATGCCAACTAGATCCAGTTCGGAGAATTGGATTTGTGGTAAGGGTTTCAGCTTTTTCTCCAGAGTCATGATTTGAACTGGAATGGGTGCCATTTTTGCTTCTCGCGCATAACGCTTCCTCGCCCGATTTGAAGTGCCAGAGAGAGAATTAGTGGCATGGAGAACGAGGATAACATGAGCATTGGCTTGTGATGGCTGATTCGTCCCCAGAGTGGACCCCTGATCTTGTCTTGGTGGCTGAGACTTAGGCTCCTGCCGAGGTTGTTGAGGTTTCTGAATCTGATTATTTGGTCCAGATTCCCGTTGAACAAATTCTTTCAATCGTCCCCTTCGAATTAGCTGCTCGATCTCCTGTTGAAGATGTCGGCATGTTTCCGTAGTATGTCCGTGGTCTCGGTGAAATTCACAATACTTACTACGATCACGGTGGTCCGGATCAGCATATAATGGATCTGGACGCTTAAAATTTTCATGTGTCTTGACCTGACTATAGATTTCGGATATGGAAGCAGTCAAGGGAGGCAATGGCACATTCAGAGGTGCATACGATCTGAAACGTCCCGATGTTGTCTGATTTTGACCTCGGGATGTTTTCGTCTCAGGACTTCTCTGCCGTTTGCTTGTATTGCCAGTATTCTGCGTTTATGACTTCCCCTCATTTTGTATCTGTTCTTTGGCAAGGCGAAGGGATGTTCTGGTGTCTTCCAAGTTGATGTGTTTTCTTGCCCTCTCCATTAATGACGCCATATCGACTGGAGGATTTTTTGTCAGGGAATCATGAAAACGTCCTGGCCAGAGTCCAGCATGTAAGGCGGCCACCAAGAAGGCTGCACCACAATCAGTGATCTCGGTCAGCTCGGCATTAAAGCGAGCGATATAATCCCTGAGGGATTCTCCCTTTCGTTGTTTTATAGACAAGAGAAATTTCGGTCCCTTTCTGAGCCGTCTGCTGGTTAGAAAGCGATCAAGGAAGCGCCTGCTGAGCTCGTAAAAGTTGGGGACTGAATTTGGGGGGAGATTATGAACCATCGAAGGGCTGCCCCTTTGAGACTCGTCACAAAGGTGCGACATAGAAATGCGTCCGTGGCGCCATGAAGGGCCATGGTATGCTGGTAATTTGAAAGATGATCGCCAGGATCATCCAATCCTTCATACGGGGTGAATTTTGGGACAATGAACTTACGAGGACGCTCCTCGGCCAATATAGCTGGGGTAAACGGAGTCGTAAATCTTCCGAGAAGCTTTGCTATTTCGTCCTGTTGAGGAGGTGGAAGTCCTTCTCGAGCAGGAACTGCTTGTCCAATGGAGTCTGCCACTTCTTCTGATCGTAGCGGTACTCTGGATGGGGCAGAGTGCTGAAATCCTAGAATACCACCCTCAAGCCCAGTAGGTTGAGGATTGTTCAGGCTGGGGATTGCATGCTCGGGCTGTCTTTGATTGGACGCAGGTGCCGGTTGAAATGGTGGTCCGGATTGCACCAAGTTAGCGCCAGAATTCGCAGGGCTAACAGCATGGCCCCGGCTATAATTAACGTTGTTAGGTTGCATGTTGGGTACACCCTCTGGAACGTCATATCGAACTGGAGTTACGCCCTGGGGAGAGAAGGGACGAGCACTAGGGCCACCCTCCTCATATTGCCTCCGTTGCGGAGGATACACTAACGGATATCCGCTTTCAGGCACTCCAGAGTGAGGGAGAACCGATGGATTTTGTGTCAAAGAAGCCAAGACTTGAGATATGGCAAAGAGCTGAGCCTGCGTTTGATCAGCTTGTTTCTGCATCTGAGCTCGAATTTGATCCAGCTGTTGCTGCACAGGATCAGAAGTTGCAACTTCTTCATCCTGAGCGAGCGGTTGAGCGGATAGTGGTGCAGAGCGACGGTTGGAAGCCATGACTACCAAACACTTTAAATGAAGAAAAGAAGATAGAGAAGAACGCTAAACGTTCCCACAGACGGCGCCAAGCTGATGCAGCTAATTTGGGCTCGTCATGGAATAATCCGTCACTGTGAACCTTCTTCATGGACGTTATAGCATGGAGAGGCGGTGGGTTTTTCTGACAAGCGGTGGACGTCCTGTTCATCTTAGCGTTTGAAGTTGTATGACTCACTTTACACGTGTACCTGTAGAATTGATTGTCAAACCTGTACCTATTTTTGGCAGGGTTAAGGCTCACCGCCTGTCAGGCTATATTACTGTAATGATGAGACTTTCGTCATTCTTCGTCATTCTTTTTCGTCTTTTCTTTAATCCGTCGTTCCGAGATCGGTATACCGATGTACACCTCGGTATATGCTTTTCAATCTAAATTCTATATCAAATTATCTTTACTGCACATGTTTAATTTTGATTAATCAAACGTTTGGTGACGTATCAATGGTTTAGGAGATACCACAGCCACATACGCTACAAACTTCCTTAACCTAATCCCAATTGTCACCTTTGTCTTCTCCATTATTGCCAGGTATGAATATAATGCATGATTAATTTCCCATGAAACTGTGTATTCGTGTTCAACCATCTGATCTCACTACATTTATCTACCATTTATTTTATCTTTCCTTACTATTGTGCTAATGGGGTTGCAGAGTAGAAAAACTAGGACTGAATAAAAAAGCTGGCAAATTGAAGACTCTGGGGGCAATCCTGTGCGTTGCAGGGGCACTGACTATTAGTCTATACAAGGGTAAAGCTTTACACATTGGTCATCACAGTGAGCATCAGCATGCCATCGTCAAGGAAACTAAGCCCAATTGGGCAAGAGGCACTATATTCTTGGTGTGTAGTATCTTATCCTATGCTACGTGGTTCCTGGTCCAGGTATGCAACCTATTCATTCAATGGCTGGGATTGTTAGATCAACATCAAATCCAATCTGTCCCTCGTTGCCTATCATGATCTAATGTCAACTAGTTTTCTTTTCTTTTCTGTTTTTCCAAACAGGTTAAGTTGTTTAAAGTATTTCCACATAAATATTGGGCAACAATGTTAACATGCATCATAGCATCAATACAAACAGCAGTGATAGGATTATGTTTGGACAGAAAGAAGGCTGCTTGGAAGTTGGGATGGAATCTGCAACTAGTTACCATCATTTATTCGGTAAAAAAATTTATGTTTTCAATTATTTTACCTCTATGGTTGTTAAAGAATGAAGTTTATTACATATTTGAAAAATTATTTAATGAAACAATCACAACACATCATCGTACTTTTGTGATTTGACGCCAAAATTTCATTTTCTTTCCCTTTGCAAGCAGCACATATTTGGTTGAAAAAGAGTTTTGTATGACATGATTAATTATCCCAACATATATATGAACTGTGGTTTATTTATACAGGGAGCATTGGCAACAGCTGCATCTTTCTGCTTAATTTCATGGGCTATTGCAAAAAGAGGCCCAACCTATCCCTCTATGTTCAATCCGTTGTCACTAATTTTTGTGTCCATTACAGAAGCTCTCTTTCTGGGTGAAGAGATCACTGTTGGAAGGTATCAAATATTGTTTCAATAGAAAGTATATTTTATATATATAATCATACAAAGTGCAACCTCACATTGCTCAACTTGTAATCTGTTGCAGCTTGCTGGGCATGCTGCTGATCGTAGCGGGGTTGTATTCATTCTTGTGGGGAAAGAGCAAAGAGTCAAAAAGCATGGTTGCACCAAAAGGAGCAGATTTTGAAGCAGTAATAACAGTTCTTGATTCTGCAGGGATGCAGTTGACTGCCACGGTACTACCAACTGTTTCTCCTAGTAATGACACCACGTATGTTGAAGATGTTTCTGATGTTAATCAAAGGGAAGCTCTGGAAACATTGTAGAGAGGGCCAATTACTCCTAAATTACAAACAATATCGTTTCTTTAATAGTTATCTCTGGATTGAGTTCATGAATTTATGGATTTTTAATACATAATATATTAATTTTTGGTTTTCACTGTGAGTGACAATTCCGCAACAGGCAGAAGAACAGATATCATGTCAATTCCAACCCTGTACAACTTGTAAAAGAATTAAAAAGAGAAGAAAATATGCCATTACATGAGAAAATTAAATTGCATATAGTAAGTGGAATTGTTTTTCAAGGAAGAGAGTGTCAAATTACGCGTTGGGGAGGGAAACAATTCATTGCCCATGCAGCCTAATAAAATTTGCACCTCTACCTACATATACATATAGTATTTAATCCATCTACTGCAACAACATGTTTAACCATTGAATGACTTCAATATTAAATTTTCAGTTATTTCAATCATTTTATTTCTAGTTCCCTTTTATTAAGGATGTGTCAGTGTCAAAGTGTTTGTGAGTAATCCCAAAGGGATATTAGTATTCCAAAATAAGAGTTAATTTGGAGCCATCTAGAGTAATATATATGCAAGTATATAAGAAACTTAAAAAAGAGTCCAATAGCACAATACAAATTGGGAAATTGGGCTTGATTTTTCAAGACAGAGAGAACTAAACTGGTTTATATTTGTAGATGATAATGTGTAACACATATTTGGTACCCTAAAATTAATGATAGTTGTTTTAGAATTGTATTAGGATTATTTAGTTTATAATTTTAATTTATTTAGTTTCCTTGTTTTATTAGAATTAGTATAGAAAATAACAGAATTAGTAGCTTCTTATTCGGATTATTAGTCTTTATTGTAGTAGGATGAGTATAAAAATAAGAATTTTTATTTTTTAGTCAAAATAAAAATATTTTAGCGCTCTAAATGTAATAGATCTTTATGGTTAAATTTTTTTATCAATATTAATTTAATTACGAATTTTGAAAAATTATTTCTCTTGTTTAGGTGAAAAGTCTATATGTTACTTGTTTATAAGGAATTTGACGTATTCAATTATCCTTTCACGTTTCTGTTCCGCATCATAATAATGGACGAAATCACCAAACAACTGATTGAAACAAACATGAGTGCAGAAAAGCTGAATAAGAAGGCTGCAAAGGTGGGATTTGATGGGGGGCCTTCATGAGAATCCTGACAACGAGTCTGACCTTGTTTATGCAATCAGAAATAAAACATAGGAAAATCTAATAGATATGAAGGAACGTGATGCAAAAACAAAATGATGAGATCGAACATCTGATAATAGAAATACCTTAGATCATTGAAGCAGATGACTCAGATAAAGAATAAATGAAAGCCTGAATGACATGTTTAGCAGCTTAGGATCCCGTTTAGAACAAGCTCATGAGCAAGGAAAAGTCATTTATCAGCCTCAAATAACTGCAGAAGCAGTGGAAAAAATTATAAGAAAGTGGTAAGCAAAGTCAGGAAGAAATATAACTCTAGCTGCATCAAAAGCTTTCCACAACAACTTTGGGTTCTGAAAGGCCTAAGATAGAAATTCTGGATATAGTTTTGCCAAGAAACCAACAGTAATTAACACATTCCAAATGATGCAGAATTGCAGATGGAGGGTGATCTACTTGACGCTGGACTTATGCTTTGCCTTGCAGAAAATCAATTGATCGTTTCTAATGCAATTGTCCTTAAAAAGTTGTTAATCAACAGATAAACTGAGTTTAAAGAAAAGAAAACTCTAATAAAATCTACCTCTCACAGCCAAATATCAGTCCTGAGCATTCAAAGAGTAAACAAATCAACAAAGATAAGTGAGATTGATTGAGAATCAAGACATGCATTGGCTTTTAATTTTTTTTGTTGAAATGGATGAATTAGCTTCATTTACATGGAAAAGTTTTTGAATTTTGATGCTTTACACCTAGTGTGCTATTTATATTCCTATCACTTTGATTATACAAAGGAAATAATATATATGATTAATCAATAAGAGTGCATGGCCCATGTGGAAAAAATTGAGAAAAGATAAGTGTTATCTAGTTCCCTTGGCAATGAGCAGAAGATTGAAATAGGATAACTCTAACTTAGAAGGTAGCCATTTCTCCTCCCAGTCCCAGATGGAGTGCACCATGTGTTCCTCCGCCTTGGCAGTACCTCTAGTAAAGTGCAAATATAAGCACTCAAACTGTAGAGTTATTGTAATAATCTATTTGGGTAAATTCCTCACAACCATGGGAACAATAGTCAGTTAGGCAAAATAATGGATCTGCGGTTTATTTGTGTCTGATATCTTTATGTTTTCTGATATTTTGAGGACCAAGTTAGGCTCACAGCAGAGGAATTTGGATTGGAAAGCCTAACTACTGGGCCCTTTATAGAAATCAAAGGCAGTTTGGTATTTTTCAAGGTCAACTCCTATTATGAATACTATATAATACATGAATTATCATGAAGTTCTTTATTTTGCCCTTAATTTTGCAACTGAGGCATATTGATTATATTATTGCTTAAATCTTTTTGTCATTACATTTAGGTAAGGAAGCAATTTGGTTGGTGAAAGTACTTGGATGCAGGTAGTCAAGAGGTTGATATTCATTGAAATAATTGTTTGGGGTTGGTATGCTGACTTTGTATAAGAATGACGAGAACAGATGCCACTGTCGCTACCAAATTACATTTAGTAAACTAATTTCCTAATGGTTTGAAGGATTTTTTTCACTAAGATTAATCCTTGGTTTAGGTTTGTGCCTCAGGAAACTAATTGTGGCCAGTCTTAATGATTTTAGCTAAACTATTCCCGATGATGAGATTTGAGAGAATAACCGACAAAAAAAATGCAGTAAAGGCTAATTTTGTACATTGTTAGCAAGTAGCAACAATAGATACATACATAGTTTTCAAGAAATTGTATGTCAAAATCCCCATTGTGATGTTTTTCAGTGGGGGTGAAGGGGAGAAGTATGTAATATTACTAATATATAATTCCTACTCTTCCTTCCACAAAAATTGCAGCAAAATCCATAGAAATGAAAATAGGACTCTGATTAGAAGTGCAAGCAGAGGACACGCAACAAAAGCTGATTACAAGACATTAACTATTGATTCTTTGAAGAAAACAGTGAAACTTTACTTTTCTTTTCAAAAGACCCACAAACTAAGAAAAGCATTTTCAGTACGTAAACTCATGAACCCCTTATGAGTTCATTACAATGTAACAGTAAACTAACTCCTCCATTTCATTCCAATAGTAAACTCCCATATATACAAGAATGGGTCTGTAGAGAACTTAACTGCACCCCCCCCCCCCCCCCCCCCAACACACACACACAGACATCATCAGAAAATGTGGCTAAAAAAAATAATTCTAGCACTCCAGTTCTGCATAGTTTTCTCCTTCTGCTTCTTGTTTGAGCCCCACAGCGACCTCCATTGCTTCTGCAAAATGTTAAATCACTGACGCTATGGGATAACCTTTGTTTTAAAACAAAAAAAAAGTAACACTTCTCTCAAAAATTAAAAATTTAAGCTTCTAGAATAATTGGTTATTGCAGTCAAAAGTTCTCAAATTCAAACCACAACACCTCACTACTGCTATATTCAATACATTCACATGGACGGCTGTGTAAGGGCCACTCGACGGGAAAAATAATAGTCATGGATAGATGGGGTGAAAATTATTGGCAGGAAAATCAGACATTATTTATTATTAATGTCATGAACATATTTTGGCACTTTATTCTTGTTTTAGTAATTATAGTTATGATCATATTCTGAAACATTAATATTTTATAATTTTAAAGATAGGAACATCAAAACAATAAAACGCCTTGGGAGTTTTTTTATGGCGAGAAGACATGATCAGCATTTTTCCTGGAAAAGGTTAGAGATATTATAGAAAGTGATATTTTAACATCCTCTTTGTTGTATTGAAAATAGTTTGCTTGTTAAGATGGTTTTTTATTAATTCAAGTCAAAGAGAATTATTGTTATATATGTAATAATTTTAGTAATTAATAAATGTTATATCTTCCATAAGTATATATTAATTATTAGAAAATCATTTTATTTACTTGTATCTTTTCATGATTAAAGATTAAATAAATACTATCACAGAGCTAAGAGCACTATTGGAGAATAAAGAATTTAAGTCCAAGTGTAACAAACAACGATGAACAATCCCACCTCATTTTATGTGGAAACAGATCGATATAAAATATTTATTACTATTATTAGCTCAGAAGATGTAGTGTTTAATTTAATCACACTGCTTTGGGCATCTTAATTCCTTGCCAATCTGCTTGTGAGGGAAGATATATAGCTGCTTAATTGCCTGTTAAGAAAAGCTAGGCTGTTTTAAATGATGAGCAAAACTCAAGGTTGCATTTATGATTTAATCTCATGAGCTGTTCCCAGTAACATAACCCATTAGGAAACCTCATTGCTAGTAAATCAAGAAAGTCTTGCATTGTCAATTAAGATCATTTTCATATCAACATAGATCATCCCTAGAAATTGTGATGAAAATAATGATTTATGCAACAAGAGTTGGAGAGAAAGGGACTGAAAATTTATTTGATTCAATAATATATCTACGTTCACGAAAGCGATTATATTTTTGACCATATAAAACATAGGATTAGTTAAATTCTAATTTTAATTCAATACATTAAAATTTTCTAATATACCCTTACAAAAATATGAACCGTGGTCTCTAACAAAAATGAACTCTTTCTCCTATTCCTCATTGACATCACTAAAGCAAGCATTGGCAAAGCCCATAGTTTTTACTTCTTTTACCTGTGGCCAAAATTAGACAATTGATTTGTTTGTAACCCAAAATAAAAGGAGACTTGCACCAGAAAAAAAAATAAAATAGAAGGTGACGTTGCAGGTTCAATGAACTTGACATGGCAGATCATGCTAAAAACTTTTGTTCCAATCTTCATTCTCCATTGGCCCTCACTGTCACTTTCCTCACTGGTGCACTCACTCACGTCTCAGACTCTCGATAAACTTTAATTGGGCTGCCAATCCTAGTACTGTAATGACCTGTGAGCAAATACACTGTTTTACTGCTTGATATATATCGTTAATTCTTTCTTTAATAACTTAAATTTTTAAAGCAATTAATAATCTAGATTGGTATCAGATTTCTACTTATGAGATGTCTATAGATTTATACTTATTCGCTCTCATACTCGTGTATCTCGCACACTATTGGTACCAACTCTTTACGTGTAAAATAAGTTTATACATGAGAGAGGTATTAGCACTTGTTATATATTTAAAATAACGAGTCTTCTAACACAATGTATGATTTTGATTGCTTCATATATTCAAGCAAATGTAACCATACAATAAGCATAAACAACTAAGAAAGCAATATTTACCAGTTTTAGTATTGAATTCCATCAGGTAGAGCATAGTTTTGTTGACAAAATTGCTTCAATAATTTGTTTTCTAGTGATTGTTTATTCACGCATGACAAGGCACCATTACCAACTTATTATTGTTTGCATTTGTGAAGGAGGGACAATATCATTTTTCCATATTGAACCACTAAAACACTCTGAATTTACGACGACCCTTGTGCTATATAATATATATATATACACACACACACACACACGCATAGTGTTCCTTCCGGTTTGAATGAGTCCTCTCGTTTTATCAACTAAAAATAGAAAATGTGAAGAATTTGATAGTTGAAATTAAAATTTATAGCTGTCAAAAGTGAAATGGGTAAATCTTATTTTCTTTCAAAAAAAAAAAAAACTTTTAAGATTGTCGGTGCAGAATGAGTGTGAATTAATATATATATATATATATATATATATATTGAAGCCTAATACAATTTTAACTAAAAATAGAAAATGTGAAGAATTTGATAGTTGAAATTAAAATTTATAGCTGTCAAAAGTGAAATGGGTAAATCTTTTTTTCTTTCAAAAAAAGAAAAACTTTTAAGATTGTCGGTGCAGAATGAGTGTGAATTAATATATATATATATATATATATATATATATATTGAAGCCTAATACAATTTTAAAACCAATTAGTCTTTTCGGATAATAATGAAGGATCCGTTTCATTTATAAAAAAGAAAATGAAACAAAGATGAGAAATTTAAAAGCCATCATATAATTAGGTGAGAGAGATTTGGTGCGGAAGGTGACATGAATTTTCTCGTGGGATTAATATCAATGGAACCGTTGATACGGCGGCGTATTTCACACCGACACGTTTACATATAAGAAGAGTCCAGACTGGATAGTTTGGTGACACAAGATCTATCCTCTAATCTGGAGCCAACCAGCAATGCTGACCAATGTGCCGGCGTTTTCCATCCACATGCGGAAAAAAAAATATGATGCAGAATAAATGGCGATATACTTCTTAAAACGGTGGAATGTAATTTTTAGTGAAAGTGGTTACCTTTCTGTATTCAGATCCGAAATTATTCTACTTTTATACAGACGGCTTGACAAATCAAATTGAATCTTTGTTCGAATCTTGCCTTTCTCCGGTACGATCCTATTGCATATTTATAAGTAGGATTAATTTGAATTAAAGACTTGAGACACTTTACTTAACAAAAATAAAAATAAAGAATTTTAATTTTTTATTTTTTAAGTCCAATTTTTTTTGTTTAAACTTTTAAATTAACATAATTAATTTTTTTTAACCATTCATAGTATAGTAAATTTTAGATTTGTAATTATTTTGGAAAAGAAATTTAAAATGTGTGTCATTTGTGGCCTTCGTTTCTTTATTTTATTTTATTTAGTTTCTAATTTTTTGAAAAAACATCAATTTTTTATTTATTTCATTTTTTCTTATTTTCTAGATTTCTTAGTATATTTAGATTAATAATTTTTTAATTCTATAAATATTGTTTAATAGGTCTATAATATTCAACCTTTTAACAAATATATCAGGTTTTGAATTTAGAAACTTCTTTTTTAATTGGGTGAATAATTTTCATGTTGTTTGATTTTTTAAAAAAATTCGACGATTCATTTCACATTTTTATATTACTAGTAAAAAAATTATAGCAATGTAGCTCTCTTACAAGAGCTATTATTTAATGATCTTAACTAGTCAAATAATGTGTCATGTGTACATAATATACACGTGGCTACATTATGCTCCTATATCATTTAATATTTTCCCTCTCCAAATTGATACATTGCACACTAACAAAAGTCATACTTCTCCCATCACTGAAATTAAAAATGAGATAGCTAGAACTAAGAATTTAAACTCCTTGTCAAATAGGTGGGATGGGTAGATTGTTTTTCGGTGACAAAATAAAAATTAAAAAAAATTCTTATGTCCAGTCACATGTATAAATATTTTCACAATGTTGATGGACACCGTGTAAAGGTTATTAAATGCTTTTATATTAATTTAAGACTCACGTAAATCTTACATTAATAGAATGATATCACTGAGTTTTTTTTCCTGCTCAAGGTGGTTTCAATAGAAAAGAAAAAAAAAAAAAGATGTAAGCAAAGTTCTGGCTACACCATTCCTCTATTTTTTTATTGTTTATTATTATCTATTTTTCAAATAATTAGAAAAACTTTTTTAAAAAAGTAAAGAGTTTTCCTTTGTTAGTTGATTGTAATCTATGGAGAAACAACCAGGACCGTCCGTTAGTCGTTAGGCAGAGAATTACGCAGAGACAGAGAAGAAAAGTAGAGATTTGCATTTTGACAGTTGAGGAATTGCAGGGCACCGTTTATTTTTCAGTTAATTTACCCGGTTAAAATAACATAAGAAAAGTTTACTCTTTAAAGAAACCAGAACAACAATTTACATTCCTCGGACACTCCGGCCCCCCTCATTACCCCCTCTCCCAAAACAACACACAGTCTTAGATTTTTCCCTCTCTTTGATTTCGTTCCCATTCGTGATATATATCGAGCATCTTGTCGGCGCCATTCCCTAGTTGTGTCTATCGTCTACCTGCGTTTAATTCGACTAACAGCCATCGTTGGCCTCAAATTTTCCAAAATCAAAACAATATTAAGGGTGTCGATACATATATTTTTGTTTGTGAAGAAATGGGAAGGAAGAAAGGGAAGATGACGAAAGGGCGGGTATCAAGAATCGGGAGTTATGCGATTGCGTCGTCGGTTACGGATCCAACAAGTATTTCTTGCACAACCTTCAACATTCTGGCCCCCATTTATAAGAGACTCGATGAAAAGGTCTTCTTTTTATTTCATTAATCTCTCGCTATTGCATTGTCATCTATACTCTAAATCTTCCATATATATGCGCACACACACACACACACTCATATATATATATATATTGTATTCTTCAATGTGTTGGAATTTTTATGCTTTTGTATATGTATTTGGGAGAACAGGATCAGAGTTGCCGTGAAAGCAATTATAGAGAAAATTGGGTGAACAGAAACAAAAAGATATTGGATGGGTTGTTGTACGAAAGATCGTCTATTATATGCCTTCAGGTTTGCCATTTGATACCATTTTTCTCTGAATATGAATGCGAAGTAGTATGAGGAGGAGGCAATCTTAGAAATCGTGGGCTTACTGTTACTGATATGCAAAATTGTTCTCTGGTTTGGCAGGAATTTTGGGTTGGAAATGAAGAGCTTATCAATATGTACGAGAAGCGACTCAGTGATGCTGGTTATATCTATTTCAAGCTTGCCCGCACCAACAACCGTGGTGATGGTGTGCTCACTTTCTCTTTTTTATAAATTGGATTTTGTGGAATCAAAGGCTTTATGAATTATGAGTTTCAATGAGTTCTTCAAAACTTAGCCAACTGATAGCAAATATATGTGCTATACATTTTATATGCTTGTTGTTATAGTGGGCTTGAAAACAATTGGCCATCTTAGATCTTGTTTTGAATGTTCAAGTTGCTAATTTAATATGGATGCTGCATTCGTTAGGTTTTTTCTTTGTGTTGGAGAATCTAGTTCCTGTTCTTTACGAATGGCCACTTTACATCAAAAAGTCCTGTTGGAAATTGCCTGATGCTTGAATATGCTTGTGAAGGGAAGAGAATAAACAATATATGGATTATCAAAGGGGGAAAGGAAGAGCGGTGGCAAAAAAGAACACAAATGTATATGCAATTGTTAATTCGAAGGGAAACCCAATCTTGTTTAAGGAAATGGTAGCAGTGCAAGCTCTTTGTATGCTTATTAAACTCACCAATCAGCAGTCAAGTTGCCCCATTGAAATTTATTTTTATTTGATAATTTTAAAAGCTGTTGGTTTGCAGTCATATGTCAGCTGTGTCATAATTTTCTAGGGGTTCCATTGTTATTTATAAATCAATATTGACCATTAACATGATCTTTCCTTGAGTTAACTTTTGAGTTTTTCTATTTTCATTTACCTAAGATGTTTTCCCTCCCATGTCCCATCCTAAGATGCTTCTGTTGGAATTTTTACAGGTCTGCTGACTGCTGTGCATAAGGACAACTTTAGGGTAATAAATCATCGAGAGCTGCTCCTTAATGGTTTTGGAGATCGTGTTGCTCAGCTATTACATGTTGAATTAGTTGCACCCTTTTCGCAATGTCGAAGCAACAATGTTCAAAAAGGAATTCTCATTGTGAACACCCACTTATTATTTCCACATGATTCAAGTTTGTGTTTGATCAGACTGCGACAGGTAGATTAATTTCTTCATGGAAATCTTGTTTTGTATAAAATTATATTCTGTAATATTTCTCCTACTTGTTCTAAGTGATGTTTCTAACCTTGACCTGTATTTTCATTCTGTTCTAATAGGTCTACAAAATCTTGCAATATGTGGAATCTTATCAAAAAGAACACATGCTTAGTCCCTTGCCCATCATGCTCTGCGGGTAAATTCATAATTAAAATTACATATCATTTTGAGGGGTCTCACGAAAATTTCAAGTACAACCGGTCATGTTAATTATCATGCTTTTTTTTGGACCTTTTTCAGTGATTGGAACGGAAGCAAGCGAGGTCATGTTTACAAGTTCCTGAGATCTCAAGGGTTTGTATCATCATATGATACTGCTCATCAGTACACTGATGCAGATGCACACAAGGTCCTTACCTCACGCTCTCATTGATAAGTTCAATTAACTTTCCATAAATTCATGTCAAAGCTTTTATTTGTTTCTCATGTCTCTTGTATTTCATGCAGTGGGTTAGCCACCGTAATCATCGGGGGAACGTCTGTGGTGTAGATTTTATATGGCTTCTTAATCCAAATAGATATAGGAAACTACTAAAAACAAGTTGGAGTGAAGCAGTATTTGGCATGTTCAAGGTGAGTAGTTCATTTATTTCACCTTACACCATTGGTATGTGGTTCTTTCGGTCAATCTTTACATACAATTCTGAGTTCAAGAGATCAGGAACTGTAAATGAGATATTCCACTTTCTGTGAAATAATGAGGAGAAGCTTAAGAACGCTATCACTCCTTTTTACTTGATATCTTCCATCGTACCATATAGCTTGGTACTGCTGGCAGGACAAGGTGCCACTTCTTTGATATGTAGCCTCGTGATTTTATTCTTACATGCTCATGATAGAGGTAGATCTATAAGTCCTTATTGAATGACTGTATTGAAATGCTAGCATAAATCCTATTAAAGGTGACTGGATTAAGAGATATGTTTCACCTACCCCTTAACAATCTCTAGATAGTCCACGGTGAACAAAAGAGAATAAAATTTTGGTCAATCATGGGTTATATAATTTCTTAGAAAATTAATTTAGGTCCATTATGGGGTATATATTCTCTCCTTTCCCTTTTCTAATTTTTTGTCCTTTAAAGCCCAGAAATATTCTGATGCTGTTCCACTTAATGGCACTAGTCAGATGACAACCGTATGATTAGGAAAGCCGGTGGATGTCTAAGGACCACTCAACCTAAATTGCAGTCATCTCATATTTCCTTTGTCTTGATCCACTTAAAGCAAGACATTGTTTTCAAGAACTCACAATTCTCTCTGCAGTTATCTGTCAATCTTCCCTCAAGACCATGTATGGATTTTGACCATTGTCTCTCAGTGCTGTCACAGAATGCATATTCATATCCAACATGTCATTTCGAGTGACATGTTTTAGAGCATTTCACCAAAGTTACATGGAATTGTAAGAGATACATTTTGTAGAATTGTAAAGACAGTTACATGGAATTGTAAGAGATACATGCAATACATATATATATATATATATATGTATATTGTGTGAGTGTGTGTGTGTGTCTGTATTTATATATGTACATACATGCAATACTAAAGACAGTTACATGGAATTGTAAGAGATACATTTTGTAGTCATGGCATTGATGCTTCAAGCTTTTGAATTTTTCTTGTTCTAAGTGTCATCTTGATCTTGCTATCTGTAATAGTTGAAATTTATGATTTTCAGTATCTACTTCGACGAGCCTCGCTGACAGAGAATGATGCATTTGCCTTTCTGAAAGCTGATAGCCATGGTGATTACATTACTTACACTGGTTTTTGTGAAGCATTACGTCAGGTATGACCAATTCATGATTGTGCTTTCTTTCTTCATTTTTTTTTTGTTTTTATTTTTTTTATAGTATTTTTTGGCTAGATAGAATTAAGACATTTCTTCTAGTGAGAATGTAAATATATGACTGTTCTGTAATCCTACAGCTCAATTTGATTGGCCATCACCACGGGCTCAGCGTTAAAGAGATCAATGACCTGTGGGTGCAAGCAGACATAGATGGAAATGGTGTTCTTGATTATATAGAATTTCAGGTAACTTAGTTGAAGTTTTTGTTTACTTTGCATTCATTTTTGTGTAGTCAATGCTGGAAAATGAGTTATCCAACAAGTTGGTATCTTGCAAAGTGCTAAAGCAAACATTTGTTTGCAAGTGTTAAGCTGAGTATTGCATTTCGGGGTTTAGTGCTTTAGAATGTGAACAAGTTATTGCTTGTGACAATGTTTGTTTGAATTGTTGTCTTTAGAGGGTTCCATATTTTTGGCAGCTGTTACTACTGTATCAGACATCTGAATTTGTTGAATATCTACCATGCGGCGGCTCAAGAAACTACATTAATAGATGCATTTATCGGAAGGAAATAAAAGAAAATTTAACAGATGCAAAAACATTTAAAAGACTATACAAATAGATATACACACTAATGAATCTTTTTCCCCATATTTTAGATTGGGTCAACTGTACTCCCACTCCCCAACTATTGGGAGTGGGAGTGTAAGTGATCAAAAGTCCTTTTAGATATGATGCTTATTAATTATGACTTTACTGCAGAAAATTTGGAATCCTACATGGTCAGAGCAAAGAGATGAAATAAGCAACGAGGTCTGGGAAAATGTTGGGAATGGTACAGAGCAAACTGTTGGTTTCAGTGTGAAGAATGCAGTTCTCTTCCCCACTGAAGTGGAGAAAGGAATGTGGCCTGAAGACTATTCTCTCTCTGATCATGCTCGACTTACTGTGGTGTTCTCACCAGTAAGAATGCCTTGCTCTCGGCTGATATCCTGACCAACCTCGGGTGACATAAAACTTGGGTGTAACATTAGCCGAAGAATGGATGAGGGCGATTTAAAGACAAATGATTGGATGCTCAAACAGCTGTCAGAGTTTTTCAAAAGGGAGATCCTAAGTTGTTTGATCCCAAAGGAGCCATAATTAATGGTTCTTGCACCCTTGTGGGGCGGTCTTGGGAGTGATAAATCTCTCATTTTCTGCAAGAGTGATGATGTGCAAACTTGCTGGTTTGGAAACTGTGAGCCGTTTTCCTTGCACTGTTTCCAAGGTTTTGCTTTCGGGTCCTCAGCTGATGACTCTGCTTGCAGTTGATCCGATGGGAATGGCTATCCCACTTCACTGTGCCCTATTTTATGATACATAACAGAAGTACAAATGCAAGCAGGAACGAGAGAGAGAGAGAGAGAGAGAGAGAGAGAGAGAGAGAGAGAGAGAGAGAGAGAGAGAGAGAGTATACATTGTGGGAAAAATTGGCCTGGTAGCAATCACCTTTTGTAGTAGACAGGAGATTGCACATTGGCATCATGTAACACGGATACAGAAGTGTATGGGCAGATCTTCTAATGTCAAAACCAGATATAGCTTTATCTGAAGTTTCCAATTTTAACTCTCTTGTCCAGTTATTTATATTGCTACCTTGAATCTTAATTATGCTATCCTGGCATTCAGAAATCAGTCATCTAATGGGTACTGCCTAGTTGTTTATCTTCTTCCATATTGACTAGACACAAAACAACTATAACGGGGGCAAACTGAATGCACGAGGCTCTCGCCACTAGGTCTGGAAAGGGTTAGATGTACGTAGACAAACAAAAATTTGATTTATGCGACTCACACAATGACCTCCACCAAGGCTCTCCTTCGTATAAAACAACTATAATGAACTTGTAATAAATTAACAAATGGTTTGGAATATTACTTTACCTTGTTAAAGATCAAGCCTACCAAAAGACCCTGTGGCCCAGAGGTGGAAGGTTCAATACCCTTCAAATTTGGTTTTTATTTTTTATAGATTGCAAAACAAAGCCTCTCTCATCTATAATCAAGATCCTACCAGCTGGGACCATTCTAATAACACTGTATCATAACTTTGGACACTGATAAACTCATCTTAAAAAACCTGTTCTTTAGGATTGCAGCAATATGATAAAAATCTGGACATGACATCTGAAAAGTAAGGGTGGAATAAATAATTCAAGTTTACTTATTTCTGCAGTGTTATTTTTCTTTATTTTTTATTTGGGTGATGCGGCAAGATATGATTTGACATCTTAAAACAAAAAAAAGTTAAAGCAAGATATGATTTAAAATCTTAAAAAAAATGTTAATTACTTTCTTGCTAGAAAATTGTTACAAGTTGCGAAAAGCTGTCAGTGTGATCTTAGTGACACTTTTTAAATTAAAAATAGAGACTTTTTTGGCTTTTGAATGGTTTATAATTAATAGAACTTTCAATTTAGAGGTAGTGACAACCGACAATTTGTAGTTGTGATGGAAGGCTAAAATCAGAGAGTTATAGTTCAAGTCAAATTCTCATTCTTTGCTGTCGTAAAAGTTGGGATTTTGTAATTCAAGTAAATAAAATTCGTAGTGATGAATTTAAAATTATTTAATATCTAAAAAGTAATCTATAATCAATTGTTGGAAGCTGATTTAAAACCCATTAAGAGTGAAGACAGAAAAACAAGATTATTCTACTCCAATCTAAAGTAACCCCTGCCTCAAGAAACTGAGATTGGTCAATTCCAAGAGCCTTATCAAAACATGGTTTTCCTTTTATTTTTTTCTTTGATCACAAGTGATTTTAAGAGAGAGAGAGAGAGAGAGAGAGAGAGAGAGGCTTTAAAAAAAATGGACCCTTTTCTGTGATTGCCACCCCCATATATGTACGTGTGTGTATATATATTGGAAAAGTTTCTTAACTATGTTCTTTCAATCAATAGTTATGGATACGGATGGAGAGAGAGGCTTTAAAAAATGGGGCCCTTTTCTCTGATTGCCCCTACATACATAGTGGAAGAGATTCTTAACAATAGTTGTGGAAATGGATGGAGTCACCTTTTTCCCACTCTCTCCGGTCTTGCATTCACACTGACAGAGTAGGGTAGGACAATAATTCACAAGGAGCATGGTAATCAAAATCGGTAGAAATAATAACATGCGATTTATAAGTAAGGTTAAGAGTTTTGGTATTATTTTAATATATTTTATTTTATTTTTTATTCTCTTTCTTGTATATAATTTCTTATCTTATATGTCTTCTCAATTCCTATATATAAAGGAGTCTTCCCTTGTAATATAATGTACTCAAGACATATACATATATACTTTATTTGTTTCTCTCATCTCTGTCAACATGGTATCAGAACCATCTTGATCAGTGGCCTCCACCATCCACTGCGGCTCGCACATCACCACCCTTCTCATCCAAGATTACTCATCCACTATCTTAAGCTTCTGTCTACACTTTTGACATTCTGACACCACAACACTGTTTTCCACTAACTCAGCTTCCAGACGCCACCAACCGGAATCCCAAAAACCCCCTCACACGCCACCTAAAGATTCTGCCCAGATCTGTGACGCGTTCCGAGCGCCACCACTCACCTAGTGCCCACTTGCATACGTCATCACCCACGTCATTCCGGAACTTCCACGTCATACATCCACATTAGCATTTCGGGCCCACTCTTGCCACATTATCAAACACGTCAGTAGGACACGTGTTGGCACTGTCAAGCAAACATGTCATTTGACACTGCCATGTCACACATCCACGTCATCATTTAGGACCCACTCTTGCCACGTCATCAAGTCCATGTGATTCGTACACGTCAGCGACACGTGTTGCCATGTCCAGTCCACGTCAGCTGACAACAACCACCTCAGCCCTAGGCATTATACCGGTTCAACACCAAACCGGTTCACTACAGAACCTTTCCAAGGACCTGTTCAGCCACTTTTTGGGCATTTTTCGACCAGTTCAAACCAGTTCCTGGATTTTTTTGCCCTTTTGAATCCATTTTCGTGCTCGGTTTTACTCAGTTTTAGCTTTTAGTACACTTTTACCATCATTTTCTCACAGGTTCTACACTATGGACTGTATTGATACTTCCCATCCAATCAACATCATTCTCGACGGCTCAAACTACATTCACTGGTCTCAAGCAATGTTTAGTTTTCTGCGAGGGCGCAAGTTATAGCGCTATGTCACTGGCCATATCACTAAGCCTCAACAAGCCAAGGAAGAATCTGATGAAAGATTTCAGGAAAAGCTTGAAGATTGGGATAACAAGAATCATCAGATAATCACATGGTTTCGTGATACCACCATTGCCTCCATCAATCTTCAATTTGGACGTTTCACCATAGCTAAATCAGTTTGGAATTTTTTAACAGCTCGCTACACTACAGCTGACCTCGCTCACCAATATCAGCTTTTTACTACACTTCATCGTATGTGCCAGGAATCTGGACAGTTCATTAATGATTTTCTTTCTCAAAATGTACAAGCTTTGGGATTAACTGACACCTTCTAAACCTCTATGGCGTTGTCATCATGATGCTAAGTAGTTTGTCCTTTATCGTGATCAGCCAGCAACTGATCCATTTTTTGATGGCTCTTAATGATCACTTTGAACCTGTTCGGGCATCTCTACTTCACCAACATCCTCTTCCCACGCTTGAGCAAACCATTTCTAAACTTCTTTCTAAAGAAACTCGTCTTGGCCTTCTCTAGAGCTCCTCTACCGACACGGTTCTTGCCGCCTTCCAGCCTCCCCAACCCAAAGACAGTCAATCTACCTAGAAGATCTGTTAGCATTATCACTCCTCAGGACATTACTTATTGGGTTGTCCTTCTCGACTATCCAAGTTCTGTCACAAGTTAGGACCTAGGACATTATCAGGACGACTGTTTCAAAAATCCTAATCGACAAGCAAGCAACCATTGGCAAAAGGAAAAATCTGGCAACCAATCCAAATTTGGGTCTACTACTATTGCTACTACGTCTACTGCTGAAAATTCCTCCACACTTGCTTCTCTCTCATTCTCTATTACTGATCTTGAAGCAATCCTTAAACAGGTTTTTGGTTCTTCACCCTCTAACGTTATGTCCGCCACCTCTGGTAAGTCCTCTTAGTATTTTGATTCTGCTTGTTGTATTCATATGACTTCAGACTCTAGTATCTTCTCTCCCCACTCCTCCTGATTCCCTATATTCCTCCCATTCGCACCTGCAGATGGCTCGCATATCTCGGTTAGCCACATTGGAGAAGTCTCTACCCCCCATGTCTTTCTCTCTCATTCCTATCTCATCCCCAAACTTGCATTAAATCTCATCTTTGTGGGTCAATTATGTGATCTTGGACTTACTGTTACTTTTTTCCCTTCTAATTGTTGTGTGCAGGATCCTCAAACAAGGGAGACCATTGGGATAAGGCCGTAAGGTTGGACGTTTGTTCGAGCTTATTCATCTCCACATCCCTACTCAGCTCAGCACTCTTCTTTTGTCCACTGCTTCTGCCTCCACTATTTCTTCTACCAAGCTATAGCACTCTCTTTTATGTCATCTCTTTTTTGAGCGTTTGCAAACTTTAGCATCTAGTGGGTTGTTAGGCTCAATTATACTTGATCATATTGACTGTATGTCTTCTCAACTTGCAAAAAAACCTGCTTTAGTCTTTCAATAAAAGTATTTCTATTGTCGTTGCTCCATTTGATTTAGTTCACTATGATGTTTGGGGACCTGCTTCCTCATCCCACAATAGGAAGATCCACGTATTTTATCATTTTCATTGACAATTACTCTAGTTTTACCTGGCTATATCTCATAAAAAAATGCTCAGAGTTACCCCAAATCTACTTGGATTTTGCTCGTATGATCCAAACTCAGTTTTCTCGCTTTATCAAAATCTTTCGCGCTGACAATGCAATGGAATATGAAGACAATAGTTTTCTAAACACCCTTAGTCAACATGGTTCCCTTCCTTATCGTTCTTAGTCAATGGAATATAAAGACAATAGTTTTCCGCCTGGACGTCTTCACGATTTAGTTTTCCAAACTCAAGTTGGTTTCAGTTTTCCCATCTTAAGTTTGAGGGGGGATGTTAACTATATGTATTATACATGTGTATTACGATCTATAAGTAAGGGTTAGGGGTTCTAGTATTATTCTAGCATATTCTATTTCCTTTTTTTCCTGTTTCATTTTTCATTGCCTTCTTTAAATATAGTTCTTACCTTGTATGTTCTTTCAGCTCCTGTATATAAATGAGTCTCCCCTTGTAATATAATGTACTCAAGACATATATACATATATATTTTATTCGTTTCTTTCATCTTTATCAACAATATGAATGATAGATATTTAAAAAGGTTTAAGGATAGAAGTCATGCTTTCACATTCACTAAATAAATCAAATAATGCTCTATCCAATATACGCTATCTTTGTACCAAATTACCAATGTCCTAACATTTCAATTGAGCTTGTTTTAAAATAATTGAAGCTAGGTTATCTTTGGACCATATTAGAAGATTCACAATCACCTTAACTAATATCTTCAAATCTTTACTCCTAATTTGGCCATTACAAACAAGGTGACGGTCAATAGTAAGACCGATTTTAACATTAAATCAATAAAGTAATTACTTTTTGTCCCCCCTATATATAAAGAAAATTTCAAAATTTTATGGATATGAACAACTTCAAAATATTGAAAATGTTTATATAGCCTTTAAAATTTAAATTGTCTAAAACCAGCAGCCTTGATCAATAGTGATGCTAATAACTATAAAAAATTTTCAAAAATATGAATTACTGTATTACATTACATCTACAGAAGATTATCAAATAATTCATGTATTAAACAAACTTCTAACATATAAAATTATGAAAGATTATTAAATAACCTGAGATACAAAAATATTAAACAACTCTAAATTGTCCAATTCAATGAAAAACAAACTAATATTGCATCTCCTTAAAAAGAATGGGTTAAGTTAAGGAGTCATGATGAACTAAGATAGTTACAATAATACATTGATTTTTAAATATTAAACTCTTATGGAAGAGGCATGTACTTGAATTGGGTTATTTATTTATTTTCCAAACAATGGGCCATATAATGCCATCGCAACCATCGACCTCTTCCCCAACAATCAACGGTTTTAACGCTATCCACGCCATGATTGGTAAAGTTCCTGCCTCCTTCCCCTCTTTTACTTTTTGAAGGCCAAGGTCCCATTGGCTAAGCTGACGACATATTGCGAGTCTCAGCATGAAGCTTCGTCATTACGCTTTGTACACATTCTCCGTCCTACCCCCACAGTTTTGTCCAAATAATAAAATATGAAATTACCCCCCCCCCCCCCCCCCCCCAACACACACACTTCCTTTAGCATTAGCAACAAACGTTGGGGGTATAATTGGACTTTCAGAGAACATAATAGCATTTTGGAGATTTCGTAGAAAACTACAGAACATTCTACGCGGTATATACGCTGAGTTTGAACGGGTGCTTGTCTCTCACAACCACGCCCGCATCACTTTCCTCTTTGTCATCTCCTCTTTTGGCTCTCTTTCCCTTCTCCCACTTTCTTCGATGCTTCCACCTTGGAACAATCCGTCATGAAATCGCTTTGAATTTTATCAGAATCTCTTTAATACCTAGGGTTTGTTTTCCTAAAAACTCCTAAATATTGTATCTTCTCTCTATCTAAATTTACAGAGCTTTACACGTCTAAAAGATCTTCTCTCACACCTTTCTATCTCCAAATTACTAACTTTAGCTCAGAGTATGGCTGCCATTTCTACAACAGCTCTACCGGTAGGGTACCGATTTCGTCCGACGGATGTAGAACTCGTAGATCACTACTTACGCTTGAAGATAAACGGTAATGAGAAAGAAGTTAGCGCAATTCGAGAGGTTGATGTTTGTAAACGAGAACCCTGGGATTTACCTGGTAAGTTCTGACTTGATTTGTTATAAACACGATGAACGATTTCCATTTTGATACGCATGTATATCTGTATTGGGAATTATTGTGGGTTGAAATTATTATCAGATGAAATTTTGGGGCGATGTGTTGAAACAAGAATTATCTGTTTGTTTGTCTGTTTGGTGAGTGCAGCTTTATCGATGATAGAGTCGAAAGACAATGAATGGTTCTTTTTCTGTCCAAAGGATCTGAAGTATCAGAATGGACAGAGATGGAACAGAGCAACGGAGGCTGGCTACTGGAAAGCAACGGGTAAGGATAGGTCAATCAAGTCTGGTAAGAGAATGAAGGTGATTGGTACCAAGAAGACTTTGGTCTTCTATACAGGGCGTGCGCCTAATGGTATCAGAACCAATTGGGTAATGCACGAGTACCGCCCTACCAGTAAGGAGCTCAATGGCACTCACCCTGGCCAGGTTCGACTTTTGATTACCTCTCTTTATTCATTTCCTAATTATGTTACTATTACTTTACTGTTGAATTTGGTTTAGTGTTCCAATTTTTAGCATTGGCTTACCAGTTGTGGTTGTTTAATTATTCTTTCCGGCTTTTCCCTCTTGATTTGTGGATACTTCATGTAAATTAGCTCGATCCATGTTTAGTTTATGTACCTGATTTGTGAATTAAGGACTGCAAACTTAGCCCGCCTGATCTGTGATTTGGGTGATTTTGGTACTTAGGAGGGAGTTCTTTATTCTTCTTCTCAGTGAAATGAATTATTAGGTAGGTTTGGACACGCCTTGAAAATTAGACGAGGACATTGCACGTTGATAACATTTGAAACAGAAAAATTGGTACTTTAATTATAATACAGAAATGAGACCATTTTGAAAATCCTAAAATGCCTTTATATTTTACACAATTATGAAAAAATTAAGCAACTAGAATTGTATAAGATTTGAGAAAACACAGTGGACTTGTTTCAAAGACTATTTTTGACAAAATCGAATATTCAATTTGTATGGGAGGTAGAGGATCAAATACCCTGCATCATGGTACGATTCCCTCAATGGAGTGTAATTAGAGATTCATGTATTTATCCAATAGAAAGTTAAACAGATTGTTCTTTTTTTTTTTTTTTCCTGTTTGCATAACGTCCACAGGGACACAAGGCTTAGTTCTTTAACCCCTCTCCTAGTTCGTCTGTTAGTTTTCTTTGATTATGAGGTTCTATTTAATTGATGTATTTGGCTGCACGTGGCCTGTATTTGTATGAGAATGTACTCAAGTTTGATATACTTTGATGTATGGTACCTTGATTTAGTAGTTTTATCATTATTAACATTCGAAATTATCAATTATGATTTCTTTATATTCAAACCAGTGCTATTGTTCAATTTATATATTTTTCTTTGAAATTCATGTGCAGTAAGAGAAAGCAACCTGATAATAGTTTACCTTGTAGTTTTGGAGATTCTGAATTTCCTTCATGATCATATTTTGTGCTGAAACAATTTGTAATCAAATACTGGCACAGTTTTAACTATTGGTAGGGGAATAATGTCAATTTGTACCACCAGCTGTCAGCTTGAGTGGTATCTCCCGCCACTCCCAAAGGGAGAGGTGCAGGGTTCAAGTCCCGGTCGGGACATGGGTGTGTTTGTATTACCTATCAAAAAAGTAAAGTCAATTTGTTAAATTCATTTTGTCAATATATTTTCCTTTTGCAGGGTGCCTTTGTACTCTGTCGTCTTTTTAAGAAGCATGGTGAGAAGCAAGGAAAGATGCAAGATGAGAAGACTGACAGTTTGATCTGTGATGAAGAAGAGAATGATGAAGAAGTTTCTCCTGCTGCCACAGTTAAATCTTCTGCTGAAGATACCCAATCAGAGCCAGTAACTCCAGTGATAATTGAGGAAGCTCAAAAGCAACCTTCTTGTGTTGCAAGTTGTCCCGCTGAAAATTCTGATGATGCAGAAGATCTAGTGCCGGACATCATATCTGTCATCCAGGTAAGAAGAAGAAGAATCCAACTTTTGCTTAAATTATCAACTATCCTTGTCTGGAGAATGAAAAGCCTAATCGAGTTTTTAAATTGTTATTCTTTTATTCTTTCTTCAGCCGGATCCAGAGCTGGAAGAAATGTTGGAAAACTTTATTGATCCAATGCCAGGGCTGTCAGATGGCAAAATCTTTTCCCCAGAGGGCTTGCGGATGCAGGTGGAGCTTGAATCTTCTTATTACATGAATTATCCATACAATTATGACACAAGCAGCGACCATAAGGGGGTGCCGTTTCAATATGGCACAAATGAACCGGAGATTACTGAGTTCTTGAATTCGGCCTTTAACTTAGATGAGCACTCCTGTGAAGATTCTAGCTGTCACAAGAATTCGCCTGTTGAGAGTGAGACCCCCAAGTATATTTGTTCTATAGATAGAGTCATTACTAAGGACAGTGGATCAGGTAGCGAGTCAGATACAGAAGTGACCCAAGCACAGGTAAACTGAAGCTCCCGGAATCCTTGTAGATTTTATTTTTTTGCAAGACACCAAACTTTGAGTTTTTTCAATCTGCAGCTCAAATGCCATGAATTGAAGCATGCGATAAATGAAATGATTCTGCTTCTTGGATTTGCATCTTGTGCATTTTCAGATAAATTCTTATAGTAGAAAATTAACCTTATGTTGCTATATTCTCCAGTTTGAGCCAGAAGCTTACGGGTGGTTTGGACAGCTTTCTGGCATAAAGGCTGCTTTACATATGGAAACATCTCCAGGAACTTGGGGAGCTACTGATATTAGCAATGATGAGAACCTGAGAAATCTGGATTTCCTGCAAAACGATTCTCTTCAACAGGATGCTTTCTCTGCCAATGGCCAGTACTATAATTTGTTCAATAGTTTTGAAGAACCAAGCAGTGGTTGCAATGCAGTTGGTGATGGTGATAATTTTGGAACTGGAACTGGAATCAGAATAAGAACTCGGCAGCCCCAAAATCCAAGTGCCCAGAACTTTGTGCTACAAGGAACTGCACCAAGAAGAATACGTTTGCAGAAGAAATTTCAAGTGGGATCAGTCTCCTGCAACTTGCAAAAACTTTGCTACAGCGAAGAAAACCATGAAACAAAACCAACAGTGACTGAGGTAAGAAGTTTGTCAAAGCATATTTCAAAATTTGATTAGTGCCTATTTTGGATTGTGAACTCTACTTAATTGCCCTGTGCAGGCTCAAAAAGCTACAGAAAAGCTTTCCAAATCCAGTAGTGACAGGAAACTTGCTCAACAACTGTACTTGAATGTGAGGTCAAAACTCCATCTTCTGATGGGCCGTGACGACAAGGCTCCGTTGCGCTCAATCTCATCACCTCGTTTTATGCTTAGGGTAGTTGTGGCTGTAGGTTTGTTCATAGTTTTCATTGGCATGGGGAGATGCCTTAAATTTTGAAATGGCTTAGACAAAGAACTCATTTTGTGTGTAATGCAATAGTTTATGTTTTAGTTGTTGTGACCCAGGGTAGTATAAATAGGTTTGTTTTTTTTTTTTTTTTCATGTTTATGTCCAAGTATATATTAATTTAGCATGTAAAACGGTTTGTTGAATTGTTTCTTATATTAGTGGGCAATACGAAATGTCCTTTTTGTTTAATTATAAACCTAGCTTCATACAAGATTCTTAAATTTTAGTTTTTTTTTTTTTTTTTCACTCTCAGTGTATTCATTTTAGTTTAATTATGTATTTTTAATTTATATTCTAATTGTGTCATTATGCTGTGATTTCGAGCCTTACATGATATGAGTTTTAAGTACGATCATATTCAAATGTGCGTGTGTGAGACATCATTTGTATAAGAATTATAATAGATTTTTTTTTTATGAATTTTATCTATGAATAGTTTGTAGCTGTTACTTATTCAAAAAGTAATGATTGGTTGTTATAGATGTATTCTATTTCTTATAAAAGTTATAAAAAGTTTATTTAAAAAAATGGGGCGAAATATTATCAAAATAATTACAAAAAATAATAATAATCAAATGAAAAAAAAAAAAAAAAACAAGACCCTTGGGTTATTTGGAATGGAAATCCAAATCTTGTTTATTGGTGTTATTGATTAAAGATTGTAGAGTTGAGCTTGATGATGATTACTCCAGTGATTTGAGTTAAAGATTAGAAGTTATGTAATTGAAAAAGAATTGATCATGAGTTAAAGACATTTTTGGACCCTTCTCAGAATGAACCTTTGCCTATTCTAATAAGGATTGAAAATGGAAAGATTTGATTTAAAATATATCTAATAATGAAAGTTTTTTTATTGAGCTCTTTTTTCTGTAGTACATCTAGAATATGACTGTGTGTAAGTACTAGGAGTTGCTTCTGATATGTTATGAAGATCATAGTCAAAGTCTCACAATTTAGAGTATTCGAAATGTATCTATTCATACCTGCATAAATACATGTTAAAATCGTAACTCTGGACCCAAATTTGACATATTAGATGTTTGAAAAAACTGCAAGATACAACTATTTTGACAACCATTCTCAATGAAGAAATGTTAGTCAATTAATTGCTTAATAAGTTTGAAGGAAACATAACTTAAACTTTAGGTGGGCGAACGACAGTTGGGCTGCAATTATAGGCAAGCTTCTGCGGCCCAAAATGCTCATTTCGGCGTTGGCTAAGAAGTATGCATTTGTAATTTGGACCTGAAATTTGTGTATTAGTCAGAGCTGAATATCCAAATGACCTTTTGATGAACTATTAACAACCCGACACTGGCGCTAAGCTTGGTGGTGAAGTGGGTGGGTCAAACGAAAACATGGATTCCACGGACAAATTCAGCAGACAAAATCTTCTGTTCTATTCCATGGCCATCTCATCGGAGTAGTATTTTCAACGCTATTTCTGAGGCACATGAGTAACACCTTCTGAGACACCCTTGAATTGAATTAGTTATTTCTTGCTGTTGCCGATTTCTTGGAACAAATCCCTGATTTTTCTACTTTTGAATCATATATAAGAGATGGGTATTTCTTTGATAGCCCATTTTGTTTTCACTTTGCTTCTGTGGGTCACTTCCCTTCGTGCAATCCAGGGCGACTACGATCAGAACTACGCAAGACAAATTCTAAGCTTAGCAAACAAAGATAAGGATTGGTTAATCTCAGTGAGAAGGCAAATCCATGAAAACCCAGAACTCAGATTCGAAGAATACAACACCAGTGCTCTTATTCGGAAAGAACTCGACAAACTTGGCATCTCCTATACTTTCCCACTCGCCAAAACCGGTTTGGTCGCGCAAATTGGCTCCGGTTCTCGCCCAGTCGTCGCTCTTCGCGCGGATATGGATGCTCTCCCATTGCAGGTATTGTCCAAACCCCCAATTTCCTTTACATACATACATACATACATACATACATATACACACACACATATGTATTTCAGTTGTGTTGTTTATAATTCTATAATTCTGCCTTTTAACTTATTTAGGAGCTGGTTGAGTGGAAGCATAAGAGCAAAATTGATGGCAAAATGCACGGATGTGGACACGACGCCCATACAACAATGCTGCTTGGTGCTGCCAAATTACTCCATCAACGGAAGGATAATCTTAAGGTCTGTTTTAAATTGCAATCAACAATAACATTATCTCAATTGTCAAGTAAGGTTTGATATTATGTGGTGTAGTTGATGTTTGGATGTTTCGAAATTCTATACAAAACGTTTGTTGTAAAATTCTGGTTAATTACGCTACTGGATTACAAATTGATTTGCCACACACCGTCTCAATAGGCTCTTTATGCATTTCTTTCTACAGTTGTACAAATATGGAGTTGTCAATTAAGGGACTAATTGCTTTACATTAAACTTCACTCTCAGTTGTCAAGCGGACAGTGTAAAACGGGTCAAGAATGGCGGAACTCAATATTTCACAGATTGTAGTTTGAAGAATCTAGTTTCACTATTGTTGAGCTCAGGACTTTCTGACTTTGTCTTCATCATGATCCTGTGCTAATTCTGTTCTTGATCTCATGAATATATTACCCATATTGCTAGGAAGGTTTCACTAGAGGTTTTAGCAGTGTATCTTCTTCTTAAGAGGACTATGTGTCCTTAGGGCTTGGATTGTCTGTGTAAAGAATGAGAATTAATTATCAACTACTAACAAGAATGTGGGATGTCCAGAGTATTTTCAACATATTTTTCACAGCATAAGATTTCCTCTAGGAAAAAAAAATTCATAATAACAATGCACTCTATGGCACCCTTTCTTCTTCATTCAGTTCTCATTGTAGAATATTCGTGTACTCCATCACTCATAGCTGTAAAAAAACTTCCTGTCGAAAGTATTCCTGCACAGGATATATCTGCCTTGCTTCCTGCTTACACTGGCTCCATTGGCAGCTTTTCTTTGATTGACAATCAAGAAGAACCAATGTTGATGGATGAGGCAGTTGTAATAATGATTCCATGGCTGATAGGTCATATTCTTTACATATTTGTGCATGTATGATGTGGTTACAGTCAACCTAGATTCCCAAAGTGTGACATACCAAGAGAAAGAAAAGCATGTCACACACATCATTTTATAGTGTTTATTACCAGTTAAGAAATATCATATTCGTGGTGCAAATTCTATCTAAAATCATATTTCTAATGCATGTCACTAATTTGTTATGCTACTTTTTTTGACATTATCCAATATGATGAAAGTAACTTACTTAGCAAAGAAAGAAAAAGGTAAAATAAATTTGGATTAGGTTAAGCCAAATCTACAACAACTTTACATTCCAATGCTAATGCCAACTAATTTATATAAAATTCTAAATCAAATATAGTTAGGGCCATTGCTTGGTGAAAAGGTAAAAGCTTGGGTTATCAAGAATGAGAATATAGGTTTGAGTTTGAGAGCAGCTACATTGTGCATAATAATGTTAAATGTTAGTTCTGTCAACACTCGGTAATGGCCTGTCTGAACCAACTACAATTCAAAGTCAGTGGCCCTTTCTCATCCCATGATCATGCATTTTAGAGCTTTTCTGAAGTACATGCATTGAGTAGAAAATGTTCAAGGTTACAGAATTCTGTCTGTTTGGAATTTGTTCTTTCTTGGGTTGGAAATTTCAAAAAGTTTGATATCTGGTCGATTCACTATTTGACAACACATTTTTGCACATTAGTCTTTGTTCTGGATAGTGATAATTGGACTGTTTGTATTTTCATCTCTCTTCTTATTATGGTTTTAACACAACTAACTTTGTGGCTTGCATCAATCTTTGAAGTGGGATCATTTCATCCTTATGTTTTGTCAAAACACCTCATAATTGAATGATGAATCATTGGCTTAATTGGATCAATCATCAGATATGCTCTTTGCTTCACCTATTTGTAGAAGTGCCCCCCATCTCCCGGGGGACGGGGCCACAAATTTACTTTTTTTTTTTTTTTTTTTTTTTGGGGGGGGGGGGGGAATTTTTTTGCTAAATGTTCAATCATAAATTTAAAAATTAATGATGTATAAAAATTTAATATTAATTGATCATATTTTTGATAAGTAATTATATTTATTGATATAAAGGAATTTATAAATTAGACAAAATTTAATCAAAGAAAGAGAACTTAAAAAAATTTATGTTATACAAAAAAATTCGTAAAAGTTAATAAAAGGTCCATTAAAGGATCAAATTAAAATAAGGGTGAAATATGAAAAAATTTAGACTAAGGGGGGGATATAAACTAAAGGGTGTATTTGAATTTTTTTTTTGAAAGTACAAAAAAAATTTCCAATAAAAAAAAATTTGAGGGGGGTCAATTTCCCCCCGGTCCTTCGCTGCCTTCATCCTTGGTCCCCCCTCTAATTAGAATTTATGTTGTCACGTATTTTCTTGATTTCAAGGTATCAATCTTGTCTAAACTGAAATTTTAAATCCTTTATTCCAGATAAAATTTCATAACTTTTGCTCTTTTTGGAGTTGAAGGGAACTGTGAGACTTCTTTTCCAACCTGCTGAGGAGGGAGGCGCTGGTGCATCTCACATGATAAAGGAAGGCGCTCTTGGTGATGCTGAAGCAATATTTGGAATGCACAATGATTTTACAATACCTACAGGAACCATAGCAACTCTCTCAGGACCTGTTTTGGCTGCTGTGTGTTTTTTCGAAGCAAAAATAGAAGGAAAAGGTGGCCATGCTGCAGGACCACACAATAGTATCGATCCAATACTTGCTGCATCATTTGCAATTTTGGCATTGCAGCAGCTCATCTCAAGAGAAGTAGATCCCCTCCAAAGTCAAGTAAATCCCTCTTATCTAATTGTTTATCTAATCTTGTGGTTTCCTGCTTGCTTTATTCTATTTATTATTTAAATGTGCTGACATTTAATAATGGCTGATGATAGATTTGCTTGACCATTTTGAAATACCTCCAGTACAAGTTTAAAGCTTTACCTATTTGATTAAATTTTACTTGAACATAATTCTCCTCTCAAAATTGCTCTATCACAACTGTGCATCATGTGGAATACTACTCTGCCAACAACTGTTAACAAATTTTACTGGGAATCCTTGGCAACTTCTGAGGAAGTTATTGTGCTTATATCCTGCTAGTTTTTGACATCCTGTAGCTGTTTGGATAGACAAGAATATGTGGAGATACTTTGAGCATATAGAATACTTAAAATTGTTACAATGTTGATACTTAGATTTTTGCTAAAGGTACTGTCTGTTACTTACGTCAGAGGAGGGACTGCATTGAATGTAATTCCGCCATTTGTTGAATTAGGAGGAACTTTAAGGAGTCTTACCACTGAAGGCTTGAAGCAACTCCAGAAGAGGGTAAAAGAGGTATTCACTAATCCTAAACCTTTACAGTTTTGCCTAAAATAGAAAGATTCATGCTTTATATCCTTGTTTTCACTACACAAGTTAAGAAACAATTCTCATGTCTGTTGTCCTAAAAATGTCTAAGCAATTGTCCTCTGATATATATTGGGGTGACAAACAAGAACTTCATTGATACAGGAAAATATAGTGTACTTATTAGGGTTGGCCCTGCCGGGGTTGACTCGCTTGCTTACCCACTCCTAGTATTTTTTGATATAATACACCTCATTTTTGGTGTATTGGTTGAATTGAGACTCCTTTTAACTTACCCTTCAAATTATCAGCCTTCAAGTTCTTTCTAGAGGCACTCTGGTTTGTCCTCCCCATGCTCCTATTTGATTGATTGAGAATCTAAATAAAACAATTTTCTTCAGATAAATTAGAGCATATGCTTATGTTTGCATTATGTTTCTATGTTAAACTTTTAAATTTATTTTTTAGTCTTGAGCATATGAGTGAAGCTATAGAATTGTGTGCTCGTTTGGATAAGCTGAGAAAAAATGCGGTTTGAGTTAAGTTGCAGTTTGAATAAGTAACTATGGAAAAGTCCTGTTTGAGTTAAGCTATTTAGTGTTTGGATGAATGTATTTGATAAGTGCTTAAATGATATTGTAATGTTTGAATCAGCTATTAATAAGTACCACTATTATTTTTTGAAAAAGTTGTACTGAGATTATTTTTTGAAAAAGTCCGTTTTGAACTTGAAAAAATCATTAAGTGCGGTTTATAAGTTGAACCAAACATAGCTTGTATAATCATGTGATTAGGCTCTGGATGTATGAGACAACATTTCCACATTTCTAACTGCATGTTTATGTATAGTTTTCTTTACAGAGTGCTTCTAAGTTGCACGCCTTGCTGTCAGTGTCAGTACATTGTTACTTTTTTGTTACTTTTTTGTTTTCCTTTCATTTTATTGGTTTATTTTTGTTGGTACTGTCAATGCACTGTTCTTTTTTTAAATGTTTAAAGCACCCGGCTCTTGATTTTCAGTTTAATCTTTGTTGATAATTTGTTTTTAATGACACGTCATTTGCCATGTGGCATCCTTTTTTATTTTATGGATGATTT
The DNA here is from genome assembly GCA_008638375.1 of Nyssa sinensis. Classification (NCBI taxonomy): domain Eukaryota; kingdom Viridiplantae; phylum Streptophyta; class Magnoliopsida; order Cornales; family Nyssaceae; genus Nyssa; species Nyssa sinensis. The sequence goes on along the minus strand of CM018037.1, from coordinate 37,141,012 downwards.
ACATGTGGTGGCCTCTCATATGATGAACAATTGCCTATCTTGGAAGGGCACATGTCCCCACGTACCTGGTGGTGGAAATAAAAGCCATCTCCCTTGTTGTTCCTCTGGTAATGCCCTGTTTTACCATAAATAGGGATTGGCAAATGCACCTTGACACTCCATGCTTGTCCGACTTTGGAAGGCAAAGACGGAGGGGCTGTCTTGTATGTGCTCTGGTGCTCGTGGTGGCTTGACTTCACATCGAGCCTCCAGGACTATTAGGACTTCTGATTCTTTTGTTGGAGTGGGCCCAGTTGAAATGGCCTTATTCATCCCTCAACAATCTTTTCCTTTTTCTATTTCCCATAAACCAATAGTCAGATGATTGCAGTAGCTGTTTCATGTATAAGATTAGTCATGTCTGTGTGTGTGGAGCTTGTAGGTTATTGAAGGACAGGCAGCTGTACACCGATGTACTGCACATATTGACATGAAAGCAGAAGATTACCCAGCATATCCAGCTTGTGTGAATGACGAGAACTTGCATCAGCACGTGGAGAGGGTTGGCAGAGTCCTGTTTGGTCCTGAAAGTGTCAAGGTGGCCAAAAAGGTGATGGCAGGCGAGGACTTTGCCTTCTATCAAGAAGTGATTCCTGGAGTCATGCTCAGCATTGGAATAGGAAATGAAAAGGTGGGTTCGATTCACTCCCCACACTCCCCTTATTTCTTTCTTGACGAAGATGTGCTTCCAATTGGGGCAGCATTACACACTGCTCTCGCAGAGATGTATCTGAATGAGCACCAGCATTCTGTTGTGCTATAAGTGGCGTGGAGAAGAACATGGACCATCATTATTCACTAATTTGACAGTACCAGGTCTTGAAGTTTTTATGTATTCATACAATGAATAGATATATACATATATGTTTGTAATCTTTGGTTCAGTAATGGACACACTCATAGTCATGCATGCTCCATCTCAAATGAATAGATTTTTCTTAGGGTTTATTTGTATATAAAGGTTGTATTTCTCTTTTTTGGTGGTTGATAAATGATTATTCCAAGAGATTGCTGCGTGAAGTTCTTGCTTTAGGAGACCCTTTGTGTGATTGCATAGGTTTTTCTCTTCTTCTTGTTCTTCTCCTCTCTTCTTTTATGAACACATAAATCCCTACCCTTAATCAAATCCCGAAACCCTAGTTTACATTCCTAATAATTGTAGTAATCTCACAGCCAAAACCTAATCAAAATCCTGATGAAATGCTAAATCCTAATATGATCTTGCGTAACATAGAAACACATGCTGTTTCCCATGTTAAAGAAATGGGAATGTTGGTTGATATTAAAAAGAGAAACTAAAAAATGGACCATGGGTGACATGGCTTGTCAAAGTCACAATGCCACACACTTGGGGATATAAATTAGAAAAATATCTAGCATTACCGTAAAAAGAATTTATTACTAGTTTGTATTTTCAATTAAGAGATGTACATCTTTAGGTTTGTTTGTACTAACGAGAGATGTCTCTTGTTTGAAATATGAATTTGAAAAATAAATTAAAAAAATATGTGCATTCAAAAATTTGATTAATTAATTCATGAGTGTATTATATTGAAAGGGAAATAATATATATGATGAGATAATTCTTTTTTCAAATAGCATTCACACACTCTTAATAGATACAGTGAAACGATATATATATATATATATATATATACATACACACACACACACACATTTATTGACATCACCATACGTTTAAGAGTGAAAAAGATAAAGTCAAAAAGAATTTCAACATAATATTATGAAATAAAAAGGACATCAAGGGCTGCATAAATAGCCCTTCAAAGCTGTGCTATTACATAAATTAAAAAAAAAATTATGAATCAGCAGCAGCAGAGAATCAACAAGCACATGACACGAATAATCAAGGATCTTTGTCATTATTTATGTCGCTTAATACATTCTTCAACTAATTCTTTCATTATTTGTTAGTCATACTGTTTCCGATTAATTAAGAAATGTCATGTGTATAATATGTTAAATTTTTATAAGATAGGAAAAAAACCCTTTTGTATACTCTTGGTAATTTTTTATTAGTCAACACCATTGTTTTGATCAATAATCCAAGACCATTCAATAATTTTTTTTTATCTTGTACCGTCCTTTTACGTGACAACCATCAACTAATCGATCAAAACGACAACTATGCAAGTCATCGTGTTTAGATAGCAATGTTTAATTATATATAGAAACATGCTTAAACATTAATAGATTTTCTCAACTATTTTTTCACTCTTGGACACCAAGCCATGAGACTTGCATACATTTTTATAACGAGTCACACCGCCTTGTGTTTGAGTGTGAAAAATTTTGTTATGATTAATTAATATAGGGGATGAAGAAAAAACAGAAATTATGAACAGTAAAATGATGTACAGTATTTGGAGAAAATAGTGCCCCTAACCTTGTTTGATCATTAGAATCTCTTAAGAACAAACAATTTGCATCCATATAAACATTGTCACAAAAGAGTGTACGTATTCCCCTCTTTTTGACTGGACTTAACTGTGTTTTATGCTCCGGTTTACATCTTAGACCACAACTTTTGAGTTGGGGATTCTGTAGGTGTCCCATGCGAGAATTTATTGTATGGTTCGGATCAATTATAAATTGATATGTGTAATATGTTAAGTTTGTAAAAAACAATAAAATAATTTTTATTGACATAATAATTTATGATTGGTTGGAATTATTGACTTAATCACTGATACAAGATCATATAATAAGTTCTCGTCCCATGCTAACTCATTTCCTACCATAACCCACCTAATAAGTCCTACATATATCATATTTCTTGAAAATTTCTTGAATTTCTTTTCATATGTTTCAAAATCTTAAAGTTTTTAATATTTTTTTATTATAAATTTAATATCAAATTTACTCTTAAGAATTATTATAAGACAATTATATAAATAATATTTAAAAAAATTAAATGAATTTTAAGTCATCATGACTACATTCTTAACTTATAAAAGGTCAAATGTATTGTGACTATAGAGTATTTTAACCACGTCTTTTATTTAATTTTTTGTTTATGTTCATTCATTTTTCTAACGCACTGACTCTTGAAAAAACTTGTTGAGAACACCGAGTTGTATTTTAAAATAATTATAATTATTTATTACCTTTTTACATAGTAAGACACATTTATTTTAGAACAATGTTGTTACGTTTCATATAGACCAATACTGTACAACTTAAAAATATGTCACGCGGTCTCACATTAAACATAAAAAAGGATCGAGTACCATACGTTTGTCTAACACACTAATCTTTTGATTGGAGACACCACCAGTAACAATAACTGGAAAGCCATTCATTTTACCAGAAACAGTAGGGGTTGAAAGATGGAAATGGCAGAAAAAAGAAAAGAAAAGAAACTTGGTGATCTAAATGCATGCATGCAGGCAGCAAGCCATGTGACACCAACTTTCTAAGACGCAGATCTTTACACGCAAAACGTTCAACTTTTCGCATCCCCACGTTTCATTTTTCGCTACCCAAGTCATGAAAAAAGGTTTAAACACTGCTTTCACCGACTGATCTGCACAGAAAGTTGATCATATATATGTCAAAAGCCAAAAGGATGATAAAATAGAACCAAACAGTCGAGCAAAATGTAGCCACGACCACTTCAAAGAGTAGCCTTTTATTCAATTACTTCACCAATTTGTATTATATCACTCAATTACAGAAATTTTTCTATTCAAATATATGCCTTAACTAAAATTTGTCACGCATCTCATGTTCATAAGATTTTATTTCACTTAAAATCAAATAATTACTTCTTGTAATTTCATCCATCACATAATTGTATGATTTTGGTTGATCACCTTGAGATAAGTTGGTGTGGCCAAGACTGAGACAGGCAGTTACCCATCTCTCATGAAACCTAGGCAAAATATAATTATAAAAATAATAAATAAATGAATATAGGTTTTCTCTCTCTCCAATTCATCCCCTTTCTCTCTATAAATCTGGCTAACCTGCTATCTTGGTTTTTCCCCCTTCCTCCCTCTACAGCCTAACAAATCTAAAAGAAAGGATTAAATTAAGAGGTACCTTCTATAGTTAGCGGTCCTGCATGTGCTCTGGAATCACAGAGTGATCTTTATATGATAATAATAGCACCGTCCATTCCATTACAATCTTATTCTTACATATAAATGCAGTCTCTTCCCTTTGTTAGGCCTCTCTCTCCCATTTCTTCCGTCTTCTGAGTTCTTCTTATTTTTAGAAACTTAGGTTTGGTTTTGTTTGTGTCATTGATATATATAGACAATGGGTGAAGAAGCTAAACAGGTAACAAAGTTTTTCCATTTTAAGTTTCTTGATTATTTCTGTGGTGTTTTTGGTTCTGCATTTGATTTATAATGTATTCAAGTGTAATTTACAGGAGCAAGCTCAGGCAGAAGCTAAGCCAGAGGAGAAGAAAGAAGAGAAGGCAGAGGAGATCAAGATAGAAGAGAAGAAGGAAGAAGAACCAAAGCCACCCTCCCCTGTCATTTTATATGTAAACTTGCATTGTGTGGGATGTGCAAAGAAGATTGAGAAGTCCATCTTGAAGATTAGAGGTTTGTGTGTGTGTGTAGCAATGATTAAAAGTTACGCATGCAACAATATATTATAGATGCACATCTGGCATATCATTAACAATTAGGACTAAAGTATATTGAATAATTTTTTTTTTTGCGTGTGTTAAATAATTATTTGATTTTTCTTGTTCTTGCTTTAAACAGGAGTTGAGGAGGTTGTGATAGATATGGCACAAAACCAAGTGACTATAAAGGGAGTAGTTGAACCTGAAGCTGTGTGTGCAAAGATAATGAAGAAAACAAAGAGGAAAGCAAAAGTCTTGTCCCCTTTACCTGCAGCTGAGGGCCAACCAATCCCTGAAGTTGTTAATTCGCAGGTTAATTAATTTGATGTTCCAACTTAATCTCAAAATTAAGTATAAATCACATTATGAATTCATATACAAATAGCTAATTATCAAGTACCAAGCATCTAAGTTCTCATCATCTTCTTGATTTTTGTGGTTTTATTTTGCTGCTCCAGGTGAGCGGATTAACAACGGTTGAACTTAATGTAAATATGCACTGTGACGCCTGCGCTGAGCAACTTAAGAGAAAGATACTCAAAATGAGAGGTACTACTTCATGTTTTATATTAATGTTTATGGACAGCCTGCAGTTAGATTAAAGTTAACAATAATGCTAAAGTTCACCTATGTTTTCCATCCTTTCACATAAGTGATCCGTGGGGCGACTCAAAGCATTTTTGGCATCTCGTGTCCACCACAAAGTCACAGGACCAACCCGCTATTCCCCTGAGTGTTCTCAAGAGCGTTTAAAACCGGGCCCAGCCAAACAACCCCTAAGCAGACCCGGCCTACCTGAATAAGTGGATGAAAAACAAAGTAAAAGGAATTAAGGGAATTTTTTACTTAAAAAAATCCAAGTCCACCGTGATGGTACCTATATCAAATTTAATATTGAGTAATTAACCATTGAAGACGTCCTTACCAATTACGAAATTAAGCAAAAATATACCATCTTCTATATCTATATCTATATATATATATGTATATGTATGTATGTATGCATGTATGTATATAGGGCTGCTTAGTGGTCACGACTCATCTTGAAGTGGTGTCACTCGAGACAGTACGTTGAGTTGATTACTATGATTTAAGAGTTTCATAGGTGATGTTTTTGTGCACTACAGGTGTAAGAACTGTAGTGACAGAGCTGAGCTGCGGGAAAGTTACAGTGACTGGAACCATGGACTCAGATAGGCTTGTCGATTATGTATACAGAAGCACAAAAAAGCAAGCCAAAATCGTTCCACAGCCTGAACCGGATAAGCAAGAAACGCAGCCTGAAGAGAAGAAAGAAGCAGAGAAGCCCCCAGAAGAACCAAAACCTGAAGAAAAGAAGGAAGCAGAAACTGCAGAGAAAAAAGATAGCGGTGATGATAAAAAACCGGCAGAAGAAGAAAAGAAAGAAGGTGGTGGTGATGAAAGCAATAATAACGAGAATAACGGGAAAAGAAAGAAAGCTGATGAAAAGAAAGAGGAGCCCAAGAAAGAAGGTGAAGAAGAAAATAACAGTATTATTGATGAACAAACCATGCAAAGAATGGTGTATCATTACCAGCCCCTTTACTTCATTGAGAGAATTCCACCTCCTCAGCTCTTTTCCGATGAAAATCCTAATGCTTGTTGCATTTCATAATCCAAAGTTTTAAATAAAGACTTTGATCACTGGCATCTCACTGTGAGAAACATTGATATACATATACATATATATATATATATGTATGTATGTATGTAGAAAGCTGGTGGTTGGTTTCAGTGAATGGAGTGGATCCAAATTCCAAATACAATAATAATATAATCATTCTGTATTTATGTACTATATTATAATATATAGTATATACTTTTAGATCTTCTTATCATATTCTCCTTGTAATATATGTTCCCTGCTTGCACTATAATTAATGAAGGGGCTCCCTTCTTTGTTTTAATAATATTCCCATTCCTTAAAAACTTGTGTAAAATTGTTAAAATAAATTTTGTTTTGTACTACTATATATGTGTATCTATTAAAAATTTAGTCACCTTTTTATTTATTTTTCATTATCTTTGGAAGAATGTGACATGATGGACAATCACCAAGCATAATTTAACAGGTTTATTTGGGAATTCACAGGGTCTCGAAACCATGCATAAGTTACTGGGAGCTTAGTAACCAATGCGCGCATACAGAGGTACTTGTTCACATCGAGCCTAGCCTTGCTATGTGCATCAATTATCAGCAAGTTGATAACTCAACATAAAATATGATTTGAAATATTAAATTATTGATATCCAAATATTAATACGTCACCCAATCCTGAAGCAACATGTGCCAACTAGCTAGCCTTTGATCGATAGAGTTAATAGAGTTATCTAAGACTTTCATAGCGAAACAACTATATATGGAGCGAGGTTTGCACTTATGGTTGACTCACTCTTGCGCGCCTAAGTTTAGTTCACTCTTGAACTTAATGACACATTAAAAGTCTAGGGAGTTGATTGAGCTGATTCCAATTCCCAAACCTAGCTAGTAATATCATGCTAAACTTGGAAAAGCCATTTATATTATTCCATAAAACCGTCGCACTATATTATCGTGTGACGATCTCTGATAAATATTTAGTTTTTCTTGAAATTAGAAAAAAATTTCAAAAATTATCTAGTGAAACTGTCACACCACGAGCTTCCTACAAAAATACAGTTTTTTCTTGTTTTGTGAATGAAAATTTCTCATCAATTTCAGCTATAATTGTATTTTTGTGAGAGTTCATGTACTAAAATCATGAAAAAAATGCATGTCTATGAAAGGTTGTCACACTATGATGTGGTATGACGGTCTCATTGGATAATTAGTCTATTAAATGGCACCCATGCCTAGTTAACTCTTCAATATTTAATAAAGTTCCTTTCAAGGGACTCTAGCTTTTCCATCAAATGGATGCCTAAAGACTTGGGGTCAAGTCTTCAAGAGTCTCCTAGAGTTTGGCACGTGGACTATGGTGTTGAAGTGTGCTATGATGTACATCCATTACTTCTGAATATTCAGAGTTTTGTAGGCACAGATGCTAAAGTACTAGAAACTTTATTCTAAGATTCTTTAAATTTTCTATCATCTTCTATTATTTTCTATTACATATCTTTAATCAACTCCTATTTTAAACTATAGTATAGCACATGAATAGTTTGTTATCAAAGTCATCCCCTAACATCTTCACGTAGTTAGGACTATTATAAATAACCCACTTATATCACTATGAACAATAACTATTTACTATCTTTACTTCTATAAGCTCTGATTTCGTACTCTTTGTAGTATTCAACTAAAACCTTAACCCTAAGGGAATACTATTGAGTATTGTGTCATAATTATCACTTTTTCATGATGATCTCGATCCACACTCATCCCTGCACCCCCCACACTCTTAAAAAATCTCACTTTTTAATTGCTTTTACTTTTTTCCTACCATCTACAGTCTAAGATCTGCGACTGTCTAAAATACTTGCTCCTCATCTTATCACCAGATATACGAACTATCTCCACATACATAACTTACATGACTTCATTTTGTATGCCAAACAAATTAATATCTAATATGATGTGACTTCATGAAGTGCTTTAAGTCTCCCACATGATATGATTCTCACAAACTTCATATGGATGACACTTCCCATTAGATAAATATAGCATTATTCGATGGAGTTTTGAATAATTGGTCCGCCCATTAATAACGTGGAAAATATCTCCAATTTGTTACGTGATACTTTTAGATCCCTAACATAATGTGGGATAAAACTCATTTTTATGTTCAAATCCGTTTATTTAATTTTTTAATGTAGTTGAATAAAAATTTTACTTATCTTTTTAATAGAATAATCTTTAAATTTGATAAATTTTAGATTTGGAAAAAACGAAGTTAGAAACCTATTTTATAAAGGAACGTTTTCAAACTTTTAATGTAAGATGAATAAAATTATATTAAACGTATTAAATCATATTAAACAAGTTAATATTACTAAAATCTAAATTACAACTTGTTTATAAATGTATGAACTCATTTATGACACATTTATTGGTATTTAATTATATTTTTAATTACTTTTTTTTTATCAAGCTGAAGAGATATTCAAACAATCAAGACTCGACTAATTCTTATTTTTTGATTAAGACTTATAGTCTTACAAATTAATGTAACACTCGAATTACTCATTTTGATTGATAATTGATTTCAGAATTATAAAAAATGAGAATCGAGCTCGAAATTAAGCCCTTTACAAGCCGTTAATTACATTCCTAATTCCCCCACCTATATATGTGACTCCCTAACCGTTTCTAAAATGGGATTTGAAGACATAAAAAGGGACGTTGTTGGTTTTTTGGGTAGCATGTGTACACGATGCATTTTAGGACCCCACCCAGATAAACAATGCGACTTCTTCGGGGTGAAGGGATATGTTTACAGTTTTTTCAGTGTTTGTGGATGCCACATGACGGCCGATCGCGCGACTGGATGACACATAGGTATTAGGAGATTCCCTGAGCAATCAGGGTGGTGGGTTTCACATGGTGGGACCATTGATCTGACTCATCAGCTGCATAAAGCCAAGAGAATGGACGATAATTACATGGACCCATTCGCCTGCGTACTAATTACGTGGCGTGGAGCCACGGGGGTGATTTTATTTCCAAATTTTTTGAAAAAAATAATCAAACTCACATGCAAATTGGGTATTATTTGAAAATTATAAAAAAATAAATTGATAGAAATAAAAAAGTTTAATAATTAAAATAAATATCTTATATAAATTCTAATACTTACTAACATTAATTTATGAAGAAAGTTATCAAAACTTAATTTCAAATGTTAAATTCTAAATAACTTGATTTGTTACTTTAAATTTATTTGTGTTAATAATTCATGAAATGATGTTTTTAAGTAGATAAAAAAAAAAAGCAAGCAAAAATTAAAATAAAGGAGACAAATTTAGTGTCTGGTAGATGCATTGAATTAGTTTATATTCACATTCACATCGTGATATGCCATAAAAGAACAGGTCAATTAATACTTGACACGTATAACCATAATCTGACTCATGCTCGGCCAACATGATTCTCACTCAGCCAATGACTAAAAGCTCAAGCATACAGATCATTGCATCAAGTCGGAAGAGATCGAATATACACCTTCAGAACATATATATCCAGAACTGATCACAGGGTCCAGACCAACATTCCAGAATTCGTCACTGCCTTAGCAGGTGCCGAGCAGGGAATAAGGAAACAGTCTTCAACAAGGGAACTACCTTCTATGGTTATCTCTATGTAATGCTCCACAAGGTAACTGCAATCTCCGATGATCAAATCCCTATATTCATGGCGTTGAATCCTAATCAACTTAGGAAAGTCACGACTTATAAATTAAACCCTAGAGGTACGCCTTATTTCTTATGCTCATTCTTTGGCTTTCAATACAGTCTTTCAATTCTTTTACTTACTTAAGCATCGAAGCAGGTTACCACCAGATCCAATCCGGTGGTCCTCTGATAATTTTTCTAAGTGTTCTACAGATCACGAAGTCCATACTTATTGCGAGCCGAAAAGTGGCAGCATCACATCGTATGATAGATTAAGCCAACAAATTTAATCTCATCCCATCTGATCGGTATAGGATTGAGAAAGAAAGCAGAGGAATACAAACCCATTTTCTATCCAAAGTAGGCAAACTTACACCCCCTACTTTTTTATTTGATGAACAAAACCTTGCCGGCTTTTAATGTTTGTAATCCGTATTAATTCACCTTTTTATGGGTTTGTTCTCATGTCATTGTGAAACAAGATGAAGAAAAGATAAACATCAAAATGTAGCACCACAGTTGATCATGTTCTTCCCTTGGTTAGGAAATTCAAAGATGAGGGAAACATTTGTCTGTTTGCGTCGGGGAAAAAAAGTAAGCACATGCATGGCAGAATCGCCCTTCAGTGCCTCAATGACTGATGCCTTGACTACTTCACCAAATCTCTCTCTCTCTCTCTCTCTCTCTCTCTCTCTCTCTCTCTCTCTCTCTCTCTCTATATATATATATATATATAATTACATGAAATCAATCAAATCAAATATATATTCATCTTAAATAACAAACATAAATAAAATCATACAAAATAAATAAGTAATATATATTATTCGGTGTGATACTAATAAATAATAACTATTAATTTATTATGTATCAAAAAAATTAAATTTATAAGCTTATAATTTATAAATTTAATTTTTTTTTCAAACATCCAATGACAACGGATGAAAATGACTTTGCTCTACACACTCAAAGTATAAAAAATTACACACACATATATATATATATATATATGTGAGATCAACGTTAAAAATTTATGTGCGTTTGAATGAAAAGTAAAATCTTTTTCATCATTTGGATAAGAAGCTCTCTTCCATTTAGATAAAAAAATCTATTGAAATCACATTTGGTAACAAAATAATACCCAAAACAAAAATTGGGTTAAAATTTTTTTAACCATGCATTGTTCAATTTTTGGATTACTTTGAGTTGCAAACACGTTGAATCCGGATGAATTTATAACAATCATCCAATATATATATATATATATATATATATATTCCTCATCATTTTCTCAGGTTCGTTACTTCTCATAGATAGAACTTCTAAGCTAAGCAACACAGCCCACATGGGAGCCAAACTAATAAGACTTCCCAACCCCGTGAAAAAGACAGACAATGCAAAGCTCTTTTAATTGACCAAATGGAGACGATGACACAACTTTCAGCTAGTCCGAGTCACAATCCAAATCCCACTTTAAAAAAAAAAAAAAAAAAAATCAATTCAAAGAATCTTTAGAACAGAAGTCTCTAGAAATAATTAATATAAGCCACCATAAAACAGTAAAGGATAAACATAAAGAAAATTTTAAGAAAGTAAAGGAAAAGTTAAAGGGGACCATGTCAAGGAATCCAGGATTTGTGTCATCATCTCCTTTTGTGTGGATTAATTAACTAAACTTATCGTAAATGCAATGCTTTATGAGTCCTATATATATCCACCAACCAACTTCAAGTTTCACACGACATTTAACCATATCTACTGCCAGAAGACAAGAACAGGAACAGGATCGGTAGTTGGCGGGATATCTTGAGGTAGCTGGAAATGGCAAACCTTCAAATCGTTCTGGCAAGCAAAAACGTGGAGGCACAGTATGTGGAAATGAGGGTGCCTTTATATTCTTACGGCTGTGAGACTAAAGTCAAGAAGGCTTTAGCCCATCTCAAAGGTATACTGAATTTTTTTTTGTATGGTCTAGGCTCGATCATTCGACAGGTCATGATCTATCATGTGCTAACATGTTAGATTTTTATGAAATATAAAATAAATTTTCTATACATGATAACTTATAATTAGTCGGGATTATTTCTCCTGAATTATGGTATTCGATAGCTATGCATACGTCTTAGAGAACTGACGAACAAAAAATAGACTTTGAATCCCAGTTTTCACTGTTTTTTGTTTCTCATAACATGGAGGATCTATTCCCTCCAAAATTGTACTGTTTTCTGCTGACTGATTATATGCATGGCTTGAAGCCATTTGTCATATTTCTTGTTTTAGGAGAAATGTTATTCTTGGACTCTGCATTCCAATTGGCTTGTGGCAGTGAGACTTTTAGACATCTTTGTGACCCTGCCACATTAGTTGGGCTAAATATTGGAATGAGAAGTTTGCTTATGTAGTTAGTGGTTGTGTGGGTGTATGCCTGGGCTTAGCCATGAGCTTTTCTCAAGTTCAAGATAGGCCCATGCACTATGTGTGGGTGTATGCTTAGTAGACTGAATTTAATTACCTATTTTTCTCTCTAAACGTATTAATTATAATTAAAGAAAAACTATGGTAATTTATGTTAGCATGTGAATAAACTTGGTGACTTTTTTTAAAGTGCACATGACATTACTCTTATAATTGAAATAGAGTCTAGACACTACGTGTGTGAGTTATATGGGTTGAATACTAAAACGGACAGTAGTCCAGTGCACTAATTTTTTTTAAAAAAAGGACAGGTTTCAAGTCCCTCTCAAAGGCCCCAAAAAAAAAAAAAACAAAAGGGAATTAACGATTAGCTACACTCTCAAAAAAAAAGAAAATCTGGGCTGGACACTAAGTTATTTTTGCTCCTTTTTTTTAAAACCTATCTCGTGATTTATTTATGATAAAATTGTACTTTACTTTTCTAATGGAACTGATATTTATGCGATTTACAGGCATATACTCGGTAAATGTGGATTTTAATCAACAGAAGGTGACAGTGTGGGGAATATGCAACAAATATGATGTGCTAGCAACAATGAAAAACAAGAGGAAAGAAACACGTTTTTGGAATCCAGAAGACAACCAAGAAATGGAAGATTTAACACCAACACCAACACCACCATCACCATCTTCTGTTCCTCCTCCAAAATTCGCTTTGAGATCTTTCTCCCTAACGAAAGCTCGGTCTCTGAGCTGGAAAGCATGGAAGAAGGTCTTCATTAGATCCAACTCCTTTTAAACTTGAAGTCAAAGAAAAATCATTGTAAATTTGAATGCTACAATATATTTCTCATCTCGTATATATGTAAACAATTGATGGTAGTACTTGTGTCCACTCCCAGTACAAATGGCGTGAGTTGGAGAAAAAAAAAAATTGATGGTAGCAGCTGCGCTTCCTTAATCCCTTTTTGACATGTTTGGCAACTCGATCCTTTTTTCTTTTTTCATTGTGTTGGATTGTCTCATATCATCCGTCTTTAGCTCTTCTGATCTATTTATAAGGATCCTCTCTCCCTCTCTTTAACACCTGAGTTTTAAGGAACTAATTTAGAGTTAGACCTTCAACTTTTAACATAGTATCAGAGCCAGGTCAGAACTCTAACTTTAGGCTAGCTGCACGGGCCTGCTCACCTGCCTTCCCTCTGTAGGCAATGTGATCCAAGGAAGCTAATTTAAAGTTGAACCTCTAATTTTCAACACATTGATTGATAAATTTTGGACCATCTCCTTTCCCCCTCATCTCTCTCCTCTCTCTTTTGAATTTTTAGGCAGAGGCGTGCACAATGCACACAAAGTTCCTTGTTATTCATATTCCACGACAAATATTAGACTGTTTGAGCTCATGAAGTAATAATTAAGCCTATTGACAAAGGGGTTCTGAAGAGGATAGGGAAAATGTGAGTTAATCCATTTCTTAATGATCATGTTTGTTAGGCTAGCTAACACATGGCAAGTGATTTGTTGTCTCTCTGGAGTAGGAATCTGTCACTAGTCACTGTCTAATGTCATGGTTTTGGATTAATAATTAAATTAATGACTCTAATTTTATTGCCCTACTTTGGAAATGCTAACTAATTGTGTTTTTCTTCTCTTCACAATTTCTAATAAATTATTATTTTAATAATTCATTTAAATTTTCAAAATATTTAGATTTAATTTAAAAGTTCATTCAAATACCAATTATTTATATGAATATTAGAAATGGATGGTTCGTATATGAGTGGATGTTATACGCAAGATATAAGAAGAATGAATTTTGAAATGATGTAATTATGAAAAGGAGAAAACAATTTAAAATTAGCGTACAATATTAACGTCATCTTCTCTCTTAGATCCTCTTTGAGTACATATTTTTTGTGAAGTGACTATTACAGAAGATGAATATGTATCATTGTGGTGCAAAACTATAATGGTTGCACAAATGATCAAGCTCAGGACTACACGTACACAAATATAAGGGAATAGAATCTTGTGAAATATAATAGAAGATTCTCTTATGTTGAAGGAAAGATTAGAATATGCCGAGCTCAGGAGCCTAGAGTTAATCTAGTGAACCTTGTAGTAACCCAAGGTTGAGCCTCAACCTTTGAATCTCTCAAGTCAAACTGACAGAGTTTAGAGCCCTCATTGACTTGATTCACCCAGTAGTGACTTAGTTTAGGCCAAAAGAGTTTTGAATCTAAAACAGTAGCCTTTATTAGTTCAGGCCTAGATAATCCTATTTAAATCTTATGTGGAGTCATTTCTAAAATGGAAATTGGAATTTGGGTTGTGGTGGTGGAAGGAGAGAGTTGTCGGACAATGGTCATGTCATGTCATTAATGGATATTCAGAGAGATATGGATGCAAAGGTTTAGATAAAAGCTTCAATAATGCAGTCATGTGAAGAGGTCAGCTAAGGCGGATTGCTCACGCTTTGTTTGGCATCCTATGCTTTGGCATCTTAGCTTTCATGGATTTTAGTTGGAGGAACTTCTGGATCAGTTGGGTGCTCTGGTTGAGACTTGTTTGTTTCTGTTAATGTTGCTTCTAATCAATCAATCAATCACCAAAAACACAAGGGGGGGAAAAATCTAATCAGATACCAAGTTTAAAGATGTTTATCAATCAGTGTGATTCTAATGAAAAATAATATATATATATATATATATATATATATATTTATTCAAAATCAATAATCCATATTCTCTCTTTTGCCAATCAAAAACAAATTTTCAATTGAATCTATTAATTTATATGATATGAGATTGTAGCAGAAGTATTGTAATCCATACAAATATCTCTAACTCACTTCCTAAATTTTCTCCTTTACTATTTTAAGGAGTTATTATTTGGAACTCCTTGAATGGCTCCCTGTTATGGGAAAACCTATGATGACTCCCTAAATTTGAGGAAAGAAAGGACACTTGAGGAGAGAAAAAAGACAATTTCCTAAAAAAACAAATTTTTTTTTAATCTCTCTTTTACTTAATTTCAAAAATTAATAAAAAAAATTTGAAGATAAACATGGGTAATGCAAGCTCGTTAATGACATTTTTATTTATTAGATCATCTAAGAATTGAGAAATATTCAAATATTAAAATTATCGTATCAAATAAAACTTTAATATTTAAATAATTTAATAAATAAGAATCTCGTTCGCATATACAAATAAGTTTTTAGTAGCATTACTCTGTATATACTAATTATTTGTATGGAAGATATGTCATTAATATTATGCATATACACGTCTTAGAAGAGACTACTAGAAATATCATTTTGATTGATACCAATAATATAAAAATATAAGGACATTCCAACAATTTTATATATTAACAATTTAATATTTAATATCATATTAATTGATACCAATAGTATAAAAATATATAACAATTGCATCTTCTGTTATTGATATATATGTAAAATCTATTCACAAAATTAATAACAATTGCAATAAGAAAATCAAAAAGTAAAACAAACACGCACGTTGAAGACCAACTAGGAAAATCTTCTTCACTTTTATTACAGTAAAAGAATCGAACACACATAATAGAGATATGAAGAGGAAAAAACGGACACGGCAAGCTAGCAAACAGAAGCTCTACGAAGAGTTGTTTGGCAGGTGTGGTCCCACTGTTGTTGAATTCATACTCCAATCAACGTATGCACATTCATCTGCAAATTAACGCCATTACACAGCTGGTTAGCGTTAAATCAGGTTTAAAAACATGGTTATTCTAAATTAAATAATAATATAACTGAGAAAAAACAAACATGTCAGGTTATAAAACGAGGTTATTCTAAATTAAAATAATAATAACTGAGAAAAAAGCTTGTCAATACCCATCAGCATATAAATGAGGCTTTCACCATTTCTTTCATTCATTCGCATCCTCCTTCAAACTCATCTGCAAAGACTAGTCTTACCCCCTGACACATTCAAGTTTTGTACCAAACCAGTTCAAAGAAACTTTTACACACACACACACACATATATATATATATAGAGAGAGAGAGAGAGAGAGAGAGAGAGAGAATATGATAAAGGTTGGAATGGTGGTGGAGCTATTGGAGGAATACAGGGTGGCGATAGCAAGGTTGAGAGAGCAGTTTTTGGTCTCAAGGCGCATGCGGCTTAGAAGTCTTCGTTCTGCCTCTGTTTCACCCACTGCCGCAGACTCCTCTGCTTTCCTTGTTTATTTCTAAATCCTCTGTTTCTATTATACTCTATTTATATTGGTTCCTCCTATATCAATTTTTTTATATTTAAATTTCCTCCTTGTTTTTGGAGTTCTGAATTGATAATTTTTGTACCAATATTGTGATGTAAAATTAAATATTCTTTCAATGTAGTATGAGAAGCAATAAAAGAATACATACTTTGGGTGGTTTTACTTAACATTGGTCCAAATGAAATTTTGATGTTTCAGATTCCATTTAATGTGAGTTTAATTTCTATATATATATATATATATATATATATTATAATTTAATGGTGAAGAAGAGATGTGTAGGTGGTGGTGTTAGGAATAGCTCTGGTTAGGTGGAAGATATTTTATATTAATGACAATGTCATTTGGGTTTAGAGTGTTGTGATTTGAATTATGTGATATTTAAAAGCAAATGCATTGGTATATAAAGCAATCTAACAATATTCTGAATTAGTTAAACCAAATTAAGCAGGTTGTAATAGTATCTTACGAACTCAATAATTCCAAATATGTATGTATAATGAGTATGTCATGCTCAGCAACGTATTGACATTATCAATCATCAATGCTCTATTCCGCAAATACCAGTCGGTTAACATTTCTTGAGAACTTTGTTTTTCACCATTCCCAACTATTGCAAAAATATATTTAAAATTTTAAAAATAAAACACAAATTCCTATTTTATAAACATATTCAAAACAATATAAAAATTTTAAGATAATATTCATAAAGTTTAAGATATTCAATCATTATTAGAATACTTGGGTTAAATTTAAAACTTACTTTTTTGATTAAATATTTCATAATAAATACAGAGAAAATTTATGCCAAATTACAAGGGACACAACGTGTTTATGCCAAATTACAGGGGTGCTTATGTAATTTTACGAAAATCGAACAAAACTAAAATATCGAAAAAAAATTGACTCCTTCCACTCGCCAACGCTCTTCGCTTTGAAGGAAGAGAGAGCCGACTCAGGGCGCTCTTTGGGTCTCTCCCCGTTAGTTCACTGGTACGGTTTTCGCCACAAATCTCTTCAATTCTCTTCACCCTTTCGCACAATATGTTGTATTCTGATCTTAATTGCATGTATTATTGATTTATCTTGACGTTGAGAATAATATATATGTTTGTGTCGTTGAATTATGTTGTTGTTGATCTTCCTTCATCTCGACCTTTTTGTTCTTGACAATCAATTAATTGACCTTTGATTTGATGTAAAAAAATTTGGGTTTTGATCAGCTGACTGAATTATCTTTTGCACAAAGAAATGATGGGTTTAGGGTCGTTGGGTAATGGAGGATCGTCATCATCATCGTCCAATTTGTCAGCTTTAGCCCCACCTTTTACGGTTGATCGATCTAATCCCAGACCCAATTCAAACCCACTTATGCATTTCACTGAATCACCTTATGCTGTATCGTTTAATTCTTCATTGCACAATTGGCAATATTCTCACTCTTCGGATTCTAGACCCGATTTCTTTTCCAATCCTGTCACAGAAGGGGATTATATACAGACCACTTGTCTACCTTCCTTGAGTGATTATCGGTACTCGGGTTCACAGTCTATCCCCTCACCAAGTACCCATTGGCCTCCTTTAAGCCCTGGTGTTAAAAATGCTACTGGTGATTTCTCGTTTCTTCAATATTCAGCTGACGTAGCAACTAGTCTTGTTGATTCTAAACCATATTATTCCCCGTATGTCACACCAGTTGTTGATGATGGTACCCCCTTGGTGGCCTTTAATGAACCTAGTAATGATTTGTTGTGTTCTTCCCATGTTGTCCCCTTGGAGGAATCCTCTCAAGTTGATTAT
This sequence comes from Nyssa sinensis, assembly GCA_008638375.1. Lineage (NCBI taxonomy): Eukaryota > Viridiplantae > Streptophyta > Magnoliopsida > Cornales > Nyssaceae > Nyssa > Nyssa sinensis. Next base: position 37,122,552 of record CM018037.1, on the reverse strand, counting down.
ACTCAAAGCTTGTCTGGTTTGGAGTATACACCACAGTGGGGTGGCATTTGGAGTGGATTGGTTGATGGGGAGCAGGGTAAACAGACAGAACCTAATAGTAGTTTGTGCTCGAAGGAGATGAATGTTGCTGGTCCATATGCGTACCAGAATTATATGAAGCAAGGTATTGCCACATCTCTTTGGATAATGAAGTCATTACCAGAATTATAGTAGTTTGTCGCATGTTTTGATTAATGTTGTGATATTAGCTCATGCCTTTCCTGGTTTATTAATTATTAAGAGTAATTGTTTCAATCTGTCGTCAGCATGTATCTTTTTCTTCATTTGAAAAACTACTTTATATCATGTACACGATTTCCAAATTGTTGTTGCATTTTGGTGATCTCTTATACTTTACATCAGCTTATATTTTTCATTACTTTATTGTGGGTGCATGATACATTGGTACCACCTCCATTGTAGAGAGAGAAAGGTCCTCGTAGAGAGAGAAACTAGTGAGAGAAAGCTTCCCATTCCTTCCATAGCAACCACCTACGGCCTACTCTTCCAGCTTCCTCTTCCAAGCTTGAAACCGAGTTCCTTCCTCCATCCCTCTTGGTGGATTATTCATACGCTCACATTCATACGCATATATAAACACCTCACACATTTTCTTTTTGAGGGAAGGTCTGTTGGGGGGGGGGGGTATACGGCTGGAATGGATTGAGGGGGGATAGCTTTTGTCTTTTGCTTGTCCCATCAATTGTACCATTCACACTCACACACACCTTAATGTGCACCTCACACTTGTGTTGTTTGATTTCCACATTACTTTACATCAGCATATATTTTTCACTTGATGTTAATGTCAGTTTGTGGCTTTATGTGACATTTTTTATATGTATTTAATTAATATAATAATGATCTTGGGTATCAATTTGTTATCTTTGTCTTGGCAATGCTATAATATAACTAAAGTGTGAGTGAAAATATAATTGGAATACCATGCCCTTCTTTGCTCTCCCCCACAGTCATATATAGTTCTAAGTATAACTAGTTGAACACCTCAACAAAACTTGCTCAAACTTGCTCTTCTTTTACAGTGACATTAGTTGGTATTCCGTCATTGTTTTGGCTTTCAGCTCAGTTTTATTAGGATCACATATTAAGGCCATGGGCATTACGAGGGAAAAATAAAGAAAAAAAATTAAAATCAAACAGAAAGAATATTTTTGCTTTTGATAGGTACCTGAAACAAAGAGTATTTTAGGCATCATATTTACCTGAGTCCGGACTTTTTCAAAGCAGTTTTGCTATCATATTCTAAATATTCTTCATTATTCATGTTATAATGTAGGAGCTTGTGTAGCTGAGATCTTAAGCAAATGTCAAGAAGATTCTGCCATTTCAAAGAGAAAATCTATTGATGTTCTGCAAAGAGAAAACCCTAGTGTATCTTCAAGTGCTGGACAATTGAATAAAAAATCATTTTTAGCACAAAACCCCAGTTCTATTCCTGTTGAATCCTCAAGAACATCTGTGTTGGGCTCTACTTCAGTAATTTCAGAATCTCATCTGCAAGGACCATCCCTAGGGTCAACCACAAATTCTTGGAACCTTCAGACGACATACAACCCTTCATATGAGAAATGCTTCCAACCCCTTGATTATTGCATGAATGATGTTCTGGGAAGAGAAAACCATGGTGTATTTTCAAGTACAGGACAACTGAATGATAAATCATTTCTAGCACAAAATCCCAGTTCTACCCCTGTTGAATCATCAAGAACATCTGTGTTGGGCTCTACTTCAATACTTTCAGAATCTCATCTGCAAGTACCTTCCCTAGAGTCAACCACAAATTCGTGGAACCATCAGAAGCCATACAACCCTTTATATGAGAAATGCTTCCAACCCCTTGATTTTGGCATGACTGATCACATTTCAATCACAAAATCTTCTCCTGCACTTGTTATTAGACCACCAGTGATTGACACCGCTTCTTCAGCACCGAACACAGTTCCATCTGAAACTGTGAATTTCATTGACAATATAGTTGCAGTTAACAGCAAGGAATTTAATGGGCATAATCCATCGAAGATAAAGGCGCCTTACTGTGCCAGTGAGTTCTGAATTTAAAGAGAGATACTTGGATACGAGCCAACTCAACTTCCACCATGAAAGAAATGAACCCATCTTTGTTGCGTCGTCTTCAAATAAAAAGGAAGAGCTGTCCAACAAGCTAATTGCTAAGGATGCCTTGGATTATACATTCAAAGCAAGATGTGGATTTCAAGTTCCTGATATAAATGTCCCAGATGGCTTCACTTTGGCGGTTGATGGTGCTAAAGCTGTTAGTTCTGTTGAGAATTTTTCTGAGAGTTTAGATCATTATAATCCTGCTGTGGATTCACCCTGCTGGAAAGGAGCTCCAACTTCTCATTTTTCTCCATTCGATGTTTCTAAAGTTGTGCAACTCCGGAGCATCTTATGCAGACAATTGAAGCATCCAATAGATTTTATGTTCAAGGGACTCAGATTTTCCCTCCCTATACTGATGATACTGTAAAAGTCTCCTCTCAAAAATCATGTGAGAATAGTTTGCACAATGAGAATGGATGTGTGGGAAATGGTGTGTCACTTTCTCCAAACAGATCTTTAGGTGCTAATTGTGCAGCCAAAGAACACAGGTCAGATGATGCTCTGAAAGCAGGATTGGATTGTCCAAAACTAAGCAACTGCAATGCAGTTCAATTCTCTACTGATGTTGACAACCCAAAAAAAGAATATAACCTGCCAAATGACTCAAAATGTGATTCTAACTTTAAACCTTCTCACTCCAAGCAACCAAATTTTGAAGGGAGTGATTTTACATCTAAAATAAATCTCAAAATACAGGCTGCTGTTGCGGATGTTGAGGTGAATAACAATGATGCCTCAGAAGCTGGTTGTGTGCCATCTAAAGCTATGAAAAATGTCTTCAAAAGCCAATGATGCCTCTGAAGATGGTTGTTTGCCATATAAAGCTACGGAAATTGTCTCATGTTTGCCTTCTAGAGAAGATGTTAGTGAGCTTGCCGAAACTGCATGTGGGAGTATCAACACCAAATATGAATGTTCAGATGCTGGTTAATGCAATGCATAACCTCTCAGAATTGCTTCTATTTCATTGTTCAAATGATGCAAGTGCACTGAATGAACAGAATCATGAGGCCCTAGGGCACACAATCAACAATCTTGATGCATGCAAATCAAAGAAGATTGCATGTATGACTCCTACACGAGAATCAATGTTTTCCCAGCAAGGCATTTCTCATAAGCTTGGAGAGTTACCTGATCTTCACGAGGTATTTTTTTTTTCTTTTTCAATTCATTTTGGATGTTTCATCGAGACATAATTATCTTATCATATTTCCAATTATTAGTTGAGGTAAAAAAATTGATGGAAATTATCCAAGCATTGGGATGCTCCTTGAGTTGCTATTGATGATTTCATTATCCTTTTATTTGTCTATTTGATAAATTTAAGTTATATCATTTTATTTGTATTAGGAAAATGACCCCTCTGTTTTAGTGATAAGTTGATATTTGCCGTGTTTAATGAAGCATCAGCATTATTTGATTCAAGATCAAGTTCCACTCACACGACCTTCTATTTCTTTCTTTCCCGTTTGGTCTGGTACATAATTTTTAATATCAATTAATAGGTGTTTCTTCTTTCATAGATCCTGCATTGTTTGTGTTATTTGGCTTATAAAATATATTCTAATACGAGGCTTGGTTGTTCAATAATTGATCTATGCATGTATGGGTGCCCATGGACTATAGAGGAATCAGGTGTGCAATTGTTGAATCTTTGGGATATATGTCCTATAGTTATTATAATTCAGCTGAATAATGTCTTCTCCAGGGAGCCAGTGCAGGCAGGCCTAAGGTGACAAGAGAAGCAGCTGCTAATTCTCATGGTCAGCTTGATTGTCAGTGTATGCATGAGGAGAAGAGGAACTATTATAAACATTGTAAGAAGGCTGACAAATTTTCAGATTTAGTTTCTTTAAGGGATGATGCAGACTCAGAGATAGATGATGACATGGTCCAGGTGTGTTCTTTTTTCCCATTCTTCTATGATGAAAAAATAATCACACTGAATCCAAATTCTTCCTATGAAAGGGAACAAATAATAGAAAATTTTAGTTATTGTTTATTTTTCTTTTTATACAAAAACTTGGTTCTTTGGTGTTGAGTCCTGGTCTGCAGGCTATAAAGAAGGTTTTGAATGAGAATTTTCATGGTGAGGAGGAAAAGCAATCGCAAACTCTCTTGTATAAGAATCTATGGCTTGAGGCAGAAGCTGCATTATGTTCCATTAGTTATAGAGCTCGTTTTAATCGGTTGAAGAATGAAATGGAGAAATGCAAGTCATACAAGGCAAAAGGTTAAAATCGCCATTGTCCAAAAACCCTGCTTCTGTCATCTTTGTCTTGTTTAATTTTCTTATCCTTTGGACCAAAAATAGTAATAATAACTTTATGTGCTTCAGATGTATCAGAAGATACTAGGGCTGTAGAGAAACTACCAAGCTCTGATGTTTCACCTAATCCAAACATAACTCACAGATTGACACCTGAGGCTAAAGATAGCCCGATCCCAGATACCTCCCCTCTGGATTCTCCTATTTCAAGCACAACCAGCCGCAATGACGTTGAGGCTTCTGTTATGGCCAGATACCAAGTCCTAAAATTCCGGGGTGACAGCTCAAATTCAGCGAATACGGAAGGACAACTGCCAGAGGTGGTTGATGCTGCTTTTGAAGGTAAGAGAAATTGCTGGCCATTTGTTGGGGACCAATCAGAGGGTGGGATTTTGTACGTTGAACTGGAACCTCATTTGGAGCATCACACTGGCAGAACTCGTTTTGATCGTTTAAGGGTTCAGATGAATCAGATGGACAAATGCAAGTCGCACAATGCAAAAGGTTAATATCACTACATCCAAAAACCCTGCCTCTGTCACCTTTTTCTTGTCTCATTTGCTTATCCTTTGGACCAAAAATAGTAATAATACTTGTTTTGCTTCAGATGTTTTGGAAGACACTAGAGCTGTAGAGAAACTACCAAGCTCTATTGTTTTACCTGATTCATACATAGCTCACAGATTGACGCCTGAGGCTAAAGATAGGCCAATCCCAGATACCTCCACTCTGGATTCTCCTATTTCAAGCACAACCGGCTATGTCAATGATGTTGAGGCTTCTGTGATGGTGAGATTCCACGTCTTAAAATGCCGGGGTGACAACTCAAATTTGGTGAATTACGGAAGAGAAACAACTGCCAGAGGTGGTTGATGCTGCTTCTGCAGGTAAGGGAAACTGCTGGCCATTTGTTGGAGACCAATCGGAGGGTGGGATTTTGGATGTTGAACCTGGAACCTCATTTCGAGTATCACACTTGCAACCGTAGTGAAGACAAATTTGGCTCGTATGTTGATGGTTCTGATTATGAAACTGTGAAAGAGTTACGTGAATGTGTCACAGATGGTCCAGTGATCCAGTCTTGTAGAAACACCAGGATGGGGAATCAGCTTCTTTCAGGGTGGTATGATAACTCCTCGTCAGATTGGGAACATGTTATGAAGGATGAGTTTCTGCCGCAAAACTGATGGACCTCAATTTGGGATCTGGATTGTTGGTTGTAAATAGTTTATTTTGGTTTGTTTCCAAAAAATAAAATAATAACCGTCTCTGGTAGACTTATATTAACAGTGACGTGTGTATATTTGTGGTATCAAGAGATTATTCTCCAAACTTGTAAAAAGCTTTTCAACTTGATTTCAATTTTCAGAATCCGTATCGCTCTCTATTTCTGTTATTTGTACTATGCTTTGCTTGGTGGAGGCAGTGCAGGTGAAAAGTGATTTCTGTATTTGGGTGTAAATCATGAGCATGTTACTGAGAGGTCAACACATGTCTATATGTTATTTGCTTGCATTTTCCTGAGTGAGTTCTATTAGTTCATACATTGCCTGCTTAAATATATCAACAGCATTTGCTGCTTAAATGCATAGCTCTCCCTCTCTACCTCTCTGATTTGGCAAAAACGAGTTAATGTAGTAGGTGGTTTGGGAGGAATTTAAAACTTGTCATGGTTGGGCTGGGCTAAGATGATTTGATCCTATGGAAAAAAAAGAATTACATAAATAGCTAACATTACAATATATTACATTGACACCTCGTATGTGTGTATATGTAAGTACATGTATGTGTATACATATTGAAATTTATTTTCTTTATTTCTCTCTTGCTGCTGTACTGTCACCCTCTTTGTTTCTCTTGTCATGATCTCTCTCTCTCTCTCTCTGTCTTTTTATTTTCTCTCTTCGGCATCATTGCAATCGTAGGCGATGGCAGCAAGATTGTTCAATTGTTCAAGTAAGTTATCTCATCTCTCTTGCAATTTCTCTCTATCTGTGTGTGTGTGTGTATATATCATACATATTGTATTGTTAATCTATATAAAGGTCCTGCCCAATGCACAATGCTCGAGCGCTCAGTAAAGATTTGGGAGAGTGGATGGTAGACTTTGCATTCTACATATGCTGATTCTTAGATTGGAACATGATTGGTCTCCCAGGTAACACTAGTGAGTTCTTTAATTGACTTCCATGAGAACACTAAAAGAGACCTATATTTTCATTCATAAGAACAAGAATGTGGACATCTTCCTGGAACAACATGTGATTGAAATGAAGCTTCTTGATACCAGATTTTTCTGATGTGCTGCACACCTTTTGCAAAGTGCATTACTGTCCAACAGAAAGTCAATGCTTAATAATTCTGCACCTGTGAAATTTTCTTTTTATCTTTTATATTATATATATATATATATATATATTTTGAGTAATGTACAAAGGATAGTCACAGGGTAATGCTTATAATATTTGAAGAAGTATGTTTTTCAAAACAGGGTTTGAAAACAGGATTTGGTGGTTGAACAGCCATAAAAATAAAATATGTTCCATTGAGATATATATGTGCATGACACAATAGATTGTATTCAATACTTGGGTGATCCGAACAAACCCATGTGCCGATGGTAAAACAAAGTATAATTTCATGCTGCAAGCAGCCAAGCACCGACGGCAATAAAAATAAAACTCTCCCATGTCAGCTCATTTATCATCGTATTGACTCTTGCTACAAGCACTGAGATAAATTTAACACTGATTATAGGAATCTGGACGATAACTACACCAACAGCTTTGTAACGCCGTCATCCTTTGGACAAAACTTTTGCCATCATAAAAGGTTACTCAATATATATATATATATATATAGACACACACACACACACACAGCTGTAATAACTTTGGGGCTTCCCATGCCCTCAAATTTCTCAAATTCAATTATGGAGAAGTGGGCAATGAGCTTTTAGTTGATCAAGTGGACAACGAACTTTAATCCGCGGGCTCGGCGTTTAGTTAGGGATGGGCACCGGGTTTATGGATCACTTTATGCCATGAATATTATCGGGATCCCAAAACCCTATCCCAACTTGAACTGGTCGTTACAAGTTCTCACTTTGTCATTTTCCTCGTCTTTCTTTTAATTTAGGCGGTTATGGCCAACCACATTAGCTTCTCCAGTGTTGCTAAAGATGTATGGGTTTTGGAACTGGTAGAATTCTTTGCTTATAAATTGCCAGAAGTACCATCAACACTGGAGCAAGGGTTGGGAGAGAGAGAGAGAGAGTTATGGTGCTATCTATAGTTTTGTTCTTGGTGTTATACATGAGCTATCAAATGGAAGCACAGCAGCTTAAAGTGGGATTCTATGGAAATACATGCAGGGTTGCTGAATCAATAGTAAAGGAAGAGGTCCAAAAGGCATTTGCCAAAGATGAAGGGATTGCACCTGGTCTTGTCAGATTACATTTCCATGATTGCATCGTTAGAGTATGCACTATATATATATATATATATATATATATATATATATATATATCAACCTCTCCTATATATCCTTTCTTTACTTTCTATATATCTATTTTTCACTTCATGTCTCTTGAGCTTTATAGTTGGTAACTTGGTCGGGATATATATAACATTTCTTTAATCAATATTATATATATGTCAGGGTTGTGATGCATCTGTCCTCATAGATTCAACCCCAAATAATGCTGCAGAGAAGGATGGTCCACCCAACGGCTTTACTCTTCGAGGCCTTGAAGTGATTGACAATGCCAAGGCTAGACTTGAAGCTGAATGTAGAGGCGTGGTCTCTTGTGCCGATATTCTTGCATTCGCGGCAAGAGATGCTGTTGTAATTGTAAGCATAGCAATCCCTTAATTCTTTATTTTTTCACATTCGAGAACTTTATCTAGATTATTTTCTTTCTTCATATATGTAGAGTGTGAACTGTGAAGATCCTAAGAACTACTAGTTCCAGCTTACGGCATTTATATATGGGCTAAGTCAATTGTACCCATTTGGAGAGAGGAGCTAACAAAATGTTTCTCATGACTATTAATATCCACATTTTGTTTTGATTATGTAGACAAGAGGTTTTGGGTGGGATGTTCCAGCAGGAAGAAGAGATGGAAGAGTTTCGCATGCTGAAGACACAGTGGACATACCTGCTCCATTCTTTGACCTAGATCAAGTCACTCGGGCCTTCACTAAGAAGGGCCTGACACAGGAGGACATGGTCACACTTTCTGGTAAAGCTTCTAATTTATATTATATATGAGTATTAATTTAAGGTGATACAAATTGGTGGTATCGGTATCTCTAACATTATTGATATATTATCCCGTGGATTCACACTTTTTTTTTTTTTTGCATGTTTTTGGATCAAGGTGTAATACTAAATGTCTCACCTTTCTTGTACTACTTGTACACATTCTTACGAAGATGGGTACACTTGTAGGTCTCGTAATAGGTTTCATGAATTTTGTTATGAAATAATGATTTATGCAACTATGATAAAAACATTCAAAAAAATAAAAAGAAAAATAACACAAAAAATTTACATGATTTAATAATACGCTTATCTTTATAAGAATGATTATATATGTTATTCACTATTCAAAATATAGAATTCTAATATATTTATATTATCTCGCAGTTAAAACTCCAACCCTAATCCTAATTTTGTATATTAAAATTTTTCAATATATTCTTACCGTACTAGCGGAAGGCCTAACCTATTACTCGTACCTAACAACACAACTAGTTTAGGCTCATAGACCTTATGTTTACCGTTACTTGTTTTACATATTACAAAAATATGAATCATTATATCTAACAAATAAAAGTCTTTTTTTATAAGAAGATACACAAAAAGATATAAGAAAAGTGAGACATCTTATCATTGCTCTTCGAGATACTTTAAATCAAAATTTGACAGATATAATGTTACTTTACCATCTCACTACACATCACTTCACGTAAATTTGTCCTATAATGTGTACAGGAGCACATACTATTGGTCGAGCTCATTGCTCTTCATTCAGCAACAGACTCTACAACTTTAGCCCAAAAGATACCCAAGATCCTAGCTTAAGTTTCTTGTATGCTGAGCAACTAAAGCAGCAATGTCCAAGAGGGACACAGGGAAGCATTGATCCTGACCTGGTGGTTTCAATGAACTTCAGCCCAGATCTGATGGACCACAGCTATTATGCAGACGTTCTGGCAAATCGTGGCTTGTTCACGTCTGACCAAGCACTCACTACCAGCTCGGCCACTGCTGAACAAGCAAGGTTATATGCACTCAATGGGTTAATTTGGCAGTCTGATTTTGCTCAGGCAATGGTGAAGTTGAGTCAGATTGAGGTGCTCACTGGAACTGCAGGAGAGATTCGAGCCAACTGTAGGGTAGTCAATGCTTAACAGCTTGATCTTGCTTCCATTGATGTGTTAGAAAATAAATTGTAATTTATTAGAATATTGTAGAAGTTTCATTATTAATTAAGTCGGTGGCTTAGAGAAAGCTTCAAGTTATGTCCAGAAGATTGTAGAATTAAATGGCGGTGGGAAAGCTCTTAATTTCCAGTCTTTGAATGTTCTTGGTGGCCGGTTTGTTCAACTTAGAACCTCTCCAATGCAATGAGTCATTCTAATATGCTTATACTTGGTTACAAACATGACACCAAGTATTGTTTATGCCAAATTTTGACATAATAGTTGACAAGATCGTGAAGAATGGGGTAGGGTTGGTCCCACCGGAGAAGGTCCATCAGATGTACGAGGGGCTCCACTCGCATCTTGAGTCGATGGGGATTGATGGTGTCAAGGTGGATGTGATTCATGTAAGTTCCCGAGAGCTCTTTCTTTCTTTTTTAATAATGACGCGTGTTCTTGTCTCGTTACGCCACTTTGAGTTTATATAAGTAGTGACAGTGTTATTAAACTCGGTCTGCTCAACGGGTCAACTCAGTGAATTATTGAATTGGAGATGAAACCGCTTCGACTGTGTCACTGCATCGTACTCTTAAAAATCAACATTATCACACAGTCAATACATAAATAATATGTTATATTTATTTTATAATATTAGAACTTTTTTCCATTATTAATTATTTGGTATGATAAGATAATAATATATAAATAATATGTTATGTTTGTATTATTTATTTATTTATTATATTTTAATCTAAAATATATTTTAAAATATATGTTTTATTTTTAACATAATTTTTAATTTTAAAAATATTTTAATAATATGATTATTCTGATTAGTTGATTTACTTGTTGAATTAGTGATTCATTAACACAATTTTTTTATTGAATTAGTGTTTTAATGTTATTGTAATTTTATATTATTATTTGATGTGATGTAATAATTTTTTATAACTTTTATTATTTTTTAAATTTACAATTTACAATAAATAAAATTTATAAAAAATAATTACATCACTATTTGATCTGATGTAATTATTTTTTTTTTTTATAAATTCTATTATTTTTAAAATTTACAAAAGACAATGACACCGTGGAATAGCCTAGAAATTGCCACATCCACGGATGAGCTGTTAAGTCATATACTGATAGTTTTTTTGAGATATTACTCTGTCGGTAGCTTTATATCATCATTTAATGTTATGTAATTTTATTATTATTTTTATTTTATAAATAAAACTATATATTTGCAGAATTTTTGAGAAATAATCACAACACAACGAAATAGCTATTCTTATTTTTACAATTGCTATGAACAGTTAACTAAAGTAGTAATTACTTGAATGTATAATCGAGCAGTAATGATATTAAAATTAAAATTTAAGTGTTTCGAGTTCGAATACATTCTGTACAAACTTAAATATTAGATTTGATTGTCATAAGGAAGGAGACTTAATTTAGTGGATCTAGTTTAGTATGCGTAAGCTGCTCTAGAATATCTTCTTACCAATTTATTAAAAAATAATAATTAAAATTGTAAATTTATTGTTTTACTTAAATAAAATTACAAAAATTTCTTTAAGTAAAAGTAAAATTAACATTTATTTGTATGTAAGGAAAATGTGTAATTTTATTTAATAAGTAAAATTCCCTTGACCAAATGTAGAATGCCAACACCATTTCACTTTCTTTATTATTTCTTCACACTTTAATAACAAATTGTTAAGTTCTCATGAAGGATCTGAACATGAGTACTTGGAAAAATTATTCACTAATGATTAGATAATAGTTTTTTTATATATATATTTACGATACATTGTTGTATTTGTAACTTTTTTTATTAAACTTTAAAATTATAATTCAAACAGATCATAATTCTAAAGAATTATTGAATAATTACTTAAATACTTTTAAGAGGAGTATTTGAATTGTAAATGTTCTTGGTTCTTCAATAGATTTTTTTTCTTTATTCCCCAAAAATTATAAGAATATAGAATGAAAGGAGAAAGTATTTGTCAAACTATTAATATCCCACTTTATGTATTGATCATTGACTTTTTGTCTAAAATTTATTAACTTAGTTATTTTTTTTCAATTTTAAAATAATAGTTGGTAAAGAAAAATCAATTTTATTGACTAAGTTTATAAGATAAACTAATCATAATTTATCAACTAAATAAATAAAATTTCTTTTGTAATAGGCCATTGAACTTCCTTTCACCTCTTAATGAAAACTCCACTCTTTGTATTAGTTTGATTCTTTTACAATAGCACTCCAATGCATTTTTAAAATAAAAACCTGCCATCAAACACAATAAGTTATTTTTATTTTATTTTATTGGAAGGAAAAATGAGGCAATACAAGTGAAAGATACCCTTACTGTTAAATCAATAATTTAAAAATTAAAGAATATAAAATGTTTTGGGTGGCCCAAACCTAGATGCTACCTCCCCAACCCCAATATGTTTTAATTGTCTGTCTGGCTCTGTGCTTGATTGAGACAGATGCTGCCATACATTCTAAACAACAAAGATTTTTTTGTTCGCGATTGAGACGTTATAACAAGGAAAATGAATGTACAAGTATCACATATATTTGTTATAGCGGACCTCGCTATCTTGCATCTAAGAATGAAGAAAATTCATTTAAAAACTTCCTACCAGAGATAGACTGCTCTCTTGGGGTTGGGGGCATCCCCACCTCCCCCTCATGCCTTTTATGCGTGAATGCCAATGAAACTAGTGGCCATGTATTTTTCACATGTCCTTTCTCTTATGAAGTCCGAAAACAAGTTCTCCATTATAGCTTTATAAAGAAGAACCTGCTTCTTGCAATACTGTGCCGCAATGGGCCATTGGTCAGATGAAAGGGTCCTGAAATTAAGCTTAGCCACAACAGTTTATCACCTATGGCAGGAAAGGAAAAATCTGACTATGGAGGATTAAAAGCCTTGAGCCATCTCAGGTTGTCCAACAGATTGCCACTTCAGTCAAGCTCAAAGCTTCTTCTTGGAGGAAAGTTCCCAACAGCTTCCACAATATTGGAACCTTTCCAAAGCTATATTCAAATATCATTAGCTGTTTCTGCTTGTTTTTCTTTTTTGGATTGCTTTGCATTGGAAAGTTGTCCTTATGGATATTTTGATGAGCATGGTGATTAATTATCTACTTCATAACAATGCAATTCAGATATATAATGGCCATAATTTTCGGTTTATATACTTCATCACTACTCTGATACCATATTTTGAATCCATAAACAAATCATTATTTCATTATAATAAGATGTTTACTTGTAATTCAAGAAACTATTACTTTCACAATATCTGACAGTCTGATATTGACCGATTCCCCCACCTTACATATAGTTCAAGATGTTAGCCTAAAAGTTGGTTGCCATCAACAGAATATTTTCCGCAAGTTTTAGGATTGCTAAAGTAGAACATATTATTACTAAACAACCTTAATTAGTTACCAGCCAGTCTCTATCATGGCAGAAAGAAGCTGCAAGAACCAGAAAGGAAAAGGTTTAGTTTGCATGGTTACGCCATAGACATTGTCCTCATAACCATTATTGTTATTCATACTATTCCCAACATATGGACTCAGTGCAAAATGATTGGGTAAATTAAACAGATGGAGCAACCTTAATTTTCCGTCAAAGTTTTCAAAACTGTAGAGGAGAAGCAGCCCTAATTGACCATCATTATCAGATGTTAATGAACAATTTGATTTAAGGATTATTCTCTAGCATCTCTTCACCTCAGACGAGCTTGTCTTTCTACTCAGCTCAATATAAAAAAAGGGTGAGCATTCACTATTGCCCAAAAGCTAAGAACAAGTAGTCCCAATCTACATACTAATCAGTGGGCACAAAGCAATTATATATAATATATGTATAAATGAAACCTTTCTGGCATCCATCTCTAACCACTATCCTTGGATCCTAATGCCCGAAGTCAAAAGGATTGATTTTTTGAATCCCATTGTTATCCATTGCGCGCGTAAATCCTGTTTAAGGTCTTAATCATAATACAATAATAATACATGCTTAACTGTAGTCAAACCCACTCCAGTTGTCCTTTCTTCTCCTTTCTCAAAGCACTGCTGATTTTTACGTCAAGTAAAAAAGACATTCCAGCCTAGTGCCTTCTCAGCAGACACTAATGATCGCTTATAATACTTGAGTGGGGGCAGATTCAAGAATCCATTTTGACATGTATGCTTCAACTATATATAGCTATAATAATGTGTTAAAACCTTTCAAGCATAACGAACTCTTAGAAGTAAAAATGAGTTCAAAGAAGCTAACTTGTGTTTCTATGACTTTGATTTTGGTTTTATGTCAATGTGTTGAGTTGGAGGCTCAGCTTCAAGTGGGGTTTTATACTTTTTCATGTAGCACAGCCGAGTTTATTGTCAAAGACGAGGTTAGAAAAGGGTTCGTGAGAGACAAGGGATTGGCTGCTGGCCTTGTCCGAATGCACTTTCATGATTGCTTTGTTAGGGTAAGTTGATTTTACAAGTCGATCACTCTTGTTCTTCCTTTTGGATAAAACCTTAAAACTTCATCCATTATCCAATCAACACTTTGACGTTGGACGAGAAATTTTGGCATGAACAAGGTGAGTTGACTTTGTCCAATCCATAAATTCCACCAATCCCGGCCATCTTGTTATGTAGGTGAATGTTATTTTTGTGCTTTTTAAAAATTAGACATCTTTTTCAAATGATATAATGTTAGTAGCCGAATTCATGAACTCGGTCCATGCAAAAACTTCTTATCTGCTACCGGGAAGAATTTTTTGTATGAACCTAGTCCATGGACTAGGTCAATCACATTCGGCCATGTGGATGGATTGTTTGTCCTTAAGAAGGGATTCCCGGTCCACACAAACTACTCAGTACCATGGCCTAGCAAGCTGTGCTTGGAAAATGGAGGAACTGAGTCTTTGAACCCTTCAATACTAACTTTGTAATTTTGGGGGACCTATTTTTGGGGACCTCTAGGGTTGCGATGCTTCGGTGCTCATTGATTCGACTCCCTCAAATACGGCAGAGAAGGATTCTCCGGCCAATAATCCTAGTCTTCGAGGGTTTGATGTCATTGATCATGCAAAGACTAGACTCGAAACTGTATGTAAAGGAGTGGTCTCTTGTGCTGATATAGTCGCATTTGCAGCCAGGGATAGCATCGAGTTGGTAAGAGAACATCAGCATCTTTATTTAGGGTTTTGAACTCATAAGTGGTACAGTTGCTTTTATATATATATATATATATATATATATTAATATTATTCGTTTTGCTTCATGCAGACTGGAGGGCTCGGCTATGACGTTCCCGCTGGGAGAAGAGATGGCAAAGTTTCATCAGCTTCAGAGGCATCGACAAACTTACCTCCCCCTTCCCTTGACGTCAACCAACTCACTCAAACCTTTGCAAACAAGGGATTCACACAAGAAGAAATGGTTACACTCTCTGGTAAGTGTGATATATGTGCGTGTGATTATGAGAGATCTCACTTTGTTCTGTCAGATTCTCTAACAGGTTAAGCCTTGTAACGTGCAGGAGCACACACCATTGGCCGCTCTCATTGCACTTCCTTCAGTAGCAGATTATACAGTTTCAACGCAACATTGAGCCAGGACCCGAGCCTAGATCCCACATATGCAGCTCAATTGAAACAGCAGTGCCCGCAAGGCAGCACAGATCCTAACCTGGTGGTGCCAATGAACCCTTCGAGCCCAAGCACTAGTGATGTAGGCTACTACATGGACATCCTGGCAAACCGAGGCTTGTTCACGTCAGACCAGACGCTATTGACAAACGCAGCAACGGTAAACCTAGTGAATCAAAATTCTGGGAATCCCTCTCTTTGGAAAAGCAAATTTGCTGCTGCAATGGTGAAAATGGGTCAAATTGGTGTTTTAACAGGTACTGCCGGAGAGATTCGAGCAAACTGCAGGAAGATCAACAGCTAAAGAGAGGAGTGAAGGACTCTCAAGTGCTCTTACAGCTGGATGTTTTAACTCTTCTTTTTAATAGTTTCTATAATTTTCATATCACTTTGCTTTTCAATGTGTTGATTTGTGATAAAAAGCAAAGATCTTCAATGCACTATTATTTTGGACTAGCTTCACCATGTCGTTCGCTAAAATAATAATTGATCAATCAACGAA
The DNA here is from genome assembly GCA_008638375.1 of Nyssa sinensis. NCBI lineage: Eukaryota > Viridiplantae > Streptophyta > Magnoliopsida > Cornales > Nyssaceae > Nyssa > Nyssa sinensis. Next base: position 37,106,495 of record CM018037.1, on the reverse strand, counting down.
AATGACAACCTTAAAATCAGATACAAGAAGGCTATATTATTTTACCAACAGCGGATCCCACTAAAGCATATACACCCTGAATATTGATCAAGCCATATATATAAATATATATATATATATAGAGAGAGAGAGAGAGAGAGAGAGAGAGAGAGAGAGCAAATAAATCCTTCTTTGTTAACAGACTGTTCAAAATCCAGGAAAAAAATAATTAACTTGTAGCTACTTAATAGGAGATGCACCAAGAAAATGGTGCCATCAACTCCAAAACCTCATCATCAGAGAGCAAAACTTCAAGGTAGATTATACATCCTACCTAGGTGGTGAGCTCCATGATAGCACTGACTATGTCTCCATTGTGAGTCTTCAGAGCCTTGACAGCCTTGCTCCTTGAAACCCCTGCCTCTGTCATCACCAAATCAATGTCACGAGGCTCCACCCCCGTCTCATCAATTTCTTCCTCTTCCTCATCTGCCTGTGCTCCAGCAGCTGCTGCAGAAATATCTGGCTTCGCCGTCAGAAACCCTATGTCTGGCATCCTGAACTGTTGGGCAGCCTGCGTCTGCAGCTGAGAGCTCAAATCCTCTATCTTTGCCTCTCCGAAAATGACATAGGTCTCAGAATTCAGGCTTTTGAAGACATCGGGTTTTGAGATGAAAAATAATACCTGAGACACCATAAAAGAATTGGTAAAATGCCATATATGATAGAGGCAGATTAACTACATGAACAAAAAATCAACAAGACTTACATTTTTTGTTCTCTTAATGGTGACCCTACCAACGCCTGTAACAGGTTTCAGGCCCAGCTTCAACATTGCCACTTCTGCTCTGCTTCGAACTCCCATTAGCACCTGCACCTTATTCTTCAATCAAGATAATACAAGAGAGACACCAAAAGATAGATATTTTTTTTGGTAAGTGAAAAAAGATAAAAATTTATTTGTTGTTGAACATTGAACAACAACAAAAAAAACTACAATTTGTAGCAAGAATAACATATATGCAGTGTAGTTAAAGGCGGAAGGCACACTTAAGGCACTAAGGTCCTATATTACATGAAAAGCGAGGCGAAAAAAAAACACCATCCTGAACGAAGCAATGCGCTAACTTATAAAAATAATCAAAAAAATATATTAGAGATTAAAAATTAATTTTTTCAAAGTCAAATAATGTCTTATAATTATATTATCATTTAATACTAAAAAGTTCAACTTATAGTGTGCAAGTTATGTGATAAATCTAAATTTGGTACTTTATTTTCAATAAATATTCAAACTTTTGTTATCTACTCAAATCTCATATGAAAATTTGATTCAAAATACAAAATAATGATTGTTGATAATCTTTTCTATATGTAAAAAACATAACAGAAAGTTTAATGCATAAAAAATTTAAAAAAACTGATACAAAAAATAAAAAAATATAGAAATAAAGGTAGAGCGAGAGGGAAAAAACTGATAAAGTGGTCTCACTTTCTGCTGCTTCTTGTTTCCTTCATGGTGGTCCCAAAACTCCCATCAAAAGCCATATTTTAACTTTACTTGGACAAAAATGCCCCTCTATTGAAATAAGAAATCAGCAAAGAACAGGGACACTTTAAGTAAAATTTGGTAACTTTAAAAAGCTAGCGCCTTAACGCCTCTTGCCTTGTGCAACGCCTCTAGCCCAGGTGTCGCCTTCTTCAATCTGCCTTGCCTGGACCATAGCAAGGCGATGAGCCTTGAAAACGCCTCGTCCCGTCGCTTAGGCAACTGGGCCAGCGCCTTTGACAACGCTACATATATGGATGAAGCGGTTGTCTATTGCAGAATGGTAAAAACTGAATATAGCACAACAAACTGAGAAAATTTTGTTTAGGATACAGCCCCAATACTGCTGCATCGGTTGATAGTAATCATGATGTTGTGCATCAGTAACACAAGGACTATTTGAGTGATACGGGGAAAGATATATATACATTCTGGCATGTTCCAAGAAAACCACTAGAGCATTCAAACAATTGAATGTCTTCAATGACATTGTAAATCAATGGACTATTATATGTTGGAATGTAACTGTCGACATAGCCAATACTAGCTACCCAGCGTGACTGCGTCCCTACCCAGCACATACATAAGATTCAAATTGCTTTAGGTCCTGAGATGTATAGCATGTCCATTCCATAACTTTATTTTAGAATAAGAATAATTGGGCAACATGACAATAGATCTCAAAAGATCAATTTGCAAATGACTAGGAGAGACAGTAATTGAATTACAAAAATACAATCATATGTCTATGGAATCTACAAGTCATCAAATGTAGAAAAATTCACAGATAAAAACAAAATGGAAGGCATCCCACATCTCTGTTTTCTCATCTTTCCAACTGAAATAAACAAAAACATAATCATCCTTGTATGTGTACAAGGAAAAGCTCCAATTTTGTGTAATGGGTGTTTTTTTTAAGGGGGAAAAGATCAGGGATTCTTAAATTTTTATGCAACGGAACTCTTTTACTACTTTCTAAGTTGTGAACAACTGTCATTTACACTGAAACAACAAATGTTGAATTTATACTCAGACCAAATGCATCACTTCTATGTCTCAGATATGTTGAACTAAAAATCTAATTGGATAAGAATCGCTCAAATTAAACAAAATGCAACCCTAATCCATTGTACATAGAGATATTCTCTTAACAAAGATTTCACATAAGAGCTAATAAACCATGATATAGTTATTATTGAGCAAATAAATGACAGAAAAGAGACATCAAATATATAGAAATAAAGCATGGGAATATAAAAAAATTGAAAGGACAAGAATGGATGAGAATAGAAGTGGGGAGGGAAAAGTAACACCACCTTGGACACCATCTTCCTTGTCATCATCCTCGTCGTCAGAGTCGGCGTCTTCAGCGTCGTCGTCGTCGTGGTCATCTTCTTCCTTCGCGTCCTCAACCAGTGGTGGTTCATCGTTCTGTGATATAATCAAATACGAAAAATCAATCAAAAAGCCGGAGAGTACAAAAATGAATAAAACCCTTATAGATAAGCAAAGGTAAAAGGTGTAAAGAAACCTGAAGCTTCTTCTGTGTCTCTTCTTCTGCAACAACGGGACCTGGCATGGCTGGGTACTCTAATGGATGAAAGAGAAGGCGGAAGAGGGAGGGCCGATTTGAGTTTATTTCTTCGTCGTATTGTGCGAAGGATAGCTGGAAGGGAGTGACAATGGCGTTTTATTCCAGTGTTCTCCTCACATGGGCCACAATGTTCAACCCAGTCTCTGCCTGAAGCCCACATCTTTTCTGGGCTATCTCACTATTCTCTTAAAAAAAAGAGAAAACGAAAAAAAAAAACACTAGCCCTCTCCCCTTGGACTGAGGGATGAAATGAGATGAATGGAAAAAAGAAAAGTTATTTCTTAGTTAGTTTAAAATTAAAGAAGAAAAGAAAGTAAATGAAAGGAGAGGAAAATGAGAGTTTTTTAATTAATTCTTTATAATACCTATTTAAATCTTAAAATTATAAAAAAAAATTAAAAAAATACCTCTATCTTAAGATAGTTTTAAAAAAAAAAAGTAATCATTTCCTTCAATTTCTTTATTTTATTATTGTCAAACAAAATGAGAAAAATTAAATTCTCTATTTATTAAAAAAAAGACATTTCTATCTTAAGACATGATAATAAAAAGATATATAATCTTAACTAAAATATTATTTTAATTATTGTAGCAACATTCATGGAAAGTATTAAGACCCGAATAAACTTATTCTTACCATTTAAATTTACCAAAAAGTGTTTATACGCTGATGTGGCAGTACGGTGTTGGTTGTACATCAGATTAAGACCCGAATAAACCTATTCTTACCATTTAAATTTACCAAAAAGTGTTTACACGCTGATGTGGCAGTACGGTGTTGGTTGTACAACCAACACCGCACTGCTACATCAGCGTGTAAAAAATTTTTGATAAAATTTTTAGGTATGTGATATGATGTACAACTAATACCGCACTGCCACATCAGCGTATAAACACTTTTTGAGAAAATTTTTAAATATGTATAACATTGCTCCATTAAGACCCCATTTGAGTAGTCTGTGTATTTGAAATAACAAAGTGAAGAGTTATCTAGAATCTTTTGTACGTCTTCTATCTTACGTTGGTTTAAGAAAAAAAAAACTTATATTGGATAATAGTTTGATGCGTCAGTTATATTTATGGTTGATTCTCTCATAAAAAAAATTAAGTCATTTTAAAATGAATTTAGTAAGTTTAAGCTTAAATTAAATTATTAAATTATTTCAATTAATAATGAAGATCATATTTTGTCAAGAAATTATTGGTTAAATTCATAAACCCGCTTTATGCAAAAATTTCTTCCAAAAGTATCAAGTTTCCATTGCATCATTATTATCATATATTCATCTTCCATCATCAAGCTTCCAGACCAGAGAAAAGCAACTTGTGCTTAATTTATTGCATGGGAATTATTTTATGGTTGCATCATTACCCATATGAAAAAGAAAAAAGAATTGAACCCTTGACACATAGACAAGTCACAAGTTAAAAGTGTTTGTATTGTATGTAAAAGTGTTGTTTGAATTAAATTGTTAGAATAATTAGTTAAGTAGTTATTAAAAAGTGTTAATCGTGTTAAACTGTTAAATATTTGTATGAATATATTTTATAAGTGATTCTATTGTTATGAAATATATTTGAGTGCTTGAAAAAATTGTTAATACATGCGTAAAGAATGTGAAATTATTTTTTTATCCTTACATATTAGATTGTGTTAAATCATATGTTATATTAATAAAATCATATTATTTATGTAAAATATATTATATATTAGAATTGTTTCTGTTAAATATATTATATAATTAATCATATCATTTGATATAATACTTATTATATTAAATACAATATATATTATATTTTTTATTTAATGACAGAATATTTTATAGGTAATATTTTTGTCAAGTAGAACAATTAATTTGTTTGGTTAGATTTTCACAAACAGATTTTGAATTTTAAAATGTGGAATACGCGTTTGGCAAGTTATTAATTTTAATTTTTTTTAATTTTTATAATTTAAATTATCATATCCAAATATATTTTTATAATTTTTAAAAAAACTAATTACAAAAATTTTAAAAATATTTTTTAAAAAATTATATCTGAATTACTATCCAAACCAGCGAGGTTTTCTCAGTTTAGTCGAGTGTTTGGGCAATAGGTTCAGCAGATCAGGTTGTAAGTTCGATCCTGAGGAGCTCTTCGTACGGATTTCAAATCTGTTATGGCCGAACCAAGGGAACCCTTTTTATATAGATTATTAGCTCAGTAAAATGAGCCGAGCTCGTAATGGGTTAGATAAAGAACAGAAACAGGAAAATGAAAACAAATTAGAGAAGGGTTAGAAGGTTTTTTGGAAAAAAGATTGGACCAAAATCTTGAGGTAAAAAAATAAGACAAATGATAGATAAAATTGAATTGGGTTACATTTTTTTGGGTGTGGGATAAAATTTTGCATATGAAATAGGAGAAATAAGGGATAAAGATTAAGTTGATCTAAAATTTTAGAATATATTAATTTAAAAATGTCCAAAATTTTACATTTATAAAAAATATTTCCTTACGAGGAGGGCTATAGCACGGCCTAGCCTCTTTAGTGTTGTCGTCCTTAGGCTCGTTTTAGATGGCTTCGTAAAATAAACAAGCATGTATTTTGAGAAGAGATATAGAATGACCTAACCCCCTTAGTGTTGTCGCCCTGAGGCTTAGTTAGAGGCTCGTTCTAGATGAACTCTTAAAATAATCAATCATCATGTATTTTGAGACTCATTAATTTATTAAGCATGACTCAAACTTAGCTCGTTAAGTGAAAAATAATCTAATACTATATAAAAAATTAAATTACTCGAATTCGGTTTGATTGGAGATTTATTTAAAATTAACTCGAAAAATTAATAAGTCAAATTTTAATCAAATATAAATTTTATTTATTTTAATAAATTAAATTTAAACAACTCGCTACTTGTTCTAACTCATTTACGGTCCCAAAATTATCTTCAAACAATTACTTTCAAATTCATTTAGTATTCTTCAATACCTACTACGTTAGAATATTGTGGAAGTCTTTTTAGTCCAAGGTCTCTCCTGGACTGCGCAGGCGAGTTGATAATGATTTGGTGCAGGTGGGAAGGGATGTCACTCTTAATTCTTGGATTGAATCAAACCAAGGTGGGATCCAAAAGTTTATCTATCATTTGTTTAAAATTTTAAAAATAGGTTTAATAAGTGAAAATTAACTATTAACCATGAATGATTGGTGTTAATCTATACATTAGACTTAACACAAGGCATGTTAAATTTTTGATAATTAAGTAGCATAAAAATTACTTACTCAAATAAGAATTTTTTTTCTAATTTTAAAATTAAAATATTATTAATACACTAAATAATAAAAATTCAATACATTATATTTATAAAGTTAAAATTATTAATTTTAAATTAAAAAATTATTAATTCTTTATACTTAGCAGAACAAATAAGAAACTAAAAAATTCGAAAAAAAAGATCAAAACTGGATCAATTGAATCTAATTTTTTTTTTGGTCATAAGATTATCTCGGATAGTACTTGAATTATCGTCAATTTATGCACAATTTTACTTCAAACAAATTTTAAAATTTTGTTATTAAATCATAAAATTAAAGATAATTTGTTTTATACCCCAAGGGTAAGCTGACTGGTCACTAGAGTTGCCATTGCTGGCCTGGTACTCTTGTTCTGTTTTTAAAACAACGCGGTAGGTAAAGAAGTTGGTGAACATAACTAAACTTTTTGGTTCTGTTCTGGTTCCTACTTTCCTCATGGATTTAATAATTGGTTCATTCAATAAACTTCCAGAACAAGGGTGGGTTAAGTCATGGTTACAGTTGAATAGTCAATCGGTCACCAATTGCTGCCCTGCCCATGTCTCAATCCATCTACTAACCAAAGTAGGTAAGATGTTAGCCCCTCTGACTTGTCACTTGTTAGCATCACCCAATTGCAAGCCCCCACTTGTCAACCTAAAAGACTTTGAATCTCACATTCTCCTCTCTTCTAAATTTGTTTAGAAATCATTTAATGCTTCCCCCATTTAAGTTTCTACTTTATTTAAATTATTTTTAAATCAGTTGTTTAATAGTTTTAAATTCTAACTCAGAAATAATATGATTGTGGAACCTTAAAAAGTATATATGGTATTTCTGTATTCGATGTGTGCAAAATAATCTTAAACATAAACACAATTACATATAGATAAAATTAAGTCATGAATGAAAGTCCAAGTCTCATTTAAAGAAAATATTTAAAAGTCACATCTCTACATCATTTCAAATATTAAGAACTATCGAAATTAGATATTTATTTTCGAGCACGTTACAAAATTGAACTAAGCCACAAAAAGATAATTATAATCCTGAATTCTCTCATATGAATCTTATTAGGAGTGACTTATGCACACCTATAAAATGAGAGCAACCTTACATATTGAGGAATGTCAAAAATTTTCAAACCAAGTTACGGTTCTAATCTTTAAGAGTCAACTGACTTAATTATTAGAGGGTTCTTCATCGGATCATCTCTGATGACCCATAAAAGTTCTATTCTTGCAGGATTATGATCGGAGAATTCATCATCATTGATTCCATCGTTTAAAAATCGACTACAACAATCACTATTCTTTATAATAAAGGTAACATGTGGACACCGATCTCAAAATTAGAAAATCATACTCTATGAGTGCTCAAGATTTACTCGCTTGTCGTGATGGAATATAAAAATTTGTTAATAAAAAGATAACCGGAACACTTTATTAAAGTGTAAATTCAATGAACAGAAAAAAGAAAAGAAATAAAAATATATTTTCTCTCATATTTCTTTCAAGTTTTTTAAAATTTTTGAACAATAATTACAAATTATGAAAAAGAAAATAATCTAAAATTAAAAAGAAAAATCTTTACTTTTATTCATATTTATTTTTTCATGGTGACGATCAAGTAGAGGAAATATGACTTTTCTTTGCATTATCTTTTCATTTTTCACACTAGAGGGCTATGAGTTTGATTGTCAAAAGAAAATGATAGATTTGTTCATTCCATTGTTTTGTTGTCAACTAGGTGCAATGCTAATTCAAGTTTACATGGGTCCATTTTTTTTTCTTCCAAAGGACTAATCTTTTTTAAATGTCTTCTGTTATAATTATTTAATTTTCTTACTTTATAATCTCAGATAAACATGTTTATTTTCTTGCTTACTCAAAGCCCATGTGATCATCAAAGTTGGACAAATTATTTGTAGGTGAAAGAGGAATTAAGAGGTCTAATTATAAGAAATTAATACTAAATTTGAATTTTAGGTAAAGTGTATGATTGTTTTGTAAGATTTAAGTGATTCCAGCTAAAGAAAGGGCAATTTACGGATCTAACATCATTAATCTATGATGTTCCCCCCTCACCCAACAATGTTTATTTATAACTATAGAAAAAGATATGTTAGTGTGGTGATAACATTATCCGACTCATATTTTTCTTTTTCCTTTTTATAAAAAAAAAATAATTTAATTTAATTTTTGAGAGTCGGAATATGCCAAGTTAAAAGAGCATAAAACGAAATCATAAAAGCGGGGGCAACTAAATTGACTTAAAGAACAAATGTTATGCAATTGAAAAAAAGTTTAGTCAAGACGATACATAGTGATACTCTTAGTGTGATTTGAATATCATTGTGAGATTTATGTAAGTCTCACAAAAATATCAAATTACAGTAAAAATAGCACTATGTTATCATCTGACAAAACTATTTTTCATGCAGTTGGTTCATTTTATTGGACCAGGGCCAGCTCTTATATAAAGCGATTAAAGCGGTCGCTTTAAACCCCACTCACAAACAGTGTCCCAAATTTTACATATATTTATAATATAATTTAATTAGAATTAGAAGTGCAAGATTCATAAAAGTTTAATCTTTAATTCTTACAAAAAAAAAAAAAAAAAGCCCCATAAATATTTTATACCAATAACAGAAAAATTATAAAAAAAAAAGGGAGGTCTTGAAAACTCAACCATGTAAGGCTCATAAAAATTTAATTATTTTCCCAAAAAAGGGCCCATAAATATTTTAATCAATTATATTTTATACCCAAAAAAATTAAAAATTAAAAACTAAAGTTAAAGAGTCTTAAAAATTCAACCCTAGCTTTACCACTTTGGCACTTTTAATACAATCTATTCTCATACTCATTATTTTTTTTACATTTCTACATTATTTAAGTCTTTCAATTTCTCTTTCTCTCTCTCACTCTCTCTAATTTTTAAATAAGAAATTTTAAATTTAATGTTAAAAAATAAAATATCTCATTTAAAATTATATTTTTAGGCCTCAAATTATCACAAACCGCCCAGCATTGGAGATACCAAGTAAGAAGCAAGGGGTCCTATTGACTTATAGGCTTGGAACTTGGCAATGAAAATTGATTACTCTTGTTAATTATCATGAATTTGAAGCTGGACCTTTTAAAGTGGTCTGTCAATTCATAGGCACATCACATATATGCAATCCAAAAGTGCCCTCAGTGCTTCTATTCCTAAGCAAATTAGTCTCTCAATGACTTTACATGAATCTGAAAAATAAAAAAATAATTAGAAAAAAAAAAAGTGGTAGGAAGATGGCACATCATGAATATGAGGCCAAAATCATTAGCTTCTATCTCTTGCATTGCGCGGGCAAGAAGAAGGCACAAATGAATATGAGGCCATGACAATTAGCTTCCATCTCTTGCTTTGTGTGCCCATTTCTTATATATACATATAGACACACACACGTACACTAAAGTGGCACTATTTAATTAAGGTCATGTCTTTTACAAAAGTTGGTATTTTCGTGAAAAGTTACAAACGAGGGCAGAGGTGCTCCAAAAATTTGAAATTGTATTTTTTAATCATTGGTAAGAATTTTAAAAAAATTAATAAATAATTCTTTCAATTATTTTTTTATATATTTATTAGAATCCTTTATAAATTTTAATACCCATTTTTGTTCTCAGCTAACTCAAATTTATGAATCGGTGACTGGTTTACAAACTTACAAATAGTTACTGTAATTAGAGCTGTCAATGGAGCGGATCGCGATCCCGATCCGATCCGAGATCCGGTCCACTAAGTTCGGATATGATTTTAGAAATAGTGATTTGTGACCCGATCTGATCCGAATCCGATTATCCCAAATATAAACGGATCAAATATGATATAGGCTGATCCGATCCGTTTACAATCCGATCTAATCCGTTTATATATAATATATATATATATATATATATTGTGGACTTTGGTTATCTAATAATTTAAATAATGAGTTTGTAATCTATATGTTTAATTATGTAATAGTTTGAATTTTGTGGATTTCTTGGTTTCAGTCTTATGTAAGGATTTGTTATGTTTTAATATTATAGACATGGTAGTTTTTTATTATATTTTAATTTTTAAATAACTATTTATTATACTTTTATGATTGATTTATTATTTAATTATGGTTGGTTAGTGCAGTTTTTATTTTTAATAATTATTTAAATAGCAAATTTTAGTTTAATAAAGATTTATAGCTATGTAAAGTATTATAATTTTAAACGGATTAAATCGGATTAACGGATCGAAGATCCGATTATTAACAGATTCAGATACGGATCAACATTCGAATGATCCGTCGGATAAACGGATCGGATCGAATTTTATATTAAACGGATCGGAGTAGGATCAACTCTTATTCGGTCTGAATCCTATTCGTTTACGGCCCTAACTGTAATCATGATTCATAAATTTTAAAGAAGGTCTATATTAGAGAAATTTTTTATTGATTAATTGTAATTAATATTTGTAGATAAATGGTGACCCTTGGTGATTTATAAACAGAGGAGGGTCCTAAATTCCTAATCCAGGAAATTGAAGAAAACCAACTTCAATTCACACTCCTCTCTTCTCTTATTTCTTTCTTATTAGTAAAATGCATAATTTGGTAGAAAAGTTTTGAAGAAAAATCTTCAAAATTAATATTTATTTATTTGGGGATATTTTTTTTTAACTTCAAAGATGAATTGCTCGAAATCTTTCAATAAATTTTTTTCCAGCGAAAACAATTAACACATTAAAACTAAGTATCTTTGACACATCTCAAATTCACATATAATTTTTTATTTTGTACCCCGTCTAAAATTTAAAAACTCTCTCATCATTTTGTATGGGCTGTGTCACTCTCCGGTCTCATAACTACTCTGGCAGCTTCTAGGATTATTTCAACGGACAGAAACATAAAAAAAAATTCCATTAACTTAATCCTTAACCTAATTGAAAGATCATGCAATTTTTTTCCTGCTCAAAGCTAATGTAATTGACAACTTACGAGAAATAATTAACAGATTAAACTGACTTTGACTTTGGTGGGCTCCGAAGATCAAATCTTGAAAAAAAAAGAAAAGAAAGGAAATTGCAGCCATTTGGCCTAACCTTCCGGATCATCAAAAGCGTCATACTTACATTCTCAATGGTTAGTAGGATGAAGAAGGTACACAATGTCAAGAAACCAGAAAATATTTTAAAGGTACAAAAATATCACGACAAGATGAATGTGTGTGTGTGTGTGAGTGAGTGAGTGAGATATATATATATATATATATATAGAGAGAGAGAGAGAGAGAGAGAGAGAGAGAGAGAGAGAGAGAGAGTCTAATATGATCAGCTGCACAGGTTGGTTGTGGGGTCAAAACCGCAAGGTTGGTGAGCCAAAAAGCACCATATATACTTCTTTACATCCCTCCCCATTTTCCTCACCCTCTAAACCTCTCCTCTCCTCTCTTCCTTCTTCCGCCAGTGAAACTTTCTCATTTCACATTTCATCTCACACCCCAATTAAAAAAGCCCCGAGAAATCAAAATGGGTTCAACCAGCGAGGTCCATACTAGTCCAGCGGAGGCAGAAGAGGAAGCCTGTTTATTCGCGATTCAACTCGCCAGCGCCTCTGTTCTTCCCATGGTTATGAAATCAGCCATAGAGCTCGACCTTCTTGAGATCATGGCTAAAGCCGGCCCGGGTGCCTATATCTCTCCTTCGGAACTCGCCGCTCAGCTCCCAACAAAAAACCCAGATGCACCTGTCATGCTCGACCGTATTCTCCGACTCCTCGCCAGTTACTCTGTTCTCAACTGCACCCTCCGAAACCTCCCCGATGGCGGTGTCGAAAGGCTCTACGGTCTGGCACCGGTTTGTAAGTTCTTGACCAGAAACGCCGACGGTGTCTCCATGGCCCCTCTTTTGCTCATGAATCAAGATAAGGTCCTCATGGAAAGCTGGTATGTTCTCTCTCTCTGGATTTACTATTGCTATTGCTATTGCGCTTGTTTTGTGAGATTATATTGACTCAATTTAACCTTTTGCATGATTAGTGGGCATGCTTTTATGTTAGGGATAACTCTTCGTATTTGTGGGTACCGTACATCATGATGCTGCAAGGAAAAACAGAGAAAACATGGTTTTTTCAATACAAAATCAGTAGCAAAAATCGAACTAACACTACTCCAATATAATTTATACCCATTTTTATTCTATTTCAACATGGCACCATGTAATATGTTTTTTAGAATATTACATAATAATAACAATGAATCTAATTAAAAATTAAGAATATGTAATATTATTTAAAATGTATAAAGCATTTATGTGACAAAAGTGTCATTTCCTCATTTTCATACACGGTCCGACTTCTCAAAATTTCTTAAATTAGACTTTTCCTCTGCCATGGCTGAATAAAAGAAATCAATTTCATATATAATTATTTGTGCATGTTAAAATAAAATTGTTAGTGAGAAGAACAATTATTTATGGGAGGGGGGGCAAATAGTAGGGATGTGAAAGGTATGTAGTGGTGGTGGAGTTGATTAAACTTCAATATAGGTATACCTAACTTGAATAAAGAATATTGAGCACTGATTCTACTCTTCTCTAATATTTTTTTTCTTTTCAATAAATTAATATTAACGTAACACCGAATTTATATAAGATATAATATTTTAATTATTAGATGATTTAAAATTTTAAAATAATATAATTAAAATAAATAAAAATTTAATTTAAAATAATTTAATAATTAAAATATTTTATCTCAGGTAAACTCAAATTTGTTTTAAAATTACGTCATGACATCGTTTTTCACATGTATTACATATAGTGTGGTGTATGTGCGCGCGCGTGAATATGTGTGTATAGGGTTTTCAAAACGAAAGAAAGTTCAATGGGGGCTTGGCGTGAAAAGAAATCAAAGCTTTTATAGGAAAGCAAAGAGTAGGAACGTAGGATGGTCCCACCAACTCTTGTATGGTCCATTTTGATTATCTAATAGGCCAAATAGATAATCTGTTTCTTTCTTATGGACATCTCTGTCACAAACTGCACCACTGAATAATATAATATAAAAGAAACAACTGGACACCAATTCCCCAATAGAGTTGAGAAGTAGAGAGCACTGCTTCACCTACCACCATTCCTTGTTTGTTTGCTCTCTATGTATTTCAACCAAAACGAAAAACATTTCTATATTAATTCTTTTCTTTTGAATTGAACACATGAATATATATATATATATATACACAATATTTTTTTTATGATAGAGTATACATAGATCTGCATATATTTATTTTATATTAGCTAATTACATCTCAATCTTCTTCTTTTTTTTTTTTTTTTGGTCCTGTCTTTTGACTTTTTATCTTAATTATCTTTACATGATTATTTTTCTCCAAGCCATCTTTGTCATTGGACTAAACGTCTTGTAATAATCAATTCCATACTACTGTGAACCAATCACTCCCGTTCCACTAATCAATCGTATATTAGCATGAACTACAGACATTTAATTTTTTAATAATTAATAAGTTAATAATTTTTATTAATTAATATTTTTTTTATAAAATTATACTTTTTATTATTAGTATAAAAAATATGCATACTTATTTATAAATGATTAAAACAAGAGAGAATATGAGTTTTTTATAATTTAAATCACATTAATATATATTTTTGAAGAAAAAAGTTGAATACTCTGGCAAATTATATGAGTGTCCTATTTTTATACTTAAAAAGATTGCATATTCATAAAAAAAATTGTTAAGCTTAATATTTTTATCAATTAATAATTTTTGTAATAAATTTTTTAGAAGATCTGTAATCACTCAGGGCCGGGTTAACTCAAGCCCAAAGTGATCTTTTACTCTGGGTCTCTATATGGATCTGCTAGTTGATCTGGTCAAAGTCAGCCCGGCCCAAACTATTGGCAACCCAATGCGTAATGGGGCTTGTGAAAGCCCACTAGCCCAATGATATTCTTATTTACATGTTTTGTATCTACTGTATAGGTACTACTTGAAAGATGCAGTTCTTAATGGTGGAATTCCATTTAACAAGGCCTATGGCATGACTGCATTTGAGTACCATGGCACAGATCCCAGATTCAACAAGGTTTTCAACCAGGGAATGTCCAACCACTCCACCATTACCATGAAGAAAATTCTTGAGACTTACAAAGGCTTCGACGGCCTCGGATCTGTCGTCGACGTCGGTGGCGGCACCGGTGCCACCCTGAATATGATTGTCTCTAAGCACCCCACAATCAAGGGAATTAACTTTGATTTGCCTCATGTTATCGAAGATGCAACATCATATCCCGGTATACATAAATATTTCACTTGTTTGTGTTTAGAAGTAAGAAAATTAATTTTGGTTGAATCTTATCTTATTATCAAGAATGGAGCTAAATGCAGGTGTGGAACATGTTGGGGGAGACATGTTTGTTAGCGTACCGAAAGGAGATGCCATTTTCATGAAGGTGAGTTTGAATTAGATATCTTCTCGTAAACAATCATACCACATTGGATGATGATGTAGAATGATTGTTCGATTGTTAATGCTTAAATATGTGTTCGTGCAGTGGATATGTCATGACTGGAGTGACGAGCACTGTCTGAAATTTTTGAAGAACTGCTACAAAGCACTTCCAGACAACGGAAAGGTGATTGTTGCAGAATGCATTCTTCCTGTGTCTCCGGACGCCAGACTTGCCACCAAGAATGTCATCCATATCGACGTTATCATGTTAGCTCATAACCCGGGTGGAAAAGAGAGGACAGAGAAGGAGTTTGAGGCCTTGGCAAAAGGGGCTGGATTTCAAGGTTTCCGTGTAATGTGCTCTGCTTATAACACTTGGGTCATGGAGTTTTTGAAAAAGATTTAAGTCCTTAATTAGCTCCATTTGGTATGTGATTATGTGTTTAATGTGTGTGGCTTTTGAGATTTTGAGTGTCTTTCTCTCATGGCATTACAGATATAGATGTAACTTTTTACTCATCGAAGGGAATAAGAAAGTGAATAATATCTACTTTTACCAAAGATTTTGATTAATGTGTATGATTTTCTTGCAATTGTAAACTCTTTCTCCCTCCCCACGCAAGGACACAAGAAGAGCCAACTGTCTTGATTTCTACTTGTAGCTAGCTTTCCTTCATAATTCCTTGCAACTCATTTGGATGCAAGATGATTTGAAGGGAAAAGAAAAGATTCAAGTAAAGTGTTAATATTTTATCTTGTTTGGATGTTTATAATAAAAAGAAAAGAGAATATTAGGTAGAAAGTTTGAATGATTAGACTTTGCTACTACAATCTTTTCAAAAGTTGAGAGAAAATAAAATTTATTTAATGAAAAATTTTAAAATACTAAAAATACTCTTAATTTGTATGAATTAAAGATCAAGACAATTGTCAAATAAAAAGGATATTATTGTCAATTAGTTATAAATATAATTTCTTTTCTTTTCTCTTCTCCCCTAAGTAAATATTTAAATAAGGTGAAAATGAATGCTTTCTACTCTATTTTTTTTCTATTTGAAATTATCATTTCATTTCTTTTCTCTAAAACTTCAAAACGAACTGTTAGGTTTAATTAGAAGTTTCCTCCACGCTATCTGATTATCAGCAGGTAACATTGTTTAGGCATCAACCATTATATAATTATATATATAACAAAAGAAGAAAGAAAAAAGAGATACATTGAAAGGATTAATTATTTAATACACATGCAAATATGCAATATTCTACTACAAATTACAACAATGAAATGAAGTTCAGCCAAAACATATAATAATGATACTGATACAACAGAAGCATAATAACTTTGGACCCCTGTTGCGATAGTTGCAGTGGCCAACATGCCACTCATAATAGTATGCCGAGTAAAAATAAAAATTTTAAAAAACAAATAATATGGAGAGATTGCTGCCATTGTTTCCAGAAAATAGGAAATTGATGGAAGAAAAGCAGAAACCTCCTCACGTACCACAACATGGCACACTGCACCTTGAAACAGGGGTCCATTGCAACAATATATAGTAACAAAAATAGTTGCAGTAGAAGTCCTTACCACATCTCGCTTGTAACATTTGTGATGGATTGAAACTCTTTGAGAGGGCCAAGGGTCAGGGGTCGAGGGACCAAGAGTCCCAAGTGTTGGTGCAGGCTGATCAAAGGCAAAAGAACAGAGATACTAATTCTTGAAAAGTTCCAAACAATGTTCTTGGTCGAGGTTCCTGCTCCAAAACTTCTTATAGTACTCTGCATATGTGAAATTTTTGTAAATAGCCGGAGATGCATCGTCAATAAGTTCCTTCGGAGGGCTGATTATTGCAGTATCACACGGGCAGAGGAAAGATGCCACTGACATCCTTGCTTTATCGGCATTGACTGTAGCTCGGTGCCATACGCTTTTATACTTCCCATTACTCAGTGCCTACAATTTTTCATTTTAGCACATTATTAATATCTCTGCCTAAAACATATGTTCTTGGAGAAAACTTAACTTATGGAGGATTGACATAATTTCTAGTATTTTAGCACATGTTGTATGAACTATAATAATGTTACCTGTAATTGGTCTCCGATGTTAATGACAAAAGCGTTGGGGTAGGGATTGACAGCTACCCACTTGCCATCTTTGAGGACTTGAAGGCCTGCAACTTTTAGGTCTTGAAGGAGGATGGTAAGGGCATTGGGGTCGGTATGGCCGGGCAATCCATAAGTGAGTTCTGGTTCTGGACATGGTGGATAATAGTTGATGGCCATATGTTGTCCTTGTTCACCCAACACAGTCTTTATGTGCTCCTTGTCTACCCCTAAGCTCTCTGATATGGCTTCCTGCAGTCTGAATCCGAGTTGTCTAACTTCTTTACAGTAATTACTTACAATATCCCTATTAGTGCAACAGAATTTTGTCACTAGATTAATTCTTGAATAGACACTATAATCTCATGGTAAAATGCTAATGAAATGTATAAGAAACTTGTGTTGTGGTATTTCTTTTCTTTTAGGAGGTTGAGATTGAGAACATATATTCAAGTTCATGTGGTCATATATATGATACAATTTAAACATCTCAGTCGACAACTAATACTAAAAAAAGGCAAGTATTAAATGTAAGAATTATTGTTTAATATATGTTTTTCCTTGTTTAACGGTTAAGAGATATTCTAGATTAACTTGCGCATACTAGTTCATAGTTTTTTTTCTCAATTTGATCAAAGGCCGGCCATCCTTGTCGGGATTAAGGAGTAAAAAAAATTCATAAAATATAAAGAACACTTTTTGGACATAAATAAAAAGAGATTTTTTGACAATTAAAACTAAGTTCAATGCGAACACATTCTTGATATTCAACAAAACAAGCAAAAAGATAGAAGACAGAGTGGAAAATATAAGAAAGATGGAGAGTTGAATGAGGCCATAATGTTGGACAAATTAACAAGCCCTTAAGGTCCCCACAACTAATACCATCATGATTTAAATCATCCAAAATTAAGTCAAAATTAAGTCTCCCCTCCGACCCCTGTATGTGTGTGTGTGTGTATATATATATATATATATATATATATATATATATATAAAAGTGAGACTTGTTTATCATGATAAAATGACGATTTTATCCTTCTATCATTAATCTATTGTAATTTACTTCATTCATCTTCTCATCGTGACTTTACAATTTTACTCCATCATGCCTAATTTATACTTTTACCTTCCATTTATTAATGTAATATTATTTACGAGATATTTGTTGATCGTCTTTTTTTAATGAATATTTTATTCATATTTCATTACTTATATCTATGAACTATCCTTATCCATTTTTAGTATTTATTTATAAACTTGCCATTAATTTATGAAAATTTTTTATAACATGAATGACAGATTAAGTCCGAACATGATGTAAGCATCGAACTAATGTGTGTAGATATACATGTATCATTATCATCATTCTTATTGCAATAATATATGATAATGACAATAGTACATTAAACAATTGTTTGATACATAATCTGAGTGTTACACATACTTCAATTAAGATAATCTTAGACAAATAGTGCAAAATCAGAAAGTTAAGATTATATTTGATCGCTCCTTTTATATAATTTTTTTTTTTGTTAGAAAAAAAGAGTAATATACCAGTTTTGCCAAATCAATATACATTCAAATTTATATATTGAATTTACAATTTCTAAATTTATGATTCTTTCTTCGTGTCAACACACCCACCACTCAAAATCTAAGATCACAAATATTTGAGCTTAAAAAGAATATTCAAAATGCATATCCTCATCCACGTCCTTACAAATGATTGAGATTAATAAGACAATTCAAAATTTTGAATCCATATCCTAATCCATCTCATGCTTACGTTGCATGATTGGATCATTTTTTTTTCAATTTTGAATTTTTTTGAGTTTGTGGATGTCTATCCAGTATTCATTATTTAAAGAATAATTTTTTAATATTATAATTGTAACAATAAGGATGAGGATTACGTTTATAATAATGTTATATATATATATATATATATTACTTATCACATAATGTTAATATCAGTCAAAAATATTTAATATTTTACAATTTAATTAACATATATATAATACTTACAATTTGATTTACATCTATATTATATGTCTAAATTTGTTCTTAAATAAAATTAACATGTATAATACACGTTCTAATTAAATTCCGAGCGTTAACACACCAACATTTCCTTCTTTAACAAATGAGTGAAACATCAATGAGTTGCTTACGTCAACACGGTTTTGGCGTAAGTTTTCATCACAATCTCTTATAACCGTTGATTTGAGTTGGAAGATGTCAAGAGATTATGATATCAGCAACGTACGTCACAGATGACGTCACATCGATTGATTGCAATAATCAACGGCATTGGAGATGGAAAATCACGGGGAAAAAAATATATTTTAATCGTGACCACATGGTGCACTCTGCACGATATAGAAGGGAAGTACGTTTTCATTATACAAAAATACAAGGTGTGGGCCCCAAACATCAGATATATTCCAAAAAGTGTCACGGAATTACTAGGCATTCGGCGTTAATTTTGGCAGCTTCCTTTTATTAATCCCAAAAAAGCAAATCTCTACACTAAAAAAACTTTAATATGATTAGGTAAGGGCAAAGGCCAATTCTAGACAACCAACAAAAAAAAAAAAAAAAAAAAATTTCATTTCTCTATCATGTTTTAATAAAATTCTAATTATTTCTTTTCTTTTTTTTCTATTCAGTACAACAATGCGTTTATATTTGAAATTTTTAATTTAAATCACATTTGTATGATTTTTTTAACATATTTTAATTAAGATTTAATTTTTTTCTTATTTTTAATACAACAAAGTGTGCATGTTTCAATTTTGAATTTAAATTCAATTTATAAAAATATAATATTTTATTATTTTAAATAAGACAATAATTTTAATTAATTTTTAAAAATATATCTCAAATCTTAATATATCAAGAATGTCTAATCATTATTTTTCATTCAAAAAGCTTTATTACAAGTTTTATCAAAACATTCACCAAATGCCAATAAAACTAGGCTTAGCAATGCTTTTCCCATCATTTCTTTTTAAGACGGATTGATGGAATAACTTTTACTTTTATTATTACTAAATGGAACAGTTTCGTTAACTCACATGTAACACGTGCAACGATTATTATATTTGCATGATATTTTGAAGGGCTTGTACATTGTCGTTATTTGATAAATTTATTTTTTAATAGATTTGCTACGTCACATAATAATATAATATTTTAATAATACTTCATTATAAATATTATGTCCAGTTAAAACAATAAATCATTTTACTTCTACAGTCTCATTTAATAATTTTTTTTAAATTTGCAATCTTTTAATAAGAGATCAGTATTGAATCTGGATTATTCAAATATGAGGAGATCGACGATGACATATTATTATTTTTCTAACAACAGAAAAACTTTTATTTATTTAGCATTTATTTTTTGCATTACTTATGTGCATATTAGATTTCTTAACGAGTTCCACTATGATTATTTGTTCTTGTAAGTTTTGACAAACAAAAATAAAAATAAAAAAACTATAAAAAAAAAACTTATTTTATGTTTGAACATATTTTCATCCAATGGAAAAAGTTTGCTTTATGTGTTATTGTTATCTAATTTCATAAAAGTTGAAATGGTAGACGAGTTAGTTTGAAAGACGTGTTATAAATCTGAAAATTCTGAATTTAATTTATCATACTTATTGCTTATAAAGTTTTTGAGCTATTTCATGAATAATTAGTAAATTAGTCCAATCTAATTATATATATATATATATATATACACACACACTAGTG
Organism: Nyssa sinensis; assembly: GCA_008638375.1. Taxonomy (NCBI): domain Eukaryota; kingdom Viridiplantae; phylum Streptophyta; class Magnoliopsida; order Cornales; family Nyssaceae; genus Nyssa; species Nyssa sinensis. The sequence goes on along the minus strand of CM018037.1, from coordinate 37,085,727 downwards.
TTGTTATAAAAGTAATAAAATTTTAGATGAAGTAATTTTTAAATTATAATAAAATTTTAATAGAATTTATTTTTTCAAAAGATGGGCGATGGCCCTCCTGCCATCGCAGAACCATCAATGGATGGATGGATGTCACTATTCTCTGAAATTTCTTGAATAGGATTAGATTATTCCTGAAAAATCAATGAATGAGATTGATGTGCGTTTTCAATGTTGTGTTATAGTTCATTTTTTTTGATAAATCATAACACATAAAAAATATATATTATTAAGAGAATATGTGACATATAATAGTATAAACCTACTAAAAAATGAGTGTTATTATGTTGGCACGCACCTTTTTATTAATATTATGTGACGTGTATTATGGCTCAATCTTTTTTTAGAATGACATAACACAGAATACATTGTCATAGTATAGTCTAGACTTGTCTAAACTCGCTGAAAATCTCCCAAATGGATGAGAGAGAGAGAGAGAGAGAGAGAGAGAGAGAGAGACTTACTTGAAGGAAGAGGGGTTGGAAGGCCACTCAGGCACGTATTGCTCCAAAGGATAGCAATGGAGTCTAAGATAATCTCTCCAGTTATGAACAGTCTCCTTCTTCACATTAAAACTAGTGGAGAGTCTCATCGTCTTCGATGGGTCATCGGAGTATAACTTCAACTTCTCTTCTACAGGTAAATTAAAGAACTCATACGCCACCCCTAACATTTGCTCTACTGCTTCTTTCGATACCCCATGGTTTATCACCTGCTCCACAAAACCATATATACAAAAATTAAGCTCAATATATATGTGTGTGTGTGTGTGTGTGTGTGTGTGGTAGGAGCTAGTCTAAGTACATATATATATTTATATAAGAATTAATGGAAAATAAGTAAAATTAAAGACCTGGAAAAATCCAAAGTCCCGACAGGCATCGCCTATTTGTTGGGCTATTAGACTCCTGTCTCCACAACCCAAGTCTATGACCGGAACGTTTTCACAGTCGGAGACCTCAGAAAGTTTTGGTCTAGTCGGACTCTGGCCGGACATAGCTTTCTGGGAGACTTGAGTACCGAATTCCACTGGAGATGACTTTGGTGTCCATGGATTCCGGTAACCTGGAGAGAGGGGAAAAGAGTGGATCCGTAAGTGTGCACCTCTACTCACAAGGTTTAAGCAACTTCCAGGAAGCCAATGTCATATATATCTATATATAATATGCAATTGGGGTTGACTCGGTCTCTACGCTATACAATAATATTAAGAAGGGCTCAATTATACCATATCTCCTGAATTTTTTGATAACCGTAAAAATCTTCCTTATATTTTTTAAAATAATACTTTCTCTCTTTCTGGCTCATATGTCTAGTTGGCTCATATGTCAGTCACATATTACTCCTTACCATTAATTACTGTTACTAGAGACGCAAATTGATGATATAAGCACATTTTTTTAAAAAAAATACTAATTTTGCCCTTACAAATATTACAAGGACAAGATTACCTTCTCTATTGTTGTAAAATTACAATATTACCCAACTACTTTCCTCCCTCCATTTTTATAAACTCTCTCCCTCTTGTTCAATCAGCAAGACTTGTCTTCGCAAGCACCAAGACGAATACCTAGCTTTTACCCAGTTGTTTACTTACAAGGAAAAGGAAGAAAGATTCAGATCTTCTTGTGTCATTCTAACGATCATAATCCTTTTCTCATGGTGCTATTCACATTCATTCATCAACCTGCTGAAAAAGCCCTTTCCTCTTTCTCTAATAAGAAACGTAAGCTTGTTCTCTCTTTGTATTCTACTCATATTTGTCAAGGCTATATTCACCTCTATGTTAGGTAGCCTCTTCCACTAAACACAAGTAAGAGCTAGCTTGCATTCTCTTACATTGAGAATGAGGGGCCCTCCAAAGGACTAGTTTTTAGCTCCTTACTTACCTACCCTTATATATTAAAGAATGTGAGTAAAGATTTCAATGATTACACAACCCACTTCGCTCTACTTACTCTGCTTGCTTCGACGATTCTACATACCAACCGGAAAGAGAGAGAGCAGTGTGATTGGCTCTATAATTGAAATAATGGAAATGCTCTATCGTAGAGCTTCGCTATCAGTGTCGAGCTGGAATAGCGCAGATGGATCAATCACGTGGTTCTATAGCGTCCTCTAACTCGTTGTTGGCTCCTCTTCACTATCTTTGCTGGATGGGAAGATGCGAATCGTGAAGGCCTTCCCATCACGAGAAGTTCAAACCTCGCTAGAGAGACAGAAACGAATTGAAAACCGGCCTCAAATCCCTTTGCAATCGAATGTGAAAGCGGGAAAAAGATGACGAAGCTCTTTTTTCTTTCTTTGTTAGCTAACTTGAAAGGTGTTCTCAGTGTACCGCCATACCCACCCAGACATTAGACCAATTGTGCCTAGACCAACGGTTTCTCCATGGATTGCTCAATGGCAAAGAGAATGTTTGATCGATGGAAATCTAGAGACTTGGTGATGTCTTGAATTAGCTAAGGTTTGTACATTTGATTTGGGGTTTTTGATTGGGTGATGGTGGATTTTGTGGTAGTGGGGTGGCAGCCAACAGGTTGGCGATGGTGGTGGGAGTCATCGGTAATGGTAGGAAAGGAAGATCGACAATGGTAGAGAAGAGGATTCGTGATGGGTTGGGAAGGGGAGGTGGTGGTGGTGCTGTCAGAAATGGAGTGGTGGTGTCGTCTGGGTTAGGGCATTGATGTCGTTCAGTGGAGGAAAAACCTTGAGACGAGAGAGAAAGGGAAGAGGCCAGCAATGAGAAGAAACTAAAACCTGAGAAGGAACTAAAGCTTGAATTAGATGTGGAAATGAAACTGTACAGGAAGAAAAATCGTAAATAGGGTTATTGACTTTTTGATCAAATAATATTATTAATATATAAGGTAAATTCGTAATTGAATTATTTTTGTTAATATCGTTGTCCGACCAAACTGACAGGGAGGACTAATGTTATTTTAGAAAAGTATAAGAGAAATTTTTATAATTGTCAAAAACTTCAAGGAAGGTAAGTGTAATTAACCCTATTAAGAATATCACTTAATTATATGTAGTGAACCGGTATGGCTATAGTCTATATACCAAGTGGGACCCACTCATATGCAAAGATAGTATCTTAAATAATAAAAATATGGAAGTATTCTGAGAATTACTTCTACCTAGCTACATGTTACCCTTTTTAGCCACGTGTTCTATTATTCTTTTATTTTACTTAAAGCAATCTTCCAAATACTTATTATAGACAAAAAGTAATTTGTTTGGGAGCTCTCTTTTTTATAAAAATATCATGATGAAGAATTGAACTCATATTTACTGTAAAAAAAAAAAAAAAATTGACACTTATTCACAGCTCTTTCTACTATTCTACAATTAATGCAATCTTCCAAAATGGTTTCATGTTTTTAAAAAGAGAAAGAGAGATGGAATCATGGAATTCTAGACTTCATGTAAAAGTTTGTAACCATTAATTTTTGTGGTCTGCATGTGAAATATTGATATATTCATTTTATCTATTGAAAGCTAGGAAGACAAAAGTGGGTGGATGAAAATGCTATAGAGCTCCCCTTTACTTCCTTACCCTAAATATCTATAATCGAAAAAAACATATTTGGGAGATTGATTGCTCCATCTAATTACACGTGGATGAAAGTGAAACGTGGATCAACTGCTACCTTAGGTCACATAGCTATCACGTGAAATTCAAAAATTTTTTATGTAACATATATATACGTTAAGTTTAAAACAACTGTTATTCATTAATTTTGAGCATAAAATAATACTAGTAAATATAATCATTAACTGTTATTCATTAATTTTGAGCATAAAATAATACTAGTAAATATAATCATTTTAAAAAGTTGTTGACATATCTAATTAATGTGATTAATATTTGTTAGTTTGAATATAATACATTAAAATTAATAAATAATTTTTTAAATACGTGGAATTAAGGTTGAGAGGGACGAGAGCTGATGTCTCTGACAGTGCTATTACTTATTAGAGAAGAGTAACGTTAATGTGCTCAAACTTACAGGTATATGGTGGGATCCACCAAGGATTCCACTTTAAATTGCAAAAGGTCATGTTGCTGCTAAGCCTCATTAATATTGTGTGTACGAGAGACAACGAGGATCACTCAATTAACTTACACTTTGGGTGGTTTATGGCAATCCCAATCGTGAAATTAAATGAGTTAAATTTTGATGAGTTTGTTAAAAAAATTTTGTTTAAGAATAGTTTTTATCTTTATTAAAATTTGATTAAAGTCACAAACTCAATAAATATAATTTTTATTTATATCAACGTTTTAAATTATAAGATATCAATTATTTAAATTTAATGATACTTTTTTGTTAAAAAAAAATGAATTTAGTAAAATTATTTTTTGCGCCATGAAATCTCTCATATTAGTCAAGAGTTCGATGTTTTATAGAGAGAGAAAAGAATCGTCGATGGTATCGACCTAGAAGAAAAGTGGTCAGAGAGACTTGTGATTAGTGAGTAGCTGATGGGAGGCACAAAATTAATGGAGTGATAAAAAAAAAATGATTGAGAGAGTCGTGACCAGTGATGACCGGAGAGAGCTGTGAGTGGTGGCCACAGTGGTATCATGGGCTCAATAGTCATGAACAGCCGAGAGAGACAATAATGGCCATGAAGATGGGTTGCGTGTGTTTGTAGTGGATAGTGAGTGATCAGTACCTGTTCTATCATAAAGCCAAAGAAGTAATTGTTTTAAGTTTTCACTTGTAAAAAATATTTTAAATTTTTTACAATTCTATAGTATAAATTAATTAAAAGTCTAAAATTCATAAAAAAACTAAAACCACTTATAAAAAAAGGCTCCCAATTTTGTACAATTCTATAGTATAAACTAAATAGGAGTCTAAATTTCATAGAAGTTTAAGATTAAAGAAAAAAAATATAAAATTGATCAATTATATCTTATAATATTTTTTTTGATAACGTAATACTTTTATATTACTTAATTTATAAATTTTGTAAATAAATAATATTATTAAAATTAGAATATAATTAAAATTTCTATATATAACAAATTCTAACCCCTTTGTAACATTTTCATCTTCTAATTTAGTAGGCTTGTATTTTTAACTTCAACAAGTTCGACGCTGGAGTCTCTCTCTCTCTCTCTCTCCGATCGGTCCTCCGCTCTATATTTTAATTTTATGTATAGACAAAAAAAAAAAAACAAAACCATAAACTAGTGACTTTACCGGCAATAAAAATGTGATAAATACTTCTAATCTAAAAAATATATATTGAATAAACAAAGAAAAATAAAAATAATTAATATATTACAAAAGTTAAATACAAAAACAAACAAAAAAAACCTAAATTTTGTGTACAAAAATTTAATTAATAATTTTTCATATGATAAAGCAAGAAAAATATAATTTGAATAAAAAAATATATTAATACAAATTAGAATATAAAAGAAGGCCTTCTTTAAAATTGTCAGCTTTAAGCCTCAAATTTTCACGAGCCGACCTGGTAGTGATTGTTAATAAAAGTTGAATTATTATTCTCAAGTGGTATTACACTTTTACATTGAACAATTTGCATTAATATATAAAAGTTTACCTTTGTTAGTGATTTTATGTTTCCCAATTGAATAATCTGCTTCTTTCTTGTTTATTTGCTCTGTTTCACTTTAAGAATTGACATTAGAGTATTTTGAGTTCAATAAGTGAAATTAGAGTAATTTTAGATCTTACATTTTTGAATTATTTAAGACTTTATTCTTTTTTAAAAATTGAGATCTTACTTATTTTTTTAATTTTATTTAAACAAAAAAAGGGTCATTATATGTTTCAAATTAATCCACCAAAATACCTACGCTGTTTTAAGAGACGTTTTTAAAATTATAGAACCGGGTTCGTATTTTAAGACTAGATCATACCCTAAGTTACAAAAACAACATGAATACCAGAGAGCTCCGTTTTTCTAGTAGCTAGTGTTTGTGAAGTGCATTTTATATCCCATTTTCATTTAAATATAACACTACTCAAAAGCCACATTAATCTGGCTAGTTTTCACAAATTTTTGTGGTGAGATTGAGGATGAGACATTGATAAACTTGTATGTGGCTATAGCCACCCTGCACTTTTTTTCTCAGGTTTGACTGTGCCTTCGTTTTGTATTTTATGTCAAATTGGCATAGGGTAGGGCCACCCATCACAGACAGGCGATGATCAAGTACCATGTAATGCTTTTGTGGTGAAGGAATGCCACACATCAGCAACCATCGTTTAATGAATGAGTAAATTTTTGTTGCCGAAATATTATTTATTATTTAATTATATTATAATATGTATTAAAAAAATTAATTAAATTATTAAAATAAATTTATTTAAATCATGTTTTTTTTATTGCTCAATCAAACCAGCAAAAGTGAGTTGGATTGCCTGACATTAAAACGTGTTTGTCGGGCATGGCGTCAACGACTTAAACAGTCGTCTGCGGACCGTGCATGTGGCTTTTATTGCCGTGGCTCCCACTTAGCCAACAGACGGATCGACATTTGATTGGGCCTTGGAATATTCTTTAGGTCTTATCGTTTGGTGATCCATCTAACAGTTTCGTTTGGATAAATAAGAGATAAAATATATATATATATATATTAGTTATAAAAAAAAAAAAGAGAAAAGTGAAGAGGACAATATCTCTTTTATATTTGGATAACTAATAAAAAGAAAGGAGAAAAAAAACTAATATAATCATTTTATCTTGATTGAAAATGATAAAGGAGAGAAAGAAATAGAATAATTTTTTATTATTTTACTATTATACCCTTATTTGGAATGTTTATTAGAATAGATGTGTCATTTTTATTTTGACTTTTATAATTTTAAAAGTAATATTGATATTATTAAAAATTCATTAAATCATTATTTCATTTTCCTTCATTTCCTCTCACTGTTGAAGGGAAAATAAAATTGCTCAAATGAGGGTTAAGCTCTCCCTCCCTTTCCCTTCCTTTCCTTCCTAATTTTTGAAACAAACATGATATAAACTTCCTTTCCTTCTCATTCCCTTCCCTTTCTTTTTAATTCATTCCATCCAAACATAGTATAAATGTTGGCTCCCAATGACTTTACTTCGTTTCAAATTTATTAATATTTTTAATAAATTTAGCATGAGATAAGTTGATTTTTATATAATATTAGATTATTTATTAATTTATTAAATTAAGGTTAATAAAGTTTAAAATATATTTAAATTAATTTTTTTTATAATTTTAATGTGTCAATTTCAAATACTCCTTTAAAATCGAGTTTATATAACTTCTTTTATTTTATGATACTAATTTCGAGTTTTAATTTTCCAAGAGAAAAAGGGTTAACTACTCTGTTATGAATACCTCTGCAACCTATTTCATTTTCATTTTTGTAAAATAAAAGAGTTCCACTTGATACTATAAAATCCATTGTCAGTGAATTATTGGTTGGGAAGGTAAAGAAATTGAATGAGAGAAGGCAAATCAATTGCGGTACATAGATGAAGGAGCTCATACATATGTTGCGTGTAGAGTAGATACACCAATCCCTCAAAAAATGCGTAGACTCTGTTTTCATGTTATGTTCTTACTCTATGTTGAAGGAAAATAAAAGGTGAGAGACAGACAAAAAAAAGTGAAAGAAAAGAAAGGAAAACAGAAGCGAAGGAAAATATATTCTGCTATCAGGCTAGCGATTGAAATGAAGAACCTACATGCAACAACAGTTGGATCTTCTTTAGAATAGTATTGTGGACTGTCCAGCCCAGTGATAATATTGTGGACGCGGCCATAATATGGATTAACTTGGCCCAGGCTTGCTTACGTTAACTGACTTCGGGTGACAGGCCCATGGCCACCTCGATGTAAAATTATCCGAGTTTTTAAAAGTATCTTTAAAACAGTAATTAATTTCAAACTAAGTAGAGTAAACTTTTTTTTTTATCTGAATATGTATCTTAATTATAATCTATTACGTATGTAATATATATATATATATTTTTTTATTTAATTTTTATCTTTTACTTAGAACTATATAGTCACATGATATTAATGTGATTATATAAGTGATAAATTAAGATTGTAACTTGTATCTAACGTAGGACGAAGTTCTCTTATATGATTTGGTGCTAAGTATTATCTTATACTCTACATGCCTACTTGAAATATGTAAAATGAATTGATGTTAGGACTACAATTTTTTTATGCCACCCGCGAATAGAATCCAAAACTGAGATAAAAAATGTTAGCAATTTTTTTTTTTGATAGAAGAAGGAAAAAGAAAACGGAACAACCATAACCCCTAAATTATGAGCAATTATTTGGCGCATCTATCACATCATATTATTGTGTGATGTTATTTCATAAACTTGATAAATTTTCTAATTTTGTGAAGAAATTACTTTTCATAATTCACGATATATTTAAAAGTTTGTGAAACATTATCATACAATAATGTATGTAACAGATTCATTAGATAATTTCTCCTAAATCAGTGTCTTCTCTCAAAATCTATAGGAGGAGAGTTGCAAATCACCATATGCTCAAGCTAATTTGCACTCAAGTTTGCCATCACATCTACGCAAAAATTACCTTGTCTGAGAATATGATTCCATTGAATATTTAATTAAAGGTTATAACGACTAATTGATGAAGAAACTGTTTATATAGGCCATGGATTGGGTCATTCCAAGACACGACAAAAAGGCATTTGAGATTTTCTTCTACAATATCTTTCTCTTCTCTTTTTTTATGAGTTTTTCTTCATATAATTTTATTTTTTGGGCAAGGTGATAGAGGATTCGATACTTTTACACTTTAAGACAGCCTCACTATTCTTTCAGGCCAGATTTTTTTATTATTCTCTTTGCATTTTCTCATTTGATATTATTGGTTATTTTTTAAAAATATTATTATGCTATATGATAAATAAATACATCATAATATTTATTTTAAAATAAAACCCCAACAGATTCTAGAAACACGAGTGAAGCATATCCATGTAATTTTTGGAGTCACTCTATGAGGGACTTCATGGATGTGGTCTTGGTTCTTCAAGAGGGACATGCCCACTAGACAATCAGTCTCCGCTTCAAGTTTATTGTAACCCAATTTTACTGCAAGTCTCAGCTTCTTTTCTCAAGTTCCATCACTCCGTCATCAGGCTAAACTTCTATTTGCGGTTTGGGTTTCCTGTTTGGGTTCAACAATTTGTAATTTAATTTTTTAAGAACTGTTTACGGTCGGATGAATTCTAATTTTATTACAATTTAAATAACTTAATTCAATTCAACTCAATGCATGTGGTTCTTATTTCTGAAATTCTATCAATGTCACCTCTGTACTCTTATTAAAACCCACCCCTTCCGTATCTTTATTATTGTATAATATTTTTGAAGTGATAGAACATATAGAAGTTTTGTAATCTTGCGAAGAACCAATCATCTGCAGTAACGAATGTGGGGTTTGCCGGTGACCATGCTTTCAAATTTCAAATTCTTGCAAAGAACCAATCATCTGCAGTAACGAATGTGAAGTAACTTGTAACGTAACATTTGAAGCTTCAAGTCTTATATATGGAGTAATTGCTGTAATAAAAAGAAGCACTCACATATATATATATATATATATATATATATATAGTTACTTTCACCTCCTTAATCAGCCAAGAGTGATGGTTACCTCTTCATCAATGATAATTAATCAGTGGTGGGGTTTGCCGGTGACGATTCGCTATCGGGAGTGATGACTAACCCAGAGACAAGACAGCCACGCAGTAAGTAGCTGCTCAAGTTGTTGACGAGTGGGGTTCAAATTTTGTCTAGAAGAACAGATCTTCCGTGATATCCACGTAATTCTGTAAAAAAAAAAGTTTCCTCCTATCATTGCATGACAAAATTTAATGATAATAAAAATTAAATTTTAACATTAAAATATATTTTAATTTAATATACCATTCTTACATTATTTTTATCACATATTTAAAATTAATTTATATGATTATAAACTTATTTCTTACTTATTTTATCACGGAACGTTTTTCATGTATTACTTGAATTTTTGAATCATGATAATTGTTATAAAAAAAAACCCCAATATTATTATTTGATGTTGCACTTTTTTATCCTGGCACACCGTAAACTCTCTAACACAATATTGTCCACTTTGGTTGCCCGTAGGTCTTACAGTTCGCACGGCTTTGTTCTTCCAGGAAGGAAAATGCTTTGTGCTAGGAAAAGAGCAGCTTGAGGATTATAAGCAACACCAGTTCTCGACTCTTATTCGATGTGGGACTCAAAGTGGCACAACAGTTACTCCCCCTAGTCAGGACTGGTGGAGCATAGGAACGAGGCACGTGGCCCAAGCATTCTCACAGACGGCGCCAAGCTGATGCTGCGCTTTTTTCGCCCTAGCACACCATAGGCTCCTTAGCACAATATTGTCCTCTTTGGTTGCTCGTTAAGTCTTACGGTTAGCACGGCTTTGTTCTTTTAAGGAGGAAAAGGCCTTGTGCTAAGAAGAGAGCAGCCTGGAGCTTATAAGCGACACCAATGCCCGACTCCTATTCGATGTAAGACTCAAAGTGGCACAACAGCTACTCTCCCTAGTCGGGACTGGTGGAGCACAAAAACAAGGCACGTGGCCCAAGCGTTCCCACAAACGACACTAAATTGATGCTGCACTTTTTCGTCCTGACACATAGTAGACTCCGCGTGTAGCATATTATCCGCTTTGGACTTAAGAGCCTTCACGGCTTTGTTCTTCCTGAACGGAAAAGGCCTAATGTAAGAGAGAAGACGACTAGAGCTTATAAGTAACGCTAGTGCCCGACTCTTATTCGATGTGGGACTCAAAATTGGACAATATTATCATAACTTCTTTTCTTGTAAAAATAATTATTGTACTTAATTCATCTTATTCTATTAAGTCGTAACTCTATTTTGTCTGTTCATTTAATTTGTGTATGAATAATAATAACATGATTGTTTTGGTAAGTCGTGAAAGTTGAAATTTTACGATTTTATTAGTCCGTGCGATACACGCATGGATACGTGTATTATATAAACAAATGAGGTCATAGAAATCTGACCTCTACGACTTATCTTAACAAAATTCTAATAATAATGCAATTGGAGATAATGCATATATTACACGAACTAATGAAAATCACATAAATCTGATCTTGACGACACACCTTAACAAAATTCTTATAATAATGCAATTGGATAATTCTCTCTCTCTCTCTCTCTCAATGCAAAAGGTAATAGAACGTGAATTTTATACTTCGTCGCTTGTAATAGAAGGTAATGTTACTTAAAACAGGAATTGTTATGGTACATGAAATGAGAATGAAAATGAAACAATAACGAGAACATAAATCGTCACTTGTAATAGAACGTGACACATTAAGAGTAGAATTCTTCAAATTATTTTATTAGAATAAAAAATGTTTACTTGAAACGTGCTATATTTTTTATTTTAATTGTATATATACACACACTCAGATAAATTTTAACAAATTCAAAATATTATAAAATAAAATTCTAATAATATATAAATATGTTTTTTTGCATGTTGTATAATTTTTTTTAAACTTTTAATATTTTATATTGAAACAATAAATTTTATATTTCAAATCACTAATAATCTATATTTAAATGGTACAATTTCAATTCAGAATTTATTAAAGTGAGCGAATTATAGGATTATAAAATGTCACGGATACACTATTCTTGGGGGGGAGACAAGTACATCAGCTTCTAGAAATGCAGATATAACTCAACCGGACCCACCCAACAAATGCTCATAGCTCGTATTCAATTATTGATGTCAATATAAGATCCTTAACAGACACGTCTTTTTACCAGTATCATCACCATATCTCTTCACTTTTTTCTTGAGCTACCTCAAGTGTCCTCAGCCATGGGTTTCCCTTGCGCAAAATCAGTAAGAGCACTGCAACAATTCCTAGCCCATGTCAAGTTCATGCTTATACTTTCATTTTTCTGGTTCTTGCGTACTATTTAATTTTTCGAATGAAGAGTTTTTTTCTTCAAAGAATCATTCTGATCATGATTTAGAAGCAGATCGGCCATCTCCCTTGCTGGTTCCTGTACCGATCACGAGCATTGTTGAGGTTGAGTTGATAAAGAAGAAGCTTTCGGCGATAGAGTTTGGTGCTTTTCTTGAAAGATTTGACGTGCAGGAAGAAGAGCAGGCAGAGTGTGCTATATGCCTGAGCGAAGCTGGAGAGAGGCCATGAAATCAGAGAGCTTCCCAACTGTTGTCATGCCTTTCACAGACAGTGCCTGGACGAGTGGGTTGACAAGGGTCATGTGACTTGCCCCTTGTGTCGGTCAAAGTTATTGCCCCATCCATGGGGAGCATGGAAAAGGAGGGGGAAATGGAGATCCATGGAGGGTGGCAGAGGTTTGCTTACCTCTTTGGTGATGATTATGTAGAAACTTGATTGTGATTTGTTTCATCTATTGACTTTGATCAATAAATCTCTCGTTCACACAAAATCTTTTATCATTATATAAGTCTGATATATAATGTAATAATTTTTATAATTTTAATATTTTATAATCCTTGTTACAAAACTAAAATCATATCCAAAACTGTCACACACATTTAACTCAAAAAATTGCCTCTCAAAAGCAATTTCTGCTGTAACATGTGAAATGCTGTCATATTCATGTAATATCGATCCTTGCAGGGGGGCATTAATTATAGTTAGCAAAATTGAATTCTTTGTTAAACATCTAAAATTAGGTGGACGCAAAGAAAATTAAGATGTCACCTCTGCAAGAATGACACATTTAATGCATACTTTTCCATTAAATAATCTTGTTTCTGCTATGTCTGTCGTGCCAATTCATTCAAAATATGGAAATTGACACAGCTGAAGTTATGATCACGTTATAATACATTAATAAAATTGACACAATATATATATATATATATATATTTTTCTCAACAAAAAATATATTATATAATTATTATTTTATAAATAATAAAAATTTATTAATTTATGAATCTTGAAAATCAAACAACTATTCAAATCTTTATAAAGAAAAAACTCAGACTAAATCTGAAAAATAAATATATTAAAACTCATAACCTCTCTTCCAAAAAAGGTCATGAATTATTGATAGACTAATAGATTAAAATATAAATCATTGGCATCTTACTCCTCCTATTGTAAGTCGTCTTAAGACATGCATATAGATATAAAATAAATAAATAAATAAAAGCCATCTGAGATTTAAAAGTTAAGAAATTTTTGAATAGGTCAGAAATAGTAATATGATAATGTATTTATTCTATCATGTATTATATAACACATGACTTATTTTTTTTAATTAAATATAATATATAAGACAAACTATCATTAAAAATATATTACCATGTAATATACTAAAATTACTAAAAAAATATCTCCTAATAAGGTCAACCTCAACCACAACCTCAACTTTAACCTAATTTCTTGTCCCGTGCAAGTCACTGAGAGGGACTTGACATAAACGGGTCCCCTTTCAACTATGTACGGTAGCCAAATGGGCTGGGCTGCAAAGTTAGTAGCCCACTGCGTACTCATAAAATTAAAATCATGACACCCCAATGGGCTTGGCCTGCAAATATTGGTAAATCAAACAATAGAGTACCCAATAAACTATTCTTTGTGGAGCTTTTGGAGGCTATGAAGCAGGAACAGAATTCGCCTGAGTAATGTTTTATAACTCATGTATATTTGTTTACATCTTTTGTTAAATAAAAAATAATTATTAATTGCTATCAAATCAACTAATTTTTAAAAAATTATCTCATCAATCAATAGTTTACACATCAACCACATAATTGGGGCAATTTATTTTGGAACAAAGATGTATTGAGTTACATAACAATATCCAATTCACCGATCCTTTGCCAGTTTGCCTACATTTAAAGAGAGAAACATAAATAAGAAAAGAATCTCTCTCTTTTCTATAGTCATTGTCACAGGAGGTGTGCTAAGTACAATCCGGATGTTCGAATCATCGCAATCTCTTTAATTCATAATATTTATATAGTAATATGTGTAATTTATGGACTAATTAAATCGCAGGCGTTTCAATTATCACAATTGTACTTAGCACTTTTTTTTGGTTAGAAATCATGTACCTAAGTAAAATAAATTAGAATTTATGTTAGAATTGGTGTCTAATGTTCCTAATAAACTAGAATTGGTTTTTACATTTGTTTTTTTCTTTCTCTTTTTTTTTTTTAAAATAAAATAAACAAACATAATGGATGAAACTTGAAACCTAGTGTTTTTTTTTCTCTCTTAAAAATGTTATTCTCCTTTCATGTACAATAAATTAATTAGTATAGTATTTTTAATATTATCAAATTTACATTATAAATTGATAAAAAATTTTATAGCATAACAGTAAAAGTATTCGTACAACACTTAAAAAAGTGTGGAATAATTAAATTTCAATTTTTATAATTTATTCTAAAAAAATATTAAAATTTTTATTATTATTAAAAATAATGGACAAAATTAATCACATAAGTACACAGATATTTACGTGGTTCGGTTTCAGGCCTTACGTCCACGATTAAGAAAGAGAGGAATTTTACTAATATGTGTGGGAGGAATACAATATGGGATCTCACTATGCTCTTAGTAGATTACTCTAGTAGTGGACTTCACTATATTGATTCTCTCTTCATTATTGTATATCTGAAACAAATCAGTTATTTCTTATATATAGAGGGATTTTGCCTGCCTTACTACTGCCTTTACTTCACCTGCCATCAGTAATATCTAGTTGATGTTTTGTAACCAAAGCCTACATGGGGTGACTGACACCCATCAGCCTTTTATTTACGAACACCCCCCCTTGGGTGTCAATCAAAGGAATACTAGTATCTTCTTATATTTCCCCTAGTTATAATCTTGGCATGATTTTTTTTAATTATTCAAATCTTTGAGCTAACGCATTCTACATTTATGTATCAACTTCTTGAAAGTCAATGTTGGCAATGTCTTAGTGAAATAAATCTGCTATATTGTTACTAGAACGTATCTGTTGTACATTGAGATCATCGCTCGTCTGGAGCTCATGAGTAATAAAAGAACTTTTGTGAGATATGTTTGGTTCTATCTCCTTTAATGTAAGCATTCCCTTAACTTGTGCAATGCATGCTACATTGTCTTTATATATGGTTGTCGAATTGTCTTTAATGGAAGATAACCCACATGGTTTTAGAATATGTTGAATCAGTAGATCTTAACCATATGCATTCTTGACTTGTCTCATGAAGTGCAAGAATTTTTGAAGTGATTTGAAGAAGTAGCAGTCATTATTTTCTTTGTAGATCTCCATGATATAGTAGTGTCGTCACATATTGAACACATATCTAGTTTGTGACCTGACTTTATGTGGATAAAAAAGATAACCAGCATATGCATATCCAACTAATAGTGATTTGGATCTTCGTGAATAAAATAATCCCATATCAACCGTCCCACGTAGATAGCAAAATATATACTTGATGTCATTCCAATATTTTCGAGTTGGAACTAGAACTATATCTGACTAGCAAATTGATTGACAAATGCAATGTTTGGTCGTGTACAATTTGCAAGATACATGAGTGCACCAATTGCACTAAGATATGATACTTCAGGACCAATGAGCTTTTCATCACCTTCACGAGGGCAAAAATGATCTTTATTTATATCTAGTAAGCGGACAACCATAAGGTGATGTTAATGTATGTACCTTATCTATATAAAATCGTTTCAAAATCTTCTCTGTGTATAATGATTGATGAAGAAGGATTCCTTCTAGGAAGTGCTTGAATCTACAAATCGAAGACAGAATTTGGTTTATCCAAAGTCTTTCATTTCAAACTCTTGTTTCAAATAAGTAGCAGTTTTTGTGAGCTCTTCGAGAGTTTGCACTAGGATTTAAGTCATCAACATATACTGCTATTATTGCAAATCCAATATCCTGATTTCTTTATGAAAATACAATGACAAATTGGATTATTTGCGTATCCTTCCTTTAGTGAATATTAATAAATATTCAGTAAGGCGATTTTACCACATGCACCCAGATTGTTTCAAACCATATAGTGATAACTTGATTGAAAATGTGAATCACTAGCATTAGGAACTTTAAATCCTTCAAGGAGTTTCATGTATATGTCACTATCAAGTGATCCATATAAGTATGTTGTGACTACATCCATAAGGCATATGTCTAGTCCTTTTGAGACTACCAAACTTATCAAAAATTGAAACGTAATTGCATCCATGACTGGAGAATATGTCTCCTCATAATTAACACCAGGTCTCTACGAGAAACCTTGTGCTACAAGTCTGGCTTTATATCTGATAATTTCATTTTGCTCATTACGTTTTCGTACAAATATCCACTTGAACCCCAAAAGCCTTATGTCTTTAGGCGTCTAGATTGCGGATCTAAATACTTCTCGTTTTGCTAACGAGTTTAACTTAGCCTGTATTGTTTTTTTCCATTTTGACCAATCATTTCTACATCAACATTGTTTGACGTTTTGTGGTTCAAGATCCTCATTCACTTCTGGTGATTTTAAGTGATATTGAGAAAGCAAATATATGATCAATGATCATATTAATTCGATCCCATATATCTCTATTAGATATATAATTTATCGAGATCTCTTTATTTTCAAGTATCTGTGTCTCTTCAAGATCTACTTGTCCCGCTTTAAGGGATATTACTTCTTCAGGAAATATTTCATCTTCTAGAAGTATTTGTTTAGCCTTCCTTATAAGGTATTATTGTACCAAAGATGGTTTTATTCAATCATCAAATTATGTGTGGTCTCTTCAAGAGTTTCCATTTCTTTTGTTACTTATGTCTTCCTCTTTTAGGGAAGCTTATCTTTCGCACCAACTGAATCTACCACGATTCAGGCATGACATAGATTCATTTGTTGTTGTAGTAACGGATTGTCCTACAGGAACATCAATTCATACAAAGGTATTTGCAGTTGCTATGTGCCATTTCAGTTATTTTCTTTGTATCAGTGAATGCATCTGGTAATTAATTTGCAATACTTTGCAAATGAATGATCTTTTGAACTTCCAGTTCACATTGATTTGTACGAGGATCAAAATGAGTCAATGTTGTTGCATTCTATGAAATTTCATGTTGAGCTTCTGGCTTTAGCTTCTCTCCCCCTAATGATAGGAAGACTTGTCTCATTGAAATGATAATTTGCAAATCGAGCCGTAAATAAATCACTTGTTAGGGGCTTAAGGTATCTTATGATTGATGAAGAGTCAAAACCAACATAAATTCATAATTGTCTTTGTGGACCCATTTTAGTACGTTGTAGGGGGTGCTATAGGGATTCGCACAGCACAACCAAATATTCTTAGGTAAAACACATTTCTTGGATAGCCAAGTACAATTTGTAAAGGGGAATATTCGTGATAAGTAGTTAGCCTAATATGAATTAATGTCGCATCATGCAATATGGCAATGCCCCCAAACAAAAGTAGGAAACTTTGTCTCCATAAAGTAAAGGTCTAACTATTAATTGAAGATGTTTGATCAAAGATTCTGCTAAACCATTTTGTGTGTGTACGTGAGTAACAAGGTGTTCGACATTAATTCCTATTGACATGCAATATTCATTAAATATTTGGAATCTAAATTCACCTAGCATTATCAAGACGTATTGTCTTGATAGGAATGATCAGGGAATTGTGCTTTTAATAAAATGATTTGAGTAAGGAAGTCTCGCAAATGTTACATTACGAGATGAGACTAAATAGATATGAGACCATCTAGTTGATGAATCTATCAATACCATAAAGTAACGAAATGGTTCACTTGGTGGATGAATAGGTCCACATATAGTTATCAGAATCAGGACCATACTGACCTAGTTCAACTGATTCAACTAGGAACCGGACCTCCGACCAGGTTTGGTATATTAATTAGACTATTTTTTCACTATAACCGGATTGAACCTAGTTTAAACCGGACTAAATCGACCTTAAACTGACTTAAACCATATGAAATGGCTAATAATTTTTAGTGCAAATACACAGATATCAATGCTTGTTTGTAGGCTGTTAATTACGATTTTCAATGCTTATTTGTAAACTAAAATGGAATATTGGAATAACTTAGAGACTTGAACCTTCATTATCTGTATGAAAGTAACTACTCTAACCACTTGGGTAATGATTTATTTTAGTAAATTTTATCCCAAATTGAATATATAGTATATTTTATATTTTTAAATATATTAATTATAAACTGATTGAACCATCGGTTGAACTAGTGAACTGTGAACAGGTCTTTTCATCGACTCATCGTCCGGTCTGGTTCTGATAACTATGGGTCCACATATATCTCCTTGAATGCGTTTTAAAAATAATGGAGATTCAACACTCACCTTCATGGGAGATGGCCTTATTATCAGTTTTCCCTGAAAAGAAGTACTGCATGAATATTCACATAGGTAAAAGAATCATCTGGTTCTTTAAAGGGATGACCATGTGAATTCTCAAGGATTCTCCGCATCATTATTGCTCCTAGGTGGCCAAATTGGTTATGCAAAAGCACAAAAGTATTTGAGTTGGTGAACTTCTTGGTTCATCACAACATATGATTCGATGACATTTACATTAGTTTGGTACAGTCTCAAGGAAAGGGCAGGAAATTTCTCCAAGAAAGCTTTTCCTATTTGAAATAGCAAATGTGATACAAAGGTATTTTATATCGTCTTCATTAATGGTCTCAATATGATATCCATTTCGGACGGATATCTTTAAAACTAAATAAATTTCTTGTAGATACACTTAGAGTATAAGGCATCATTTATGTGAAATATTGTCCCATTTGGCAATGTGATGTTGGCTCTTCAAGAGCCTTCAATCATGTTTGCAGCACCAGATATGGTGTTGACATTAACTTTACATAATTTGAAGAGTAAAGAAATATTTTTATCTCGAAGGATTGTATGAGTAGTGGCCATTGTTTGCTAGACAGATATCTCCATTATACATTTGGAATCCCTATTTCAATACCTCCGTAGTAGACCAGAGTTTCAGTGCTAATAACGTATTAAAATAGGAGAAATGAAAAGTTAAATTGCATTGAAAGCAACATAATTCAACATTATAGTGA
The DNA here is from genome assembly GCA_008638375.1 of Nyssa sinensis. Lineage (NCBI taxonomy): Eukaryota > Viridiplantae > Streptophyta > Magnoliopsida > Cornales > Nyssaceae > Nyssa > Nyssa sinensis. The sequence goes on along the minus strand of CM018037.1, from coordinate 37,066,503 downwards.
GTTAAATAAAATAACACAAATATTACAGTAGGTTAAACAAAGCAACATAATATAACAAAGAACACTAATTGATATGTATGTTCTTATCGCTCATTAGACTGGTCAATTCTTTCACTAGGATCTTCAAAGAAATCTGGAATATCTAGATGTGTAATATCCACAAGGATCAGTCAAAGAAATCCATAAGATCATTAGTAATATTCACAGGACCATTCGTAAAATTTGTTTCTATTTCTTTTCCCTTTTTCTTTAGTGATACTTGATAAAAGATCTAGAAAATGTCTAGGCGTATGAAAGGTGGTACACGACCTGAATGTCATTTTTCACCTGTAACGATGACAAGATTCTTCAGGATATTAGACTAATTTTTTTTTCCCTTTTGTTGTTTTGCTTCAATATTATTATTACACTTCAGGTGTTGCGGTGTGTCTCTTTTGGGACAATTAAGGAAAATTATTCTTGTGACCACCTCTATATGAGTTATTAAGCCAGCCTGCGACTGTGACCACGTCTACGACCATATTCACGTCCACGGTCATGTCTCTGTCTATATGATGAAGTTGCATTTGCTTCAAGAAATGTACTTCCATTCTCTTCAGGGAATGGTACAGAGCCAGCAGGAACAGTAACTGATGATTTTTCATCACAAGGTCCACTATGTTGTTTAGCCAAAAGAAAAGACATGATATTAATTCAGAATATTTAGTAAATCGACTCTCTCGATATTGTTACCTGTAAGACAATATTTGAGACATGAAATGTGGAGAATATTTTTTTCAGCATATCTGCACTTGTAATATTTTCTCTGTACAATTTTAATTGTGAAGTAATTTTGAATAATGCAAAATTGTATTCACTGATTGATTTAAAATTCTGCAACCTTAGGTGCAGTCAATTATACTGAACCTTTGAAAAAATGATAGTACTGCTGCTGGTCATACATTTCTATTAGATTCCTCTAAAAGATCAATGAATTTTTTATCATGAGATATTTCGTCTTTAAGCCTTCATGAATATAATGCCGAAAAAATATCAATGCATGTGCACAATCCTTTAGGGATGCAGTGTTTTCTTTTTTAATAGTATCACTAAGACTACTATCTTCAAGGTGAAGTTCAGCCGTAAGGATTCATGATAAATAATTATTTTCAATAATATCCAATACAGTAAATTCAAGTTTGATGAGATTTGACATAATATAAATAAAGTAAAGAAAATATTTAAATTCAAATGTACTAAATATTATATTTATTTCAATATCTTCGTAGTAGACGAAAGTTTCGTGTTAACAACATATTAAAAAATAATAGACAAAACCAATCACATAAATATTTAAGTGATTTAACTTCAAACCTACGTCTACAATTAAGGAAGAGAAGAATTTTAGTAATTTGTTTTAAAAAAAAAAAATAGAATATGAGATGTCACTGTACTCTCAATAAATTATTTGAGTGAAGTTTAGTAGTAGACTTCATTGTATTAAATTCCACTTCCTTGATGTATATATGAAATAAATTAATTATATCCTATGTAGTAGAGGAAGTTTATCTCGTACCACCGCCATCGGTGATATTGATGTTTCGTAACCAAAGCCTACGGCAGGTGATAACACACACCAGCCTTTTATTTACAACAATTACAAACAATTGCTGTTTAGTTTATTTTTTAGATAACGAATAAAAATGAGCAATTTTTTTTCTCAGAAAACAGACAAGAAGAGAGAGAGACAGAGGAATAAAATGAACAGAATGTCAATGTCTGATCCTAAATGAGCCTTCCATCCCCACCTCTTATTTCCAAAAAAAAAACCCAGACTTTGACCTCTTCGTGAAGATGGACTCATCACAGAATATCAGACTGTTCGTTATTCTCTGCAACAAGAATTGATATGTCCCCGGCAACGCCATCGCCGCCGCCGATCAGAGACAGCAACAACCACAATCACCCGTCTAATTCTTACAGACACCACCTTCAAAAGAAACCCACATCACTTCCCGATTTCATCTTCACAGCCTTTTCTCTCTTCATTCTCTTCTCTTCCTCCTCTAAACCCAACAATCTCCTCTACAAATTCCCACCGCCCCTCTGTTTCCCGCAAAACCCTCGCCGCTTTTTCAAAACCCCCATCATGTCCCAAACCAATCGCAGAAACCCCTAATCATCTCTTCGCCACCCCGCAATCTCTCTCCGAGTGGCTCAAGCCACGCTTGCCCTCCGACTCCTTCGCTTCTTGGGGCGTTAAGCCCGGTACCAAGAACGTCCACAACCTCTGGCTCGAGCTCTCCGAGGGAGAGACCTCGCTCGCAGATTCGACCCCTCCGGTCCGAAACGTCGAGGTCGTGGTCGTACGAGTTATCGGAAAAGATGGTCGGGTTCTTTTTGAATCGCGCCAAGAATTATCAGATGGCACCGTTCGGTACCGGTCCCGGCCGCTGTCTGAAAAAATGAAGCCCGGGGAGACAATAGAAGCTGCCGTCGCTCGGGCGGTGAAAGAAGAGCTTGGATCAATAATTTGCGGTTCTTCTGGTAATTGCGATGATGGCGACATTGTGAGGATCGTGCCGAATTCTTATACGAAGAAGGTGGAGGAGGGGGTTTCGGCTTCGTACCCGGGTTTGCCGGCTTGTTATGTGTTACATTCGGTGGATGCTGAGGTGGCTGGTTTGCCGGACGGCGAGTTTTGTACCGAAGAGGGGGAGGAGTATGAGGATTCTGATGAAAAAAAAGTCGCGGACAAGGCAGTTTTTTGTAAAAAGCATTATTGGAAGTGGGTGGATTCTGATTCAGTTTGGTCTTGATATGGGTGGTGAGTTTGAGCTCGCCTTCCCACCTTATAGGTGTTACGAATTTTATAAATTGCCGTAGTCATGGTACATTAATATTCACTTTTGATTCAGGCTTCATCTTTTGAACTTGTGAACATATATCTCACAGTAATCGTAGTTTCATTTTGACATGGATGGAATGACACCTTAGTTGATTCAAATTTAGATGTATGTAGCTCCTTTTGTTAGCTAATCTGTGTTTTTCTTTTGATTCTGGTGTGAGTTATGATTTTAATATTACATGGAGAGAGACTGATCAACTGCAGTGATTGTGTAATGGTTCCTTTACCTTACTTCCTAGGCAACTATAGTTTCTGTATTCTTGAGAATTCCATTTTAGTTGGAATTAGGTCTTGGGTTGTGAGTGAGCATAGAACACTAGGTTTGCAAAAAGATTAAGATTGTCAGATTGCTAAAATTGGTTATCGTTTGGGTGCATTTATCTAACCCGCCGAGGATCAACAAGGGCATTGGTGGTTGCCTCCCCTTTCAAGAGACCAACCTTTGCTCTCTGCCCCTCCTGAAAATTGATTAGACATTTGTTTAAAATAAAAGATGATTTTTTTCATAAAGTATAAGAACAAAAAGAAATAATAGAGTAACTACGGAAATTGAAGATTCCTTAGCCAAGAAACTGGATGATTCCTGCCTTTTTATATTCTCTGTTCACCTTAGAATCTTTTCTATCCAGCAGAAGCAAAGGTGAAACATTTCCTTCTCATATTTGCATCTTAGAAATTGTCACACGGTTGAATTCTGACACCAAATTTTGCACCTGTGTGGTGCCAAGTCTCTCCCAACTTAGCCAACCAAAAACACAACCTTTTGACAGATTGCTGCCTGCAAGGATGCTTCACATATCCATAGAATTTGCACAACATACTTTAATATACATAAACTAAGGCACAATCCCACAAGAAGCGAGGCAACCATAGAACAAGTCATTTACAAGGAAAGACCCCCACCTCTACTTCTCATTAAGTACATGGAATACACCGACTAAGGGTTGCAAGACAAGACTCTTACTCACAGATTTTTCTCCCACACCTAGGTTGTTTGCAACCCTAGCAATGCACAATATATAGGCAGCATTCACACAGAAAATTGCCCAGCAGTTTATACCCCCAACTGCCTTGAGGTTTCCTGGCACCAACCAGCATCAGCCACACAAGGCCTTGTACTTAACAATCCTTAACTGCTAGGTGTGTTGGACCAACCAACCAATGCCACGCAAGGCAATACAGTTAACAACCCTAACTGCTAGGTCTAATGGACCAACCAGCATGTGCCACATAAGTTATGCAGTCGACAACCCCAACTGCTAGGTCTATGTGCTGTCACCACTCACATTATGCCACATTTGCCTTCAGACAAGCTCCCAGCAACTGCTTGCATTGTTGTCTTCAGCCATTAGGTGCCACCAAAGCACAAGGCTGTTATACCACAACCAGCGTCTTGTTGTCAATCACAGAGAGAACCACAATGCACAAAGTTATCAATGTCTGCCCATAGACATCCTTCTCTTGTACCAGCCCACAACCAACTTGTAACCGCTCTGTCCTTGATACATCTACACTTGTGCAAGTCTGCCACGAGCTATGCCCACACACATGCTGAACCAAGGTTTGTGCCCACAAGCCATTGTGCCAAACCATGCTCTCATAGCTTAGACTTAACCGAACTGTCCACTGAGCTATGCCACCAAGTCATACTCAGCCATATGTTGTGTCAGGCCATGTCCTCTCATGTCTTGGTCTTCATATATTGGCATGCTAGGCTGCGCCTATGCCATGCCCAAGTCAACTGCCACAGTTTGTCATTGTCCCCTATGGTGGTGGTAGGTGGAGCCACCTCATGCCCCACAACACTTTGTCTTTGATTAGCTAACAACCTCATCCCAATATATGTTAAAAGTAGAAATTCTCAGACTGACAAGAGGAAACACAATCACTTGCATGCCCGAAATGCACCAGAGGGCCAGCTAGCGCGCCCCAGCTAGTGCCCAAGTGCCATGCCTTGGTCTTGACTGCCAAAGGCATGCACTTGCTGCTCACACCAAGTTGTTGCCAATATACAAGTGTCTACCAACTCTTAGAAATTCTCGAGTAAACTCAGGCATGGCATGCCTCCCCATACCCATGCCGCCAAATCAAGTAAGTTAGGGTCTAACAGAAATCCACTACAAAGACACTATAAATCTTCTTCTCGCTCTCGATCCATCGCATGTAAAGAAAAAAAATGAAGTTAGAATGATAAAGAAGAGAAAAGAAGATAAACACGCCAAACTAGTTTTTTCATTATCTCATTATAATTGGAATTTTCAGTACTTTTCATTCATCATTAATTTACAAAACTAACAACCAAACCACTATAACAGCAAAACCAGCCAAAATCACTGATTTAACAAAGAGCTCACTAGATGCTGAACACATTAGTTAATCTTTATTCAAATTGTAGTAGAACACTGAGTCCCTTGTTTCGCACTCAGTGGAGCAGATGGGATGCTGGGTCCAAAAGGCATAACAGCAATACAGTTAACATTAATTCTGTACCTTCTGGAGACCCATGTCCTCACCTTCCATTGAAACCTACCCATCATCTTTAGACTCAAAACCAATTTTCCTGCTGTCTGGTCACATCCCAGTTCGTAACCAAAAGACGGGTTCACAGGTAGACCAGCTCCAACCAAGAATGCCATTAGTAGATTGCTGTCTTCGTGCCCTTGATATAAATGAGGAAGAGGATTATCAGCAGTTATCTGCTGGTCCTTGCAAGAGGCATAAACTTGTAGCTCATTGTAGTATATGCCAACCTTCTTTTTTGGGTTCTTGGAGAGTAAAGTGAGTTGAATGGAGGAGGAGAGAAAAGGTGAGGACCTGAGAGGTTGAGTTGGTAGATATCAGTTTCTTTGAGGAAGTACTCAGGCTTGGTGGGATGTAGGTTAAGCCAGATGAGGAAAACGAGTGATAGAATTGAGAGCAGAATGGTAGAGAAGCCATACAATAGCTTCCTGTAGAGCTTGTCAATGTTCAATCCTTGCGTGCAGTGTTTAGGAGATTTTATGACAACTTGAGACACTAGGGAGGGAGGGAGAGAGAGAGAGAGAGTTTACAAGGCTAAGGAAAGGGAGACGATGTGTTTGATAAAGGAGCGCCAGGAAGCAGAAAGCAGCTTGTATGCTCTGGCTACTTTTGACCGGCAGCTTCTCCTGGTGGTGGAAGGTGGCTGTGAGATATTTATCTGTCATGTTATTAACTTCTCAAATGTGCCTTTAAATTTTGGAGACCAACTTTCTTTCCCTAATTGTATGGTTGGCCACTAAAACATGCGCCATAAACATTGGATTAGTAAATTAGTTCTTGCTGTAGACCACGTTCCTCCTTGTGGATGCAACACATCTGATAAGGCACAAACTGAACTGGGAACAAGGAATGAGACAAGCTTAATGATTTTCAAAAGCAAAAGAGCTTGCTAGACTATTTATCAGTTTGCTAGTGCAGAAGTTTATATAATTGCACAAGTTCAAGATACAAGAAGTTGACTTTACTTGATTTGTATACATATTTTGTGTACAACACCTGACTAATCGTGTGACTAGTTTGTAGCTTTTTGTTTGTTTTGATCAGATGCCTCTAAAATTAAATCAATCCATTGTGTTGAATATTGCATATGAATCTGCAAGTTTGTAGTTGAATATCGAGGCACGACAAGAGTCACCAAGATATTATAGCAACAAGGCCAAATATTGAATCCTTGATTATCCTCATTCCCATGCGATTACAGAACAATCTAATATCTATCCTGTCCAAATATATTTCTTTCTTTACATTATCTCAATATTCATAACTAGTCGTGCTTGTGGAGAAACAGGTCAATTATTCAAAGTGCTATGAATTATATGGGTATTTTAACAGTTGAGTTTGTAAGTTGGAAAGCCTTATTTTTACATTTTTGAATTAAAGTTTGGCCGTTTTGGTAAGCAGAAGATGGTATTGTGGGTTTACACTGTTCATAGTGTGTATGGTACTGATGGTGATAACCAGCTGTGAGTCCATCATGAATATGTATGGACGTTGCTATTAGGCTTTACAAGTATATGCTTCATTAGTTTTTATATTTTTTGGACCATGAGGATTCACAAAAGAGGGACTCGGGGATATCTGAGCCGGAATCAGGTGGGAAAGCCTTTTGTATTGATCGGTGATCAATGAGAAATGTTACAATGTCTAAACCCCCCCCTCCCTCCCTCTACACCATCATTTTTTTGTTTAACAGAACTTCTTGTGATGACAATCGGTTTTAAAACCAACATGATAGACTAGTGGTGCAACATTGTAGGATATTAGAGTTTTGAAGTTGTGGGTCTTCTTTTATTTTATTGAGCTGTTCACAAAAAGAGTTCAAACGAGGAGGAAGACATGGATAGTCTTTAAATTGAACATTTTGGAAGCCCCTTGAGAATCCTCCATTGGTAAGGGCTGGCAAAATGGGCGGGTTTAAAACGGGTCAGGTTAAAACGATTTGAATTTATATTTGACTCGTAATTAAATGGGTCACATACAGGTCGGGTCAATCCGAATTCAACCTGTTATTTTTTTTTTTCTACTCTAATAAAAGAAACATTATTTTTAACTAATCACAATAATTGTTTTATGTTGAATCTCTTGAAAATCTAACAAAATATCATTACTAAAAGAAAGTCAAGAATACAATTAAAAAATTAATGGGTCGGTTCAATTTCAATTTAAAATTCGAGTAAACTGAACCAACCTAAAAACCAAACTCACTATTTTAAAAAAAAAATTAATATGTATATATATATATATTTGTATATATACACATATATACAATATACTATGTGTACTATATATATATATATATATATACATATTGTATTATATATATATATGTATATGTCTATGGCTTTCAACCTAAATGGTTTCAATTTCAACCAATCTGTAGTTGATAGTCAAGGTCGTGTAATTAATACTTGAGCTGATATCATTAACCGTGCTAACCTATATGTATATATATATATACATACTATATTATATATATGTATGTATATATACTATATTATATATATATATGCATTGTATTATAGTATTATGTGTATATGCATTGTATATATTATATATATAGTATACTATACATATGTCATATATATTTAGATATAGATATATGTACTGTATACATTTATAATATACTATATATATATATATATGTCATGTATAATTACATGAAAGTACTCATTAATATTTTTAAATAGTTAAAGAGTTTATCAATTTTTAGAGTGAGAGTGAATTTTGAGTTTTACAATTACCAAATTGCTTATGAAGTACCCATTAGTTGTCATGACTATATATTGTATATGTTTTACTATTTTGTTCTTTTTCAAATGGAGATATATATATATATATATATATTTATTTTATACTATTTTGTTATTTTTTATTCTTAACCCATCAAACCCTCATATTCAACTCATATTGACTCACTAAATTGACGGGTTTTTTATTACCCAACTCGTTTATGACCCGTTAACTAAATGGGCGGGTTAGGGCGAGTTGATTAATCGGCAGACTAGGACGAGTTAACGGGTTTGGATAACATTTGTCACTTCAATCGTTACCTTACCTAGGTTAATGTGTCGTATAGCCATTACTTTCAATTTAAAGAAAGGGAGTGAATAGTAATACATCACCCTCATTCTCTGCCATTGGATGGTGGTTTGTGCCATCCAGACTCTGCATGATGTTCTGTTTGATAAAGCTATGGTACCCTTCCAGTTTGGGATCTTCAGAAGAATATTACAGTGTGGTAAGACAGTCAGTTTGAAACTAAGGGGTAATTGTTTCACTTTGAAACTATATTTTCAGTTGTTGAGCCCTTTAATTGGGAGAAAGTTGGTCTACTGGATCATTTTAAGTGATGTCTCATCTGATCTTTCCTTTTTGAAAACTTCGCCTATTTCTTTGCTTTGGGACCTACACAGGTGCATGTCATGGTAAAAGAGATCTTGGGTGATTCATTATTGGATTTTAAGAGCACGCAAGTGGTTGTAATGTTGACATTGTCTGGCCTGTTGGGTCGCCTTCAGCCAATCTAGTTGTTCGATCAGCGATTGTCTGTACCCACTGGATTTGGACCTTGTAGTTTGTAACATGCAAATACAAATTTGTCTGTTTGTCTCATCTGCACATGTAACATCACATAAAAATCAGAGTGGACGCTTCTACCATTGATAGTGGGTGTTGTATGATTTTTATGATACAATCTATTCGTTTGGTGGAACATTATTTGAGAACTGTTTTTTTTAGTGGAGTAGCAGTCTTCCAAGTGTCAGAGGAAAAGCTCAAATCAACTTTTGGAGTAGCTGCAAACTGCAAGCTTATCTATTGCATCGCCAGTGAATTAAGTTTTTTTTCTTTAAGCTTTTGAAGTTGATCCTACAGCCTACTTACGTCTAACATCCATACTTCCCAAGAACAAATCCAACACCTTGTAGAAGATTTAGCATTACTGTTGCACAAAGTGCTCATTCTCAAATTTGCATTCTCACTTTTAACAGCTCAAAACTTTTTACAATTAGTGGTGTTATGATTGTGTCAATAAACTTGCATTGCTAACATAACATAATTAACATGATAAACCATTAGCTACATATAACGCATACCATTTGAAATGAACTTTGTATATCTATTAACAATAATACAAATTAATGACTTAGGTTGAAAACCCCAAACAAAGTAACCTGGTTCAATCTAACCCTAGCTGGTGATGAAAGAATTAATGGTGTTGCAAGAACTTTGCATTGAAAAAACAAAAACGAATAGCTCAGGAGCCCCCTCAATAGATGTAGAAAATGCTCGATCAAGAATTACAGTACTAATCTACAACGGATACATAATAATCCAGTCAATATGGGGGAGAATAACAAGCTAGTGATGTTAGCATCTTGGGATTTCCCCTGTGCTTTCTATCACCTCTCTGTCCCTCTTAGCTTAAAAAATACAGGTGTTGTAGTCTGGACCAATCGATCTACAATATCTCCAGTTACAATTGGGTCCATGTGCTCCTCTCTTCCATTGGAGTTGTGTAATGAGTAACTAACCATCGATTGAATTGCCACAATGCTTATCAGTTTCCACACGGGGAGGATCAGCATCCACTTGACGAACAAACTGTCCTTTCACTCGGGGACGCTGCGTGGCAAGTTTTTTTCTGCTTTCGTAACGTATCTGTGAACAAATTTCACATTAACAAATTGTAGCATACAAAAAAACAAATATATATATATATATATATAATCTGCAATTATGAACAAGTATTAGTTAACTTAGCACTTCTTTCACTAGATCTAGAAGACTGGATTTATGTTGTAATCCAATAGCAAGCAGTAGCAATACTATTTTGTACCACAGTAAGCTCGAGAGTTTGCAACCACAGAGTGACACTACTTTTGCAATGCATATAAATTTTATAGTTCTACAATCTAAAATTAATTGACCTAACGTTCAAAATTTGGAGAAGCAGATTCCCAGGAAACGGGCCACTTCTCCACATATCATTCATCTCACACCACAAACCAACATGACATCGAAAATCATAATAATTCATGACCCATCCAACTTGGACGGGTCGTGATCCAACAAGATCAATATCCAAGATTTCATTTTCAGTTGAAACCAGTGGAGCCTCCACAAAAAAAGGTTCAACATATGTGGAACAATAGCCTATCCCTCTTTTGTCCATGTGTTAGCAGGTAAAGATGGATTATCTAAATAGGCTGCCCACAGGTTCTCCAATGATTCTTACAAATTTAAGAATATGAACGGTTATTATGGTATAACCAAGAGCCACTAACAAGGAAACCTCTAGATCATTTTTTAATCCTAGCCAGGTGCAACCCGTAATAGTTTGTGCTAAAAAATTTAGGTGTGAATGTGATATAGAAGATTCAAGAGGTGTGTATTAGTGACAAAGATACTACAAATGATTATGATGATGGCATACCTTCTTCTCATAGCATCTATCTTTCCGCTTCAACCGGAATTTGGTTAGAGCTGCTTCTCTTTGGATAGACCGAAGAGAGTTTCCATCATGAATGAGGAAACATTCTTCATTCCCACTCTCCACAGCAGCCCTGACAGTAGAAGCTGGATTGACATTGACATTGCTTACACAATTGACACTGTTAATATGGCTTACAGTACCATTACAGAAACTGCTACTTGCACTATGAGTGGCAGAAGAAAAATGTCCTCGATCCTCCAAAGTTTCCAATTTGTGTCCTTGCTGTTGCTCAAGTTGGTTGGTGGAATTTTTGGCATTTTGATCAAGCAGGTCATTAAGGCATTGAGTGTTTTTAGTTTCAGGATTGGATGGATTTACTGGAAAGGAGGGTTCCTGATGGCCATCTGAACCCGGACTCTGCATTGACCACAGGTCTGACCCTGTACAAAATATTGAAGGCATTGCAGAACCATATGCAGCACAGAGGCTCTCAAGCCTTACTCCTCTAACTGCAACTGGGACAGGAAATACTCTCTGTTGAGTGCAAGGAAATGCAATTTCAGCATGTCCAGATTGACTGGTAGTGAGAGGGAGGATATTTTTCTGAGTACTTAGTGCGGTACCAAGAGTATCAGAGTTATACTCAAGGGTGTGATTGGATAATTGTTTATCAGAAGTAGTTTCATAATCTCTCCGTTGATTACAAACACTAGCTGATGTTGAATGTAGCAATGACTTGTTAATGTACCTGCAAGTTGGATCTTTAAATTAATTAGGAAGCCAGTTCAAATAAAGAAAATAAAATATGGGAATTCATATTTCATTATATCTCAATACTCTACTTCTAAGAGCATTAAAGCATGATATATTGCAGATTGTATAATGTTAGCTAAAATGAATTAATTTTTTGAGTATCCACTTAAGTAAGAAAGCTCAAAAGCCAGGTGACAAGTTAAGTCTTTATGCAAAGTATAAAATTTGCTAACACCATCTACAAATTATGTCTTAAGAACAGTAAAAAGAAAAATAATTAAAGTTGCATCTATGTTTTTTGTTAATAAGAAGCACGGCACTGGAGGAAAGCTAAAACAAGGTACAAGAGTGAGACCATGAAATCACTTGTTTTTAGGAGGGTAAAAAATTTGGAGCACGAAGTCAACAAGAAAACAACTAAATATGCAAACAACATGCATTAATTTTTATATTCAAAGCAAGGAACATGTTTTTCTTCAAAAACTTATTTTGTTTTAAGTAGCTCTAGGTGCGTGATAGAATCACAATTCTGTCAAAAGAAAACCAAAATTCTTACCAACATTCTAGTAAGATATGCGATATCTTTTTTTGTTGTATTAGTATAGCCTAATATTAGGAGTTTCCTTTAACCAAGGCTTGTTAACGAAATACACAAGCATTCATATATAGGACTCTAGTTCAAAATTAATGAAACTATGAAAAACATGCAGTCACTTGCACATTAAATTAAAAATTCTGTTCTACATTAATTACCAAAACTAATTTCATACATATCACACACACACACACACACAGAGTGAGCGTGTCAAGGAATGGAAATAAAAACTTACCGTGAAAAGGCGGAGGCATCAGAGTGGTTCAAGGTATGCCTTTCATCAGTAACTTGATCCACAGAACTGCTAGGATGAGATCTTCTCAAGGAAAGATCCAATAGTGGGGAAGAATTAAACCTATTCATGCCATTATTTGAAGCAGAGCCTCTGTAACTGCATTTTGGGTAATTATCAAATGCTCCAATCAAATCTATGGCTTCCCTAGAAGAGTTTCCAAAAGCTTGATTGTTATCAGAAGCCTCACTAATGATATTAGCATTCTCCCTTTGAGTTCTTGGTTCGACCACTTCTGCTTGAATCAATGTAATGGCATCTTTGCAAGCAGCTGCCAATGATCCTAAATAATGTGTGTTCATATTACAATAAGTTTTCTACTGATAAAGCAAGAGAGATTGTATGAAGATAAAGAATAATCTAGAATTGAGAAAATTACAAGTTCTTACCCCCAGCTTCACTGGTATGCACCAGCAATTTCTCAACACATTCTTCATCCTCCTGTGTGTTCATGTCATTCGCAGGTGATTTGCTCCATCTGGGCTGTGAGATGTCCTGCATATTTTCCGTGCATGCCTCAGCTTCCAAATCTGGCTTCGTACAAGAGCTCTGCACAAGAGACAAGTACCACCAACTACATTAAACATTATGTAGCGATCCTAGAACCGAAAAGAAATTCCTTTTACTTATGAGGGGCCTCACAGACTCTGGATAATGCATACATAAAATATTGAAGAGAAAAACTACCTGAGCATCACTTCCTTTCTCAATGCATTCCCTATTTCTCTGAATGCAAGCCATATAACCACTTGAATGATTACTAGCAGCATTATTTTCAGCAGTGGCCTCAATCTTTTGTTGTGCAACACTCTCATCTTGGGGCCCATGTTCACCAGCGGTTGACTGATAAGACAATATGAGAAAACAAAAGTGTTATTATAGAGTTAATGTCCAAGTTACAAAGAAGACATGTTGGAAAAGTATAAGGATTTAAGCATACAGCATGTCTCCTCCAAACATGCTGCCACAAATTCTTCAGCTCATTTTTCCTAATAGGCTTGACAAGAAAGTCAGCAGCACCTCTCAACATACATTTGTAAACTGTGCTAACTGAATCATTGGAGGACATCACTGCATGATGAGGGGAAAAAAATTCTTAAAACTCAAATCAAAACAGAATCTTCAGATAAGTGAAAATTCAAATCAATGTTATATACATCCAGAAGTTTGCAATGACCATGTCTTACTTATAACAGGAATGTTTTTGCAGATCTCATGCTCCATAATCAAGGTGAGAAGGGCAAATCCAGATATTGATGGCAACTCCTCTTCTGTCAGTATGAGGTCAATGTTATGGGGTCTTCCCCTCAGTACCTCCCATGCCTTCAAGCCATCAGGAACAGCAACAACTGCTCAAACAGAAAAGGAAAATTGTTTTCAGTCTTAAGGGTGACATGTCTAAATGAATTGTTTTTTGAGTGGAATCTGCACTCTTTGCACTGTCTTTTTTTAAGAAGTAAACTGCCCTCTCACACTTAATAGCCTGTACTTTTATTATTGAACAAAGCAACGGCTGTGCACCAAAAAAAAAAAGAAAAGGAAATCCTTCTATACAGCCAAGTACTAAACTAAACAAATAAAGTAAACACATGTTTAGCCATGGATGTGCTATCAAGCAACAGTCAATAAATAAAAATACACATTATCGAACAAAACAACAGTAGTAGACCAAAGTTAATATGTGTTGTGGTGCCATAGAGATGGCTAGATAAGGCAGGTATGCTGTCAATAGACTTAGACTGAACATCATGCTTTAACCAAAGATGCAACATTTTCTGACTAGCGAAATTGGTAGAGCTGAATAAATGCCAATTTCCTGAAAATGGTTTAGGTAATTCTGATTTGGAAGGATATCCATGCATTTGGAGTAAATTAAAGGGCGCTGAATTTTTCTGTAAATGTATCTAAAACAGTCATAACTTCTGCATAGGACTCAAGATTAACATGATTCGTAAGCCATCAGAAGCTTTTCAGACTTGAGGAGTATTATGACACCCGTGGATGCAGTTAGACTAATGGTTTAATGGAGTTTTTGAAGGCCACTGATGTTGAGAAACCCCTTGGAATCGCAGTAAAAGGGAAAAAAATTAACACTTCCCCAATTTGAATTATCAATATTGCTTGATCGGAAAAGGGCTTCTGAAGGTTGTCTAAGAGACCGTTTTGATGCATTTTATATTAAATAAAGACTGACTCGTGGTTTGATAAAACTGTCAACTCAAAATTGGGAATTTACCATAAAGAGCACGTACTACTAGCTGGATGAGGAAGTCCTATGATACTTGAGTAGTTAGGAACGGAATAATATTTTGTGTGTAGAAAACAAACTTTGTAATTGTTTCTCAACTGCTGATTCAATACAAAATCTAGACTAGGGTACTTGCCCTCTCTTAATAGATAGAAAGATTCATGTGTTCAATCTTCACTCGTTCTGTACAAAGAGACCCAAAACACGAATGGAACAATCGTTCCCAATTGTGGAGCAGTGAAGCCTGAAATTGAATCGAAGCATTTGCTCATGCAAAGGCCAAATAAGGGCTTTTTTTGAATTCGACTACCAAGACCAATTGCTATGCTAAACAAATTAAGAGCCTGATTTACCAGCTTAAGCTCATTACCTCCCATCACAACCCTTATGCTTAATAAAAACCAGACTAACTTCAATTTTGATACTCAAAATCAAAATTAACTGGTATTGAACAATTAACTTCAATTGCTTATGGAAATTAGGGAAATCTATACATACATGTGTATATAAAACATGAATTACTAACCTTTGTAACTGCATTTCCTGAGAAGAGCGGCGATAATCTGGCGAGTCGAATCGTCGGCTTCGACCAACAACACTCTTAGAACCATCCGAGGTAGGAACCTTTCCCACCTAACGACGGACGCAGCTGAAACATCCTCTTTCTTCTCCGTCTCTGACTCTTTTACTTGCAAATCCATGGCGACTTCATTGCTCATGACGAATTCTCCCATTTTCTCTCACTAAAATTTTCTCCTAATTGCAAGAGCAGCAAGCTCTGTGCGCGTGAAGCAGAGGAAGCAGAGATGGTGAAGGAAAAGTCCTGTCCGTGTTCTCTTCCTTTATTAAAAAGTTTTCGGCTTCAAAAAAATATGTGAAATGGCAGTAAATCTAGGGGAAGCGGTGGACGGTGGAGAAACGCAGTCCAGTTGTAACTGACTCAAATCGAACGGCTCTAATTAGACACCTACAAACCAAAGGACAGAAAATATCTCGAAGGGGGTTGATATGTATGGCCCAAAATGGCCACGTCGACACTCTCCAATCAAAAGGTAAAGGCTGATTGGCCTTTCTTTAATTCAGTTGGTGGCTCTCATTTTTCAGGGTCAAACCCCAAACAATACATATACAATATCTAATGGGATATTTTCTTGGACGCCTGACGTGGATGTGGGCCCCGGGGGAAGATATTTTTGGGGAGGACGTTGGATCTCATGGATAGAACTGGTAACACGTGGAAGCATCACTTGAGATGCTTGATTTGTGGCTTTGAAGTTGTCTGCCGATTTTTAATTTGTCCGGAAAGCTATATGCGAATTTCGAGTTTTATCAGATTAATTTATTTTCTTTAAAAATCTTAAACACTTTTTTTCAAAACAACTTGCCCACTAACTAACTTATTGTGAGAGTAAAATTGGTTATACTACTCGCGTTATCATTTGGCGGAAGAAGCATTATTTGAAATCTTTATATTAATATTTTGGACTTCATTTGTCCAATTGACTTACGACAATTGCTTCAAACGTCCAATTAAATATTGATGAATCTTAACCATTGAAAGTGGCGTCGCACACTTTGTGCGGTTCCCACGAATCACGTTTCCTTATCCAACCACAAAATTTGAGATTAAAAAAATGGTGAGCCTACGTGTATGGACAATGCCCTCTTCATTACTTTTCTCTTCAAAATTTCGTGATTAAAATTTAATATTTTTATATTATATTATATCAAATTATAAAATTATATTTAATATTAAAGATGTTCTTATAATACACAAATCTCTTGGTAAAATAAGACTTAGAATTCGTAATCTCTTTTAATTAAAAAAAAGACATGACATTCTAATTAACTCTTATCATACATCGTTTATTATTTAATTAACACTTTAAAACTCTATTACGTTAGTGTTGAAATCCTTAAAGAGTAAATAGAGTTTCTCCCATCAACCCCCCCCCAAAAAAAAAAGTAATTTCACATTATATAAAAAATTTAATAGTTAAAATTAAAAATTAGACAGTAATACAAATCTCTGATTTGTATTTCAGGATGAAGTATCATTGTGTAATATTTCTAATTTCATATATAATGTAATTTTCAAAAATATCATATATAATATATGATGTGATACAAATAACTATAAAAATTTGGAATCCTTAACAATATGTTAGAAGTAAATTTATTAATTTAGATAAGAATCTAAAACAACATTTTAATCTGCCTCCAACTTAATTACTTAGGAGGAATTACCAAAAAAAAACTAAAAGCTAAAAAATAAATAAATAAACCTCTCTAATTTTCATTATTATTATTATTTTGGATGGATAAGACAAATGTCATCATCACTTAATGAAATTGTCCAACTTGCTTAGTCTAGTTGGCGACTTGGTGTTGCCCAACAGTTGAACTCACAGTACGCACGCCATAACACCAGATATTTTAGGATATTTACAACAAGGACAACAAAATTATTAGCACTGAGCTCTTGTCGTCACATCTCATGCAAAACCATGATATATAGAGCACGATGGAGCAAGGCAGTGTTCTAAAGTTTTAAACTTAGTAAACCCAACAAACCAACAAAAATATTAGCAATGTGGTCGGTGGGAGGTCTAATATTTCACATATATATTACATATCAACCATGCATTGAATCGAATCTAAGTACAATCTATCCATTTGATTTCTTTCAATAGGATGTCTGATTCTCTTGAGATTCCTCAAACTTATGAAGATTTTAACGAAGAATATCAATAAATAAAAAAAATCCATGCATTCTTCTTCTCCATTATTTATATTAGTCTTTATGTTACCAGAGCAGGTCATTTGGACTGTGGATTAAACTCCTCAATTGCTTCACATGTCCGAACCAAGTCATTTTCTTTACAATTTGTGTTTTTCTTTATATATAACAAAAAAATGGTGGAGAAAGAAGAATGGCCCTTCATTTTCTCCCAACTAATGGCTACTCTCATACTCAAATCCGCATTTTGGCTAAAACAAGTAATGGGCTCCAACAAATTACAAAAACAAAAATACTGATACTTTGATGTTCAGAACTAATTTCAGCCATTCATATTCCAAGGGTTTGATCTCACAAAGACCAATGCCTTCGCTTTAACTTAGATGAGGTTTCTCACTTTCATAAGATTCAACATTAGTGTTTTCTTTCCTCTGAGTCTTTGAGCAACTAAACATAGATTCAGTGTAATTTCTAAACTTCAGATAAAAATGATCTAGAAACTCACAAAGTTTGATTTTAATCACACTTTAAAACTTAAGACTTGCTTGAACATCCAAAGTGGTAAGTTTAGCAAAGGAGTGGGGATAGACCTAGGTTCAAGCCTCGTGTGGATCAATCAAAATAAAAGAGTGGGGAGAGTTGATAGAACAGATTTCCCTTGATAACTTGACTCAATTCACTAAGTGCACCACTCAAACCAACTGAGCTAGGCTTGTTGGTTATTGCTCAAGACTCAGCAATAATACTAATGAACTTCTTTTGGCCTACCTTGGAATGAAAGAATCAACCAGAAACACCATAGAATGCATAGCAACAATCAGATTATTTGACCTGATAGTGTAAAAGCCACCCCAATTTCTTTGGCACCACCTACTAATTGCTTTTTCTTTCTTTTTTTTTGTCTTTTTTCTGTTTCCCTCTGGCTAGGCACCTGATAATAGATCTAAAAGTTGAAGCATTTGGACTTCGTGACAAATTGACAATATGTGGATCCTAGTTTTACAATGTAAATTAGGCATAGGATAGTATGAATGGCCTTCTTGTGCCATGAATCTCGTCGTCAAACACTCAATTAAGAAGTAATCCCATTGTTTTCACAACAACTTTCTGGTTCTGTAAGCCAGTTCAAGTACCAAAAAAAAAAAAAAAATAGAACCAAAGACTTAACATCAGAAACTTCTCCAAAGAGGTTTGTTTCTTCCTAAAAGTTACTACTTGAAAAACAGTTCCTACTTTCCTCCCTGAGATGATTTGAACATACTAAATAGAAAATACCTGAGTAGATTTTCTGGCACACCACTTCCACTGCACCTTCTCGCCTGTTTCAAGAAATCATTTATTTCTCAATTTTCACCAAACAGTGATTGTCATTGTTAAGTGTTTCCTCCCCAGCTAATAGAGAGAAATTGAAACTCTTGTGCATCTGAATCAGCCAGCAAAAGCTTCAAGCAAGTCTTGAACAATACAATGCAACAAATTTAGGCAATGAGTAATTTAACACTGCACACAAGGAAAAACACAATCTTATCCATTTCATCTATCATTCACTTCCATTTATATTGTCAATCATTAGCACTGGCTTTCTTTTCTTCTTCATTGAAAATCTTTCAGCAGACACACTCAAGAGCTTATTAAGTGACATTCCTTCTCCCAAAATCTTCTTCTTTACTTCATACCTATGTTTAATCCTTCCATCAAGCTTGTAACCAAGAAAAGCAGGAAAAGCCAACAGCTCTCCAACTTCACGACCCATCTCCTCAATCAAATAATCCATCTTCTCTTCCAAAGATTCATGATTGTATTGCAGTATCTGGGGATGCTTCTTGCTCATTGCAAGAATGTCGTCACAAGATAAACCATAGTTCAAGAACAGCCCAATCACCTCCTGCAAATTCTTGCAGCTGGTTCTGGTCACTGCTCCCATTGCCATTGCCAAGTCCTTCGTTCTATTTTCATACCCAATCTTCACCAAAAAGAGAAGCTTGAACGCGAGGTTCTCTTCAAAGGACAGACTTAGAAACAACGGGGCTTTGGTCAAGAACCTAAAGATGTCATTGGAATTCAACCCACATAGCTTAAGAAAATCTATTCTAGGATGCAATTTTCTCTTCCTGCTCACACTAAACACATTCGGATAGACCAGAACAATCCTAAATATTTCTTGATCACTTAGGCCAGCAAATGATCTCAAGAACTCTACGTGATCTTTTAAATGCTCAGCTCTGTAAGCTAAAATTGCAGGGAGTTTTTGCAACACAGTTCCAGTGGCATCCTCATCTCCCCCACTAAGCTGGGTGAGAACCCCAATTCTTGGAATCAGCTGACTATCCAGATCATAATTGAGAATAGCTGGACGTCGAACAATTAAATTCACACCCCCAAAACGGTTCAAGAAAGTGATTGTTCTGTCAATTTCTTCAGCTGACTTGAGACATAAAGCCTTGGTAAGATTGACATTGTTGAGAACATGAGCAAGTTTTTCTTTGGGAATCCCATGAGAAAGCAGCAATGCAACCTTCCCCTCAAAACCCGCAAAGAATCTAGGTTCTGTCGCTTTTAACAGTCGCACGAGCTGGGTAGGTTCGATCTTTCCTTCTAAATCATCCTGAAGAAAACATATCAACGAATCAATTTCTTCAGCTGTTAATACAACCGAACGTTTTGTAATCAATCGGCAAAGCGCAAAACCATTGATTCCAAGGTGTTGCAGTGAAATAACCCGGGCGCGTATGGATTCAAAAGGTGTGAATCTTATAACTGAATTGCTGTCCAAAAGCAGTTCACATTCTCTCTCATCAATTCCAATTTCTTGGAAGAATGAGAAGAACATTATCTCTAAGAAAAACAAGCAAACAAAGAAACCGTCACATAATAAATCTTACATGCGTTATTGGGGAGACTCTTAAGACTTCAATGTGTTTGAGATTTGTACTGTGAGAATTGCTTACCCACGTCAGTGAAATGATTGGTGGAGGAATCGGCCATGCTGCTGATAGTGTTGCATTGGATGAGCATGTGTTTGGAAGGTCGCAGTCCCACTACAGCCAATAGGGGTCTTTGTTCACTGTTTCTTGTTCCAGTGAATTTTACGAAAGAAAACCCTCCATGGAGATGAAAAGGTGAAAATGAAGATACTGGGTATTGAGGTGTTGCTGGAGGGTTTAGCGCCCGAGACAGGGGAGAAGAAGCAGAAGAAAAGAAAGGGTTTATGGACATTCTCAAGATGACAACCATCACTGGAGAACGGCAGTCGTTCCTTCAGATAGATAAGCTCGGTCTAATCTAACTAACAGGTTGCTGGCAGTGGCTTGTGCACTCCTAATAAGTTATAAAATAAAAATAAAAAACAAAAATAAAACCAAACAAAAACAAAAGTGTAAAAACACATTCATATGAAGTAGTGAAAATCTATTTTTTCACGCGAGGTGATAGAGTTTGAGTCTTATGTATACACACAACTGTACTCAAAAAAATCAAAATACAAGCTTATCATCAAATAGGATAGAAGTAATAATATTTTTCAATATTTATTTGTTTAAATAAAAAGAAATTAGAGGTAATGTTTGATTTATTTTACCTTTAAAAGATAATTATCAATTGTCCTTTTTATTTTACGTTTTGTTTTCTAAAAATTACATTCTTAGTTATTAAAAATATTTTTAAAAATTTATCAAATAGTATATTAGGTATTAGACATATATAGTTATTAGTAAAAATTGTCTTTTCAGTTTACATTATGTTAAAATTGTAGTTTTTTTTATTAAAAAAAATAGTAGTTGATTTTGTTGAAAAACTAAAATCTCTTGAAGATTTCAATAGATTAAAAGTGTTAGTTCAATTAAATTGTGTTTTAAGCCAAAAATTGGAAGAGAGAATTTTCTCTTTGAAAGTAAAAAAATATATTTTATTTAAAAAAAATGAAAAAAATTACAAAAACTCGCAGTTGGTGGGATAAATAACTCTCCTTCATAGCCTTCAGTTTCTTGTATCTCTTCCATATGAAACAAAAAGAGTGCTTAAATATGAATGCAAAGTAGTCAAGCATGTTTGGATGTATGATAGCATTTTTAAAAATGGGTGTTTTGAAGTCTAAGTCGAATTTATATATAAATATATATATATATATATAAATGTTTATTTTAACGTTTTCAAAACACTCATTTAGATATTTTCAAGTCCAAATATCTGTTTTTTAAAAAATGTCATTGAAGGACTTTTTCCAAACTCCTGTTTCGAAAATATTCATTTTCTATTTATATAACACATTCAACATTTTTAACAGCTCATCCAAATACTACATATTAACATTTAAGCCAAAACATCACCAAAAAAAAAAAATTAATGTGAAGAAGATGTTGCATATGGGCTATGTCTACAGAAAAAGATTAAACAAAATCACTTTTTGTTCAATAGTCACGCCCATTCTTAATCATGACCTCAAGATCCCTACTTTTTTAACAGAGGCAAATAGATCAACAATTGGAAAAAAAAAATGCTAATACAAAACTCTGCCTCTTGGGGGTGGGAGGCGGTCAATAATTTGTAGTGAAGATGATTTGCTGCTTCCACTTCAATACCACCGAATAGCATATTTATCAAACCTTACATTGTCTCTGAGTTAACCTCAAACAGCTCTTAGGAATATTTGTCGCATTTTTTTTACTTGAAGGAATGTTTTTTATAAGGATAACAGATGAGCCTCTTTTTTCTGATTTTCTGAGTAACCTGCAAGACATCCGTAATACGAAAATAAAAATATATAATTGGTAACGAAGGAGCAAGTGAACATTGCAAACAGGATATGCCAAAACTGCCTTGCCTCTTTTTAGGAATAGGGCTAAGAATATCTGGTGTCTCCTTGCAGGTTTCTTTCTTTTTGTCACTCGAGCGATGTCCCTGCATAATTGTAGGAGCAAAGAGAAGCTTGAGCATAGCAGAAGCAAGGGATACAGTTTTTTTGCCCAAACAAACTTACACAGATCCTTAGCAGTAGGGGCTTTCTAAAGTTCACAGAATACCATGTATAGGAGGAGGGCACTACTCTCATTCCACAATTAATCCGGAATATTTAGCAAACAACCCCTTGTTATACCTTTTTTTGGATAATAACTGGCAGCAAACCTCCAGACTATAATGTGCCATGTTGTGATTGGTAGCTTTCCAACCAGAAAGGTGCTGATAAGAATTGCTAATTCTATTGATGTGCAACTTACATGATATGACAGTATATACTATTTTGAAGGATTGTACATAATTATAGATAAGGGTTTAACGGTTACTTTTAAGCTTATTTATCGTGATGCGAATTTAGCTACTGACTGGTTAGCTAAGAAAGCTCATTCTTTTAAAGGTAAAATAGTATGGTTGAATAGATTTCCAAGGGATCTTGTACAATTGCCATAGATGATATGAGAGGTGGAGCTTTGGAGAAATTGATATGATACTACCAAAAAATACTTACATGATATGCTGGATAATTTGTAAGAACTTGCAACTAGCCATACTTTGAATTAGGTAAAACATATTCAAAAGAAACACACACATGTGAACACTGATTGAATGGATCCATTTTTTTGCCAAATTGAAATGCAGGACTAAGTCCCTTGAGTAGGAAACAGTAAACCAAAAAACTACTCTTTTTGACTTTGATAGAACCGATGAGAACATTAAATGGGTTTACCAGAAGCCTAGGTTCTCAAATAGGAAAGACATTTGAAAATGAGTACTCTTTTTCAACTTCAACAGAACCGATGTGAACATAAAGTAGGATTACAACAAAATTAGATTCACAAACAAGAAAAACATTTGTAAATGATAGTAAACCAAATAACTACTATATTTTCAACTTTGATAGAACTGGTGAGAATAAAATAGGTTTTACAAGAGAGCTAGGTTCTGAAAGCTTCTGCACAGGCAGACAACAGAACGCAATTCTGTAACCCACATCCAGAAAAATAAAAGTAAAATAGAAAATCTGTGCAATTGTGTGTGTCCTACCAGTTATATTTCACCATTATGATATTTTCTGAGACGAACCACAGATAATCTTTGGCAAAGCATTTTGAAATAAGAAAGATAAAAGCAGTCACCAACATCCAGGATATTGAGACTAAAATTATAATTGACAGAACTACCCAAAATTTCAAGAAAAATTTGCCAGAAATTGATTGTTAAAACAGTAGATTTCTCTGTCAAATATCAATTAAACTGTTGCAAAAACATTTCATGAAATTGATCAAAGGTAATTAAGCGTGCAGGAATTTTAGATAATGTATTCATCTACTGAATGCAATACTCAATCACGTGGAAAGTGAGGTAAGTTGGATACAAGTCCAAAGATTTCTCATTGGGAGCATTGACCTCTAAGGCATTACAACTAGTTGGGAACGTTATGTACAAGGCTAACTAAACAGATAAGAGAGTACATATCATAGGAGTGACTGAGATTTATTGAAAATGAAGGCAGTAATCCAAGGTAGAGAATAGAAGCATTATTGGATGTCATTTTTCATGACGAGTAAAAAAGGAAAGTAAAAAAAAAAATCCTATCACTGTAATCCTACTAGGCCTCAGACATATAACAAATTAAGATCGTATACTTCACCACTAAAGCAATTGTTTAAATTCACACCTCCCATCTACTTAGAAGATTCATATCGAAATGGTGAGATTGGTACAATAGAACCCTTTCACACCCCTTATCAAGGTTCATGTCAGATTCCAACTTTTGTCACCGAATAGGACCTCTTAACTTCAAAAATGCCTAATGAAATCCAATAATTTTTCCATCAACAGCCTTGGAAACAATTATTCTAATATATGAACCTGCATTTCCATTGTTGCAAGGTATAGAAACAATGTTAAAGTTGCTTGGGCGTGTAGCATACTTAGACCATAAGAAGCATGGAAACGGGGACATGGACACGGGATACGAATATGACACGACATGGACACGCCAACATGACCATATAATAAAAATCTAATATTATTTCAATTAAAATTGGCATAAAAACACACAAATCACAAAAAAATATTGTCAAGATATTAAAATAACAAAGTCATTAAATAAAAATTAAATAACTTCTTCATTTAATCATCATTCGTGATTTAAGTCCCAAAAAAAATTTACCAACTACTCTTTTTTCGTATGTCTGACACATGTACAGGAGTGTCGGTATCTAACACGGACACGTGAACCAAAATAGAATGTCCATGCTTCATAACTTTAGACCATGTTTGGACACTATAATCCCTTTCTTCATAGAATGATGATCCTATAGACTTCTTCTGAACTGTTAGATCTAAAAATTATACAGGATAAAAATAATATTAAAGGTAGTGTTTAGTGAGATAGCTAGTCATTTTGATGCTACTATTTGTTCAATCCCTTTCTTCATTGAATGAAGATCCTATAGACTTCTTCAGAACTGTTAGATCTAAAAATTGTATGAGATAAAAATAATATTAAAGGTAGCGTTTAGAGAGATAACTAGTCATTTCCATACTACTATTTCTTCATCATCTCTAGAGTCCTCAGCAAGTACCAAAGTTCAACTTTCAGTGCTCCCAACCACACATATATACATGTATATACTATATATATATATATGTGAGAGAGAGAGATCTTTCAACTTCCATTAAAAGGATTGAAAATACACATAATCAAATAATGTAAAACGAATTACTGTTCTCCATAGAGATGGGTGTCCAAAGCATTAAGTCCCTGCTAACAGCTGTAAGACAAGGTAAAAGACTTAGTAGTTCAATGTATCACTGTAAAGTGTGCATTAAATTTAATATAATAAGTACTGATCAAAAAAAATAAAAATTATGATATAATAAGATAATAACACACATTAATATCAAGTTTGAGTCCTCGATTTAAAAAAGGGTACCAACGTTCAACAAGCTTATCAGAAGTGAAAAAATATAGCTATGAAAGATATCGAACAGCTTAAAACCAGAAACACCATTGCAATTGCATCGCATTCAATCACCAGAGCTCTGAATACACAGCACAGGAAATTTTAACTGGAAGGAGCATGAATCTAAGATAGTAATGTAGAAGATAATGGCATCTGAATCAGTAGTGATTACAGCAATCTAAATCCTTGACGGGATACATCAGACATCATTTGGTAGGTACACAGTGAAGCTTTCCTTACTCTCAAACTGAAGGCAACTTAAATACTAATTCTTATCATCTAAACATATGTGTGCGGTTCTCCAATAGCAATGTAACTCGATTTCAGTAATCTTATGGCTGTTGTCCAATCTGATTATATATCAAAGTCAATGCTGTTGCAAAATCCGAAGGAAAATATGAAGCAAACAGCATTTTTTAAACATGCAATACAAGAACACCAAATGGGGATATTTTAGAATAATCACAGCAAAGAGTTTCAACAAAACAGAATAGAGTCAAAAAGGTTTGCATGCATCATGGGCTTATGGATTTAGCCAATGATATTCTATTTAAATCATACCATCCAATTAGAATAATATCATGTTCTGAGTATAATCTAATATATATCATAAAATTCATATGTAACAAATAACTTACTTCGTATGATGGCAGTATACATTCTTCTCCATTTGCTTCCTTGGCCGAACTACACAGCATAATGGAATGCTTAGGTTTCTTCTCTCCGCCAGCAGTCTCATCAGCTGGACTCGTCTTCCTCTTCTTTCTGCCAATGTTCATCGACTTAGACTTCTTGTCACGAACTTTCCACACATTCTTCCTTCTGAATAACAACTTCTCAAATTTCCAAGACGGACAGCTTGTGTCTATAACAGTAACTTCGGTACGGGAGAACGCCGAAAGATCTGCATGAGACTTCTCCTCTTCCACATCCACAGAACCAATATCAACATTCTCTTGTTTCGTCATTTGATAACTTGTTTGTTTTATCTCCATACAACTGTTATCACCATTGAACGGTAAAGTGGCCGAAACACCTAAGTTTCTCGGGCTATTGTCCGAACGCATCTCATCGACATTTGTAGATGTCGAAAGAACGCAACTTTTAGGGTTTGGTTGTTTCCGAGAACTCTTTTTCCCATTAATTCTCGGGACATCTTTGGAGTCCCCCATGTTAAAGAGCTCGGCGAGGACATTGTTCATTATACCGAACCATTCTCTCTCTCCATTTTGATTCGGAATCTCAGTTGTTTGGTTGCGATCAAGAACGGGCCTTTCGTCGGACTGACTCGGGTTGAAATTCGGCTTAGGATCAATGTTGTTCGTAATAGAATCGGAGACGTTTGTGTCGGAAGAATTGGGGAGGTTAGGGTCATGGTGATTTAGAAATTGTTCGAGATTGAGGTCTTCGCCGGCCGGAAAGCCCTTGGATGATCGGAGCCGGTCGAGCCAGTTCGAACAAGATTTACCGGTTGATATTGAACAGAGCATTGTTAATGATCGAAATGTTGTGAGGATTGAAGAACTTGATGTTCGATATACGCGATTGGCAGTGAATTCGATTCTGAGTGTTGACAACGGAGAGAATTTTTTGGCTAGGGTTTGATTATCAGCAACGAGCATTGCTCATCCGCAGCTCAGAAATCCTAGAGTACGCATGGTGCGCGATGCGCCCATCTCTTTCATTGGTGAGAATGAGATAGATGAAAGTACTATTTTAGTACAAAAACACGTGGAACTTAAAGCCCGTTAAAATGGTTGATGTTTATTCATTTCGGTTTTTCTTCAAAATTCGGAAAAAAAAAAGTTTGGGTAAATTTAGAAGCGTCAATTTTTTTATATGATATGATAATACGTTCCGAATGGGATAAGAAATTAAGAATTTGATTTAATCATAAATAAATTTGAGTTAATTATACATAATTAATAAACATGTTGTGTTTAAATTTTAATAATATTAATTTATTTAACACGACTTAATATGTTTAATTATAAGAAATAATATGATTCGACAGATCCAAAGTTTATTAAAATTTAAAAAAAAAAATTTATAAAAGAAGTTTTTATTTTAATGTGTTCCATATCTAAAGTTTACTCTACTTAAAAATTATTTTTACATATACAAAGATAAAGATAAAGATAGGTAACTTTTTAAATTAAAAAATTAAAAATTAAAATAAACGAATTAAGCGTATCAACACTTGTAACATATTTAATAAATGAGTTGAGTTTGAATTTTGAAATTTGTCACTATTAATTAATAATGTCGAGTTATGATTCACACATATTTAAAAAAAAACCAAAGACATTTGCATCTCAACTTGTGTTTACAAAGGATGTTCCAAAAAAGCATGCTTGCTTATTTGATCAGTTTTTTTAAAATTGGTTTTCTACTAATTTTATATTCTAAATATATAAATACGTGTTGAAACTTCTAATGATCCAGTGACATCTCGCGCCTTAAAAAGATTATGATTGAGTAGTATCTCGTATTTTTAAAAAAAAAAATTTTAATAATTAAGTGACATTTTGTATCTTTTCTTTTCTCTTCTCATAAAAGAGATTACGATTTCAAATCTTCCTAATAAAACATTGGAGAAGCTTGCCGACACCCACTTTGTCACTTGTTTTTATCTCCAACTCTTTTCAATTTATCTTATTAGATGTTATCTTTTGCATTGCATGTGGCTTGTCCTATCAATTTCTTACTATAATTTTTAACTTTAGTATAATCTCTACTTTTACATGCAACTTTAGTTTCCATGATTTAACTTTTTTAATTTTCTTAGAACTCTTAAAAGTTTAATATTATTTTCAAACATTTAGTTCACTTAAAGTGACCTCTTTAATTTCCTTATCCTCGAGACTTTAAAGTGTCAGATTTCATCTCTCCCTGGGCGATGGTCCATGGGTACTTGTGCACTTTGTTTTTTTTTATTTGAATTTGACTCCCCTTTAATAAATAGTGTAGTGGTAGAGGACTCACAGTCCGTTTAGATAAGTGAAGAAAAAAAAAAAAAAAAAAAAGAAGAAAAGAATATTAGTTATAAGAAAAAAAAAAAAGGAGAAAAGAGGAAAGGATAATCTCTCTTTTATGTTTGAATAACTAATGAAAGAAAATGAAAGAAAAAATCAATATAATCTTTTCATCTTATTTGAAAATGATAAAAGAGAGAAAAAAAAAAGATTTAATATTATTTTACTATTATACCTTTTAAAATTAAGCATACTAATAATTAATAATTTAGCATGCCCTAAGATAAAGATGTCATTTTTATTTTAACTTTTACAATTTTAAAAATAATATTGGTATTATTAAAAATTCATTAAATCATTGTTTCTTTTCCCTCCATTTCTTCCCACTTTTAAAAGAATAACAAAAGTGCTCAAATGAGGGTCAAACTCTTCCTCACTCTCCCTCTCTTTCCTTCCTAATTTTTAAAACAAACATGAAATAAACTCCCCTTCGTTTTCTTTTCAATTTCTTCCATCCAAACACTAACATAGTGTGAAGTAAAATTGTTTCATTATGCTTGAAATGAAAATAATTTTTCTATTTGCAAGAATAAAACTAATTAAAATAAAGACGTGTTCTTGTTTAACTAACCTTCCCCAAACACTATTGTCATGTTTAAATTGGCACATCATGAAATTACTACCTTATTTCCCATAGTACTAAATTGGCACATCTGTCAAATGGTTGAGGTTTTGCATTTGCATTTGAAAATTTCATCGAATTTGAATAACTTAAAAAACCTTTTGGCAAATTTATCCAAGATTAACACATCCAATTTTATGACCGAATTGATTTAAAAAATATATATAATGCAAAGAATGTAGATTATAATAATAGTAAAGAATGTCAGATAATGGTTTCTTCCTATTCCTTTTTCAGATCCTCAATTGATGACAAAGAACCCTTGAGGAACATGATTGTGCTCTCAACCGTTATGAGTAAGTATTCAAGCAGCAGTCGTGCGCAAACGGAATCACGATTGACAAAATTGCGGGGATGATTGTTTAGCAGCTTTACACGATAAAGATGAGTGGTGGAAGTGTCAGACTAATCGAGATGGCTATGGAAACCAGACACAAAATGTCTGGACAATGAAGGGTCCGAGAGAAGAAGCAAGCTTTCGAGCCTAGTAGCTAAGAACTAATATTTTCATCATAATGGTTGCAGCTGTTGTCTTGCTGAGAACAAGATCAACGGCCGTAAAAGTCCATTTCATTGAACAAAAGTTTCGTATGCATCTCCTAAACAAACAAAATTTTTAAAGTGAATGGCGAATGTATTCCAAATTGAAGAGCTCGAACCTCCAAGATCAGAATGGCCCAAGTGAATGGACAATATCCTAATTCAATAGCTCAGTCATAGTGGTGAGGACCCTCCGGATCAAAATGGCTCAGAATTTCATTTGATATCAGTCTCTCAATTCACATTTTTTCAGTTTAAAAGAGAATGTCACACTGGTTTTATAATCTCAGAATTCTACCCAAACAAATGTCAATCCAAAAAGGAATATTCTATATCTATCACAAGGTAATCCACATAATACTCATGGAATCCCTCTCTCGGAGTAACATATTACTCATGGAATCATAAAGTAATTTCATAGCTCATTATGACTGAAACAAGGGACTCATAAGATCATACTGTTGAGGTACCAACAATCTTTCTAGCAAATTCTCTTGATAAAAGATCCAACGGAACAACCACAAGACAAGCTCAAAAGAAAACAGGAAGGGGGATCATCTTAAAATTGCATTACTTCACCAAAAACTTTAACAAACCTATTTAAGGTAACTTCAAAATTTAACAAAATAACTTAGTATGCAAGTCTCTCCAAATTCTGTGAAAGATTTGGCAATTGCAATAAGTTTGAGATAGGGCCAAAAAAAATTCCACAAGTATACAAATAAAAGATCGTGCAAATTGAGGTTAACAGAATAATCTGGACATCATCCTAAAGAAAGAAAGAAAGAAAAATCTTCAATTAGTATGTTGTAACTCCAGAAATTCATAAATATTTGTGACAGTAAACAACAAACACTGATCTCATTGGATCATAGGTCAATAAATGATGAAGCTCTGCACCTAATAACACAAATTACACAGACCTCAACAAACATGATACGAGGCTGTAGCATCTAGATACAAATTAACATGGAGAAAGGAAAGAGGAGAGACATACATAGAAAGTTGTTCGGGTCAACACAACAGTCAGTAAATAACTCAAAACATGCATGAGTTGATGCTATCACCACGTAGCATCTACCTATTCTGACACTAGAGTAACATGAAAAAGTTAACTCGGATGCAGAAAGCATTATCTAACACGCTTAACCAATCTAATCTAAGAGTAACTATTAACATTTCTAACTAATGCAATCTAGGTAACTTATAACCTAGCATACGAGCAACCAAAGAAGAGAAAAGTTTTTAACACAAAATTGGAAGGTGTTTTACATACCAAGTTCTATAAGAAAAGCAGAACAATCTAGAGCCAAATCTATGCAGCAACCCATCATAATATGACAAGGATTACCAAAATTGAAGTCCATATTATAAAAATAAACGCAAACAGCAAAATTAAAAATGATCCAGCCCGTTCTAAATTGAAAATTCTAACATAACGTTAACACACACCGCAATAATACCAATCTCCAAAGTAAACATACTGAAAAGAGCTCCTAATCAAACAAACTGAATCCCATATCATCGTCGCTCTCTTCCTTCGGTTCCTCCTGTATAAATGAAATAAGAATTGCTTATTAAATAACACGAGAGACAATACGAATCACCAAGGTTTTATAATGAATAACTGATGTATACCTTCTTCTCCTCAACAGCCGCAGCAGCAGCCGGGGCAGCGGCGGCCGCACCGCCTGGAGCAGCAGTAACGGCGACAGCTGCACCACCTCCTCCAGACCCAGCATTCATGATGAGGTCTTCAATGTTCCTTTTCTCTACCAGCTTAGCAAAGAGACCCGGCCAGTAAGATTCAACCGATACATTCGCAGCTTTAACCAGTGTAGGCAATCTTCTCCGCCTACCAACAGATTATATGCATATGAGTACTACTTAGAAATAAGAACAAAAGCAACCAAATAATACAATAGAATCCATAAATGCAGCGAATCAATAAATTCAAATAAGGATTAAGTAGAACAGAAGGTTACAGTGACTGCAATTCCGTCATCGTAAAGGATCAAAGCAGCGTAGGTGCAAGCAAGTTCGCTCACAGACATCTTTAGCAGACAGAAAATATAGCAATCTACAGAGATTGAAAAAAGATCAAAATTTGAAACCAGAAAGAAGATCTAGAGAGAGAGAAAAACAGAGAAAATCGCGAGAGATGTGGTGCTTACCGAGGGCGACGGCTTTGTGGGATTAGGGAATCCGAGCTTCGAAGGCGTAGAAGGTTAAACATGATACAGAAGTATATATAGCGGATACACCAATTCTAGGGCACAAAT
Organism: Nyssa sinensis; assembly: GCA_008638375.1. Lineage (NCBI taxonomy): Eukaryota > Viridiplantae > Streptophyta > Magnoliopsida > Cornales > Nyssaceae > Nyssa > Nyssa sinensis. Next base: position 37,034,630 of record CM018037.1, on the reverse strand, counting down.
CCTAACGGGCTTCGGAGGCCAGCAGTTTCTTGGACCAATAGCTAAGGTTGACAGCCCAATATATTTTTGGGCCCACTTTCAATAACAAACCCAAACGCAACTTCTTCCATGAATCCAATGCAGCTGTGCTTACGAGCAAATCTAAGCAGCAGACTCAAAAAGCTGTGAGGAGAGACTTTTATAAATCAAATTTTTTTATCACTCATTCGAACGAGTCTTAATATAAATTCAAGTAATGAAAATCTGTTTGTGTAAAGTACGTTTTAAGGTTAAGAAGAGAAAAGGGAAAAAAATAAATAAAAGTATTAATTTTTACATTATTTGAATGTTAAAAGTAAAAGAGAAGAAAATTATTATTTTTTATTTGAGTATTTAATAGGAAAGAAAAAAAAATAAAGTATATTAAACTATCTAACAATTATACTCTTTTTTATTAGACAATTGCCCCAATTATTAACTAATACATTTCAGTGTATTTTTTGTATTTTAAAAATGTTCATTAAATGAATTTTCTTGTCTGTTCAAATCTTTTTTACTTTTGGAGAGATTAGAAAAAGTAAGGCTAATAACTCAAATTTGCAAAATTTTATTTTTTTATTTTTATTTTCTAGTGATTTTAAAAAAGAAATTAGGAGCCACCCCCAAACAAATTATATTTCCATAAAAACCACCTTAAATTCCTTCTTTTTTTTTTAGCCCTCCTAAGTAAGAGCCAATGACTCAAAACTCTCTTTCTCATTTTTTTTTTTTTCTCTTCATCATAACAATCCAAACAAAAAAAAAAGAAGGAGATAAAACTCATTGAATCTTTTTATTTTTATCTTCAAATCATCCACTCCAAATGAGCCATCGGTATTTGGTGCCCAATTAGGGAGCTAAATCTAATGAACAAGTACTACTAATGAGGATAAACAGTTGATTACTAAGAATCCGCTTCGAGAAGCTTTAAATTTTAAAGAATTAATTGGAAAAAAATTAATTATTAAGAAATAAATTTTAGAAAATTGATCATGCTGGAGAAACCTTTTGTGCGTTTTATACAGTAGGAATTTACTGTAATTATGGCATAACCGTAAGGAACCAGAACGGCCATGGTCAAAATTGAAAACAAAATAAAGAAAAAAAAATCATTTAAACTGGTGGTCGGCAGCCGGCTGTACTTGGATTGGGATTCCAAGGAAAGGAGAATGAATTACAACTTATTTTTTGTCTGATTTAAAAACAAAATAGAAAAGGAAAAGGAAAGAGTTAAAATTCCATTTCACTCTCCACGAGGTGAGAAAAAGGATTAGATAGACTGTAATTACCGTTTAGTTCTTGTGTTTTAAAACAAGTAAATTTCTATTTTATCTTTTATACTCGTATAATAACCATTCAATTCCTTCTGCTTTGCTCCTATGAAGAAAAGACTAAATTATGCTCTTTTCTTCTCCCCTCATTAACACGAGGGAAGGATTACATTAACCCTCTCTCTCCTATCTCTCTCTATTAATGTTCTCTTCCCCTCTTCTGCTGCTATGCTTACGCAAAAGAACTGTTGAGAATCAAGTGCTTATACGGAATACGCGGTCCTGAGCCAAAAGGTCCATCTTTTCCATAAGTGCAGATAACAGTAATAAGCTGCCCCAAACGGGGCCTTAATTACCACGAAAAAAAAAAAAAAAGAGTTATTAGGTTCAATCCTTTTCCACCCTGTGACTGCCAGAGTTATATACAAATTATGGACAAAAACTATATACACAAAAGACCCAATACTTTTTATTTCATAAATAAATCAATGAATGTACCTTATGCAGAGAGTGGGCCCCGTAGCCAACAATAGGTATCCACAAGACCCTCAAATTTTCTCCATATGAGCATGGTTGAGTGGACTTGTTTCTCCAATTCCAAACAATGGAGGTTCAAAGATACAAATCTGTAGTGGTTAGACATCCTTATCTCAATGCCATATAAACTCTCTGAACTTTTCAAAACCTGTTCAATTTATGGGTCATCCTCAATAGTAAACAGCTTAATAACTCTTCCACCCAAACCAAAGTTCACTTCCATGAATTAATGCTAAAAGATCACAAATCCTTGCATATAGTACTGCAAACTCAGTAACAATTTAAGAACAAAAACACAACCGAAATGCCAGATTCAGTATTTTTATAGGGATCCATAAACACAATTATCTGGCAACTAAGTTCTAAAATTTTAATTTAAATGAAATTTTTTTCAGCAACTAATCCACTCAGATGCATTAAAAGATATTGCACTTTAATTATCCAATCTGAGCAGGCTACGAAAAGTTTGACAGAGGTTGTAATGGAATCAGATGCTGCCCGACCGCGCCTGAAAATAGATCAAGCTTTCAATAAGAGATCCAGGAAATTCCATTTAAAACTTTTAAAAAATAGAAGTATAGTATTTCAGGTGGATAAATTACTGATACGCCCAAGTAAAATCTCATTCTTCAAATTTCCTTCAAAGCATACCCTTCAATCCGCTGGCAACTGATCCTCCAGTTCAAATGGTCTTTGACCTTTTGTATTATTCTAATTGTGTATAGCATACATGTTTGCACAAATGAACAGAACACGCATGTACATGAACATTTACTCTTTTTTTAAATAAAAAAAAAAATCAAATTAAGTTCTCACCTGGAGGGGAGATGCCGATCGTGATCTTGACCTCGGTCTGCATATGTTGGTAAACAAAGAATCAAATTGTTGAGGAAAGTTAGAAGTGAACTCAAAAAGTAAAACATACAGATGAACAGTACAACTAATCCCCAAATACCTGGGCGCCTTGACAGGAGTTGCAGATCTGGATTTTGATCGTGATCTGGAAACAGATCGGTCCAATGATTTGCTGCAGAAAGAACCAGCAAATGTATCAGGTCTCATAAAAATGTGTAGAACCTACCAAAAACAAAAATAAAAATAAATAGCAGAGGAAAAACCTCCTATTCCTTCTTAAACTTCTGCTCCTACTGCGGCTTCTGCTCCTGGATGGACTGGCTTCATACCTCTTCACCTACCATTAATGTACAAACAAACAACAGCACAAGCTTATCAAATTGGACCTTTAAGCCAATCTGCCAAAAATCATCACTTTAATGCATAAACTTTCATCGTGATCCTACACCTCTCAATAATACTTATTGTCAATATAGTATCTTGCTCTCATATATGACAAAAAATAAAGCTTAGTGTCAACGCATACTTGGCCAAAAAACAGGCAGCACAGGATTACAGGATCAACCTAATCATGTTTCTTCTATATATTATAAAAGCCTTTATCAAATGCTAAAGAATGCTAAAATACAGTCATCCAAATGTTTTACGGGAGCCCGTCTCCAAATAATACAAAGTTACAAACACATTTCCTGGCAAGAAGTAATTCAATGAATCAATAAATGTCAAGAGGAAGAGAAAATTAATGTTTAAATCCAACAAATAATAACACAACTGAAAGATACCCGAATATAAGTTCTTGCCCATGGATTTTTAAATTCGGTGTCATCGAGTTTCCGAATCTTAGTAACAAAAAAAAAAAAACACATCAGTTGCTGAATTGGAACAATAAGAAACACAGAGAACCATAACAATTTTACAGCAAGGAATGAGTTCTCTCCATAACTTACAGCATATTTCATGTCTTCATAATTAGTATAATCAACCAGACCGAAAGTTCCTGAAAACACATGCATGTATATTTAAAAAAGTTGATCCAAAAAATTTACAAGAAATAGTAATTATATTCACAGTAACAAAACTAGTAGCACTGATTAAGGACAAGCAAGAGAATATTAGAACAAGTAGTGTCGAAGTATTAGGGACAGGAGTGCCATTGCAACATATTCAATATCCTTATTGACATTTATTGAGCACTGATCACTTCGACTGCACAAGCATTCAGAGAGGCTGTCTTAGTCTAACATCTGAAACACAGGAGGAACTTTATTCATTCATAAATGAACATTGCCTCTCCAGTGCATTTTGGCCCCCTTTCAAACTCCCAAAGAAACTTCTTATCAAGGAAGAATGTATTTCCTACTACCATAATATTCCTGTAGGATACTTTTTTTCAAAGCCTTGAATGTAAGATTAATTATCTTGAAAACTTTTCTTCAACTTCTGCACCTTCTTTCTCCAATACCCTCTCATCAAATTTTACTTAGCAAAAACAAATACCCTCTCATCATATTTGCTCTATCTCACAGACTGTGTCCCCTTCATGAAAACAGACAACCTCCCTCTCTATGCTTCTTGTCTTGCAATTCTTAATCCCCCTCTAGTTTCAAGCCTTGAGAGAATGGATGGACTGAAGTTGAGCTCCAATTTTGACTTTAATATATGTGAAGATACTTACCTGGTGCAGTCAGCCCTTTCACCAATTCCCAGTAGGACCAGCAGTTTAAATGAACATTTCAAAATAAAGCAATTTTATTGACAGGCAGGTTTGAGAAATTTAAAAATCATAAACTCAACCAATTGATGGTCAGGGTGATCCAATTGCCCTGTCTGGTCTGGTTTTTAAAACATTGAGTGTATGTACCTTCTTTCCCACACAACGTGTCACTGATTTTTTATACAACGAAGTCCAAAGCCTGTCATCTTAAAGTTTAAACTGGGGTAGAAGTAGAACTGTGAAAAATAACTTGCACTAGATAATTGGCATTTGAAAAAATAAAAATGAGAATATATTCCTTGGCTTAAAACTAAATCTAAAGCATCCATGCATCTTTTGCCTCTCCGTATCAAAAGCAAACTCAATATGCAACCTTTAATGCACACATAAACAAATAAAATAAAAATGATATATCAGTGGCACTGAAAAATGTTTATTGTATTATTGTGTATTTATTTTGATAAGTAATGTTTATTGTAATGATATTAGAAATCATACCATCGCTATCACGGGAAACTTCTGCAAAACACACATCACCAGCCTTTCGCATGTGATCCTGAAATCATTTTCCCACCAAGATTACCACTATGGAAGCATTTTGGGGTTAAGAGGGAATAGGAGTTGTTTGCTAATATAATAAATTAATGATTCTTACCTTTAAATCTTGCCATGATGCAGACGAAGGAAGCCCTCGAACAATAACTGTTTACCAAAATGAGACTTGCAGTCAGAATTATTTAACAGCATCTAAAACAAAGCAAGAACTAAAGATATAAAGATGGTGACAAGAGCACTCATGTCCAGTCCAGTCCAGTCCAACATATAGTTTTAGTTCTAGTTGCACCTCGATATTCAGAATGGCGTGAAATGCCAAAACGGCCCCCACCACCCCCACCACTACCACCACCACCACCACCACCACTACTACTATAGCCACCACGACGATCACTTGAAGATGGTGGCCCTCTACCACCATGTGCAAGCTCAACCTGAATTGAGAGGCCAATGAGAAATTAATTGAAGAGTGAAAAATAAATATGGAAGAGATGAAAATATTTGAAACTTCATTACCCTTAGACGACAACCATCAAAGTTATAGCCATCTCGACCCCTGATGGCATCTTCCGCGTCCCGAGCATTCTCAAACTAACATCAAAAAAGAAAAAATAGTTACAAAAAAATGATAATGTGCTCATATATCCAAGCAAAAGCCCAGCTGCGAGGCAAAAAAGAGGTACCTCAACGAAACAATAACACGGAGGGCGAGGTGGAATCTTCAATTCAATATCCAATATACGGCCATACTGTAAGACAGCAAAAATGAATGTTTTAGACATGCCAAAAGCTGTTACAGCTTTGGACAAGAAATGGCACCAAGTAAAAATGGCAGAGGATTTCAAACTAATTAATGATAATTTACATTGCACAATTATAGAAAGAAGGCATGTTAAAAAAAAAAGGGGATACTAAAAAGTTTTCAGTTGCCAGAAAGAATAGTACATAGAAAAGGGGCACTGTGCATGTATTCTGTGTCAGCAGTCATTTTCTAGTTTCATAGGTGAAGAATTGAATGTACATATCTGTTATCACTCATCAGTGCTATCAGCTAACAATTTAGTTTGCATAACATTAAGTAATTTGTTTCCAACTCATCTTCTATATACAATTGGGTTTGCATTTTTTCATTTGCCAATTGATAACCACCTATCTTCTCTTTCTTTTTATTTTAGACCAACTAATTTATCAATGCAAAAACGAGTTGCAACCTATACTGTGTTCCATTTTCAAGTAACTCTACCTGGATTGATGTAGCACAGCGACAAAATGAAATTAATAAAGCATTAGATAATGGTCAAGACTGAATGTGGTTTTAATTTCAACAAATGCAAATGCATGCATAACCATGCACACATGTTCAAATATGAGTCCAACAACTATTTCAAAATGGTGAAACAATGCATAAAACATAAATTTAGAGAAACTTATTAAAATACAAAGCATGGAATCGAAGTCATACATAGAGATAATGCTTTAGAATGGCAGGAGTGCACTGACAAATGTTGGAAGGCAGTTAATTTTGAGTTCAATATTAGAAAGGCAGGAATGCACAGCAAATCACTTAATCCAAAAATTGATGAAGCTCGTATCCAACTACCAGAAAAATAGATAGAATGTAAAGATATTCAACTCAAACCTTGTAGAATATATCTTCGACTTCCCATTCTTTTATATCTAATGGTAGGTTCCCAACATAAATTGTGCGAGAAAAACGACCACTCATTTTCAGAACTGGAGAGACTGCTCAGGGAATGAAAGTTTCACTGCATACAGAAGATGAAGCCTCGTAAAAATTAAAAATAAAAAGCAACAATTTGACTTTTTTTTTTTCAAAAAAATAAAAAAGTAACTTAGTATATTCTATACTTCATTTTCCATCACCACATACTCAATATGACAATAACAAATTAAACAAAAACCAAAACTATGAAGCAAACCAAGAGAGCAATCCTCGAGGTGAGCGGTGCTCCACAAGCTCCATTGCTCATATGCTCCAAGATGCTCCACAGCTATAATTTATTTGAAATAAAATTTGGTCTCCTCATCCTCTCTAAAATATTTGCAGATGAATAGATCTTCTGAGAGTGAGCAAGAACCTCCAATTATATATAAATACCCACAACTCCACCCTGATTTCTCCCACTCCCCATCTACATCCCTATGTATGATTCCAAAGCTCATATTTGTCCAAGCGCTTGACATCTATCATAAAGAAAGCATCTGTGTCATGAGATGAGGTAAGATTGCTATATATTTATGCATTTACCTTACTCAGATTTGTTTTAATTGATTGAAGAAAATGACCCTGAAAATATGCAATACATCCCTTAGTATTCTGAAATTTTAGTTACCAGATGTAAATTCCCATGAAGTATGTTAATAGGTAATGAAGCGGGCAATACTGTCATAATTCTCTTTTTCTCAGATTCCGTATGTAACATATGCACTGGACCAACTGTGATTGACTGTCCACTTTTGATGAACCATGACAAAGCACAGTAAATGAAAAACCTACAATAATTTAAATTTCCTGACCATGTTTTAACTAAAAAAAAACTAATGATAAAACCAAATTCTCTTTTTGATTTCCCCACCCCAAAAAAAAATGTAAAAAATAAAATAGAATAACTTAGAATCTTACACAAGCCAATTCAATCCCAAAATGCCATAATAAGCCAGGACTTCATTTTTTTATCAAAAGTTCACAACGAGACCCAGAGAGAGAGAGAGAGAGAGAGTAACCAGTACGTTGAGGGAAGAAATAAAGGTCTTTACACGAGCACTAACTATAACCGAATGGTAAAATAACATCAACCTTACATAAATGGCAGAATAATGTGAAAAGTAGGAAGTACCAATCAAAAAAAATTGTGAAAAGTAGGAAGTTCAAAATAGCCATTAGGAAAACTCCCCCAACAAACATGACTCCCAATAAAAAGAGCTAGTCTAAAATGTAACTCCCAGTATTTCACAATCAACCATCCTCAAAGATAATTTGAATAATCACCTTAACCAATTCATTAACAAAATCCAAATCTGACCATAAAAAATAAGTCGTCACAAATGTAGATATTGAAGTCAATTCAACAAGTAATACCCAGCACAGAGGATGGGCAGCTTGAAAAATCCAACAATTTAGGAAGTGGAATTGTACTCCTCCATTTGAGCCAATTCAACAAGTAATACCCAGTACAGAGGTTGGGCAGCTTGAAAAATCCAACAATTTAGAAAGTGGAATTGTACTCCTCCATTTAAGCCAATTCAACAAGTAATACCCAGCACAGAGAATGGCTATGATGGAATTTGGACATCCAGAGAAATCAAATCAGTTCCATTTTGTCTTGCATATATTTTCCAGGCACATATTCATCTCTTTACCAGAATGAATTTGACAGAAAGCAATATCGGATTTGTTGGAAAATTTTAAGTAATTGTACCAATCTTGAAAACTCAAAAGTGACCCTACACGTAAAGTTGGTATGAACAAACTCAAAGGCAGTGACCACCCCCGGAGGGGGATCCAAAAACAAAGGTTAAATTTTTATGAGAATCCCTCCCAAAAGTCTAATATATAGACACAGAAAGAGGTGGAAGAAGGGGAAGGAATGTATCAATCGAAGTATCCAGGAGTCGAGATAACTAAAATTATCCCCGATTTGCAACATTGAAGCAAAAGAACGAGCTTTCTTTCTAAAGATTTGACATTTAACTCTCTAATTAGATCCTAATATAAGCATAATAAATACGCGCTCAGATTAACAATATACCAAAGGTGGGAGAGCTCGACGGCTAGAGCACCAATAAAATGTCCTTTCTTGCACCAGAGACACCGAGTCTTCCAGCTAGAGTTTCTTCCTCCTCCCCCTTTCAAATGCACAAAAGATGAAAACAAATAGTGCGCATACGGGAATTGGAAATAGGATGGGAAGATCCAATTGACGGAAGTGAGTCGGCAAGAATTACCTTTGATTAGTCTGAGGAAGAGTGAGCTGAAGGATCTATCTCCACTCTAAGAATTGACGGCTCCGTCTTGTTTTTCCTTCTTGAATCTTGACTTCTTTGTATGCTGCGCAGCGCTTGTAAGTTGCTGGTCGACGCCCTCGAGGCTGCCTTCGTGTTCGGGGTTTTAGGGTTTCTTTTTAGGCCACCTCGGACGGATGAAGTAAAAATAAATAAATAAATAACAAAGTTGTCATTCCCTATCTTATTACATAAATTTATTGCCTTCATTTGCTTATTTTTTAATTTTTTATTTATTATAATTATTTATACACATTTATTTATAACTGTTTATAACGATATATTTTCGCTTTGATCATATTTGACAATTACAAATAAAATTTCAATTTTTTTATCATAAAAATAATATTAATTTTTGTCACTCAAAAAATGACCCTTTTTTAATATAAAATTCGAACTTCGAAATTTTATCTGTCAAATTAATTTTTTATTTTAAAATGTTAATATTTATCGTCTTTTAAATTTTTCAATTTATTACCGTTTTATGACCGTTGTAATTTGAATTTTAAATTAATTATTACAAATTAATTTATTATTTTTTAATATTTTTTCTTTTAAATAATATGACAACCTTGTCAATTCAAATTCTAAATTTTTTATTTTATTTTATTTTATTATTTTAAATTTTTTTAATCAACATTTTCTGTTTGATGGTCTTTGTACAAAACAACTATTTGAGACATCCATTCGTGTAAGATATATTACATCTTCTCAAGTAGAAGATGATGATAAGTCGATAGAAGAATTCAAACTCTTGCCTCTAAATGGTGATTTTTGCTTGCTAAATCCATCTAACCACTTCGGCCAGTCAAAATAATCAAATAATGGACAAACATGAACTTTTTTCCAATCATTTGTTCATATAATTTACATAAATAAATTTGACCCAGATAACTAATTAAATACATTTGGTCAAGACAACTAATTAATTTAAATAAATATATTTACTTTATCTTTTTCATTCTTTTTACTTGAGTGCAAGTTTTCAATTTGAGGAAGACAATCACAAAATTTATTAGTTGCATATTAAATATGTGCTCAATGTTGATACAGTGATTTCTCATTTCGATCAATATTTATTTTTTTGTATTGTTAAAAATACTTCCACACTCAATTCCAAAAGTACTTTTATTGTAGTCATTCTCGTGCACCATATTTACACTAATGCTAAGCAATGCCATTACACTGGCACCTCCTTGTTTTTTTTCATTTTACTAAATTGAGAAGAATGAATAGAAAATTATGATGATTGATCACCAATTTGCTTAGTAAAAAATTGAATCCACGTTCATATTGAAATTGATATGAAAAGTGAAAAGGGGAGAGCATTGAGTTTTATAGGGAAAAAAATTATTTAAAATTAAAGGAAGTTTTTACATATATCCGTTGAACATAGAAAAAATAAAAGAGCCCTTATTTAGTATATATTTTTCTAATTTGTATATGTTGCATACACTTCTACGATTCGTAGCATTCCATTATGAAAGGTTGATGTGATTTTGTTAGATATATGTATTATATATGTGTCCTACGGTCTATAAGTAAGATTAAGAGTTTTAGTATTATTTTAGCATATTCCACTTTCCTTTTTCATTTCCTTATTTGTATATAGTTTCTTATCTTATATGTCATCTTAGTTCTTATATATAAAAAAGTTTTCCCTTATAATATAATACACACTCAAAATGTATATACATATATACTTCATTCGTTTCTCTCATCTTTGTCAATAAATTTAAAATATAAGACCTACAATTATTTTATTCAATTAAAACATTTACTACTTCCTACATACAACAGTAAGTTTGCTACTATGGAAGGAAAGTAGCAAACATTGCTTCCTCCGTTGGTGGAAAAATTTTGAGATAGCCTAGCAATCAGGAGAACTCGAAAGAGTTGCTACCTCCACTAGAGGTGGCCTTAGGTACGGTAAATATCCGTGTACTTTTTATTTTTAAGATTAATTATATTTTTTTAGCTTGTAAATTTTAAATAACGTAACATAACAATTGCATTTTAATTTAATCTACATCAAATTACATAATGATATAAATTAAATACAATTCTACCCCATAATTGATTAACTACTTTTGGTATAAAAAAATGTAAGGATAGAATTTTCCATAATAGAAATATGAATTCACCGTCTATTTTGAAACTCTAAATGGAAAAATATTTATAGAATATTATTGAATTATTGTTCTCGATAGTTAAATGATAAGTTATATTCATATTTATAATATAATTTTATATATGTGACTTTTCATCATTCTTAAATGGATGTCTTGCCTTGCCATTCATTTATCTTCATCTTCTCATTCCTTTACTTTGTAAGTTGTAAGTGAAACAAATGTTTTTCCATGTTTTATTAACACTACATTTTTTCTAAGAGTGAGTTTTGCCTCTCGGATTGATTTATACAGCTTTCACATGGCAGTTTAAAGATAGGACTCCGAATATGAGTGTGTTGAATCCAAAACTAACAAATTTGTGCCTGCTCTTTGCAGGCTCGTAGTTTTCATGCTGATTTTATAGATCCAATATACCAGGCAATGTGATTTTTTAATTAGTTGTTACCCTCTGGACTAGAATGTTTTGCTGTGCATGTACACACACACACACAAATACATGCTCAGTGCTCACTAATACACACATATATTGGAGACAAAGACAAAGCAAGAGGTAGGAGGAGATGAAGGGTAAAAAGAAACATAGAAAAAATTTGCCAGAACTTCTACCAGGAAAAAAAATGAAAAAAAAAAAACAACAAAAAAAACCCCACAAATATCAAAATGAAGAAACCTAGCTACTTGGCTTGCTTGTTGAAACTAGCGTGTCTTGCAAAAACACTGTGGGCTCAAAAGGCTGCTGTTGAGTTCTTCTGGATTGGTGGGCACTGGGCAGCAGCTGGACATTTCATATGACATATACATGAAAAAGTTTGAGGTATAAGCTTTTGCTGGTTTTTCTGAAAAAGGAATTGGTTTCTTGGGAGCATAATATTTCATGGTCTTTAAACCAATATCAACTGTTAAAATAGCTTGATTTATATTGTTGATGTATTTTTTAATAATTTAAATTTTTATAATAACAACAAGGTGTTCTAACATGACATCAAAACTCCTTTTTCAAAAAGTGTTAAATTCAAATCGGATTTTATTCTGTCAACGTGCCACTTCATATATATATATATATATATATATATATATTCTCTCAATCATAATATTGATGATATTAAATCTCTTTTCTTTCTCTGTATAAACTTGAACTCTGAAAAGAATGAGTAACACGTGGAATAAAGTGTTATGTGACACATGACACGTATGAATTACAAATTGTAAAACTCAATTGATGCAGCTATTTTTGGCTCGTCAAGGATACGACCGTCACTGTGAATGAACCTGCAAAGAATAAGATGAAAAGCCACTGAGAATGGCTCCGGTGGGTAGCCGCTCCGATGGTTCAATGAGATCAAGTAAAGAAAAATTGCTTGATCTAATAATATCTTCTTTTTCTCACTTAAGTAAACAAAAATGAGATCCTTATACATACCTTTTCCAATGTATTTATAGGTCAATGGGGTTTTGTTTTTTGTGCTAAGCGGTGGATGCAATGATATTTTTATGTCACTGTTCATCATTGATGTTACAGCGATGTAGGGCTAAGACTTATTTTGTCTTTGGTCAGAGCTAGACTCTGCCGTCTGTCAAGCGGCATAGAATTCATCATGACGGCATACGTCATGATAATTTTTATAAACGGTTGTCCTATCAGGACATCGGTATTCCGAGATACTATGGTAGTGACTTCGGTAGTCTTAACAAACATCCAAGGCTATTTGTTCAAGTGTATCGAAATAACCTCTTTATATTTATTTTGAGAAGTTTATATAATTCAAGTTGGACACGTGTCGGGTCCTAATTGGGAATATATTTTTGGTGTATCATCAATAATGCATTTATGTCCGTTGTAAAAGTTTGACCCATCTAACAGCTTTTTCATTTCAGTATTTAGTGAAGGTTTTATGTCACATTTTATATAGGCCTAGCTTGGGCTTGGTCTGCTTTAAGGTACTAGGTTTTTGGCTTCAGATTCAGGTCCAAGGCCGCCTCCACGAGGGAAAGTCATCGGCCTACCTACCATTTTCGAACTTTCAATAAGATGATGGTTATGGCATGTAAAATGATAAAGATTTAAGTTATTTGAGTTTGATTTGTCATGAGATTGGTTAGAGATTTATTTAAAATAATTCGTAATATTAATAAGTCAAACTTAAATATGTTTTAAAATTCGTAAATTTATTAAATTCGATTCATTAAATAAAAAATACTCAACTACTACATATATATATATATATATAAAATTATTCGACTTCGACTCACAATTAACTCAAAATATTAATAAATCAAACTTAATTACAACTGAAGTTTATTTATTTTAATAAATTAAACTTAAACAATTCATTGCTCGACTCATTTATAGTTATAATTGTGATTCAAAGAACTCTCAAACAAGAGTTCCATTCAGTCAACCCTCATCTATGCTATAACAACTATCTCTTTCATTAACTCTTTTTTTTTTTAAAATTAAAATGGTCTCTTTAATAAACTTCTGAAACCCTGTTTTCTATATATTATATGGTTTGACTTGTTCAAATTTTATGGGCTATTCATTATAATAATAGCTGATTCTTAAATGCAAAATTGCCTCAGATTTATGAGGGAAATGAAATTAAAATAAACGGAAAATGAAAAGTGATTCCTTCATGTTCTCTTTTGCTTAAATTTTCACTCTTCGTTTTTTCAAGATACAATCAAAATAAATGAAAATTATTATTTTTATTTTTATCTTTTTAAAGAAATAGAAATAAAAGAGTGCTTTAAGAATAGGACAGTTGTGAAAGCTTGTACGCGGTTGTTTGATAAATTTGCTGAGATGGTCATACCAGACGTCATACCAGACGGTGACTGTTCATATTCAACAAATGTAAGATTGGTCTTTGACGTAGTGGAAGCTTGTAAAGAAATAGGGCACCGCCTATTTCTTGGATAATTGTCCGAATTCACGAACAAAAGTAACACACTCGAATCCACGAGCACAGAACATGGGGACTCCTCACCCAACAAGAGAAAATAAATCTCCAAAATTCGTAATTGAATTAATATTAATGAATAATCATCTCATAAAGACCTATTACATCATATTTATAGTGCTAAAACACTACTACTTTGACTAGGAAACCAAAACTCTTATTTTTATACTAATCCTATTACAATAAAGACTAGTAAGTCAAATAGGAAACTATTAATTCCTATATTTTCTCTACTAATCCAAATAAAACTAGGAAACTAGAAAAATTATAAATAAATTAAAATAAAAAACTAAACAATCCTAATACAACTCTAAAACAACTTTTCATATTTTTAAGGTACCAAATCTGTCCTACATCAGTCTCTCCCACTTGAAAACAACTCGACCTCGAGTTGACTGGATGTATTCGACCTCGAAGTCTTCCATAACCGGGTAATAATAATTGAATCTTTTGAAGAAAAATTAAATATTCAAGGAGTTCGTCTACCATATCTTCCATGAAGTCGGTACTTTTAGGCCTTTTTTCTGATGATAATAATGCTCCAGTAATGAAACAAAAATTATCTTCTTGATCCACCACAATTTCAATTTTACTATAATCATCTTTCACGAATTCAGGTTCAACTTCATCATCTTTAGTGTTGACAACTTTAATGGAATTTTCTTGATCAACTTCTTCTTTATCATCTGCACCAACTGTTTCAACAACATCAATAGAAATAAATTCAACTTTATTTTCTATCAACTCTCTGTGATATTCTTCAACGCATGGAAGACTTTGATCTTCGCTTTTTATGACAGGAGAGTCTTCTATAAGGATGTTGACTTCTTTCAACGATTCAGTATTTAGAACCTTATTAGTTGAAACCGCCTTCACTATTTCAGATTTTTCTTGTGCTTTTTGCTTGGTGCTTTCCCATGTTGGCCTGTATTTATCTTCTAAAATCTGTAAATAATTTATTGGCAAAAATCTATTCATAAGCAGTTTCATCATTCTTGGCCACGAACGAATACATCTTTTTCCTTGTAGTTGTCTACGCCTCTGTAAATCAATCCACCATCTTTTCGCGAATCCAATGAGTTTAGCTTCAGCCCAAAAATATTCTTTTTCTTCTAACAATCTTAAATCACAAAGACGATCATCTAAATCATATATCCAATCAAGAAAGTCTTCAAAATAAAAGTTACCATTAAAATATGGAAGCCTTTTGTAATTGCGAATAGCTCTGTCTTTATCCTCATAGGCTAGCTGCCTACGTGGAATCTCTAGATGGCGTTCACGAACAACTTCAATCTTCGTAACCATATTGTTCTCACGGTCACCGCCGTCAAGAATTTCGCCTTCGTTCCGTGCGTTCGCCATCTGAACAGGATTAAGCCTGCTCTGATACCAACTGACGTAGCGGAAGCTTGTAAAGAAATAGGGCACCGCCTATTTCTTGGATAATTGTCCGAATTCACGAACAAAAGTAACACACTCGAATCCACGAGCACAGAACATGGGGACTCCTCACCCAACAAGAGAAAATAAATCTCCAAAATTCGTAATTGAATTAATATTAATGAATAATCATCTCATAAAGACCTATTACATCATATTTATAGTGCCAAAACACTACTACTTTGACTAGGAAACCAAAACTCTTATTTTTATACTAATCCTATTACAATAAAGACTAGTAAGTCAAATAGGAAACTATTAATTCCTATATTTTCTCTACTAATCCAAATAAAACTAGGAAACTAGAAAAATTATAAATAAATTAAAATAAAAAACTAAACAATCCTAATACAACTCTAAAACAACTTTTCATATTTTTAAGGTACCAAATCTGTCCTACATCAGTCTTAGTCCGATGGCTCAAATTCACTGGTCAAATGAAACTTTCTCTCTCTCATTTCATAATACATATACATATATACACACAAATCTATATATATTCTTGTTCTTACCTTCCCTAACTGCTAACTGTCAATTTGACTGAGAAAAGAAGAAGATGAAAACGTGTCTGGATTTGTTTTTTCAATTTCGTGGGTCAAAAACAGAAAAGACAAAATACTTAAAAGGTCGTCAAGACATTTTCATTTTCTGTTGTTGGAAATGAAAGCATATGTTCAAAATTTTGTTTTCGAAGTCACTCCTCAAAATTTACTTCCACTTTTATGACTTATGAAAACTTTATATACATGTATGCATCTAGACCAAAAAAATAATAATTACAGAATATATATATTGATGCTGCACTTTTTCGTCCTGGCACATAATAGGCTTCGCGTGCACCATATTGTCCGCTTTGGGCTTAAGAACTCTCACGGCTTTGTTCTTCCTGGACGGAAAAGGCCTGATGCAAGAAAGAGGACGACTGAGGCTTATAAGCGACGCAGTGCCCGACTCCTATTCGATGTGGGACTCAAAGTGGCACAACAGTTACTCCCCCCAGTTAAGACTGGTGGAGCACAGGAATGAGGCACGTGGCCCAAGCGTTCCCACAGACGGCGCCAAACTGATGTTGCACTTTTTCGTCCTGGCACATAGTAGACTCCGCGTGCACCATATTGTCCGCTTTGGGCTTAAGAGCCCTCACGGCTTTGTTCTTCCTAGACGGAAAAGGCCTGATGCAAGGGAGAGGACGACTGAGGCTTATAAGCGACGTCAGTGCCCGACTCCTATTCGATGTGGGACTCAAAGTGGCACAACATATATATATATAT
Source organism: Nyssa sinensis (assembly GCA_008638375.1). Lineage (NCBI taxonomy): Eukaryota > Viridiplantae > Streptophyta > Magnoliopsida > Cornales > Nyssaceae > Nyssa > Nyssa sinensis. The sequence continues at coordinate 37,017,854 of CM018037.1, read as the reverse complement.
ATATATTGGTTACAAAATAAGAGATGAATTGAATCAAAACTACCTAGACAAAACGGGTTGAGTTGTATTGGATGAATTCACGACAAACTCCTAATACAAAAGGTTCTTTTAACGGTTATGGCAGTAGTATGAAAACTACCTAGACAAAACGGGTTGGGTTGCGTTGGATGATCAAGAATCGGATGAATTCATGACAAACTCCTAATACAAAAGATTCTTTTAACTGTTATGGCATTAATATGAAATCGGGATTTGTGACGTTGAGGCATGTTTGAAACACTGTTTTTAAGGTATTAATTGCTCCACTCAAAATGAATTTGTTGCTGGGCTCAAGCAATATACCTCCAGGATACAACAAAGTCACCTATCTGCAGACAGCAATTCTGTAGATATTCTACAGAACTTTTCGTTGATATTTAACTTGAAATAAAATAGAAATAAATGAGAAATGAATTCAAAGTTGAAGTATATGTAAAGCCTGGATCACAATTCTATGTCATAAGAATGTGTTTGTTTAATTCCAATAAGTACCTCTTTAATTCGAAATTAATTTGAATACATGACTATTTAATTCGAATTTCGTATGTACATGACTATTCAAGTTAATTTTTAACTTATGTATTTTCAAAAATTCATTATTTCATGAAAAATAAATAACAAACAAGAGTTATGATCCAATGCCACTTAATCCAATCAACCTTTAATAGTCTTCAATATAAAATTTAACATTAGCTAAGGAATAAAACATTACTCTGATAGTTTTAAAAGACATAGAAAGTGTAACTTCAAATAACATAATGCTTGAAAATAAGATTAAAATTGTGATAAAAAAAAAGGTCCCAAAAAGCTCTAATTTGAATCTTATATATATATATAAAAAAAAAACCTCTATATACCTATAATATAGTAGAAAAAAATAGCGAAATAAAATTTATGTAACAAACCCTAAATAATTGAAATATAAGACTTTATCGAGTTATATTTATAATACAAGCTATTGAAATAGTGAAAGATCTTGATGGAACATCATCAATATCAAATGTGGAATTAGGTGTTGCATTTGATGTTAAAATAAAGAAAGCAAGTGTTTGATCTCCGGAGCTTTTGAAGGAGCCGTATCTTTATGGTTCCTTTTTCTTCCCGGTAAAAGAGCAGTACTCAGTTTTAGGCTTATAGGCAGTGGAGGGCCATTAAAAGTGATATTCAGGGCAACTGGGAGGAAGGGGCATGAGCGGCTTACTACTTAGCCAAAAAATGGAAATTCCAGGCCCGTAAAAGCCACTTCTTTTGGATCTTAGGCTGCTACTTTGATGCATAAATCCATCAGATTTCTCTTTCTAGCTTCTGCCTATTCAATGTGTGAAGTGCTACAAGCCTCATATATAGTCCCAAATCGAGACTCATGACTTAGGGATTGTGACACTTGGCCTATACTTGTATGAAGCCATTGAAAGAGATAGCCTGTTACAGGAGGCTTTTGTTATTGTAGCATTTAGGAAATATTAGATGTACACGGTTTAAATTTGTAAGTGAAAAGACTATTTTGACGACTTGAATTTGCGACCTTCAATTAAATGGATAATTGAAAGGACTAGTCTAATATAAGAAATTTTTGTAATTTTGAGATTTGAAAAATGTTAGATATATACAATCTTATCTTACAAATAAAATGACTATTTTGACAATCCTCTAGTCAGAAAGTGAAATAATTTTACCATCTCCTCGCTTCAAGCTACAGAAAGTTAGGTCTGAAAACAAGACAAGATGAAAATATAACTTCTTGATAGCAAGCCTTCCGTGGATGAGGTCTATTTGAGTAGTCCCTTTCATTTGCCTTAATTATAATTGGAGAAAGCAATTTGTCCTGCCAATTGAGATTGTCGAATGTGTGGCTATCAAGTGTTCACATCCCGTACTAACTCGTCTCGTTTATATATTAATTTTTTTAAAATTTTTATATATATTAGTTTTATTAATGAATCATATTATATAAAATAAATTTTAAAATTTCTCATATTATACTTATATATATATATTTTTTATAATAGTTGTTTTGATAATAAATTTTTAATTTACCTACTAAAAAAAAATTAGCTTACTTTGAAAAAAAAATATCGAGGTTTGAGACAAGGTCAGAACGAATTTCTAGATGGGACGAGATAAGGTCGAGAATAGAGAATATAAACGGATGTCTACTAGTAAATTTCATAGTGAGTTTAATAAGTAGTAGGCCATACTTAAAAAAAAAAGTGAAACAAAATGAAATTATGGGACGTGAAATATTTATTATTGTTGGAGGCAATAATGTACACATGGCAGGAGCATTACCAGTGGCGATGCATAGGCTAATTAGATAATCGTGACATTATTACATCATAAAGTGGTCCATTAAATCAATGGGTGAGATAGAGCAGTTGATGGATAAGGAGCAAGTTGGTTGGCGGTTCATAAGAGAGAGGCCACCGTTCACATTGGCATTCATGTCATGTTTGGAGAATGAGAGTGCTTATGTTGGACTTTACGGTGTCTCAAGTGTGTACACACTGGGACGAAGGCAACATAATACATCAACAGATGGAGAAATCAAATAATACAGAAAAAAGTAGCTTTCAAGTAATTGCAAAAGGAATTTTAAAATTCTTTTTCTATTTTATGCGTAACAGAGTGCAAGTGTAACATCATACGAGTAGGAGGTGAAAAAAATAAAATTTAAATACCATATTAAATCACTAGTTACTTTTAAAAAGTTAAATTGTTAAATGGTTAAAAAATGAATTGATAATATATATCGAGTACTAATAATGAAAATTGATTTGTGCAACTATTAAGTCATCACAATGTGAGCTTCGGGATATGTTAGTTGATGTCATATCTAGTTGGACTATTTATATTGAGTAATTATTTAGTACTCCCGAAGATCAGAACGGGTATCACATTTTCAATAGTGTGTAGATGCACTTTTTTATTGCATGATCAATTCATCATCTTTTCAAATCCCATGATTTTCTCTTCAAATCTTGTCTTTCTTTGCTACCATTACAAGCATTTCTCTTTTCTAATCAAGGTTTGCATACATTTAATTTTTTTTAAAATGACAAATTTCTCTTTATAACTCTAGTATTTTGATCAAGAAAATTAATAAACACGAGGACAAATTTTTAAAATTACTATTACCATTAATTGCATTAAGCCATCATATGTGACAGAAGATTACATTGTAATTAATCAAAAAAGGAAGATGAATATAATTTAGCCCAAAACATGTATAACCCAAAAGTTTAAAAACCCATTAAACTACAAATTCCCACATCTTCTCCTTGCCAAAATTAAAGTAATTATAAAAAAAGTTTAGATGAAATAAAACTGAAAACACTTAACACCTCAACAAGAAAAAGAAGAATATGGGGGTAAAATGGGGAGAATATTCAATTAGGGAATCAAATTAAGTTTCATGTAGCATTAATCAAAGTTACAAAGGAAAGTTGTTCCATTAATCAATTGAATTATAATCATTGTTCGAGTGAGTGGAGATGCGGTGATAATCTCATTGGTGACCGACGACAATGGTTACAACATTGGTCGAGGGAAAGAAAATAAAAGTTAATAAAAGATTAGAGATTTGTTGGGCATAGTGCTTTGCTGGAACGAGGGTGGTTATGGTGCTTGACAACATCGAATGTTGTCAAGACTCGAGAGGGTGGTGAAAGATACAAAGAGTTGAGTCCAGGAGAGGAGCAATTGCCAAGCTGTGTGTTGATTCAGGATTGTTCGTACAAGTCTGTAAATGATTTACAAACGAACCGGATTGATGGTAATCCATAATCCATAATCCAACAGATCAATTACTTCTCGATTCATATTCAAATTTATTAAATATCATATATTCACTCCAATATGATAGGTTAAAATTAATTAAAATATATTGAATCAAGCTCTTATGTTGATAGTATAATAGTTTTTAATTTTGTCTTATATCAATTTTTGTGCTATTCATTTTATATGTTTATATATAGAAACTTATTATTTATATTTAATTAGATTTCATAAAGTATTTGTTGACTTATGGGTTGAACCAAGTTTAAATGAGTTCTAATCCATAGTTCTTCAAACCGAAAATTTTATTATATCCTTGAGACGACTTTATCAGCAACCCATCAACAGACTCTACCAAGTGAAGATCAATTATATTTTAAAAAAGTATTTTTAGATACACCTCAAAACTTACAAATATATTCATATTGTCCCAATAAAAAATGTCATTTTAAAATACTAAAATTTATTAATTCACACATTTTTTTTCCATTAGTAGTGTTGTTATTTATTTATTTCAAATAACCTGAATTCATCCAATCAAACAAAATATGTGTGTATATATATACACACACACACACATTAGTGTTTGGTGAATAAAGAGTTGTCTTTTTTTCTTTTTCTTTTTCAAAAGAATAAAGAGTGTCACATGTCCTTGTAATTTGACTTTTGGTACATGTGACCGATGCTGATGTTCAATTTAATATATAAATTACAATGATAGATGTCCATTTTTTTACAGCTTACCTTTATCTAACATCTCTTACCGTGGAGTGGACTATTTATGGAATTTATTAATAAATTTCACTTCCATATAAAAGTAAAGAAGAAGTTAAATATGAGTCACTTAGAAATGAGACATCTCATAAATAATTTTTCTACAATTGACGGGTTTTGGGATAAGATTTAGAAAAAATCTGAATTCACGATGGGATGGACACTTCTATCAAAATATTTTTATTGATATTAATTAATAAATAATGTTATTATAAATTCTTTGATGAGACGTAACATCTTAATCTTTAGATGATATGAAAATTATAAATAAAGTTATAAAATAAATAAAACCTTAATATCTATTGCCAGCCAAAGGGTTTTGTAAAATCAACTTTTGTGTTTTGTTATGTATGTGTTGTTTGCTTATGTCTTATAAACGACCGAAACGAGGATCTAATTTTAGAATGGAAACTGTCCAACTGATAATTCTTAATTTGCGCAAAACGACATCGTGAAGTTTAATGAACTTTCCGGGGGCAAATATGGTCTTTCCTCCGTCAATCAACCGCAACACGTGTAAGATAGAGTAGGCGAGTCTTGATGTATTTCTACATCCGCAGGTACGGATAAGTGATATGGTCGATTGATTTGGCAGTGGTAGGCTTGATGCCCTTCTCAAGAAAAACACTGCGAGGGTCTGTCTGTCACTGCACTGGATAAACACAGCTTCGGCACTCTATCAAATACGCTCGTATCCGATGTGACGTTTACCACCATGCGGAGAATTGTAACAACATTGATATATTATTGCCACGTACGCACAACCACACACTTCAACACGTGATATCAATGTTATTATTACCACGTATGCACTCTTACATGTATACGCATGCGTATATCTATATTTGTATCTAGCATATATTAGACTAAAAGTCTCGTAAAATTAATGATAATTAAATTTATTTTTATATAAAATAAAAATAAATTATTTATTTTAAATTTATTTTTAAATAAAAATAAAAAATAAACAAAAATCTTTAGAAAATTTTGGTCAAAATTAAAAAATATAAAAATAAATAAATAAAATAAACAATTTTGTTCTTTTAAAAAATAAAATTTAATACGAAAAAAGTATTTATATATTTTTAGGTAAAATAAAAGAGATTAATATAATTTTAAAAAATATATATATAATTATCATTAATCCTAAAAAAAGTTAGTGTATTTATATATATATATATATATATATATATGATGTATGTATAGTTGTGTTGTGTCCTGATATTCATGTCCGCTGAACAATAAATGATTATAATAAATTTTAAGAAGATTTTTAATAATTATATTAATTTTTTATAAAAATATTAATTTTTATACTTTACTTAACAAAATACATATATATTCAGTTTTTTTTTTTATCAAAATGACAAATATAACTTTTTTATATATTTTTTACATTTTTTTATAAAAAAATATTAATTAAATTTTAACTTTATTTTTATTTAAATATAAAATAAAAATAAGTTATTTTTTATAAATTTAAAAATAATTTTTTTTAATAAATATTAGAAGATTTTGATCAAATTAAGAAAAAGAATAATAAAATATAAGGGATAATTTTACCAATTCAAAAAAATTAATTAAAAAATGTGTTGATAGTTGTCAGAAAAAAAAAAAACTCAAGTCTAAAGAAAAGTCAGCATAAATTTTATTTTTTATTTTTTTCAAAGAAATGGGCTGTGGGGGCACTTCACTGTTCATCAATTGTGAAGAAGGTCCAAAAAGCTTAGAGTAGCGAAAACGGACGATCTGAAGGACGCACACCTCTTTCTCTCTCTATGAACTTTTCTTTCTCTCTTTCTCCGTCTATATATATATATATATATATATATTTCGTCTGTCTCTGCTGAATAGTAAAATATTACAGAGAAGAAAAAGTAATGCTCTGTTTTTACCCTCTTCTTCTCGTTGTTTCGGCTTTGATCTTAGAGTTCCGGTGATTTGGTCGTTGATCATGGAAAAGATTTAACTAATCAGGTATGATTTTTCTTAGAAATGTAACATTTAGTTTTTTTTTAAGTTTTCGAGGGGAAATTTTCTTTCTGATTAATAGGGAAATTTTTTACAGAACCATAAATCGAAGGAAAAAATTATTTGGCTGTTGGAGGTACGATCATGGCGGTTGTTGAGAATGCTGGGGTGGATGTTGTCTCATCGAATCGCACTGACTCGCGTGCGTCAAACGATGTCGATCAATCGAAGCCGAATCACATGGGGACACAACAGAACAACGGTAACCCTATTTTGCTGTCAAATGACCAGAATTTTCACATGATCGTTCATCAGCAGCAACAGCCACAGAGGATAATGCCACAGACGACAACGACTGCTCAGATGAACGGAAGTGTCACTCATAAGAATCAGATGACTCTGATTCAGCATAGCATCAGCAGCAATGGCGTTCAGAATCATCAGATGGTGGCGAATCATCAGCTCGCTAACGGAGTTGAATTGCGGAGAAATGGAGAAGATGGCGGTGAGGGTTTTAAGCGCGAGATGAGAGATTTGGAGGAAATGTTGTCCAAGTTGAATCCCATGGCTGAAGAATTTGTGCCGCCTTCACTCGCAAACCATACACCATTACAGCTCTCTGGTGCCAACTTTGGTTATACTAACAATTTTGTAATGAATGCTAACACTGGCATTGCCAATGGAAACACGGGTAGACGAGTATGTATCATTATCCTCTTTCCTTTACGCGCCGTTTGGTTGCTGAGAAAATGTGGAATCAAAGATTGTAAATTTGATACTCTTATTTTCATCAGTTTGGTAGAGGAAAACAATTTATTCTCTCGACTGATTGCTAATTGATTTAGACTACATTCCCCAAAAATTATTTCCTTTTTTTTTCTCCTTCCTTTCGCTGTTCTTGTCGCAATCAGTTTCATAGCGTCTTATTTTTGCTGATGGTTCAATTTTGTAACTCAATGTTCAGAAGAAGAATAATTATGATCATGGGAAGCGAAGAATGAACAGCCGAACAAGTTTGGCGCAGCGAGAAGAAGTAATTAGGAGGACTGTGTATGTATCTGACATTGATCATCAGGTAAAGAGCTGTTTTGGCTCGTGGGTTGTAATTGTTTTTTTCGTTTGTTTTTTGGTTGTGAAACAATCTGATGAACATTTTGGTTTTTGTTTTGGTTTTTGTTTTTCTTTAGGTTACCGAAGAGCAACTTGCAGCTCTCTTTATCAATTGTGGACAGGTAACTAAGTTTTTCTTTTTGATCATATTGACACCCTTTTGTTTGTGCTAATGGAGGTCCGTCTTCTGAATAATTTTCCCTAATTTTTGTGTTGAAGGTTGTTGATTGTCGTGTTTGTGGTGACCCTAATTCTGTTCTCCGTTTTGCCTTTATTGAGTTTACTGATGAGGGTATGTAAATGGCCTTTTCTTTGCTTTGATATACATTTGATGAATTATTGGCCTTGTTATATTGACTCAACTGTAATATCTTTGCAGAAGGTGCAAGGAATGCTTTGAGTTTGGCAGGGACTATGCTTGGATATTACCCAGTTAGAGTGCTACCTTCTAAGACTGCAATTGCACCTGTTAATCCAACATTTTTGCCACAGGTGAGAAGTTTTTTAACTAAGTTCAGTTAGCTTTAACATGCATTTTTAATTCTCAAAAGTCAAGTCTCAGAAACTGAATGTATCAGTCATGCTGAGAGAACATTTTTTGCCTAATACTTGGCAACTGATTGGTATCATGGTCTCTAGTCTGAAGATGAACGGGAGATGTGTGCAAGAACTATTTATTGTACAAACATTGATAAGAAGGTAAATTGGAAATTCCTTATTGTTTTTGAATGTGTTTAAAGAGCATTGACTGGGAAATCTGTTTGTGATATATATGTTCATTTGATGCAGGTTACTCAAGCAGATGTCAGACTCTTCTTTGAATCGATTTGTGGAGAGGTTTGTAGCTTCTTTTGTAACAAACCTGATAGTGCTGCTCCTTGAATTCCTGATCATATGTTATGGAACAACTTGTCTGCCACAGGTTCTGCGCTTGAGGTTGCTTGGGGACTATCATCATTCCACTCGTATTGCTTTTGTTGAATTCGTAATGGTAATTATCACAAGCTTGTTGCTCATTATAACTTGAATAGTCTCTTTTCTTGTTGGCTTATATGCTGCCTTCCTCTAATGATTTAGAGTACAATTTAATTTTTTGAAAGTTAGTATTTAATTCTTGAGATTCTTGTTCTCTATCAATCCTTTTTTTCTCATTTTCGCTGTTTGAATTTGCATGATGTCACACATCTTCATCAGGGCTTTCCATTTGGGAGTTTGGCCTTAAAAAATTGATTTGAATTTTCATAGATAAGAATTTGTGATGCCTGTCTTTGATAATCTAAAGAATCAGTTCTTTGGTTGAATTGTATGATATTTTTTATGAAGGATTATAAAGATAAATCATACGTCTATGTTCTGTTTTATATAGAAGTGACAGCTTAATGATATTTTTTGGATGCTGTGACTTCATGGATGTGGATTCGTGGAAGATGCAAAACATGTGGAGGAAAAAAAAGGCTTTCAGATATAGTTTCTTGGAGGTTGTTTATGGGCTCTAATAAAATTCAAATTTGGACCAGTTTTATTGTATCTTATTATTTTGAAAATTGGAAATTGGACAAAGTTAGGAAATGGAGAGTGTCTCTAGTGATACAGGCAGGTGGCTTTGGAGAGAATCAGCTTTGACTTGAAAGGCTTAATCTTTATATTTGGGTTCAACACCTCCGTTACAGAGAATGTGTTTTTCGTTTTTGGTCAGTTTGGTACAAATTTTTAGTTAAATCATCTTTTGGAATTTAATAATTGATTATGATTGCAAGTTACTCAAACTCAACAACGCCTTGTTTCAACTATTTTTGCTTAGAATTCAAGTTAGTTATATTAAAATTGATTTCTTAGAATAGATGTGAAAAATGTAGTTGTGCAATAGAAATAGATAGTTTGGTTTTACTTTTTTGCTTAAAATGGGGGTGGGGGGTTGTTAGTGGATCCAGAAATTATACTTGGGGGTGCTGAAGGATATGTATTAGAACTTTGGGAGGAGGCCTTATGAAAATACTCTTTTTTTTTGGGGCGGGGGCTTGGCAATTCCTATTTTAAAGAATTTTATTAATGGTTTTTTTTTTTTCAATTTTTTTGGGGCCCTTTCTACTGTTGGGGTTGGGGTTCTGTCATAATCAAGAATTCCAGGCAGTGTACCTCCATTAAGTGTTGTACGATTCCAAATTCCAATAATTATTTTTAAACTTGACTTCCAATGATTGTGGAATCACTATGATTTTGAGTAATTCACCATAGAAGAAAACTCAAACTTGACATGGCTTATCCTATTTTTTCAAGACTAGAAGGTTGCGTGCATTACAAAGACAGGTAATTGGTGCCCCACCAAGAGATGTAGGAAGTGAGTCCTATGCAATAAATCTCTCTCATAAATAATGCATCGGGGCCATTATGTTTTTCCTCATACTTTTGACCTACTCTCTGTTTTTTGGCCTTGGCTTTATCCTTTATGAGATTATATGTTCCAGGATACCATTGTGAATATGGTTACTAAAGCAGCCAGGGTGCTAGCAATGTTTGAACTTTGGTGGTCTAGGATCTTGCACAACTTTTTATCCTCCTCCTTTGTGGGTGCAAATAAATTATTGCATCTTTTCACCATTTTGGATAGCTCCTTTTGCTGATGGAGTAGGAAATGTTCATGGTAAAGTTGCAGAATGGTGCCCTTGAACAGAGGGTGAATTGGAGCAACCCACGAGAAGAGGGTCAGGAGGTTTCTATTGAAGGTGGTGTGCCTGGGAAGAGGTCCTAAGTCAGGAGTTAGTATTTGATTCTAAACTGGAATTTAGATCATTTTCAATCGGCACAGTGGATCTCAGTCTCACATAAGGAAATGATGTGTTATTGCTTATGATAGGGAACCCCCCATAACGGGCTACATGCTTAGAACTACTCTTAAAGCCCGTGGATTTATTGATTACACTGGTGAGGTTGTGGTGGTGGGGCATATATTAGTCTGGTTAACACCTATATTGATCATTTAGATAATGTTTTATGTGTTGGACGCCATTCTTTGTTGATTTGATAGATTTGTTTTGTTATTCTTTAACTTTCTAATTTCATGATTTTTTTTTTAATTTTAGAAATTGATGGCTTGATACTGATCTGCAAAAGCATGACTGAGTCGTTTAGGGGGCCTTCTGAGTCAGTGACGGTAAAAATGGTCCCAAGAACCATAAGACCTTTCTTTGCATACAATACAGCCCACCCAGCCCAACCATTCAACTTTCTCAAATTTTTTCTTCACTTGGTGGTTGTCTTTATTTTCAATAATCATTTGTTCATTGATAGGATTGCCTTCTTAACTGGCTTATGAACTTATTATCTTTTATTGTCTTGCCATTTAATTAAAACATCATCACATAGCTATCTTATTTCTTCACTGCCTTGCATTAGTATAACAGTATCATCAAACATGATGGTCGTATTGTTGTGTAATAGCATTTTTCATGTGATTCGATAGATGTGCATCAATCTCACAATGGCCAACTGTGTTTATCTTCATGGGGCAACTAATTACTACACCCCCACCAGAAAACAAAAAAAAAAAATTGATGATGGTAGAAGACAATGGGAGTGGTCACTCTATTGTGTTGTACTCTCAAGTCTTTGTTATTCATTTGTTAATACTTCCTCACATTTTCATTTCGTAGAGTTTGTGTTGGTTTTGCGTGTCACCTCATTCTAATACCTTTTGAGTTCAGGGTATCTTGTGGCAATTGTCAAGCAGTAGCAGACCAATTCCACTCATTAGTGTTATGAACTTGACTGGTGCTCACTAGTCAAGTAGGTCCAAATTTTCATGAACAATACTGGACTGGGATCTGGTTGTGGTTTTATTTTTTTAACCCTGTTATGTGAGTGCTTTTCAGCTATCTTTTATATTTATATTTTTTGTTTGGAGATTGGCTATGTATTTTGTTTCTATTCTGCAAGAAACTGCTTGGTACCGAATTCAAGTTCCTTTATTCCATGTACTGGGGCATGTATGTGTGTGTATTGGTAAGGCATGTTGGTGGTGGAACAACATGCTCGGGTTTGAGTCTCCAAAGGAACTCGAACACAATCTTTATCCCCTCTCCCCCGCCCCCCGCTTGCCTATATATCTCAGCATTTCTGGGACCATAATTAGGTTCATAACCTATCAATGTGCTGTTATAACAGAAACAAGGTGGCCATCACAGGTGTAATTTTGATTGTCGTTATCTTAATGGTGTTTAAGCTGGGGCTGATCCCATTAGTGGTGAAGTGAATGCACTCTTTAATACAACAAATTCTCTGTTGGCAACAGAGGCCCTTATTGATCAATTTCACAACCTTTTCTTTGTGGTGTTTAACCTGGGATTGTATTCTGACTTCACAATTACAATGCACGGGGTTGAAGTAGTGAATTGAATGACCCTGACCCCTTTTTAAAGTCAGATGCCTATGTTTTACCATTTTACATTGCCTTTTAGTGTGTGAGCTGCAAGTGCTGAAGTCATAGTGAGCTAAAGGAAATGACATAGAAAATTGTTCTTTGCAGATTTGGGTGCCTCTGTGTGTGTGTGTGTGTGTGTGTACAAGTTTAGAATAACTAAATTAGTGAACACGTGTTTACCTGTAAAAACTTGTGAGGGACCGTTTAATTTATTTTATTGTTTTTTCGTTATAATAGAGCAGAATGGTGAGATAGAATTTATGTGGCCGATCCCAAATAGTGAGATACAGTTTTGTTGAGTTGAGTTTTGCTATAAAGAAATGATGGGTATTCAGAATTTTTCGTGATTTCTGTTGGATGATTACATTTTACATCTTTTGCGTGGTACTTTTCTCATTCTTTTTGGATTGATTTGTAGATTGATAAGTGCTATACAGCGTATACTGCTATGCATAATAATGAGTATTTATACTAGATTTTCTTCTCTTGCAGGCTGAGAGTGCAATTGCAGCTCTGAACTGTAGCGGTGCGGTTTTGGGATCATTGCCAATAAGGTTGGTTTTGTTAAACTTCTTGTCTCTGTTAATGCTGACCTCTCATTTATGGCCTCTTCATTTTCCTAAATTCCACCCCCCCCCCCCCCTTTTTCCTTTTGGATGTTCCTAATTGCCTTGATGTTTCATTCTTTGTGAATGTACGTGCAGGGTAAGCCCGTCGAAGACACCTGTTCGCCCACGCACTCCTCGCCCATCCATGCACTGAGTCGTCCTTGCATTTCTTCTAAACTAATCTTCTGCTGATAAATATATCTACTACATATACGTACATAGAAACAGAGATATTTTTAAGGTACTTGTGGCATTTTATATTTGGTAGTTTTGTTCATTGCATCCGAGTCATGTATCTTGCCACCTGTAGGGGATATTTATGGCTTGTTCCTTTATGGTGTAGAGTTGGATGGAATTTCGAGGCGTAATCTGCTTAATTTATGTTGCACATTTTGTTGGCTTCTGTGGGGATGGTCCCAAAGGACTAGTACAGTTCAGATGCTTCTAACCGACAGGGATTCCGGAAAGACTCATTTTAGAAGTTCTATACTTGCATTATTTGTGATTTTTAAAGCACTTCGAGTTTAGATGTTCTGCTTATTCTAATATTTCACACAGTTCTTAGTTGACTGTGTGTTTCCATTGATGATAAATGGTTGAGGAGCTCGGTGACTCGGTCCATGCATGAATGCGAAGATCCTGAATTTTTGGGTCAGGGGTTTCTTTTCCATCTGAACTCTTGAATCTCTCCCAACCTGAAGTAGAGTTCTTTTACATTTTTTAAATTAAAAAATAAGATATTTTCCCTTTCCTATTCTGCTTTTATTGCTTTTAAGGTATTCAGATCTTTCATACGATTGATTTCTTTTGATGATATTATTAGATGTGTCTTCTACTATTTTACCTGAATGTTGAGGGAAAAAAGGTAGTTTTAAATTTACCTCTAGTTGGAAATTGGATAGTTTGATATGTAGGGGTTTCCTTCTCAAACACGGAGGTGTTTCTGTTCTGTTTGTGAGGAGAGATAAGATTGGTTGGTGGGAGGAGGGTGTTTGAAGTAACAGTCAACTTGTAGTTATCATATATCATAGTGTATTATCGTATTTATATTTGTGTGTTGAGCAAGTAATTTGAGATAACTTTCATAACTTGTCCCAAAAGCAAATGATTATTATGTTATCTGTAAGGTAGACTGAAAACACGATGGTATTGCTTCTAGATGAAAGCTTGGTTCACACCTTATGGAGAATTCAATTTTTTTTTTTGACTTCTTCAGTTTGTCAAAGCTGAATTTTGAGGGGCTGAAATTGATGGTGGGAAGCTGAACTAAGTTAGATAACTTATTCAGCTAGGTTTGATAAGTTCATAAATAATATTATATAAAAATAAAATTAGGTTGTTTTAGTACATTTTCAATCTAGTTAATTCAGTTTGTCTTGTTTGAGATCAGTACGAAACATATAAATAACATAAGTTTGATCACCACTTTAAATTTGTTAATTTTAAGAAGGTAAACTTGAACAATTTCATTTCAAGTGAGTTCAGCTCAGTAATTTTTTTGTAAATAAAATCTATAGACCTTTTTTTTTAATAATTAATATTTTTAAAATCTCTGGAAGTTATTAATTATTAAAGATTTGCTTATTAATTCTTATATTCGTGAGAAACGTTTATGGATTATGGGTGAGGAAGAGACAAAAGGAATTTTTTTAATTATTAAAACTCCATCTTTCTCAACTTGTTAAGATTTAAGTATAAATTTGGTCATCAAAAATTAAAAAAAAAAAGATTTAAGAATAAATTTGGAAAGATAATGGTATTCAAATAAAATTCTTTTATAATTTTTTATTATAGAATAATGGGACTAATTTAAAACATAAAAAAATAAATAATAAAAATCTGTTCTAATACATAGGGTACCCAAATTCGTTTGGAAGTTTCAGAACTCTTTTGTTCCGTATTGATTTTGTGGAGATTCTTTTTTTTCGAAGTTTATATGGTCTCACACTTTTTGTGCTATGTGATCAAATGTATTAATCAAAGTGGACCACCGCGAATGTGCGCAGTCGGCTCAATGGAATGATGCTGCAACATTGCGTCTAAAATCGAGATTGTGGAATGTTTTTTTCGTAAATCTTTTCGATTGGACCGGCTTTCTACGGTAGTCGTGTTTTTTTTATTTTTTTATTTTAATAATGTCGTATATTATGTGTATTATGATTTATTTTTTTCAATAAAATAGTAACACAAATGATAATATTATTGAAATAATATATTGTCACATAATGTTCTAACATTCATAATTGGAGTTAATAATTTTACAAAATTGCACTTTAAGCTGGTAAAAAAAATAAATTACATTTAAATTGAAAATTTATACTTAAGTTATGTGATATAAGTAATTTACTATGTAATTGATGGTATCACATAATGATTTATAGATAGCATATAATAAGCTTTTTTTTTTTTTTATGTGGTTAAATGTGGACAATTTTCACTAAAACCCTTCCATGAAATCCTCAAAAGCTATGAAGCATAATTTACATGGAAAACCTCTTAACCATACTATTCTATTTTTTTTAAATGTGTCCTTTATTTGTTAATCAATCAACTGCTAAGTTTGCCTTCTAACAAATACATCTGAAAGTAACCTCTAACTCCTTAGTTCTAATAATATTAACATAATTTTTTAATATATTATAAATTCTTCATGGACACTTCTGTTTATTTAACAATATATCAATGATCAATTTAGAGCATATAATAAGTTATTGATAACACGTGCAATTTTATTTTTTCCATGTTAATTACAATACTTTTTTTTTTTTGAAACTATCGAATCCGCTCATGATTTGCCCTCCTAATTTCATCTTTAAGTATGATTTTTTCAAAAAATTATTTATTATATATATATATATATATATATGCATCGCTCAACAAAAATATAATAAAATAAAATAAAGCTAAAGGTAGTTTTTGAAGCTAAAACTTGCAGCAACTCTTTTCTACAATTCATGTCTAAAATCAGTTTGACCAGTCAAACCAAAAAGTGAATCACCTTGCTTTATAACATAAAATTATTAGTATCAAATCATGAGCCTAAAAAGTAAAAATATATTAAAAGCACCTTGCCAATGCTGAAGGCTGAAGGCTGAAGGCTGAAGGCTGTTCCCGAAGTTCAAATCCTCAACAATGATCCAATCGCAAGAGACAATGTTCCAGATATGCCTGCCAAAGCCAAACCGTGCTCATATTGTTTCTGAGATAACCCTCAAATCCTTGGGTGTGCGTACCTGTTGGTGAAGTTTCAGAAGGGACTGCTGTCCAAAAAAAATCAAAGAACTGCTTTTTTTTTCTTTCTTTTCTTGTCATTATTATTATTTGTTTGTTCAACAGAACTGTTCTCTTCTTTCTCTCTCTCCAAATCTCCAAACTGCAAAGGAACACTATTAATGTCTCAAAGCCAGCTCATTAACACGTGATGCCATGAGAGTTACTCAGTTGTTTTTACAGAGCACAAAAGGAAAAGCTTACGTCCTCTCTCTCTTTCTTTCCACAGCTTTCAGCATTCTCGAGACCACACACCCTTTGATGTTGTCTCCAACTGTCTGACACATTCACAAGAGAACACATTCTTTTGGCAGAATATATACATATTTACATACATATATATACAAGCTCAATGCTCTGTTCTGCAGCTGCCGCACACATTAACGTTACATAATGAGAGGTCTGTTCCAATAAAACTGGGACAGCATTCCCTTGCTAGATCCTGTTCCCTTTGCTTCATTTATATAACTCTATAGGATCCTCCTCACCCAGCATTTACAGATATCAAGCAAGCAAACAGACAAGCAACAACAAAATCTTCCACGGTTCTGTCTCAAGTTGGTTTTCTGATATATGTAGTTTTCTCCCCAAGCTTTTTCATGGGGAAGATTCGAGGAAGTTCATGGTTCACTGCTGTGAAGAAGGCATTCAGGTCACCTACAAACGACAATGAGAAAAGGAGCGGTAGAAGGAGAGAAGAACATGAACAAGAAGAAGAGGAAAAGGTAAAATTTTAAAGCACAATATGTACAATTGTATGGAATTAATCACCGCAATGGAATTTTTTTGTGGGATTGTACAGAAGAGAGGAAAGAGAAGGTGGATTTTTCGGAAACCAACAATTCAGGAAACGACAATACAACACAGTGCGGCAAGGAACAAAGCTACCACTGCTAATACTTCAGTAAGTAAAAGTGCAGGGACTAATTTGACGATGAATCCTGTTGTTGAGGCTGCTGGTGCAGAGCAGAGATGTGCCATTGCGGTAGCAATGGCAACCACAGCAGCTGCTGAAGCAGCAGTTGCAACAGCCCAAGCAGCTGTGGAGGTCATTCGGCTCACCAGACCTTCTATCTTCGTCAGAGAACACTTCGCTGCCATTGTTATTCAAACTGCCTTCAGAGGTTATCTGGTAGTATCTAATTGCCTCTTTTTCTTGTCCTGGATAACACTGCAAGCAAAGAGTTTATTTGAACTATTACTGTGGTTTTATAGGCAAGGAGAGCACTTCGGGCTCTTAAAGGGCTGGTAAAGCTTCAAGCCTTAGTAAGAGGCCACAATGTCCGAAAGCGAGCAAAGATGACTCTCCATTGCATGCAAGCGCTGATCCGAGCGCAAACTCGAGTGCGCGATCAACGCAAGAGGACTTTCATATGAAGGAAGCATGGATTCCATTTTCAGTGATCCCAAAAGCTTATGGGAATCACATCTTGCAGAAAGAAAGTCCATTGTGAGTAAACTTCTGTTGAGATTTCCTATTTCATGCTTGGACTACTTGGTGTGCTAAATGGATTTGTAACTTTCTCAGTCTAGAGATGGAAGCAGCGGTGTAGATGACTGGGATGATCACCCACAAACAGTAGAGATCCAAGCCATGTTACAGAAAACAAAGGAAGCTGCTTTAAAACGTGAAAAGGCCCTTGCTTATGCCTTTTCTCACCAGGTTTTGATTTCTCCGGCTCACACTCTTAGTCTGTTTCCGCATCTTTCAGCTCCTACCAAAATTTCCTCCATCTTTCTTATAAACAGATGTGGAGATCTAGTAGGGACTCATGTAGATGCAATCAGGAGTCAGAAGAGAAGCCCATATGGCTTGATCAGTGGACAACATCAAAGCAATGGGAGACGACAGGCAGAACTTCTTGTGATCAAAGAGACCCCATAAAAACTGTTGAAATCGACACCTCTCAACCTTATTCTTACTTAGCCCCTAATTTTCAGAGGTCACAAAATCAACACTACTACCACCACCACCACCACCAACAGAAATGCAGTTCACATTCTGTTTCCTCACCTATCTACAGAACACGCCAGAAGTTTTCTATCCAATTGCCCAACACACCATCACCATCTAAAACAAAACCTCTCCAAATGCACTCAGCTAGCCCTCGTTGCCTAAGAGAAGAGGGGAACTATCCCACGCCTCGGACACCAAACTTTGGCTCCACTTACTCCCATGGAATGGGTGTGAGTGGGAATAATGGGGCTAATGCAACGCCAAACTACATGGCTGCCACTGCATCAGCCAAGGCTCGGGTTAGGTCACAAAGTGCACCGAGGCAGAGGCCTCTGACGCCTGAGAGAGAAAAAATTGGATCGGCCAAGAAACGGCTTTCTTTTCCTGATCCTGACCCATGTAATGGCACTAGCATTAATGATGGCACTTTTGATCATGACTTGAGAAGCCCAAGTTGCAAGAACATTCATGGAGGTCATCTAGGGATGGAGCAAAGGTCCAGCATCTCTTCTTGTTGTATAGATAGCCGTGGTGAAGAGATCTCTCCACCTTCGACTAGTGATTTTAGGAGGTGGTTGAGGTGAGCAGATTCAAGTGTATGATTGGAAGGACATAGTGGAAGACAACAATGTTGGAGAGAATGTTGATGCATAGGCTCTTATGCCCCTGCAACGTGAAATCCAAAACTATAGCTGGATCAGAGAGAGAATGTGAAGAGCAACAGATTGAACAATCCATGTGATTGGAAATGTAGAAATTCTTTTATTATTAATGAAGTTCATGACTAACTTTAGATTCTAAAAGGAATGATAGTTTTAACACAATAATCAGAAGTCTTAAAAATTATCTGAAATTTGGATGGAATCAAGGGCCTCGGCCTAAGTTTTTACAAAATTTATTTTCTTGATTCCACTGCATTTTCCCAACTGCCAATTAGGAGGCAATTGAATTCAGTCCATAAGTAGTCTTATGATTACAGCCAGCCAATCTGGTCAATTAGATCGCAAACTCTTCAATCTTCAAGAGTTAAGTTGAACAAGCCATGAATTTGGGGAATGCACAAGACTGAGTAAGCTTGCGAGTTAAACCGATATTGATCCTCCATACATCTTAAATCAAAGAAACTGGGCCTAAACGAGTGGAACTTCCAATTTACTGAAAACATTGAAAAAGAAAGCCAAACATATTATCATCAAACAGTGTACAGTTTAATCTCTACTTTGGTACACGCAAACGACTTTGAGCATTCTCTAGGAAAATGATTGTTTCTCCTAGATTATTGAATAAAATCCGAAGTGGATAATAGAGGCACTTAAAAAATGCTATTGAAAGAGGACCTTCGATATGGTTATTAGGCCTATATAAGACCTAAATTTCTTCTTTTGAGCTATCTTTCCTTTCCCATTCTAATTCATTTTTCAAAACCTTGAAAGTAGTTCATATAATGCTTTACCTATTTTATTGTTGTTCTTTAAAGTAGTGGGCCCTTTTAATCAAATTCCTTAATGAAGTGTCAAAGGAATTTCCCCTGTGGACATTTTTTTTAAAGTTATCCTCCGTGGACATGTACCTAGCCTCGCGGTAAAAAAAGTAAGAGAACCAAGCTATAAACAAGCATTGCGGAGGGGACAACAATATATTGCAAGCGATATAAACAATTGATCTCAATTGAGCCTTTTTTTGGGGGGTGGGTGTGGGGGTGGGGGGGGGGGGGGGGTGATGATTCAGGAGTTCAATTTTAACCCTTTAATATTCAGATATAATAACTACTATCAATTTGTAACACATACATGAAATGTTGGAAGACATATGGGCAAGAAAATGTTACTTATCAGATTTACACAAAAAGAATAAACACCATGAATTGCATACTATTTCAAAAAAGAAAAAAAAAACAGTTCCCAATACCGTCAAGATGGCTAGTGTTTTATTTAGTTTTGTTTAGCTTTTGACAATATATAAATTATTTATTAGTCCGGGACCAATGGTCTCATGCTAATGAAAAGATGACACATAAGGTGGGCTAGTATACTTTCTCCTGACTCCTAACCGCTCATACAAACAAGCCTTTAGTGTCAATTGGAACTTAAACACTCAAACTCCTCTTTAGGGTCAGAGGATACCGGGTGGTACAAGGATGAAAAGATATTGGCACAGTAGTCTTTAAAATAAAAGTATAAACACAATTCTCATGGGAGTAATTCCTGGGTGGACCAAGTCCATGAACTAAATTTATGAATCAAACCAATCATAGTTTGTTAACTAAATAATAAAAATTATTTTGTTCCCTTAATATTCATCCAAATGACGATGGTGATTGACTTCCTCCATGTACTAGGTTATAGAAAAATTTCTCATCCTCAAAAGGCCCACCTATTGTTTGCCTAAGAAGACACTAATAATTGGTGAAGAATAGTCACAAGGCATAGGTCTGCTTGATTATTGTTAAAAAAGAGCAAAAGGAAATAGGAAGACATTTTTAGGCATTTTACTTTCATTTTCTCTTGCCCTTCCCAAGAATTTCATCACTAAACAAACAACAATGCGGGAGAAGGGTGTCATTTCATTGACACGTTTTGCCAAACATGCAACAGTCATTAGATCAATATGCATTACAACAGACAAAAACAACATCCTATTAGACAGTCGTTAGATCAATATGCATTAAAACAGACAAAAACAACATCATATCAGACACATTTCAGAAAATTAAAACTAAATCATGAAAGTAACAAATAATCATGGAAAAGGATGCATAAGAAGAATTACGTGAAATTGCTGGGTTTACTAACCTCATAGAGTCTAATTGAAGTTGAAGCAGACTCAATGGCGAACAATTAAATCAATAAACTTATAATTGTAGCAGAAGAGTTGAGAGCATTCACGAAATAAAAAATAGAAGTTGAAGCAGGGCTCTGAGGATTTGTGTTTGAGAAAATTGAAGTTGAAGCAGGACTCTGAAGATTTGTGTCGAAAGCCGTCGCAGCAGACTCAATGGCGAACAATTAAATCAATAAAATTATAATTGTAGAAAATGAGTTGAGAGCCGCTTTCACGAAATAGAAAATTGGAGCAGGACTCTGAAGATTTGTGAAGTTGAATCGAGAGCCGTCGCAGCAGACTCAATGGCGAACAATTAAATCAATAAACTTATAATTGTAGAAGATGAGTTGAGAGCCGCCTTCACGAAATAGAAAATTGAAGCAGGACTCTGAAGATTTGTGCCGCAAAACGCAAAAGCAATTGTTGAGAGTGGGATTTGAACCCACGCCCTTTCGGACCAGAACCTTAATCTGGCGCCTTAGACCAACTCGGCCATCTCAACATTGGATAGAAAAGCCGATAGAATCATTTTCTCAATTGACATTGACCAACCCAAGTCCGGCCCATTTTCAGCAAATTCATCAAATGATTTTACTGTTCTTTTTCTTCAAATGATTTTATTATTTTCTCTCTATTTTTTTTCCCATAAAACTAGAGGCATGTATGTGCATCTTGATTTATCTAAATTTACTACTTAATCCTTTACCTTAATTTAGATAATTTGTTATTTATAATGGTAAAATAGTCTCTAAATTTAATAGACTTTCAACTTGGATCAAAGATAATATTAATAGACCTATCCATTTAAATCTAATTTTAGTATAAAGATAATTTCACTTTTTATGTTTTTATTTAACAAAAAAAGGAAAAAAAAAGTAAAAAATTTATTTTTTAAAACTCATTAAAGGTTTTAAAAAAATGTTTATCAAATGATTATTCATTATTTTTATTGAAAATATTATTTTAATTAAAAAAACATTTGCCAAAGATTAAGTGGATATTGTCAAGTTTGCAAAACAATAATAATTAATTAATTTTTTATATTAAAAAAAAAAAAAAAACTGAATCAGTCGAAGGATCTCTAAATTCAGAACACATCATATATGTAATATATGAGGCTGCAATTGGGAATTAGAAACCAAATAGATTAAATCAGCATGGTTTTTTGTAGCAGCAACAGTTTATATTATAGGCATCAGCACAGTTTTATAGCTATCGAATGAGTTAAAACGTAAAGACGTAATTCTAAGTTATAAGCCGATCAAAGCCAAGGATTTTGCCCCCTAAAGCCAGGAAAGGCTTAGCTTCTTCCATTGTTTGTTTCATGCATTACCACATCATCTGCTCTTATCTATTCCAAGTCTACATCTGCTACATCAATTCAGACGTCCTCAATCTTGAATTTTGGATCAACTTCCTGTCAATCGGCTGCGGCCCTCGCCCTACTGGTATAGTTGTGACGCTTATATGATTTTATATAAATCTTATAAAATATATGATGAATATATAAAATAATTTCTCATCAAGAAGATGGTATCATGTGAAAAGATTTTTCTGTCTAATAATAAAAGAATGAATAAGATTTTATCCATAGTGATCACTTGAAAAACAATTTACAAACAAAATTCTTAATAAGATTCTAATTAGTTAGGCCAAAGTGACATTTCTAAAAAATATAATCACATTGATTAAAATTATGAGAAAGATCAGAGTATAAAATCTTAACTTAATTGGTGAAAATTAAATTTGTTGAGCAAAAAACGGCTCAAAATCACGAACCGGGTTCATATTGCAAAACACCAAAATAATATAGACATCCAACTACTCTCCAAATCTGGGTAGTTATGATAATTGACTTAATCAAACTAATTCAAAAGTACATTTATTGTTCTTACATCAAGAGCTGGTAATATCAACATTCAGGATTATCATGAGAGGCAGGAAGAGGAAAACATGATTCAAAAATTCAAGTCAAGTTGTGCTTAGTTCAACTACTATCATTAACGATTTTGCCGGGTGTGAATCATTCTTAACTTTTTTTTACCAGTTCACACTTACTAAAATTACTTTAAACTCTGCTAATTTAAATATCAGATAGATGTTGGCCGACACCAAACCGGTGGAACCAACTGCATCACCAAAACTCTTAACTTTCTGCTGTGATTATAATTAAATACTATGATAGTATAATCAGCCTTTGTTGAACAAAATATATGTAAATTTGAACCTTTTTTTTTCTAGTCTTTTGAGACCATATATTAACGGTCATATTAAAAGTTACTTGCACGACAATATAGTGTAAATACACATGTAAATTATCATTTAACTGTTGACTCGTTAAGACCATTCGAGTAGGATTATTGAATAATTTTTAGCAAAAGAGGACTACAACACCTACTAGGTGCAAGTAGTGTTTCAACAAAAAAATTCTTCATTACTTTCGGTACAGTACACCTGAGTCAATAAACATTTACTATACATGCAGAATATGCGAACTATATACTAATGTGACAGATTTTTCATTAAATTTGGTATACTATACCAGAGACTAATAAATAATAACTCGTATTTCAACAAATAAAATTCATTAGTCATGAATTTAGTACACCCAATGTTTTCAGACCTAACCTGTTCATCGAACCGAAATTTTTTTTGGGTTATGCGTTATCGGTTCAACCGGAATCAAACCGTTATGTCATAATTATGTAATTAATAAATTTAATAATTAATATTTTAAATTTAAAGAATTATACAAAAATTACTAAAAATTATATAAAATTTTTTTACAAAATATGAATTTTCTTTATATGTAAAACTTCAAGAAAAAAATGAAAAAAGTATAGTAGACATACCTTATTACAATGTTGAAAGTTGAAACTTCATTGCCATTCTTCCATAATCGTAAGGACCATAACAAAAATAATTTTAACATCTAATTCAAGCATAATCCAATAATTTAGTCTTCAACTACATGAAAAAAAAGATGCAAACACTAATAATCATGCATAAAATAAAATAAAATAAAATACCACATGATACAATTATAGACAAGAACTGGTGTGAACCGGTGACCCAATACCGGGTGACCCGGTTCGACAGTCCTAGCGGCCAGGTTTTAATGATTTTGTATTTTTAGAACGGTTTTGAACTATATAAGCGATTTTATAGGTTAAACCGAACCGTTTTATAAATCGATCGACAGTTCAACCCGTTCAACCGACCGAGCCGATCCAAGTTTTAAAACATTGAGTACACCCGAATCCATAAATATGCAAGACATCAGCAAAATTATTAACATGATCTACCACTTTTTTTTTTTTTATGTGTTGCACATTTGTAAGCCCAATTGCATTGTTTTCGTGTTCCAAGGGATACATAAGCCTTCCCCTCAAAAACAAAATAATCGAGAACATGTCCGACCAAATCCATGGGCAACATTCAACGTACATGATGTCTCACTTTTTGAGAGCAATCCAAGTAATTTTGGATTCGATATTCACAAATAAAACAAAGTAAACAGATCACCAGAAGCATGAATGGTCAATCAACAAATTATTAGCTTTACATGCAAATTATAAACCACTTTTTACTGCAAAGTCTGTTAAGATATCATGAATTTTGTAAACAAAGCAAAACCAGGGCGTCATCCATCAGTGATAAGAATCAACGGCACTAAGTCCAACTCTAAAGGGAGTTTACATTTTGAATTGTCAAATTATTTATTTATAATTTTGAACGGTGTTTTGACATTCTTGAATTATAAATCTGTTCTAATCGTAAGTGTCAAAATAGGATGGCATTTTAATATTTTTTATTAAAAAATATAATTAAACTTAACGATTGTATTTTAACGAGTACAGTTTTCATGACGATCGCAATTTAATGGATATATTTTTTTAGTCAAAATTTAAAATTTAAAATTTCAAATTTCAAATTTCAAGAATGAGAATGAGTATAAAATAATCAATTACAAAATAAATAAAATCACCTTAATTAAAAAAAATTCATAACTTAAAAAAATTAGTTAAATAAATAAATTCACCCTAAATTAACAAAAATAAATAAATAAATAAACTAAAATTAAAACATTCAATTTAAATTCTAAATAACAATTAACTAAAATAGAAAAAAATTCTTTAATTATCAAAATTAACTAAATAAATAAATTCACCCTAAATTAACAAAAATAAATAAATAAATAAACTAAAATTAAAACATTCAATTTAAATTACAAAATTAATTTAATTAAAAAATTAATTTAAATTCTAACTAACAATTAACTAAAATAGAAAAAAATTCTTTAATTATCAAAATTAACTAAATAAATAAATTAACCCTAAATTAACAAAAATAAATAAATAAACTAAAATTAAAACATTCAATTTAAATTACAAAATTAATTTAATTAAAAAATTAATTTAAATTCTAAATAACAATTAACTAAAATAGAAAAAATTATTCAATTATCAAAATTAACTAAATAAATAAATTCACCCTAAATTAACAAAAATAAACAAATAAATAAATAAACTAAAATTAAAACATTCAATTTAAATTACAAAAATTAAATTAATTTAAAATTTTAATTTAAAATCTAAAACAATTAACTAATGTAAAACATTTATTTTAAATTAAAATCAATTATATATAGGCTAAATAACCAAACAAGGAAGCCAAGAGAATGGCCCCCAACCAATCAATTTTATATATATATATATATATATATATAGGCTAAATAGTGAAGCCAAACAGAGAACGGCGGTCTCTGTATTTCTTCCCCTTCTCCTCTGCGCCTCCTTCCCCTTTCCCTCCCTCTGTGCTTCCTTCTTCAGATTTGTCATCGCCAACCACAAGATTTGAAGAAAAATCAGGAGCGGGAGTAAGAAACTTATAACGATTTTCACGGCAAGCAATTTTTTGGCCTTTGGTAAGTTTTTTCTTTCAAAATCTCTGAAAATCTATGTATTTTATAGAATTCTTTGGTTGAATAGAACCGTTGATAAAAGTTCATGAGGAACAGTAAAATTTGAAAATGGCAATGGCAGAACGATTCTTTGCAACCTTTCTATTTCTCTCTCCAGAGTTTGAAAAATTATCACCTCAAGAGTATTGCTGCCATTTTTTAACCCTTGATGCCACTCCCGTTAGAGTGAAATTTTTTAAATTTGAGATGACATTTTGACGATTACCGACAGTTATGAATTTGTCACTCCTGATACCACTCACGATTAGAGTTGCTCTAAATATATCAAGATAAGATTAGTAAGGAAATCAATACTAGTAAGGATCCGTTTGACAGAGTGTAACAATCAAAATTACGAGTTGTACCTATAATTTGAACAAGACTATTATTTGTCCAGGTGCCAAAATCCGTTGTCATTAATCTGACTTTATTTACTGACAAACATTCTCTAAATGAATTTGTAAAGATTTTATTTAATGAGACAGACATTTTACATAAAAACTTTAGAATGTCCTTGAACATCTAATTTATAAAAATAAAAGAAAAATAAATTTTGTAAAAAATTATTACAACACATCAAACAATGATATGGTATCTGTCACACGGACTTGTCTACTCGAAGTGTAGGTCATGGAGCCTACCTAGCTGTAGGTTCAGATTCAAGTTGAGGTCACCATTAAGAGTGAGCTAGTGATTCAGTTAGCCGCACTAATTTGAAGTGTCAGAGCTGCACCAATACATGTGTTTTATTATGCGAATTTTAAAATTTGATAAAAATATAAAATAAAAAAAATTCTCCAAATGACAATGTGATTTTTAAAATCATATTCGACATTAAAATAATTAAAATTATTTTAATAAATTACAAAAAAGTTCTTGTTTTGTCATGTTATGTTACGTTAGTTGAATTTACAAAATAAAAAAAATTTAAGATGAGATTTATTCTCGAAGTATTACTATTTTTGTAGTAGATACACTTGACTCATTTTAATTGTTAATTTCCAACCAAGGGATGATATTCACAAAGTCATGCTGTGTTAAAAAATATTATTCTAGTATTAAAATAAAATATTTTTATATTATAATAATATTAAAATATAAGATTTATATGAATATAATGAGATTTAATATTAGAAAAAACTCTTATAGTACCTACCGATGTTAGCGAGAAAATACGAACTTTACCACCCTCCAAATCACAAGAACATGTCTAAATAATTAAAACAAGATATGTTTACTCTTACCTCTTCTGAGATTTTTGACAATTACAAAAACCTTTCTTATAGTTTTTGAAATAACATTGTCCCTTGTCAGTCTTGTCGGTTAAACGATCGTGACAAAGAATGTAAAGTTACAAAATTATCCTTGTCATTAAATATTATATAATACTAAAAAGTCAATCATTTTTAACCTACAGAGAATTATTATTTGTATTTATCTTTGTAACTTCTCTCTACAGTAATCTCTCCTGAGCCCCTTTTCCACCGTCGGACGTCCAGCCTCGACTGCCCTCTGCAACTCTATTTCTTAAATCTCTCTACACTTCTCCTTCTCTCTCAACTCTACCGACACAGAGACAAAACCCACCACCGACAATCCACCACGGGAAAATTCCTCTCCATCTTACTGTCATTTCTCTTAATTTCTCTACCGGCCAGAGCCTATCATTGATAAAAATCAACACCACCACCAAAGGCGTCATCACCATCAGCGCCATATACATTGTCGTTGCTCCATGAACCCATCACCTGCAGTGTGTCACCGATCATTCACCATCATCTCGCAACATTGCAGACCCATAGTAACAATACATGAATCCTTTATACAGTAAGACCCAGCACTCCTCTAACAGTTGCCACTCTCCAACGCAAGAACCTTACTGTTAACTAGATGATTGGAAGTCCCCTCTTTTTCTTGTTGCCCACACACAAATATATATATATATGTTGGATCCTTCCAGAATGTCTTGGGCAGCTCTTCCCTAGAAGCTTCATAAACTTGTTTAAGTATACATACATATATATAATACTATTTCCAGCAGCTTTTATAAGCTGCACCGCCTCTCTCTCACCTTCCAGCAATTTCGGCTGCTTTTTTTTTTTTTTCTTTTCTTTCCCCTGTTCCAGCTTCTTCAAGAAGCTTCTCAAATGATCTACATATATATATATATATATATATATATATCTGTTTGGCACCTGTTACAACTAAGCCCCATGGCTTCTAGAAGCTGCCCAAATATATATATATATATATATATATATATATATCTGTTTGGCACCTGTTACAACTAAGCCCCATGGCTTCTAAAGGCTGCCCAAATGTAAATATATTTCCCTGGGAAGCTACCTAATAGCTTTATATATTTTTACCTTGCTGCATAAAAATAGTTATATTTTTAACTTGCGCCTATTTCCTATGTTGGTGAGTTTATGGTTTATTCGTTGTTCTAGGCATTTCTTTTGCTAAAAGAGACCATCGGAATGGAATTGGCAACCAAGACGATGGGATTTGCCAAAATGGAGGAGAAGTAACAGTGTCGATTGGATTGGATGAAGATGAAGATGAAGATGAAGATGAAGATGATTTTAAGGGTGTGATGCTTCTCTGGTGGAGGAGGGACGTTTCCAGATTTGGTTCAGCAAGGTTGTGTGGGCGGCAGTTGGTCGCTAAGTTGGATTTCGGGGCTGAGATCTTTGCGGCTAAGTCGGTCTGTCGGGTTGAGATGAGCAGGTTGGATTTGCTGGTCCGGTCGTGTCCGTGTTTGGAGGTGAGGTTTGAGAATCCTCGCACTATGTTTGGGTCTAGAGATGATGTTTTTTAGTTGTATAGCTTGATTTGTTTGTGGTTTGAATTGAGGGAGAAAGGAATTGCAGCAGAGTATTAATGAAGCCCACTTGATTCTGTTGATGCTACCAAATCTGGTTCTATTGCAATTTAAACAAAATTCATGCACACGAAAAAAAAATCAGGTAGCAAATGGAGCTGATATATTAAGTGTTGGATGGTTTGAGTTCTTGATTTCTTCTCACATGGTGAATCTAAAGCACCGTGATGCCACCATTACTGGGATGGCTCGATTCAAACACAAGTTGTTGAATAAATGAATTTTTTCCTCAAAATCATTGAACAGCTCACGACATCTAGAAGGAAAATTTTATCCTTTTTTAATTAAAAAAATTATTATTAAAGTAAGAATAGTTTTATCATTTAACCATGACTTGTAAGAATAATTTTGTCTTTACATTATTTGTAAGGGTAAAGTTAACATTTGCATAAAATTTGAAATTGACATCATCGAATTTCGTTAAGTCAACTAACGACTCTTGACAATAGAAGAGAATCTGTTACATATTAGTAAACCAGAAAAGGGATAGTATTATTTCAGAAACTCTAAAAAAGTTTCTGTAATTGTCAAAAACTTCAAACAAAGGTAAGTGTAATTTACCCTTAAAACAATGGTCCAACACTAGATATGTTTCAGTTTTTGAGATAAATCTATGTAGTATTATCTTATAGAAACACCTTAATTAAATAAGTTTGGATGCACAAGTAAATTTAAAATAAAAGAGTAACAAAACATGGGAAAGTAATGATCCAACTAAAATCAACTCGAAAAACTAAAGAAGAAGATGCTAATTAATTAAAAGTTGCTCTTAACTCGGCCACTGGAAGGCCGTAATCTCTGGCGGCGTTGTTGAAGCTACAAGAGTTGGACTGTTGCAGTCACTGCTATCAGACAGTGACAGCATTGTTCTCTGAAGAACCCCAGTTGGGGATGACACCCTAGTCGCAGGAGCACAGATTGAATCTGCTGGACTCCAGCCAACGCCGACCGAGCTTGGTCGTAAAACCTCGGCTAGTGGCCCACCCGGTGTGGAAGGCACCCAAGAAACAGGACTCAACCAGCTCGAACCTTGAGGCTTGTCATTACCTCCCATTCCATAGTTGTGATCTGCATCTTTAACACCTAAACCCATTTGGATCTGACCCATCTCTTCATCGAGGGCATTGCCAGCCGCCATGGCCATCGATAGAGTGAGTGAGGAAGCCGAGAGGTTGCACTCTGAAGAAACAGTCGACTCGTTTTTGTTGTCGCTGTTGATAGTGTTGGCGTTGTCGTTTGACCAGGCATCGATGAAACCTCTGGGAATCTCTTGGGTCTCTTTTTCTAACGACACCAGATCAGGGTTGAGAAATAAAGCGCACTCGTTGCTTTGCTGATTAGCTTCAGGGGCACCAAAATCTGTATAAGAAATCAAATTTAGAGGCTCGTCCCTGAAATCTTGCCGGAAAAAATTGGTACCATTGTTATAAATTGATCCCCAAGTTGTCAATCCTATATTTGTGTGCATCAAATGCTGCCATTGTTGTTCAGATGTATCCATTGTAACCAGTTCACCTTCCATCATCCAATCCAAGCCCCTTCAATATGCAAATACAAATCAATAATTCAAGATTTGACACAAAGCTGATAAAAGGGAGGGGGAGAAATTTAAAAATAAAAAATAAAAAATTTAACCCACCTGCTGTGTTCTTTATAGGAGGAAACAGAGAGATTTTGGTGAGTACTGTCATCAAGTAACAAAGGGGTATGGTTTGATTGAATGGTAGATCCAAGGATCGGAGGTGAAGAATGAAATGTGGGGTTAGAAAGAGTAGTAGGAGTGGTGGGAAGAGGATGCTGGTGGAGACGGGTCTTCTTGGTGGCTGTGGTGTTGATGATATTGCTACTGCTGTTGTTGAAAGGGGCATGAGCTTCCACATGCTTTCTTGAACGTGGACGGCCTCTGTGCATGTGACGCTCGCAGTATTTCTGTTGAGGCGCCACATCTCTCGAGCACCTCCATTTCTTTCCATCAGTTCTCTTGCACCTTCCTGGCTCTGGATCTTTATTGCTCGAAAATCGCAGGTTGAATGTTGAAGGTCCATTACCCACTGCCCACAAAAACAGACACACAGAGAGAATAAGAACACATCAAATCACAAATAATAAACCCCGAAAAATCATGAAAAAAATCATTACAGTGAGCGTGCGACTGGGACTCTGCAAAGATATTTCGGTTAATGGGGAGGAGCAGATCAGGAGGCACAGGAACATAAGCCATCATGTACTTGTAGATCATTGCTTGTCTTTCAAGCTCCTTCCACTGAGCTGATGTAAAAGGAAATCCCAAAGTTGCCGCCATACCTCCTGCTCACAAAAAATTACATCTTCAGATCCTTCTAGCAAAAATCCACATCGATTTTCACAGGAAAAAAAAATATATAATCTATAGATTTATAGAAGAAGAAGTGATTTGCTTTTGATGGACTTAAAAAAGAAAATGGGTAACCTGGGGATTTGAAGGTTGTGTGGGTAGTAGCAGTAACAGTGGTGGAAATGTCAAAAGGCTGCAGAGTCCTTCCAACTGCACCACCACTGCTAGCAGCAGCAACATCATCATGGTAAATATCGTTCATAGACCTGCACCCGAACACCTCTTTTGCTCCGCTGTAAGAAGCGGGACCACCACCACCACCACCACCACCAACAACAACAACAGGTTCAGAAGATGATAATAGACATGGACGGTGGTGATCCTGATGACGACTCATGATCTTGAAAGGGAATGATTCAGTACTTTGCAACTTCAAACCTAAACCAACACCACTTTCTAGGGTTGATACCTTGTCTGAAACGCCAACGCTAGTAATTATACTGTTTTCCATATTCATAAAAACCACTTTTCCACAAATGGGAAACTAGCTTTATTTCTATTTCTATCAAGCACAGGCAGAAAAGCAAGAAAGAAAGCCCTCAACCATAAACCCTGTTTTTTGTCACCTCTCCAAAAGAACAGCTCTGTTACTGGGTTTTCAAGAAAACGGTTTCTCTCGCTCTCTGCCGTGTGTGTCGATGGGTTTGAGTAATTGTGCCAGCATGGGGTTTTGATGTGATGTGAATTTGAGTTTTAGACTTTTAGCAATGCCCTAGCCGCCGTATTCAGCCATTACTTTGCTTCCATGCTTCCAACATACGCACCACTGTATAAGACAAAACACCAAAAGCAACTCTCTCTCTCTCTCTCTGTTCTCTCGTTATTGTAATGATCTCCACCCATACTAAATCTTATCTTATTTATTATGCACATTATTATTATTTATTTTTCTTGATTGAATATTATGCACATTATTTGATACTAAATAATATAAGAAAAACTTATTTAAGATATTTGTCATAATTTTAATTTATCAATATGTAATTATTTTATTTTAATTAAAAAATAAAAATATATATGTATATTATGAAAAATTATCTAGTAAAATTATTTTTAATTTATTGGTATGAAATTATTTAATTTTAATTAAAAATTTTAAAAAATAAATGTATATTATAAAAAATTATTTAATAAAACTATTACACTAGATGACCTCTCACAAAATAAAATAAATAATAACATTGTATTTTTCTAAAATACTAGGTATTTTTACCTTATATGCCTATTTTACATTTCTAATATAATGTGATATCATGTAGTTATTTTAAGGTCTTAAATACTAATATAATATCTAATAGTTTTGAATTCTACTTGAATCAAAACAGGAATTGCCATAATGGAAAAGAAAAAGGAACCAATCAATCTCCTATAAACAGTCTATTATATATCATATTAAGAACACAAATAAAAATAAGTAGTGATTTAGATATAATTTTTTAAAAATTATAAAAATATATTTAAATATGATAATCTAAATTATAAAAAATTAAAAAAAAATTAAAATTAATAATTTGTCAAACTCATATATCACATTTTGAAATTAAAAATTTATTTTTGAAAACCTATATAAACATAACCCTTAACATTTCTCATTTTTGCTTGAACCTAATAAAATAATAAATAATAAATCTAATTCTATCATATCAATATATACATATATATAATGACATAAATAAAAAATATATATCATGCTATCTGGTAATGTTACTTAATATGAGTTCATCTAAAACAAAAGTATTATTATTAAACTCGAATCCAGTCCGATCGATTGAATAAGAGTCTAAATTGGGCTGAGTTGATTAGATAAGAAAGAGAATCGATTTGGATCGATAAATTGATGGCTTAGTGAAATATAAAAAAATTGACAATTATCATTTATTATGTGTAAAATATAATTTCAAGATTATCTATAATAAAAAAAATATTCTTAACTATTAAGTCACATGTTTTTTTATTAAATAATATACATATTTAATATATATTAAATTATATTTTAATTTTATATTAATAATAATAATATTAATGTAACAAAATTATTTTAAAAAAAATCATACCACATTTTTTATTTAGCGGTTGAATCACTTCATGGGATTTATATCCCACTTAAATTTAATAATTATAAAATAAAATATTTTAATTATTAAAAAATTAAAAAATTAAAAAATTAAAAATAAAATAAATAAAATTTAATCTCAAGATCGACCAATAATTAAAATATTTTATCTTAACCCTCTTTCTATTTCATCCTTATCCCCTCTCTCTCTTGATTACATCTGAATCCGACCGAAGGAAAGTGTAGTATTAATGGTGAGTCGGTGACATTTAATCTAGAAATGCGCGTAACAACGGTAGACCCCACGGCGCCCACATCTTCCAATTAGATTTCAGACAAAGAGCGGCAGCTGTATCGCCGCCGTACTACCTACCTGCAATTGTAGGCTCTTTGTTCAAACAATAAATAATGCCATCAAATAATAAATAAATTGAGTCGCTAAAGCGGTGTTTCATAGGACTATAACTATAGTTTTTTTATGAGGAATACTACACTTATCTTTTATAAAATTTTTGGTAATTATAAAAATTATTTTATATAAAATTATTAATAATTACAAAAATCTCTCTTACGATTTCAAAAATAACACAATTTCTCTGTCAAAAATTATCCCCCAATAGTATTAACCAAATTGGTTCATTTATCAAATTATTTTTTTATTTTAATAATATTTTTTATTTTTTCTTCTTTATTTTTCCTCTCTCAACTCTCTCTCTCCCACTCCCACTCCATCTCACTTCCCTTTCTCTTATTTTCTCTACCCAGAACAACACCAGTCTCTCTCTTTCTCTATCTACTCAATACTATTGCACTCCACAACGTCTCGAACAGACATTCCTTCAAATAGAGAATTAGTGGCCTCTCTGGATACAAACGTGTGCAGCAATGAGATGATATATCACTATATCACAAGACTTATGAAATCTCCCCACCAATTATTCAGGACATCTCCGTGGACAGCCCCTGTTCTAAATTGGAAGCGGTAGAACAGAGGAACCCACAACCTGCCTGTGAATTGAGCCAAACATCACCCAATAACGGAGATATAACAGTATCAATACTTCAGATCTCATTGACTAAAACAATTGTATTGCAAAACCACAAACAATCAAGCA
The DNA here is from genome assembly GCA_008638375.1 of Nyssa sinensis. Classification (NCBI taxonomy): domain Eukaryota; kingdom Viridiplantae; phylum Streptophyta; class Magnoliopsida; order Cornales; family Nyssaceae; genus Nyssa; species Nyssa sinensis. Next base: position 36,983,722 of record CM018037.1, on the reverse strand, counting down.
GACCGACTCAGCCGCAGAGGTCCCAGCCTCGAAATCCAATTCAGCGACCAACTGCTGCCCCTGAACTGCGACACTCCCCTGTTCTGGTGAGACCACTGCCAATTTCTTCAATTATCTCCCAAAATCCTCAATTTGATTCTCAATTTTTCTGATCATAACCTCTACCTGTACAAAAAAAAACAAAATACTCAAACTGACTGAAATCATCCATACCGTATCTACCGAACTCTTTCGCCCTTCCGATCAATGTCCTCCATCCTGTATTTTCAAAGAGAACAGGGTAGAGGAGGCGGCGATGGAGGAGAGTCTCGGCGAGAGGAAAAGCATGCGCCCGAGGGTACGCCGCTGTCTTCGTCACAAAGCAGCTTCGATTCAAAGAAGAACCAACCACTGCTACCCTTGACAAAGAAGATAGATCGCTTGTTCCCCAAGAAAGCCAAGACCTAACTTTCTCTATCAAATCTAGCAGTGAACTATCAGGTATTCCCATAGAAAGAAATGACCTGATGAGTACAACCACCAAGCCCTCCCCCTCAAAACAAAAATTTTATCACTCTTCTCTTAATCAAGAATTAGAATAACAAAAATGACCAATTTAACTTATTCCGGTCTACAGAAAAGAAAAAAAAAAGATTAAAACCGATTAACAAAAGTGAAAATTATCCAGCCAACGGGAAAAATGGTGAGTTTGGTTTCAAGGGGATTTTTGAGTTTGGCTTAATTTCCTTTTTTAGGTAAGGAAAAATAAAAGGAATGAAATTCCTCCTGGAATCACAAAATATCGAAAAGGAGGAATTTGATGGCCAATATTAACTACAGAATAGATTATATTTACATAGAATCCTATTAACTGTACCGACACAAACACAATGAATCAAAACAACAACAACAAAAACAGTAAATTTTTTTCTTCGATCAGATAGAACACCGTGAGCGTCTCAAACCCTACACACAGCTAACCGATCCCAGAATTATCAAGATTAGATCCCAAGATCAAGTCAAGCATTAGAAAAACAAGATCCAGAGTTCAGCACCCAAAAGAAAGCCAAAATGAACAACCATATAAAATTCTCGTATGATTCCCTAAATCGAACAGTTTAAACTACAACAACCAACAAATCCCAACCACAAACAACAACGAAGGGTTCAATTTCAGTCAATTTGAAAAGGAGAGGGGTCTGTTCTTGGTGGGGTTGTAGAGAGAGAGAGAGGTTGGCCGTGAAGAGAGAGAGGGGGTTGTAGAGAGAGAGAATATGGAAAGAGAAATTCTGTTTTTTTTAATTAAAAAAATTATTATTAAAGTGAGGATAGTTTTGTCATTTAACCATAACTTGTAAGGGACAAAATTGGCATTTAGACAAAAAAAATTGCTTACATTATCAAACTCTGTATGGTCAACTAACGACAGGGAGAATCTGTTATAGACATTGAAACCAGAAGGGGGACAGTGTTATTTCAGAAATTATAAGAGAAATTTCTGTAATTGTTAGAAACCTCAAGGGAGGTAAGTGTAATTATCTATTTTTATTATTATATACTTCTTTTAAATTTTAATTATCCTTTATGTAAATTATTATACTAAATTTTATAAATTTTTTAATAATTATACTAATATTTTTAAAATTTTTAAAATTATACTGACTTCTCTTATTTTATCTGACAATATACAAATACACTACTTTAATCAAATTTTTACTTCAAAATAACAAAATTATCCATTTCTTATTTTGTTTTTCAATTTTTTAAATTTTGACCTTTTTTTCATTTTTTAAATAAATATCAATAAAAAACTTTAATTTATTTTTATATAAAATAAAAATAAGTTACTTATCTTAAATTTATATTTAAATAAAATAATAAAAAATCTTTAAAAAAGACTTAGGAAAAATTAATCAAAAATAAAAAATATAAAAATAAATAAATAAATTTCATTTTGAATAAAAAGGTTAACTGGCTAAAATATCTGTATATTGACAAATAAATTATGAGAAGTCAGTATAATTTTAGAAATCTAAAAAAAAATCAGTATAATTGTCAGAAACCGAAAGAGAAGTCAGTTTAATTTATCTAAAAAAAATACTTCCTTTTATTCTTTCTCTCTTTGTGAGATGATTAATTTCAAATTTAAAATCTTTTTTGAATAATTAATTTCATTTGCTATTATGTTCAATTTTTAAAAATATATATATATAAGAATTAAATCTTCAATTTATTTTTTTAGTAAGTCGGAAACCTATTAAGTGACAGTTTATTTTGATAGTTGAAGTTTCACGTCAGAATAAATTCTCCTAAATTCATGTAAAATCAATTATGCATACAAATCAGATAAATTTAGGGTTGATGACTTGATGGAATTTGAACTAGATACTTAATGTGTGTTAAAACACTTAGACCTTATTTGATATGCAGAAATAGAATTATCATTCCATTGAATGAAATAAAAAATGAAATTAAAATAATATAAAATAATTTTTAATAGAATACACATTTAATAAAATAGACATTTTTAATCATATCAAATAAGAATAAAAAATAAAAAAATTTAAATGAACATTTTTAAAATACATATTTTACCATATCAAACATGACTTTATTCTTTAATTCGCTTGTGCTCAAGATAGTATACCTGAGGGGTTAAATGACTCTTACCATTATACTATAACAATCTAACACATATGGTGGAGGGTTCACTTTATAGATAGAATGGTCATAACACAAGGTCATTAGATGTATTTAGACCAGTATGTAATATGAGGAGGGTGGTGGTTTGTCTCCAAGCAAGGAACAATGGAATTAACTACAGCATGGACCCCTTTAGTCCGAGTGTTTGGTGAACTCCAAGCTACCACCGCCAAGGAAACACTGTCTTTGCTGTGCCGCTACTATTATTATTGTAAAGTACAATAATTTCATAATTCAGTAGTCCAGTCAATAAGATTAAGAAGTGCCCTTTTCCATTCAAAAGAAGCATCATGTGGTAGGGCATGGACTCTGATGCTCAAGGGACCACCACATGGTCCCTCATCCTTCATGATATTTTTTTTTTCCCTTTTGTTTTACTCTTTTTCCTCCTCTGGTTCTGGTTGTGTGAGGGAATTGATTCATAAGGTGATGCTGTCTCTCTCAGGGTACAATTTGTCTTGCTACCAAAGCTTTCATCTTGGGAGGACCACCACATGTGATTCAATTTTCTGGCGATGACTTTCAAATTTAAAAAACAGACCCACCATTCCTTCATTTGTTTTAGTCAGCCATGAGATATATTTTGATATATAAATCTTATTCAACCAACTCTGAAACAATCACCAAAGCAAGAAGCCTCACAGCTGGAACAAATTATTGATAGAAACAATAATTTGAAATTTCTAACTATGGTTGGATTAGTAGGAGGGGAAGGAGAACAGATAATAAAATTAATTATAAAAAAGAGGAGAAGAATGTGTAATCTTTTTTTCATGCTTAAATAGCTAATGAGGAAAAAAAAAATGTCAAGTGTAATCCCTCTTATCTTGCTTGAGGAAAAAAGAGGGAATAAAGAAAAAATAGGAATTCACTTGTTTTACAAAGTAGAGGTAAAAAGATTAATCATTAACACTATGCTTGGATAAATAGGAGGGGAATGAGATGAGAAAATAATATTAATTATGAAGGAAAGGAGAGGGAATGAGAGGAAAGTATAATCCTTCTTTCATGCTTGGATAACAAATGAAAAAAAAAGAGTATAATCCTCTTATCTTGCTTGATAACAACTGAAAAAAGAAAAAAAATGAAATGATTATATACTTTTTTTACTATTATACCTTGTGATAGAAGTGCTTTTTTTATTTTTTCCTTCATAATTTTAAGGTTAGAATTAGTATTATAAATTCCGTTTCCGCCCCCTTTCTCTCTTTTCTTTTCAAATCTCTCAATCCAAGCCGAGTGTAACTCTTTAATCTTTTCCTTCCATCTCCTCCGACTTTTTAAAAAAGAGCAAATGAATTAAATAGGGGGTTAAGAGACCCCCTCCCTCTCCTTGTTTTGACCCAAGCCTAAAGTAAACTCTCCTCCTCTCCCCTTTCATCTCCTTTCCTTTCAACTCCCTCAATCTAAACAGGGTGTAAGAATCTAAAAAAGTAGAGAAGTCTTAGTACATTGTTAAGTGGTAAGTTCATAGTAATATTAGCGTTTAGAAATTTTATAAAGCACCTCTCTTTCATAATGAAAATGAAAATTTTATTTTTTTCACACTTCTGCTTGTCACAACAAATTATGTTTCATGGAAATTCATACCAACCAAGATGGTTAAAGCTCAAACCCTTTCTTCAAGAACAGTGATAATTGCAGTGGTTGTGAAGTTTCGACTGACCAAAGCCTTCCCCTCTTCCTTCAATTCAGCCAACCAAGAGAGAGATTTTCTATCATTACTCTAAACATCTTCTCATTCCAACACTATCTGCATTATTAGTATCTCATTATGTACATGAGATACAAACTACGTCAATTCAGCTTAGGAAAATACTATAGGTCCCCAATCTCTATCCCTAATGTTCTGATTCTCGAAAATAATACATAATAACACATCATATAATATTGATAATATAAATTAGGAATACATAGCATTACCCTTGAACTTATTCCATCAGAAACAAACCAAAACTAGGCTTATCTTAATGAACATATATAGGAAAATATGTTGTGATTAACCACTCACTTTGAGTTTTGAGTGTGTTATATATTGCTGATGTCGCAACTTCAATGACCTCCAAGGAGCAATCACCAAAAGTATGGAAAATGAAAAACATAACATATACATAATCATTCAACAAGAAGTGGAGCAGGAGAATTTATATTGAATACTTTTGATTTGCCAATTTACAAACAACCAGATATTATTTTCACCACTGCAAGCTTTTTACACTACACGATTCACAAACCAAATGGAGGCAAAAGCAGAATTAAGAGGGATTGCACAGTATATAAGGAACAAAGGGACATAACTACATAGCCATCAAAAACATCAAATTCCATCTGGTATCTGAATTCTTACCTTCTCCTTGCTTGCCAACTTTTATATCTTCACCATCCCATCTTCTCAAACAAAGTACAGTTATCATCAGAGCTCTGAAATTGGGAGAAGCAAACAATATTACAATTCGAATTCATCTTCAAGCTTTAGTGCCTCAGCAGCAGCTTCCTCCTCCTCATCATCAAGTGCAAAATAAGGGTTGTGCACTGTAGGCCTGAAATTGTACCCAGTGAACACATAAAAAGCAAGGGTAGCCAATTCAGCAGCCACCACACTCGTCCACTGATAACGATAAGAAGTAATAGTCTCCAGAGCATAAACCACAACTCTTGTGAAGTAAATGTAACAGATAACCACAATGTAGTATTGCCTGAACAGTGTCAATTTCATCAAGTTCACGGCAGCCTTCCCATCAGTCCTAGCTGCCTCACGCAGATTCTTGATCGACCAAACAATCGGAAACAATACAGCACAACAACAGATCACATCCACGAGCAAGAACACTTGCTTCCAAGTGAAAGAGTCTTGCCCATATGGACCGGTTTCATCAAGCACCACCTGTGCAACATTGGCAACAACTTGCAACGGGATCACAATCATCAAAACCTTCTTCTCCTTATCTTGCAAATAGGGTTTCAAGAACGACCAGCCAGTCCCAATCAACACAATCAAGGTGAATAAAGTGATTCCCTTCAAGAAGCTAAATATATAAAACAAGACATCCCAGCCATGGGCACTACCGGTCCTCTTAATATACGATTTATCCTCAGTCTCGCACAATAGATTCAATGCTTTCAAAATTACCACGGCGAGCATAAAGATATGGATATGGTACACCGACAATCGTCTATTGTAAAGAATGTATATCCATATGCCAGCGAGCGACGAATAAATCAAGAAAAACAAGAAATAAATCCAAGGGAGACTTGTTTTACCAGCGGATAAGTAGTCACGGCGGCCGGATTTGGGGTCGAAATTGTACATGGCGGAGTGAACATTCATGGAGATTTGGAGATCGGGGACGCAATTGCCGAAGAGGAGAGTGACTTGATTGGAATCTGTGACTTTAAAGCTTATGTCGAAGCGATTGTTGCCATTGAGTTGATCGAAGGTGAAGATGCTTTTGATGAGATTGGACTGGAGAGAGCAAGTGATATCGCCTTCTTGGATTTGTTCGAGGACGTGAAACCAGGAGTCTAGGGTGCAGAGGAAGAAGCCAACTTGGGTGGTATCGATCTGGACGTTCGGGTTAGGCTTTGAGAGGGAGATTTGGGAGACGTTGAGGTCGAGGCGGCCGGAATGGGTGAATCCGAATTCGTCGAAGGGGATTGTGGATCGAGCGTCGGACCGGATCTCTGTGGATCGGATTTCGGCGACGCTGGTTGGGAAGAAGAGAGTGGTAACGAGGATGAGGACAGAGATGAAGCGTAGTAAGGATTTGGAAGTGGCGGCCATGGTTGGCGCTCTCTCTGTCACTCAGACGATAATTATAATTTGCAGAATGAATATTGAATTTGGAGTTGGTAAACAAAAAAGCTCAGGAGTCGGCACCGACAGGAGGCGAAGAAGAAGAAGAAAATGTAAGCAAGTGTCACGTTTAAAAAAATATTTCGTTTGGATTGTGATTGAGAAACCATTTTTAAATTTTTTTTTTAAATTACATTCAAAAATTTTGTAATTAATTTTTTAAAAATTATAAAAATATATTCAGAATACGATAATATTAATTTTAAAAATTAAAAAAAATATATTTTAAAATACGTATTTCACTTTTTAAAATTAAAAAAATTGTTTTTGAAAACAAAAACAAATGCATTAGTCTGAGCCAGGCTTGGGATTCCCTATGTGGAGTAAAAAAAAAATAGAATCCCTATTTTCTGTTGAAAAAAAAATTGGAATTCAAATTTCAAAGCAAAAGGCCAAGCTTCCAAGAGCATATATTGTGTTGGGTTGTGTAGATAGAATTGTAAATGAGTTGGTCCAATAGTAAATTATTTATTTTTTAATTTTTTTAAATAAATAAATTTTAAATTACATTACTTATTAATCTTTCAAGTCGATTTTTTATATATTTTTAATCGAACCAAATTCAAATAATTTAATTTTTATGTAATATTAAATTATTTTTATCTTAACAAGTTAAATTCGAACCGAACTCAATAAATTTACTGAACTCCATAATATACTCAAGTTTGACTTTTAATTTTATAGGTCGATAGTCGAATGAACCTTCATCCGAGGCGAACTAATTTTACAGCCCTAGGGTAGCCTAAGTGGTCTTGAAACATTGGCTTCCACAATTCAAAAGAAGGCGTAAGATTGTCCGCGTACATTTTGCCCACATAACCTTCATCTAGATTGTCATGATCAATGGTGAATTAGTGACTACTGAATTTTACTCGTTGCCTTGACCATTGGAACAGAAACAAAAAAAAAATAGAAAACAGTAATTTTGTCATCAACTCCCGAAAAAAAAAGAGACTATAATGAGCCCCAAATGGATTACAATTCAGTAACTTTCACATGGAGGTGAAACAAAAAATATGACCTAACACTTGGCGATGGATTTTTTGGCAAAATAGCAGCTAGGTACAAGAAGTGCACAGCATATATAATGAAGTCACAACTCCAATACAAAGAATAAAATGAAAACAATCACTCATCTTGAAATTAAGCAATGAAATTTTTATTAGTAATTCCATTAGCTACATTAATATAAGCCAAGTAGATGATCATATAGAGCACAGCACGGATCAGATTCGGATAGGCATTTGCAAACTGGGCTGATTGCACATATTATATATGCTGAAGTAGTTTTGGTTGGCTCCGAAATGACCTTTCTTTATAGGGTTCAAATCAGAGGCCATGGGTTCTTTAATCATTTGGCAAAAAAGAATGTATAAAAAGAAAACTATCAGTCTCATTTTCAAAGAGTGCTTCTGGGAGCCATGTTATACAATGGCAAATGACTCTTGAAAAATTTGAAGCTTCAACAATTCAGCAGCACAGGCTGAGCCCGCAACATCAAATCATTACTGTAACAGGAAACAGGAAGCAGGAAGTAAAACCTGGGACAATTGAGCTTCAACATCATCAGGCAACAAAGAAAAGTAAAAACTAACCCTATAAAGATGAACTTTCAAAGTCTTCATTTTCCCTATCCTGGGATAATTTGAGGGTACCAAGAAGAATTTGTACGAGAATTAAACACCTCGAAAGCTGAATCCAAACAATTCTCAGTTCACAAACTGCAACAGTAATGGTTAGTTGGCCAATAGAAGTTAAAAAAACAATTTTGAGACTGCACAACCGCACTTGCAACACAACACATCACGTCGACAAATAACAAAATAAGTGTTCAAAGAAAACATGAGTTCAGCCAATTCGGGAAACCACTTTCCAATAATTTAGAACCCACAACCAAAAAGACGAGCTGCCAGATGCACCGATGCAATTTTGTGCACATGAATTCCCTGCCGGCAGTAGGGTGTACAGTTGAGTATATACCCCCAGAAATAAACCGTTTTTAAAAATGAAAAAAAAATGCAAAAGAATCCACTTTCCAATCAGAGAATTCTATAAAATGCAAAAGATTACAGGAGATTCAAACTTGACAGAACAAATTCCTCCTCAAAATACTGTCCTGATCCCCAATATGCTTGATCTGTGCGTTGGCGCACATTCATTTGATCAAAATAACAGAATCCACATTCTCCTGCAAAAGCAAAAAAATTTAGGAATTATTTGTGCTAAATAAAAAGAACATAAACAAAAACCAGAAAAGGGAAGGAAACATAAAACAGCAAATGCTACAATTAATCTGGCAATGTTGGTAGCATCCAATGAATTATAGCATGTAAAACTGAAAACAAGTACGACATGATGATTGAGTAGAACAATGATGCAGAATACTTGATCTCAAAAGACACATGAAGAGATTTGTGAAGGTCGTGGAAAAACTAAAATAAATTAACGAGCAATGGATGCGCACCATGTACCCCTCAAAGGAAAATGTTATACAAACAGAATTTGAACACAGAATAATATAGGAGTAGCATTTTTTAAATTATAAGCCACATTGATGCTTATTTGATTTGAAGTGATGTCCTATCAGTTGTGAAACATCATTCGGTATAGAAAATTCTGTACAAAACCTATGTTTGTATAGCATTACTCATCCTTGAAAACAAGTGTTATTAGTTTTAACAAATGTTACCCCCCCCCCCCCCCCAACAAAAAAAAAGCTTTAACATATCATTAATATAGATCAAACTCACTCATCACAAAGAAGAAAAAAAACAACTCTAGATATTTGTCTGGAAATAGAGAATTCTCAAATGTTTGAGCCGTGGGAAGCATTCTTCAATAACATCTATGCTATTTAGATGTCATTGATCCAGCTTGTTAAGTTCCATGTTGCACCCAAAAGCACCACAAGCATGTATATCTCATAACAAAATTATTAAATATTATATAAAAAATCGGTTGATCATTACTCATGAAAAAAAAATGTGGACAAACTTCCGGAACCTGTGAAGTGTGAATGCTATTAATAAGGTGAATAAACAATGGTGTAAACACCAGAAAACAAGCCTTTAAAGATAAGGTGTGTAGGACTTCACGGAAAACATAAGAGTTGTCACCAAAAAAAGAAAAAGAAATGTGAGGCGTGTTTTAATTGCATCTCCTAAATATGTGAGCTTTCCAAGGACAGATATTCTGAGACCGAGGGATCACGAGAACACCTGAATGCACTAAAAATGGCAATTATCTGCTCCAATCATTAAGAAAATATCAAGATTTTAGCATATAGTTGACCTCAGTCACACATTAGAAGCCTCAAGTTATTACCAGTGGCGAAGGATATGGCATTGAATGCAACATGCATTTTCTGGAAAGTCGGACTTAAAAGCTGATAAAACTCCATAATAACATTGAGTGAACTTACTATCTTCTGGAAGTCGTTGCAGCCCCAGTTGTCCTGCCACATGAAAATCAAGCTTAATCCCTCTATTTGATGGTAGACAAAACTATAAACTAAAACATAGGGTTTAGCGTCAGCAGTTCTTTTTAAGTTCTTAGAACAATACCTGCCCTGCTGTTTCCCAACAAAATTCAAACTAGGCCGCCCATGAGTTGATCCCTTGCTTTGAGAACCACCCAAACCTGATCTATCTGGATTCGCTCCATTTCCAACTGTCATATGTCCAGACAATTGGCCAGGCCTAGTTTCAGATCCATTCACTTCCAGAGTATCTTTTGGTTTGCTCAAAATTTTTACATTTGGGATTCCTCCAGCAACATTGAAACAAACACCATTAGAATGCTGATTATGCATTCCCAAAAGCTGTGCGGGATTATCAGTAGCATTTGCAGCTGTGGAGACCATATACTCCTTGAAAATGGTCTTGTCAGTCTTCAAAGAATTTGAATCAATGGATGGGGCCCTCTTCAGTCGATGAGACTGTGCCATGGGAGTAACAGCAACAGATGGCAACAGTGACGAGTAGGGAGATGATGCTGCAGCTGCTGCGGCAACTTTCGCAACAGCTGCCGAAGCCACTATGATTTCTTGTGCACCTTCTCGAAGCTGAATATAGTCCCCCTCAATTACAAATAACTGAAATGGCAAAATGAGACTCTCCAATTAATATATATATATATATATATATATATATATATCTGTATGTATGTATATCTATATGTATGTATGTTTGTATTGAAAAGAGTGTACAATCCACTAAAGGTCTATAGAACTTACCTCAGGATGACCAGCCACAAAGTCATCAAGCTTTCCATACTTTCTCTTGTAATCATACCAATGTAGAGGTGCAAGCATTTTGCCAAGCCTATTTGGAAGCTGGGATTGACACAGAAAACAGATATCATCAATCAAATCACATTTAGACATATACATATTGCTATTCAAATAATGTAAAAATTATTTTCCACTAACTGTTGAACTAATCCTAATTCTACCACCAGCTCCAGGTGGGATTGTGCGAACAATGCATGCCAACAAGGATCTTTCATCAAGAAGAGTAGTCTCTGGGGTCTTTCCTACTGATTGCGTATTTTTCTGCCCAGATGAGACGAATGCTTCGGACAGAACTGCGCTACTGGTAATGTTCATCAAGGTTTCACTTAAATTCACAGGATGGATTGGATTTTCAGATGATGATTCATTAGCAGCAGAACTTGCTTGTTCTGTACTCAAGCCTTGACCCTCTAATCCATGATTATTCAAAGTGATAACATTAATCTCCTGCAACAGTTAAAATCCAATATCAACTTAGTATCTTACCCTGCTTAAAGATTCATAGATGGACCTCTTACTCGTAGCACCAGCCATTCAATACAAACAAACAGACAATGATCCCAAGTATACAATACTGTGCATAAATTATAACAAACCTTGGTCTCACTGCTCTGCGTAAGAGGGTCTAATCTTAAAGCGTCATGAAACTGGGAAGTAATATGTTGCAAGCTCTCTTGAGGTTGAGGGGCAACCAGGTAACTTTCATCAATTGAATCAAGAACCTGGAGAGAGAGATAGAGAGAGAGAGAGAGAGAGAGTTTTGGGGGGTCAACACAGCAGAGTGTGAAAATAAATTGACAGAATATGATGTATTATGAGCAGTAACATTTTCAGTTTAAAACCTGTCCTTCCTCAGCGGATGAAGGGATCACAGAATCAGGTTCCATCCCTTGACTGACATGAACATCCAAAAAGTCTGGATGAAGACCTTGCCCATTTACAGACACATCGTAGTCATAATTACTATCTGGTCTCAACAAGTTCTGTTCAGTTTGGGAAGGTGGATATTGGTTGTGAGTTGGCATCTGTGAACCCTCCGACACAGCCTGAAGAAAAAGAGGAAAAAAAAGGTAACCAACCTACAAAACCATGGGTAACTTTAACAATGTGGACAGGAAACAAGTTTTCTTATGCTTGTACCAGTTGGTTCTGCCAATGTTGAAGCGATGAAATTGCTGGTACCGAGTGAAAGTGGCTAACATGAGATTGAGGAACATGTGACGGTACAGGTTGGGGCACGCCCTGTTGATGCATAACAAATGGATGCAGAGCAGTCACCTGTCCAGGTGGAAGAAAGGTGGGCATCCCAAGTAGGGACGAAGGAGCACCAATTGGAACACCAGGAACATGTTCAGGTCTAATAATGAAGAACAAGGAAAAAAGTTAAAGTTGTGGGAACAATACAAAGAAATTTAAATTCACTGTTTCTCTGTAGGCTAATTTTACACTTCATTATCATCTAAAAAAAAGCTCCAAACCCCAGGTATGCAAATAACAACACAGTAAGCAAAACAATGTGATACAAGATAGCCAAATTACCCCTCTAAAGCAAGGATTTTTAAAGATAGGGGCAATGCCATGCTTCAAGACATGAAATGACAAAGGCAGTAACTACACAGGGAAAAAAAAATACAGCAACAGGCTATATATATCTTCATGGACTTAATGTGCAGATTAGTGTATAAAATATAGAATAAATATAGGGAGGAAAACATGGTTTCTGTATACAATCAATTAGCCGTTGAGATAACATTCTGATTGTAAAATTATAACTCTCTCTGACGCCGCCAGCCCGCACCAAAAATGGATACTAACCCAAGATAATGAAAGTATTTCCCAACATAATTCCTGACCAGTCCAAGATGATGTAGATTGTCGGTCATGGGAACCAGCTGGACATCAATATTGACTGTTCACTCACAAATCCCCTGTTGTTTGTTACAGCAACAAAATGAACCAAGCCGCTTATGAAAAAGCTCAAGTTTGACTAAATTTTCACTCAATTGAGCCCAGCACATTGAACTCTTTTAGACAATGAGCCAAGCTCAAACAACCCTAGGATCAGCTCAGATATGCTTGTGAGCATGGGAAAACCATAGATAGGAAGTCGACATTTTAAACACAGCTCCCTTAACTGGAGAATGACATGATGACTTACAACAAGATCACCTACCAATGGAAACATCTCTTTAGGATGACAAAGTCAGACCAATGTTTGGGCCCTCAGCTCACCAAGGGAGATTTTATCATTTTGTAGTTGAATGCAGCAAAAGACGCAGCACCTCTGATTGACTGGGGGACCATTCAACTTTTCCTTAAAAGGCTTTCATTGCTTGGACATAAAAAACCAAAAAAAAAAACTCATGTTTTTTAATATGTAATGATCACATTATTCTTATTTTCATAACCTAATGACTGCCAAAAAAATTTCAGCAGCAGTTCTATATGAAACAACCCAAACCAAGCTGAGCCAAATTCAAACTTAAAATGGAAGGACTGTAGTCGAGCTCTAACAAAGCCAACAAAATGTATATCAAGCTCACCCTAAACTCAAGCATGACTCACATACTAACAAGCACAGCTGAGTGTTCGGCTAAACTTGGCTCATTTTCACCCATATTTTTAATTCATATCATATGTGTATTAGTCTTGCTCATTCTGAAACCTTCCTTTTTTTTTCCTGATATGTGGCCCTTGGGGTGGAAGTTGAACCTAGACCTTAGGAACATTACCCAAGCCTCTTCCCAACACATCCAGCTCCAAGGATCTAAAACCTTCCAATTCTAATGCATCAAAGATCAAACACACATTTTACTTGGAGCTTAAAACAATCTGACTTCATCAACTGTAAAGATGTCACCAGCAAACATACAACCTTTCTTGAAGTAGCAAACATACAACGTGACCACCAAACATTTCCATCCCTCAGTTCTACTCCGTCCTTGCATATAATAAAACTCCAAATATTTACAGCCCTAAAATCATGATAAAATCTCTTATCTTTAGATTCCAAAGGAACAATATGTTGTCAAATGTAGCCACCAGCCCACTATCTCTCAAATTGTATTGTCACCACAAGATATACCAAGAAGCTCCTATTATTTTTGCATAATCAGTGTATTTATATCAGACTGTTTAAAATTTGTGATTAGAAATAAACTTATATCACACCCAATAGAGTCTTTCAACACTTATATTCATGTGCCACTCAATCACTCTCCCAAGGTTTTATAATACATACTCAACTAAACAAAGCCTTGTCTTAACTATTTGGGATCAGTTTTATAATTCACATTGCCAATAGAAAATATTAATAATGTTCTAAAGCTCCAAGGCATAATAGGCATCTCACTGGCCCAAAGTGCAACTGCTATCCAAAAGAACACAAACTGAAACATTATTCAAACTAATTGCATTTTAAAAATAAAAAACATAAAACAAATGAGAAAATCAAAAGAAAAATGCACACAATCTTTATAATTAGCTGTTAGTCACGCATATCTACTACCCAAATCTTACTAAAGCCATAGAACTGACACTTACTAATGGTGATAATAAAATTATTCAAGTGGACAATTGCTAGGTATCATCATCTGCAGTTGGTGTTCCTAGCACATAGCAACGATATGACTGTTACGATGGTCATGCTTAGTGGGTAACAACATTGGCGATTTCTAGACCCTACCCAAAAACATCATGATCCTTTTGCACCGAAATGTAGTTAATGTGACAAACTACATAAGCTAGTGTTCAATACCCATGGAAATGTCAGAATCAGAAACAATACAGTGTGCAATTTTGAAAAGGCAACCAATCACGGAAAGGAACGTGGGGATCCTTTTTAGTATCAAAGCGCGAGTAGACAGATGACATCAAAAGACATGATGAAAGTTTGAAGTGATTTGTCACATAATAAGCATCCAAGAACTGACCCAATATATTCAATCAATGGAGCTACCTCGCAATCACAACAGTAAAAGCATAATCAACAAACATGAACTACATCACCACTGAAAGAAGAATGTTCTAATTTGCATCTACATCTTTAAAAAAATGATATTTTAAAAATATTCTACCGTGCGATATACTTACTCCAACTTGCAGTTCATGATTTGCATAAAAATTTCAAGAAATAGCACAACCAAAAGAAAGCAAATTGTACCTGAGTTGATGCATTGCCAGTTGAGACAAAAGATGAAACATTTTCTGCATTCCCGTTTGGAAAGACCCCAGAATTTCCATTTTGTGTACCACTTCCGTTCACATCCGACTGGCTTCCATTTTTCTGTCCAAACTGAGGAACATCCTTCGAATTTCTTTGGGATACGCATGCCTCGTCAGGGTAAGTTCCACTCCTTTCCCTTGCATCAGCCAGTTCAAGTTGGAGTTGTTGAATTGTATGCATATGAAGCCTCTCCATCTCGGCAAACTATCATAGATAACAAACAGAAATCAATTTATATAATGCAGACTAACTATTCAACTGGGAAGCAAGAAGAAGTTTCAAAGTTAAGTTGCAATGCCTGGCAAGCAGAAAAAGAACAACATTCAATAACATATAGTCAAATTTCCATTAATGATAGGAAGATTTGCTAAGAAATGCACAGTTGACTTAAGTAACTAAACCACGGTAAATTTTGGGGATTAATTTTTGTAGCTTAACAACCTGTCTTTGACAACCAAGCCAAAGTTGGTTATATTGTTCTGTACGTTCTCGCAGTTCAGCTTGTAACGAGTGATTTGTAGTTGATTGCAAGGCATCCATCTCCTGAACACGCGCAATCCAACCTTGAGCCTCCCTTAACTGTTCATCTTTAATAAGAATGGTTTCCTGAGCAACCCTATGCTGAAAGATGAAGATCATTATTATGCAATGTGCCAGCCAAGTAACACGCCAGAGATAAAATGAGCTTAGTACCAAATTAAACAGGCCTTAAAAGGAATGCTAAAACAACAATGTGTTCTAGGAAAGAAAACTCAAAAACACAAATATATGACATTGCCACAGCAAACCGTTCTAGGAGAAAATATCCAAGCATTCCAGATTCAATTTTTTATTTGAAAAATAAGTTCCCCACTATATAATGTTGTATGACATTTTTTCCAGACAATACATATTGTTCCTTTTATACTTAAGTTAATTTCAAGAAATAACAAGAAAAAGAGAAAGAAAAAACTCAAAACATTAAAAAAACAAATGTGCTTCAAAGACTTTGAAGTGTGAGCATCTATTTATGTATTGTGATGATACAAGTGTACTGTAAACATAAAAATCAACTGACCTGTTCCTGCAGCTCCATGAATTGCCTCTCTTTTTCTTGAATATGTTCTTGCAGGTCATGGATCTGTTTAAGATGCTGGGCTCTTTCAGCTTCAGAGTTATCACGTTCCCTCCTGCAAAAAGATGTAGCCCATTCAGATTACATCCAGAACGCCCAAACCTCATGGAACCTGAAGCAATTCAAGTCCATCAAAGTTGATAAAACATTTCTGCCCAATGTCATGATCTTGGCATATTGCGATGGCAGACAGAGGCAAAAAGGCATAGAGCATTTTAGACCACACAGAAAATTTTTATTCTAATTCGAGTAAAGATCCTAATTATAAACACATCTTGAGTTCAAATACTAACATAGCTGAGCAGAATATGTGCAAATTGCTATCCTAAAGATTCGAGCACATACCGAAAGCTTGCCAGTTCTTTGTTTTGTTCTCTGAGGAGATCATCCTTAGCCCATGCCTAGCAAAATAGATAGGGAGGATTGCATTTGACATATAAACTGCCAACCGCACATTCTACAATGCCACGAGAAGCAAATAAAAATAATTTAAAAATGCTCAACAAACCGCTTCATTGTCTAATTTAATTGCGTGTAGCTCTCTTTCTTTTTCTTCAATCTTCTTCTCCAACTCATGTATTGTCTGTTCCCTTTCATGTAGTTGCTCCTTCACAACCAAGTAAAGTCATATTCAGGAATCAGTCACAGATATATATATATATATAGACACACGTACACAAATAGACAATAGCACACGCACTTGGAACTAGGAATACAAACCTGAAGCTTAACACTGGCACTCGCATTCTCTTTGATCTGCGCATCAAAGGAATTCTGCATCTCCATGATCTCCGATCTAGCTATAAGCTGAGCTCGAAGCTCAATCTCCAACTGTTGCAACTCCCCCCTTTGTCTCGCAACAGTGTGAAGTCGCTGCTGCACAATATCGTTGTCTAAACTTCCGTCAATAGTAATCGAACAGAAGTCCACATCCGCCGGCTCTCTTCCCTGCTGCACCTTAACAAACAGCAAATCACCTTCATTTTCACTGATTCAGTAATTCAAATTACAAGAAAAGAAACAAAAAAACCTAGTTCTTTGGAACACATTTATTACCTCATATATTGTTCTCTCATCAGATTGCCCTAACTTCGAACGCTCCAAGTCCTATATATCACAAGTCTCGCATTTAAAATTATATGAATCAACAAACAAATTACAAACCCTAACGTTCCAATTGAAGCAAAAGCAATGTTGCTTGGCTTCGTAAATTACTACCTCGTTGCCGGCGTTTCGAACCGAGTGTTCTGAGACAGCACGCCACTCTTTCCGGGAAGGCTGAGAAGACGGCACCGGCAGAGAAACACCACGTACGGCGGCGACACCGGCCGCGGCTTCCATTGGATCAGATGTTCCAACACTTCTCCAATTTCTCTCTGTGGCGTCGAAACCCTAATTTTTATTTTAAAAAAAAAAAAAACTAAAAAAAAAAGAACAACATATACAAACCCTATAATGAACACAGTTATAGTCAAGCAAAGTTTGACAGTAATCGAATGAACAAAAAGGGCGTGACTCGTGAGAGAAATCGATGAACGAAAATACTAGGGGACAGTGCAAATACCTCTGTGTTGCGGATTCGAGTCTGTCGATTTGGGGGGTTTTGCAATTGAAGGGTTTTGAAGGGACTGGCAAGTAAAAAGTAAAACGTTGACGACAAAGAAAGAGAGAGGGATTATTGGGTGTGAGAAAAATCGATGTAGGGGAGGCTCCCGCCATTTATAGGGCAATATTTTGGAAGAGATAATGTAGGGACACGCGTTCTAATGGAGCGTGGATCATACGCATAAAAAAATGTGGCGTTTACCATGGTACTGAAAATTTCTGTGAAATCAGCACTGTACAGTGAGAATATTCTACTACAACCCTCCACGGTACTGGAAATTTCTGTGCAATCAGTACCGTTTATGTCTCTGGGTCCCATGATAGATGAACCATAACAAGATTGTTGGTGGGTCCCATGATTAGAGTATCCTTGCCTGCGGACTCTTGAATGGGCTCCGGCTCATTGGGTTTCTCTTTTGTGGATATAACTTGGGCTTAGGGTCAACTCCAGATAACTTCTCCATGGGCTCGTAGCCTGCTATTTCGGCTTGATCTGCCTCCTGCCGTTTTGTAGAACTCCTTCTTGAGGCCTTTCGTTCTTTCCATTGCATTAAAAAAAAGAAAAAAGTCAATATGGAAATTATTACAAAATTCTCATATTATCCTTTTTCAGCAATTTGATTTAAATATAATAGTGAATGTGAAGGAATTTTAATTTGAAAACAACTTGGCTCCAAACCAATTAGAAGTAACTTCTTCCTATTTCGATACATGTCATAATTTTAATTTATCACGTATATAATAATATAAATATCATAATTCTAGTTTTAACTAAAAAAAAAATATTAATATTACATATATGAAAAATTATGGTTAACGTGAGTACTCGGATTGAAATAAGTTTTTCTTATTTAATTTGGAATAAACTAATGTTCTTTTTAAATTTTTTCTAGTTTTAACTTAAAAAAAAATATATATATATATATATATTGATATTACATATATGAAAAATTATGGTTAACGTGAGTACTCGGATTGAAATAAGTTTTTCTTATTTAATTTGGAATAAACTAATGTTCTTTTTAAATTTTTTAGACAGTGATAAAAAAAAGTCCATTACTACACGAGAACAAGCAATCTAGTTGTTAAATAAAGACGAGATTAAATTTAAATTTATAAATACCACTTTAACAGTTCACATGAGAACTAGTTTTTTTAGTAAGAATATCTGGTTTTTTGCCTGCTATATTTCTTTATCTTACAATTTTATAACATATAATATAAGTTAATGTCTATAAACATGTATGTTTGAATTTAAGTGTTAAAACATGTCAACTTTAACACAATTTGTTTATTAAATATAATATGTTTTGTCATGTCAACCCAATATTGTATATATTTGGGTTCAAAAATGAAGCTTGTAAAAAGTAAAATTAGTTACAGAAGTAATGGTTTTTAGCTTTTCTAAAATCTCATTTTACAAACGAAATTTGGCGGATCTCATTTTGTAATGTAATTTTAAATAAAAAAGAAGCCAAACACCTTTATTTTAGAAATCCTATTTCGAGGTTTAAAAAATTTTGATTTAGGGAATTGAGAAGTGTTCGTACTTTTTAAATTAAAATTAGCTTATTTTAATATATTGTTTATTGGTACGTAAATAATTAAAGTAGTAGAAAGTAATGTGATATTATCTATTTATTCTTTTACTTTTTATTATTTTTTTCATTTCATGTTTCATAATTACTTTTTAACAAATTTTATCAAACACCCAAATATTTGTTCTTGTCGAGTACTCATCTCCATCATCTGCTTAATCTCAATAATTATTTAATATTAACAAGTTGCTCATTTCTAACAATGCTTGTAAACTGATTAACAAATACATAATGTGACATAAATCTAAACTCACAATTAAGAGACATTGTAAGAAAGGTATATCAGAGAGGATCCTAAGCCATGGCTTTAAAAGTTGGCCAACTAATAACCTAACACTTCTATTTCTTCTTCATAATAAGTCTTAACTAACGACGTTGTTGGATGGGTGGGTTGGCCTTTTGTATCTTTGGGTATCTGAGTGTGTTTCAATTTTACTGCTATTAAGGTATCTCTGCTCTATTCCTGCAACTTTTGTCTATTTATTATGAAGGATGCAGTAGCTGTGATGCTTGAGTTGTGTTCGGTGGCTTTGTTTTTCTTGACTGGCATAGATTTAGTGTTTAGTGTTGCTCGATCTTTGGAGGTTGTTGCTCCCTGTTGGGTGATTTGTTTGTTTCTAAAAGGTGGTACGCAGGTGTTATTCTGGTATCTGGCTTTTGCAGCGGATGTTTAGAGTTGATTTTGGAATTTTTACGAAATTTGACACGTCCATACTCATAATAAAGGTATGAATTGTTTATAATCAGAGTTGGGATAAGTTTTTAAAATCTATTTTGAGTTTAGATAATCACTTCAGTCTTATTTATATATTAATTTTTTTTAATTTTTATTGTATATTATTTGTATTAATAAATCATATTATATAAAATTAGTTTTATGTTTCTTATATTAAATTTTTTTTTTTTTTGTGATAGTTATTTTTATAATAAAATTTTAATTTATCTAACAATTTTTTTTTAACTTGTCTTAAAAATTAATCAAAATACAGGAAGCGGTTGAAAAATAAAAACAGGTCAAATCGAAATAAATCACTAGGCAAGACGGAACCGGAAATATAATTGTCAAAATTTATATATTAATTTTTTTAATTTTTATAGTATATTATTTTTAGTAATAAATCATATTATATAAAATAAGTTTTAAGTTTCTTATATTAAACTTTAGTATTTTTTTGTGATAGTTATTTTTATAATAAAATTTTAATTTATTTAACAATTTTTTTTTAACTTGTCTTAAAAATTAATCAAAATACAAGAAGGGGTTGAAAAACAAAAATAGGTCAAATCAAAATAAATCACTAGGCAAGATGGAACAGGAAATATAATTATCAAAATTTTAAAAAAAAATTAAAGTAATTTACTTGAAATATTAGTGTTAATCGCAATTGTCTAATATTTATAATTTGATTAACACATACATTAGATACATACAAATAAATATATATAATACACGTATTAATTAAATCACAAATACAGACACTCACAACTAACTCTAAAATTCTTCTTTGACTCTTTTATGAATGAGAAAGATCTTGCACAAGCTTATAATTCAACGTATCATAATTTTGATTGGTCCACATTCAATTAATAGCTTGTTTCATGGGGGAGAGATGAATAATAAATTAATAACGATCTACTGATTTTTAGTTTATTTTTTTTCCATTTACGACTTTCTGCAATCCTGCCACAGAGCACACGTCGCCTAGTCTGATTAAACAAAACCAAGAGCGATGCTTACAAGGGAAACATACAAAGTGAATGTCTAAAGGTTCAACGGCTAATTTTGTCCTTATATTTCCAATAGGATCCCAACAAGTAAAATATATTATCACAGAATTAATTAGTATTTGCACAAATCTTCTTCTTAACCTATTGTTGCAGAAGGAATAAAGTTATTTTAGATTAGTTCGTGATTAGTTTAATTAAAATGTTGTTTGAATAATTTTTTAAATTAGTTAATTTATTTTGTTTTATTTTAAATCAATTTAGTAATCTAACAAATAAGTTAATACTGTATTAAAAAATCAAACTATTAATTTAATTAAAAATTTGTTTAAAATCAATTTGAGAAAAATAAATGAATTAAATTTGATCATAAATTAAAAATTATTTATTTTAACAAAATAAATTTAAATAATCTTTTATTTTATTCGTCATGATTATCAAAATTTTAACTAAATTGCATCGTTTGGTTCAATTTTTTTTTTTGATAAATTAGATATTTACTTTAATCTATATATTATATTTTTTAAAACTGCAACAAGTATGAAATGGATATCTTGTTTAAATTGTTAGAAAAGATTATTACAAACTGCATTTTTCCGTCATTTATCAAACGAGTCTTAAGAATAATAAAGTTGATTCATTTACATGGGCGCCCACTTGACCTCGATTCATTGTAATAGACGGTGAAAACTGGCCCAGTAACAATTTTTTATAATGGAGCGGTGGAAAATTGGGCCCTACCAACAAATTTTTACGGCTGTCTCTGGGTCTCGCAAAATTGAAAATTCATTACTTTTCAGCGCTCTCTCTACCTATATATATACATATTCTTTCGTGTATATATATATATATTTTCTATCTGACCGACGTTCTCTGGCCGGCGTTGGATTTAAGATTATCTTTGGGTAAAAGCCACGTGCCGTCCGATGTCCGGACTTTGACCGATCTTGATCGGAGAGTCGTGTCCGTGGATGGGGCATTGTTGCAGCAAGAGCGTTTCAGTCTCAGTCGTCAAAGACGACAACACCGTCGGCGGCGGCGGCTCCACCGCGGATCACCAACAAAAACCACAGCCTTCGCCGGGCCTTCCTTCCGGCAATGGTACCGTTGACGCCCAGTCCAATAAGAACACGCCAGCTCATTCCTTCTCGGCCAGCCCATGGCAAAGCCCCTACCCCGCCGGTATGGCTCCTTCGCCGGCGAGGACTCCCGGGAGATTAGTCAAGTGGCCGTTCCCTCCGCCGTCGCCGGCGAAGCCGATCATTTCAGCTCTTCTGAAGCGGCAAGGGCCAGAAAAACCAAAAGAGGGGCCGATACCGGAAGATGAAGGCGGAGAAGGCGAGAGAGCGCTCAATAAGAGCTTTGGGTACCCGACGAACTTTACCGCGAATTACGAATTGGGGAAGGAGGTCGGTCGAGGGCATTTTGGTCATACATGTTGGGCCAAGGGTAAGAAGGGAGTGCTCAAGAATCAACCTGTGGCAGTGAAGATCATTTCCAAAGCGAAGGTGTGTGGTACCACTGTGTTTATTTTTTATAATGTTTTTCACTCATTTAATTCGCGATCGTTTGACTTTTGGAGCTCAGTCACGTGGAATCAGTTTATCTACGCTGGTATGTCATTGGTATATGGCAAAATTGATTGTTAGTTCCTCAAGCTAAACTTTGTTAGATTAATTTTCAGTGCAAAAGCCGCCGCCACATATAATTTAATGATTTACTGTGATATTTTTTTTTTTTAATTTCAAATCAGATTCTTTTTTTTTCCTTTTCCTGATAGGTAGAAGTATATATTGCAATAAAAGGTACCAAGGGGGTGCACTCAATTACAAAAAGCATATACAAAACTATTATACTCTATATTCATGCTATACACAAAAGATATATAAGAATCTAATTACATAGATGAACCTTCCAAATCCAAAAGTAAAGGGTGCTCAACAACATACACTTCACCACCCATATAGGAGACTCAACCCATTCAAAAACTCTATTGTTCATTTACTTCCAAATAACCCACCAAATACAAAGCGAAGTCGTGTGTCAAATCTTTCCCAATCCTTCACCGAAGGATCGCCCCCTCCATGATTCAAGCACCTCCAAAGTGAATCGCAGTATCAGCAAAAAAATTTAAAGCAATCCCAATAAGATAGATCAAATAGGCCAAGTTAAAGGGCAATGAATGAGAAGATGGTTAATCGTCTCTTCATTGCATTTACACAAGCATCACTAATCACCACAATTTGACCACTCCTCCTAAGATTGTTCAAAGTTAATATTTTAGCCTAAGCCAAGCGAAGAAAACCACCTTTAATGGAGTTTTTGATTTTCATACCACTTTCCACGAAACTTGCTATTCTTTGGTACCAATAAGAGTCCAATAATAGGATTTGACTGAGAAGCCTCTCGTCTTGTGAATCCAAACAATGAACTCCTTTTCAAGAGAGAAAAAAGAATGCTTATACAAAAAATTATAAAATTTCAAAATTTTTTCCACTTCCCAATCATGTAACTGTGTACCAAAACAAACATCCTTTATCGTAGCATCTCCCTCTCTTCTAACATAGTCAGCTACCTAGGTGTTCTTATTTGAAGCAATCATGAAAAGCCTTGGAAAGGCCAAGCAAAGAGGGCCTTGATCACTTCAGGAATCATACCAAAATATGGTTTTAGCCCGTTATCAACTCTCCACTTTGTATGTTTGGAAAATTCGTCCCATCATTTTTTAATACTCTTCTAAATGCGCCCACCATGTGACATAATGCTCTCCTTGGAGCACCATCCTTCCGCTTCGAGACCATACTTCTTCCCCACCACTCTCCTTTATAAATTGGAGGTCTCCTTCCCAAACTTTTATAACCATTTTCCGAACAAAACTTTATTAAATTGGCGAAATCTTCTAACTCCCAATCCTCCTTCTTTAATTGGGGTGCAAACCCTTTCCTAATCAACCATATGATATATATATATATATATATTTTTTTTTTTTGGTAGAGAACCATATGATATTTGGATTCATCTGCCATACCTCCCTATAAGAAGTCCTTTTGAAGTTTTTTAAGTCTCTTTCCAATTGAAACTGGAATAGGAAACAAAGACAAAAATAAGAAGTCCTTTTGTTTTTTTATTTTTTGCAATTAAGATAAATGAGGAGGTGCTAGAGGTGTTCGGGACAATTGTGAGCGGAAAATTATTGTGATGAAGCTGGCTTATTAGAGTTAGCACATCTTTGTTAACCCTAGGAATTGAACACTTAACCTCTCCCTTTATTCTAGATGCCATGCCACCCTCATTGAGAGAACTTCGAGGAACAAAATGAATGAATGGGCAAGAGGAGGTTGTTCATTATGAGAAATAGGGCAAAAAGCCTTGTAATCTTGTATATGTGAAATAGATTTTTTTTAAATTAACTGAATGAATCATCAATGTATAATAATAGTCGTGACTTGCAATGCTTTGTCCAACAATCACCTAGAATAGTTTTAGATTCTTTTACAAGTCTATGTTCATCTAATGCTTCCACATAACCTCAAAAATGTTCATACTGCATTTGCCAAGGAACTTACTAATGTTGGTTCATACTTGAAGTAATTGCATTTTCAACTTTTTGAAGAGGTAATCATGGGTACTTATGGTATTTGCAAGGATGATAATAGGATCAAGTTAGAATGCGTTGAACTGAAGTCAGAAATGACATTAGGACTATTTTGTGGAATGTGAGTTTTGGAAGCTGGAAATTGAAAGTACAGGTTACAATGTGCTTGATGAATTTGCAGGTAGCAATCAATTTTGCTGGGATTGAAAATACATGAAAATTTATGGAATATTATCTGTGTCTTGCTTTACAATTTTGGTCTTTGAAACATTTTTCTGGGAAGGTAAGGTGCTTATAGAAAATTCCATGTGAGTTGGTTCACTATCTCATCCCCCTGTTGTGAGATTAAGTTGGAGGTTTGATCATAAGATATAGAAGGAACTAAAACTTTCAGCCAGAAAGGAATTTTTTGATTTATAGCCTATATGCCATGGTGTAGTAGTTGCAGCTATGATTTTGATGACTTAAAGCTAGTTACTTTTCTGGATTATGGCAGCATGTCGAAATTTCTGTTCTCACATTGGAGGATGGAGGGGAGGACGAGAGGGGGCCATGGGCCCCCCCAAAAATTTTGATATTGTAATTTTTACCCCTAATTTTGTTAGAAATTTTTTATAAAAATAGGATTTGGGCCCCCAAAAAAATTGAATATTGTATTTTTTATCACTAATTTTGTAAGAATTTTTTAATAAAATAAGACTTGGCCCCTTCAAATATTTTTTCCTATCCATATGAACCTTCCTAAATTTTTATACCTACAATTTGGCCCCCCTTAACTAAATTTTTGGATCCGCCATTGTGTTCTCATTTGCTTCTTTTTTACTTTTCCAACAGTATTTACTTCAATGTTATGTGGATGAGGCAAGGTTTATTACTTCTAACTGCTTTATAGAAACATTTTTTTTGGTGGACAAGTATAGAAACTATGCTTTATAGAAACATTGTTTTTGGTGGACAAGTATAGAAACTATTAATTGCTTCACCAAGTGGACGGCTGCTAGCCTGCTAATTTCAATTAGCAGTATAGATAACTAACTTAATAGTTGTTATTTGGCAGATGACAACAGCAATATCAATTGAAGATGTTCGTAGGGAGGTGAAGATTTTGAAAGCCTTATCTGGACATAAGAATCTGGTCAAATTTTATGATGTATTCGAGGATGCCCATAATGTCTACGTAGTAATGGAGTATGTGTTTCCCTGTTGTAATCTTATTTTCAAGGCTCCAATTTGGAATCATGGTCCAACCTTTATCAGGACTTGCTCAGGATACTTGTTTTCTGTTTGATTGTGTGTGTGTGTGTGTGTATCTTTTGCATAGGTCTGTGGTTAATGGAAATGATAAATCATTTCAATATTATTCACAAATCAGGATGACTATTTCTCAGTAACACTCACCTCATGATGTTTAATGGCTGTCTCTTTGATTTAGAGTTTTTTAGATCTAATAATTCATAAATTAAATGAATAAAGATAGGTCGCTAGTTCTGAAAAATATATAATTTTTTTGGAAAATACTTTAAGCATATTCTCAATTATGACATCTTTAATGATGGGTTTGTCTATAAAACTTTCTCAATAGTTGTAAAGCATTTAGAATTTTTTCTTCTTAACAGATTGTGTGAAGGTGGAGAACTACTGGATAGAATTTTATCAAGGTAAAAAGAAGATGATTTTTACCACTAGTGATATTTACTTTTCCTATCTGATTTAGTGGGTCCTGCCTGAAGTTACACTTTACTAACAACTCTTTTGTTGCAGGGGTGGAAGATATACGGAGGAGGATGCTAAAGCTATTGTCATCCAGATACTAAGTGTAGTTGCGTTTTGTCATCTTCAAGGTGTTGTACACCGTGATTTAAAACCGGAGGTATTGATTTTGAACATAATTATTTTTTCCCCTACTTTAGTTAATTAAGTCATTTGGAATTATTATTCATTCCGGAAATGAAATAGCTTGTTTGTTGTGTCTCCATGTCTCTTTACATTGTTAACCAATTACTTGATAACTGGATTGTTTGACAGAATTTTCTTTTTACTACAAGAGATGAGAATGCGTCTATGAAGATGATAGATTTTGGTCTATCTGATTTTATTAGGCCAGGTAATGGTTGCATGCCCTTGAACTATTCTTTTGCTAGATGACAATCCTTATGCATAGTAGCATTTGATAGACGATAATCTATCTGGTTTTGTTAGGCCCGGAGTAATGGTTGCATGCCCTTGAAATACTATAGCATAATTGTAGTTGTCAAATTGCCTAAGGGACCCTAGGCAATGAACCTAGACTATTGCTTAGGTGATTGCCGGGGTCCCAACTTGGAACAAACTTATTTAGTTACCATTTGATGCATCTACTATATATTATATATCATTTTCAATAATCTAACATTTCAAAAGACATGTAGGAACACAAAAGGAGATTTAAAAAAAGAGATGCAAGTTACAGTAATAATCGATAGATAGTAATACTGTGGTGATATACAAGGTTGGGATAGATTGATTGAGGTTTTATTTTTAAATAAAAATTGAAAGGAAAAAAATAAGGGGTGAGAACTGAGAAGTGGGAAAGGAAGAGGAAAGTGAGAGAAAGAAAAGAGGTGGACTAAAGTGGTGCAGGTTAGGGCTCAGTTTGTTAGAAGTAAAAGTTTCTTTTCGTTGAGGTTTCTGAAGAGAAGATTTTATTCCAATCCAATGGTTCAATCTATTAACTAATTTAATTTAGTGTATTTTAATTATTAGTTCAAATATTATTATTATGGATGTGCTCTATAATTAATTGATTTTATTTTTATACCTAATCACTTAAAATATAGGATGATATCAAAGTTTAAAATAAATATATGTACACATTTGGAGCAAATTAAAGATGCCTGACATCGTATGGCTCCAGGTGACCACTGATTAGGTGATCAGGACTCTAGGTGCCCAAGCGTTGCCTAGTTCACAAAAATTTGACAACTATGGGCATAATTATATTCATGACGATGCAAAGCCCTAAGCATTTTTTATAACTATTGATTGAGAAAATTTTGAAAAGCAAATGAGAACATTTACAAATTCTAGCGAAAGCAGCTGGAGAACTGAAATTGCTTGAAACCTAAACTTGGTGCTATTAAAAATGGAAATCACTAAATGGAAAACTAATAATTATGAGCAAAACCTACAAAGGAGATATAAAATTGCATTGGAATGTTTAACAGATTTAATAAATATTATATTTGAGGAAAAAAGACTATTGGCAATTTGGCATAAATCTTACTTGGACATTCTCATTTGTCTGTAGACTGTAAGGTAAATGCTAGCAGCAATATTTGGAGTTCTCTCCTTTTTAAGCTCTGAAATTGGCTGCCATACTTCTTTAATGACTCCAACTTTCATTTAAATAATTTAGAAAAAAATAAAATAAGGTTATAAATAGGAAAAATCTTCAGTGTCTTGAAATTGTGTGGAACTAAAGAGTTGATTGTGTAGCATTGGAGGATTGGTAGTCAAGTGTGTTTACATTTGTTATCCCTGATATTGTAAGGACAACATAATCATTACTCATTAGAATTGTTTATGTTAATTCCGAAGTCCAGCAATTCTGCGAATGTTAATAGGATAAAATCCTATCCTAGGAGAAACTGATTTTTAATCAAAGTGTGTTATAGGATCAATAGTAATAGTTTCTGCAATCTGAATTATAATTTTAACAATGGTAGACACTCTGGCAATTTTGGCTTGATTGAAATAATTTGGAAAAAACATTGCTTGCTGACCCATCCTTGGCCAGTGTGATTCACTCATGCTCCAAGGGTGAGCAATCAAACTCTTCCATGGGCAAAATTATTCTCTTCTCTGACCATGGTCCTGACAGTGTTGTGGATAAGGAGTTCTTCACACTTACATAATTGTGTAAACTTGCCTGAATCAATTAACCCTTGATTACCCACAAAAACCAAAACTCAACTCAACAAAATCATATTCCAACTATTCGGGGTTAGCTACATGAATCTTGTTTTGCCATTCGGTTGTATTTAACGCCATCCTCTTAGTTAAGCCACAACTATTATATATATATATATATATATATATATGTATATTTAGTTTCTCTACCCAATTTAATTTTAATCTCCCCCGCTCCGTAGCATGACCTTCAATGTGAACCATGTCGCTCTTTTTATTTGTGTAGATTAATGGTTTGCATTGTACATAACCATATCACCTTAATTTGTTTTCTATCAATTTATTTTGTATAGGTGCTACTTCTACCATCTCTTGAATGTATTTACTTTTCATTCTATCTTTTTTTGTCTTACACATCCATCTCAGATACCCCCCCCCCCCCAAACAAAAAAAAAGGGCTCTTGCTATTGGGATTGTCCATGTGAGTAGCATAATGGGATTGTCTTTGTTATGGTACCATGAATATCAACCAGTTCTTGCTACTGGTTATACACTTCTCCTTGGGAGATCCTTTACTTTATATTAGTCCACACATGCATATTATGTTCTCACGTCTAATTGCTCCTCTCTTATCTATGTTTGTATCAGTTCTACTTGTAAGTTTTAATGCTAAACCTTCAATTCTTGTTCATGCGCAGATCAACGTCTCAACGATATTGTGGGCAGTGCATACTACGTTTCACCTGAAGTACTCCATAGATCATACAGTCTTGAAGCAGATATTTGGAGTATTGGAGTGATAACATATATATTGTTATGTGGAAGCCGACCTTTCTGGGCACGAACTGAATCAGGAATTTTTCGTTCTGTGCTAAGAGCTGATCCTAACTTTGATGATTCACCTTGGCCTGCGGTATCAGCAGAAGCCAAAGATTTTGTGAAAAGGCTTCTGAACAAGGACCACAGGAAAAGAATGTCCGCTGCCCAAGCACTAAGTAAGTTATTACTGAATAATCCATGGATTTCGTGAGTGGCATGTGCAATAGGTAGATTCTAGACATTTATAATTTCTCGTCTAAATTTTCACTCGTAGTGGAATTGGAAATCTCTTCTTCTTCAAGTAAAAAATGCCTCTATATTTTCAGCTCATCCATGGTTACGAGATGAAAACTGTGCTGTGCCTTTGGATATTCTGATCTACAAATTAGTCAAGTCATATATTCGCGCCACACCTTTAAAGCAAGCAGCATTAAAGGTAACTATCTATCACGTTATTGTTGATTCACACACATTTTAATGACAAAGGATGCGTACAATTAATGTAGAGGCAGGCGGCCCGTATAAGCCATTGAGTGACAGTACTTATGTGGCCGGACTTTCTGTGGAAGGTAGTCTTCCTTAATGATTTATGTGTGCAGCAGTCCAGTTTAATTCCTTTTTTTTTTTTCTTTTTCGGTTTTTTGTTTTTCAATATTGCAGGCTCTCTCAAAAGCTTTCGACTGAGGATGAACTCATTTACCTTAGGGCTCAGTTTAGGCTCTTGGAACCAAAAGATGGGTGTGTCTATCTCGATAATTATAGAACGGTTAGTCCTTTCTTTCA
The DNA here is from genome assembly GCA_008638375.1 of Nyssa sinensis. Taxonomy (NCBI): domain Eukaryota; kingdom Viridiplantae; phylum Streptophyta; class Magnoliopsida; order Cornales; family Nyssaceae; genus Nyssa; species Nyssa sinensis. Next base: position 36,953,544 of record CM018037.1, on the reverse strand, counting down.
TGTCATATTATTTTATTGACATTTAGGTAATATTTCAAATTAAGAATTTTCTAAGAGCTTGTAACATGGTGTGATATGGTTGACTATTTAATCAAAGTATCTGCTATTATTTTGTCTGTTATAATTTTGATCATTGTTATTTGTTATAGTTTTGTTACGACTGCTCGCTTCACTGTGGAAACAAAAATTGTGCAGGCTCTCATGAAGAATGTGACTCATGCCATGAGGGAGTCGAGGGTTCCTGACATTTTAAATGCGGTGAGACATCTTGACATATTATGAACTTTTCAGTGACACATTGAAAATTATATTCACATGGATAATGCTATAAAACTACAATTTTACAATGTATAATCTTTTTTCTTATCATCAAAGCCATTGTTGCATGATGAAAAAGTTATGGCATGACATATAAAAGGGGTGGGGGCCGTGAGGGTGGGTTAAGGGTTTGATTCTCATCACTTAACAATTAAAAAAATAAAAAAACTCACTCTTGAACTTTTTGCATTATATGTGATGAGTGGATTGTAGAATTACATTTTCACGATGTAAAATCTTTTTTCTCATGGCCAAAGCCAATGTAGCATGGTGGGAAAGTGCTGGCTTGACATCTAAAAGGAGAGGTGGGATCAAGGGTTCAATTCTAGTTGCTAACAATCAAATGACATCATATTGAAAATTTTACTTACAATTAGATCAAGGGTCAAGGGTTTGATTCTCATTGCTAACAATTAAATAAAAAACCTCACTCTTGAACTTTTTACATTATATGTGATGAGTGGATTGTAGAATTACATTTTTACGATGTAAAATCTTTTTTCTCATGGCCAAAGCCGATGTAGCATGATGGGAAAGTGCTGGCTTGACATCTAAAAGGAGAGGTGGGATCAAGGGTTCAATTCCAGTTGCTAACAATCAAATGACATAATATTGAAAATTTTACTTACAATTAGATGAATATGACATGCATGGCCACAATTGCCAGTCCATTTCCTTGAAAGCAGCATTCCAGCACAAAATAATATTGGGAAAAAAAATCCATTTTCAGTCATCTTGGAGGGCTAGAATTTCTTGTTGATGAAGTTTCAACTTGACTGCTGATTGTTATTGCATACTGTTAGTTTTCCGTCATTTGTTCTCTTTTTCTTTATTGTTATTGTATACTGTTAGTTTTCCATCATTTGTTATCTTTTTCTTTATTAAACGCTCGTACTGTATTTGTGAAGAAGAAGATTAATAGAACATCAAACTTGGTAGAGGTTTTTCGTGTCTGTTTCTATCTTTTTATCGATTTGGCTTACCTGTATTTTGTGTATTCATGTGGACTGTTGCATGAGGGCATTATTTCGTTTTGTTCTATTCTACTTGAAGCTAACAGTTATGATTTTAACTTGGAGATGGAACCACTCGATTACGAAAAAATGGACTTCGAAGAGTTCTGTGCTGCTGCAATTAGCATATATCAGCTTGAAGCTCTTGAAGGATGGGAGGATATTGCAAGTACAGCTTTCGAGTATTTTGAACAAGAAGGAAACCGAGTCACTTCAGTTGTGGAAATAGCTCAGGTACCCCATCTTTCGCAAGACTGCTCTTATTTTATTTTGAATTCCACCTATTGAACTTCATTAATAATTTTTGCAGGAAATGAATCTGGGCCCTACATCTCACTCTTTACTCAAGGATTGGATCAGAGATTCTGATGGAAAACTCAGTTTCCTTGGGTATACCAAGTTTTTGCATGGCGTGACTGTTCGCAGTTCTAATACGAGACATCAATAACATGATTAGTCAAGAACATACAATTGTCCAAAAGAAACTTCATTAGAATTGTTTCCTTTTGTTTTTTTTTTCTTCAATTTTTTGGGAAAAAATGTGTAGAAATGAGATTCTTGAGGCAGTACAACTCCATTCCGATTCTGTGAATATTATGCTCAAGATCCTTATAGCAGTCTTTGTAAAAATGAATGTGTATGAACAACCATGATGTTAAAATTCTTAAGTGTATTGATATACAATTTTCTGCATTCTGGCACTTTTGGTGTCCAGTTTGCATCTTTCTCTTTACTTAATTGGTTGAAGCTTTGTATTCCCATCACAATATTTTTGTTGTGCTTATAATGCTAAATTGTAATCTGCCCCATCTTCACTTTTCTTACATTGAGAGAGATGAGAGAAAAACAAAACACAAAATACACGTGGGGTTCGAGATGGAGAATGTAAATGGAATTGGACATAACTCTTTAGAGAGGATGGGGTCCGGAGAGAAGAATATAAACAGGCCAGGTTGGGGTTGGACACCTGGTTCGTTGCCATTCTTACTCGTAATGCTATCCTCTCAAAAATCAAAATTAACCTCATCATATCCTAAAATTTTGTAGTAGACTCTGCAATGCCCTATGACATTTCCCAAGGAGACAATTGTTTCATATGAACAGAATAATGTTTTTTGTGTTCAATCTTGACTATTAGATCTTTATATTCAGATTCTTTAATCCTGATTCACATTAAAGTTACTTGACTTGGAAAGGAATATTGTTCAGGGTATATATATAAATCAGTTTTGTAATAAAATAAAAACTACTTTATGAAATAAGATTCTATTTTTTGAAAAATTTAAAAAGAAAAAAAAATACAGAAAGTATTTTTCTAAAACACAACCGTATAAGAAAAACTTTTCGAAGCAAAAATTAAAACTGAAAAATAGAAAATTATTTTACAGTATAAGGATACAGTAATAAAAACTAAAAAATAAGACTTACAGAATTGTAGAAACTGAAATAGTAATCAAGACTTGTGTTTTACATAATGTTCTTAATACGAATTACGACTCTTGCAGTAGTACTTACGAACTCTTAGTCGTACGCTTCCCAGGATACAATGATCGAGTATACACAGATGTTAAGCATTGCAACTAGCGTGTCTGGCGATGTCATTTTAAATTTAAACCAAACCCAAACGCAATCGCTAAATGACAGGGTTGAATTTAATTATCCTGATAACTAAATGACAGCGTTTTGGATTATTCTTAACAATGATTGAAAACGATAGTGTTTTGGAAAAATATTTAAATGAATTTTTCCCAAAAAAATATATACACAACAGGCCAAGGCCCAAATCCAAACCCAAACCCAAACCCAACACGGCTTAGGGTGGCAGCGCGCATGTGTGGTGAACCAAGCATGTGCTAGGTCGTCCATTCCCCTTAGGGCCCAAACCTTCTTTCAAAGTAATTGTATATATATTCTTTAAAAACCTTGTACTTATCTTATGTGGGACACAAGTTTTTTCATAAGATTCAAACTTTTATTACTATTGTCAAGTGGTGATGTTTAGAGACAATTTCTCATTCACTCCTTAATAGGTTTTAAGCAATCCAATACATCATCTTAATCTCCTCATAGAAGAACACATTTTCATATAAATCTACCAAAATTAATATTTGAGACTCACTATAATTTTAACTCAAAAAATAAACAAAAAATTATTCTCAAAATCCATTATTTATAACATATACTCTTTTTCTTCTTGAAGCACAAATTAAAAAGTAAAAAAAAAAAAATCAGACCATTATTGACAAAAGCTCCTGCTTGCCGAGGTTTAGAATAAGTTGATCTCAAATATATTTTTATTTTTTAAATTAAAAAAATAAATATAAATTATAAAATCTTATTTAAAACTTTCATGCCACTAAAAATATATTTAACTCTAAATTATATCCTTGTAAAAGAATAGCGTGTTAGAACCATCGTGCAAAGTGTCCAACAACATCCAATAAATTGGGATGGTCATAATGGAACCCAACTTGTGGAGAAAGGTAAACAAATAATGATCAAATTTTTATTTCAAAATTCTTTTTCAAATGATATATCATTGATTAAGAGTATTAATTCGTGTTATCGTGTCGAGTTAAACATATTTAAAAATATATGTCAATTTTAATTCGACATTATTAATTAATCGTGTCAAGTTTTAAAATTCAAACTCAAATTATTTATTAAGCAGATTATACGTGTTGACACGATTAAATAAAAAAGTTATTTATCTTTTTATATATATAAATAATTTTCAAGTTCAATAAATTTTAGCTATGAGTTAAATCAGAATAGAAATATCTTTTATAAATAAAAAAATTTCAAAATCTTAATAAATTTTTGACAAATTACCTTACCTCGTATTTTTTTTTTATAACTAACCATGTTAATCATGTTATGTATGTCAAACTTATTTATGACTCAATCTCAATTATACTTTATTTAAATCTTAACTTTGTGTCATATTTGAATCGTATTGTGTTATTATATAAAAAATTGATAAACCTATTATTAATGTGATAATATGTCATACTACCACAATAATTATATGATGTAAAATATTTATCAATAATACTGTATTGAGATATAAAAGCCTGATTCAATTAATTAGAAGCGGAATGTTGCGGTGAGATCAGGTGTGAATGAAAAAACTCATACTAAAAATATCCGTCAATCAAATCGTAAAAGTTACGATGGATCACGACTTTGACCGTTACATTTCTCTCTGTGGAGATATATGGGTGGAAGAGTTGTTTCAATTCTCGTGTATGCAAATTGCAAAGGAAGTTTTTGGGAAGTGGGAATAAAACAAAATTGTTTAAATGGCCGTAGTTTCGTGCTTTATCCGTCTGCCTTATAGACCACACATATCAACATGTATATTCCCAAAGCTACTTAATGGCCCTAAGCTATCAACCGTCTTCTTCCTCCAACCAGTTTCATGTGTTCACTTTAATAATATAAATGAAAAAAAAAGGCTATTCATAATTCAGGATCCCTGAATCCAGATAGATAAAAATAATGTCTCCTCATTTAAGTTCTTATATATATATACCTACTATCATTCAACTTTAACTTCGTCATTGTCATTTATAATAATCTAGTTACATTATTATCATCGAAAAGAAAGAACAAAACATGAGAAAGAAAGAAAGAATGAGAAAAAACACAAATTTTTACATCATTGCAAGATTGAATAACCTAACATCTTGCCCCGGCAGTAGCACAATCTTTCAAACCTTGAAGCACCAAACATGGTGGTGGTGGTGATGGTGATGGTGGGACCTTTCTTTATCAATCATACCCTGAACGTTGCGGAACTCCTCCACGTCGCAAGGGATGTTGATGGGGCCTTTCTGATCAAACCCGTACTCTTCCTCAGCTTCTTTCAACAATTGCATGAAGAGTGGATGATTGATATAGATCACCGGGATTATGAACCTATGTTGCTCTTCACCTTCACCCACCATGATCGCCAGACACCCCTTTGGGATATCTCTCGCATCCTTCCCATGGTGGTGGTGGTGGTGGTGGTGCAGATGCAGATGAAAATTCAGCAGCAGATTTTTGTCTCCGCTACCCATCTCAATCAAAACCCAGAAACCCAAAGAATAAGAAAAACCCAAGACTCGTATTTATATTTCTTTGAAGGTTACAAGAAAATTAGAGAGAAAGGCCAAGGATCAGAAGTATAGATGGATAATTTGAAGAGGGTTAGAGAAGAGTCTGTTAGAGATGTGGGAAAGTTGCTCATTATAGAGGGTACTCAAAAAATACACATAAGAACTTGGTGATGACGAATGAGATTGAGAGGATTATGAGAGGTGGAGATGGATATATATATAGGGATTGGCTTGTGTATGTATATAAGGTCTTTCTTCTGTGAGGCTTCTGGGTTCTTCTTAATTTATACGCGAAGGCTGTTCTGGAGATGGAACAGCTGAAACCGTCATAACTTAGGTGGGATACTGCGTAGTTGCCGTCTCCAAGAGGGTCTCGAGCTCTAATTTCACAACGGGAAAATAAACAGGACTATTTCCAGGTCAAATGTTGATGTCAGCAGTGTATATTAATGCCAGCGGCGTATGTATATATATATATATATATATATATATTTATATATTACGTCGGCTGCAATTATCTATGCAGCATGATTATAGTGTGTTCAGATGAAAAAAAAAAGCTCTTAATTTTTAGTAATTTTTTTTTGGATAGTAGTACCGTAATATTACAAATTTACAAGTCCATCCCTCCTATTTTAAGAATCTAAAAAATCAACTATATAAGAATACAAACATTTTTGAAAAAGTGTAAATTTAAAAAACTAAACTCATTTTACATAACTTAATACATTCACATAAAAGTAATAAAAAAAAAAACATAATTTGATTACTCTACAATAATTTAAGCATTGTCTTTTTGCATTAAACCTATATTTTTGGGGTAGAAAAAAAATGAATAAACTGACTCTTAAAATAGGATTTGGTAGTGAATTATTGTATTTTATAATCTTATTCGGTTAGTTTATTTGAGAGAAATCTTATATTTCTCTACTTAAAAGTTTCCTAATTTGAGTGATTGAAGGGCCACCACTTGTGATATTAATCGTCTGTGTGTAAAAGTTTGTGAGAGTCCGAACAATTTATGTCTGTATCTCTTACGCAAAATAGGTAATTATACTTTGTTATCAAAAAAAAAAAAACATCATATTTTAAAAAATTTGTTGTCTCTTGTTTTGAAAATAACATGCTAATTCTTAAGGACAATATTTTATAAACATATTATTATAGAAAGTATAGAAAATCTTTAGCACGACTCTGGTTAATCTTTAATTGATATATGAATTTTACCTAGCTTTATTCCAAAGTTTGAAATATCAAAATTTACGAGAGAATTAGATAAGTACTTATAATATTTCTTTTAAGCATTGTATATACACATAAGGGTTGATACGAAAATTATTAAAAATAAAAATTAAAAAATTATTTGTAGCATACAATAATTTACAGGAATTATAGAATTACTATTACTTATAAAAAAAATTAAATTTTATAGAATTACTATTGTAAATGATAAAAATTTTAGCATGTTTTTATTATTATTAAAAAAGAAATTGAGAATAAAGTCAACGAACGCATTTTTGTTGTGATACACGGTATATAATTATGATTTGGATACTACTCCTGTAATTTGAGGTGGCACTGGCAGGCAATAACACCTACCAGCTTGAATTAATTTAAGTGGTCAAAGCAATCACCATGGAAACCTCAACAATATTGCTACTATTTTTTCCCCCCCCTGCGGATAGATAAGATAAGGAGTGACAAAGGCTTCGCCACGTGGGCGGTTGCGAGGTCAGCCAGTGATAAGCCTGAACCAACACTAAGGTGTCATTCTTCTCCCCAAAAAACAACGACGTGTCGTTACACGTAAGAATTTAGGAACGGACAATTGGAAAAAAAAACACTGAGGTGTCATTCTGATTTTTCTTATTCAATTGTATTGTATAAACAAAAAAAAAAATCACATTTCACATTACATTTTCAGAATAGATTTTAAAAAATTAATTATTAAAGAATATTTTAAAAAAATATAATTAAATTATTATTTAAGGGTTTGATAAAAATAATGAGTCAAGTGATTTTACCTATTACTTTTTTTTATCATTTATATTTTTATATATATATATATAAAAAATATAATAATATGAAATGACTGATTCATTAAATAATTTTTTTGTTTTAAAAATTAAAAAGATAAACATCCAACATGGGTACGTTCTGATTGGTCAGGCTAACAACCTCCGGCCCAATTTCGTGCCATATTTTGCTGCGGTGCGTCCTCCAGAAATGGAGCGTGACCGAATGCGATCCGGGCTTGTAGGATTGCTGTACCGAATTACGCTTAGTCCGTTCAAAGATTAAAAAACCGTAAGCCGTTACATGAACCAAAAGTATATGAACGGTTCCAACCAATCACGAATCTTCGGCGAGTGAGATTAAATTGCTGTACCACGCGTTGAAAGTATTCTGCGTATGGCAGCTGTAATGCCTTGTAGAACAGCCCGTGTTAAAATAATATATATTTAAATTACACTCTCATTTTTTTATAATTTGAATATTGTTTTACATTATCCTTTACACTCTCCCACAAATAAAAAAAAAAAAGCATTGAAGGAAAGAGAAGAAGAAAGAGAGATTGATTTTTTATATATTTTTATATAAAGATGGATTGGTGAGAAAAGAGAAGGAGAAGAGATACATAATATTAGTAATAAAAGACGAGATGAGTTTTTTTTGCCTAAAAAACTCTCTCTGTCTTCCCGAAGATCTTGTAATAAAATATCCCATCTCATTAACTTTCTAAGTAAGATGAAATATTCTACTACTGGAAGACGAGGAATACTATGTAGGTGTGCTGCATGTTTTTGTTGAGTTTCCAACTTAGACCACGTGTGTGAAAGGAGAGATTTTTTTTTCAATCTTGAATAGGATCTTAGTCTTTATCCAAGCACAATGTTATAGTTTAAAATATAGATAAATATACCCTTTTATCGATTGAAAATCACATTTTGTTGACAAACTCAAAATACATTATGGACACATGAAGTGTTTATATATATATATATATACATATATATATGTATGTATGTATGTGTGTGTTTGTTTGTGTGTTTTTTAAAATGTTAGAAAGTTAAAGAGACTATTGAAATGTATGTAATTTTCCGCAAGAAAAAAAGTCAAAAAATAGAAACAAAAACATGGCTCTGTCCACGTACATAACACTTTAATTGGAAGGTTAATGATTTATTGTTCAAGCATGTTCACCCTATCTTACGTGACATAATTCATTTCATCATTAGAATGAAACAAAATTCAGAACAAAAAATCTCTAAACAATTGAATCATATCATGTAAAATAAGCAAAGTCAGGTAGGATGAACATTCTTGGACCATAAAGAGTTGTTTGAAAATTCTTCAAATTAGATCAGAATTATTTTCATTAAGTTATTTGATTTTTAAGAAAATCAATTCTTCTTTGATCTGACTTTGTTCTGATTTTAAATATTTTTTAACATTTGACATGAATTAATATATAATTAAAAAAATTTATTAAATAATAAAAAAATTTTAAAACTAATTTATCTATAAATTTTATAGAATCAGTTATAATATTTTTCAAAGCAAACCCTAAAACATGACTCTAACAGGAAAATGATGGTAGCGCGTGGACCAAAGCTGTTAGCCTGTCACTCTTTCCAACTTTCATGGTGCTTGCCAGAGAATTAGATGAAATTATTGGGGGAAAAAAAAACCCAGAAAGAGAAAAGGTGACTTTAGAAAAATAGGGTTGGGCCCATTGACTCGACGGCATGTCTCCACTTTGAAGTTTGAAACAAAAGCTTTCGAAAATTATTATGATTTGGAAGTTGGGCATCAAACTTCAAAGTTGAATGATATCGCAAGGATATCTTTTACACATCCTACAAATTTCTCTTTCCCATCCAATTTCAACCGTTCACACGTAATAAGAACCCACTAATAAGGAGGATTGATGAACCAGATTAGTTCAATTGACCCTATGTGAAATCAATCCCACATTAATGGAAAAAAAGTAACAATTAAATAAAGATAATGAACATAACTAGTTGGATGTTGAAGTTATAATAGGCCATGTGTGACCCATTCTGAGACAGTGCTTCTTAAATAAATTTGGAAAATCGTTGTCAAGTTAGTTGTCAGTTGGGAAGGAAGAAGATATTTTTGCAACATCAAGGACTAAGGAGACAAGGTATGAAATAAGCCTAACCGTCCAAAAAGTGGGTGGGTTTTTAATTTGGGACAAAGTAACTGCAAAGTGAGGCCTAATGAAGGGCTTTGTCATTCTTTATTCTTGTACCAAAGGCAACCTAGGGGCCACCTGCCCCACTTAACTTTTGACCCAAAAAAAGGGATAGTTCTAGTGTTTTATAAGATTTTGTTTTATTTTTTAAATTTATCTTCACAAAATAAAGTTTTTTAACTTATCTTCACTATGTTTGTTTTACAAATTTTTTAATTAGCCAAGTAAGCATGTAAAAAAATTAACATACTTTCATTTAACTTTTGTTATGACGTGACAAGTGGCACTCAAAACGATCTCGATCATAATCAAGCTCACATTTATATTGTTAGTTTAATGTCCAAATCAAATACATAATTTGATCAATATAACTTAATACAATTATAATAGACATAACATTAAATATATGCAGCAGTCTCAATTGGTCACCATGTGCTCCTTATTAAGTGAGGTTATTATGGGTTCAAGTTTCAATCTTTTTATTAGAAGATGTGAATATTATTTTTATTTAATCATGAACTGATTTGGTTGCTTTATAGGATCTATATTTGAAAGGCTACTAGTTTGGGATCAAGTATCACTCTCCCATTAAGAAAATATGAACACTATTTGTACCTAATCATCGATCGAGTTACTTATTATTTTTCAGAGTTCACATTTGAGAGACTCCTCATTTGTGTATGCAACGCAGATCATTGACTGAAAATCAAGCCTATGATTAAAATTTTGGGTCAATCTAATCAAATTCTATTTAGGTATCAAAGGGTTATTTGAAACCAAAATGCAGGCCCAAAGTTTTGTGGCATAGAAATCCACGAGATTACAAAAAATTATCTTGCATTGCGATTTAGTCTTTCATGCAGTTGCTTCCTTTTTGCAGAGCCAACAAGAAATGGACAAAGCCCACTCCTCTTATTTACCGAAGCCCAGTGGGCTTGTCAAGTTTATTCATTATATTAGAGTATTATCCATATAAAAAGCATTAAAGATGTGAACATTACAGAATTAATGCAAGGAGGTTATGTAACCTCCTTGTGCTTGACGACCTCAGAGGCGGCAGTGACACTAACCATAACGATTAAGGACTCCGCCGAATCACATTGTGTTTAACATCTTTCATACATAGAATCAATTAAAATTGGTTGTACAAGAAGACAATTGAATTTAATTATATGACCATTGTCATAATCAACCTTTTTACCCCAAGCTCTCGGGTTAGATTCTTTTTGTTAATAATTTTTGAGGTCATCTCACTACATACGGAAGTGTATGAAATAATTGTGTGAAAGGCTGTAAAGACTTAATCTGATACGCACGAGTTGACTCAAGATATACTCCATTACAAAAAAAAAAAAAAAAAAAAAATTAGAATTTAGCAATGAAGAAGTTGGGCTAGCCTATCTATCACTAGCTAAACCGAGCATTATGTTATTCAAGTTTGACTCATTAAAATTAAAATAAATTTCAAATTGTGTTCAAAGTCAACTTTATTAAATTTTCGAGCCAACTTTGAACGAGCCTCTAATCGAGCTAATAATAAGTTGAATTTGAGTAATTTGATTTTTGATATAGTATTATATCACTTATTGTCATATTGAGTCGAGTTTGAGTGAAACTCAGTAAATTAACGAAACTTAAAATATGTTTATACTTAACTTATCTATTTCATGAGTTATCGAACCAGCAAAATTCAAATAACTTGGTTCGTTTGGGAGTGGTGGTGTAGTTATATTTTCACCTTCGAACTTCCAACCATAGGGTTAGGGTGCTGAGGAGCTTAATAAGGATTCCCAAGTCTTGAATAGCAATTATAAAGACCAGAACATGTTGACATTTTATGACCACAAGCATTGCCATCGTCGCATAACATGCAAGGTTATTGAAGTTGCCGGCTAATAAAATTCAAGAACTTAGAATTTTCTAAATCGAATACGGTGATTAAGCTCTGATATGTCAATTTAAAAGGAGTAATAAAATTGTTGTTGTTAACAAGTTCTAACTATTATCAAGTAACAATTCGATTTCATGTCGTCCCAATTTGAAGTCGAAGAGCTCCTTAAAACTTGATAGTTCGAACCCTTAAATCGATTGTCAAATTAGTTTGTAAAATTCATGTGTTTTGATTTCGCGCACTGTACTATTTTGAAGCATATCAAAATAAAAGGTAGCTTTTATTGTTGGACCCCATTGATTTGCTAAATATAATTTTCAAGTCACCATGTAATTTAAAAAAAGATGATGATGATATGAATTGTGGTATGCATGTGAAAAATAGTAGTGATAACAAAATTACAATAAAATTTAAAATCATTGAATAATTTAGAAATTCAAGAATGATATTGAATGATTGAAAGACATCAAATGATTTCTTTATTACCATCCAATAAATTCATGTGAGTGTGTATCCCTCTCATTTTCATCCCTAGACAATATTAATGACATGTGACAAGTCATACAATATTCAAGATATATGCATTTCACTCCTATTAAATTGTTTCTCATGATCTGATCAAATCTGATTGAAATCAAAGGATTAAGAAGATTGTATGATCTACTATATATAATAATTTGAACATACAGTAATTCAAACTTTTCTCAATTTGTACCAGAAAAAAAAATCTTAATTTATAAACTAAAGTATTTCACAAAAAAATTGAATAACTCGGGAATTTAAGAATGATACTAAATTGTTGAAAGACATCAAACGGCTTCTTCATTAATTACTGTCCCATCAATTTATGTGAGTGTATATCTCTCTTTTATTTTCATCTGTACACAATATTAATTACATGTGGCAGGCCATGATGAAATCCTATTACATTAATTCAAGATAAGCAATTCACACCTATTAAATTGTTCTTGATGTTCTAATCACATCTGATTTGAATTCAAAGAATCACGAAGATTGTATGGGCTTTGAACGTACAATAATTCATACTTTCTTTTTTTATTTTTACAAAAAATAAAAAAATGTTAATTTAAAAACTAAAATACTTCACGAAAAAAATCTGCAAATTCGCCGGAGGTCATGGCAGAGCAAAATATCAGACGTCGACAGCCTGCCCGTTAATTTTTCACAAGCCGTTACCCCGTGCGGCGGGCGTGACGATGCTGCGTTTGTGGATTGACCGAAATGCCCTCGCAGTGACTTGAAAAGATAACGATGTCCAGGACTCCTGGTCTTTGGCTTCTTGTTATTGCCTCATCCCGTCCACCGTCCGTTGCCAGTCAATCTCCTGCCGTACCTGCTCGGAAACACTCCACCGGCAACAATCTCCTCCGGCAGCTAATGCGTCGACAACTGGTTTAATTACCAAAACTCCCTCCCCCACCACCGCGCACACTGTCATGCAGACGCACATCGCCAGCATCACACCACCGTAGGCTGGCTTTTCCGGTCTCCACAACGCCGATAATCCCATCAAGAGAATTTGCAATGGCAGGAAAATAGTGACCGCCAGAGCAAGAAGGTGGATCCGAATCCTAAGAGCTTTGTTGATCACAAGAGAAACAACCCTCCAACACGATAACAACAACCCTAAGGAGTAGGCAATCCCAAATGCACCAAACATTGTAGTATTCAACAATGGGTACGTGCACAGCACTGTCTTGTTACCGAAATCATCCATGGAAAGAACAAAACTTTTCCGAAACGCATCCGGTATCTCTACTTCCGATGGCGAAAAGAACACGAACAATGTCTGCAACAAGAAGATCGGCAAACACGAAAGAGAGATGGACGCGATGGCCCACATATCTTGCGCGTTTCGTTTCTTGATCGATTTGTTGACGAGAAAGAGAAGGGTCACCAAAAAGCCTGGTTCAAAGAACCCAAGAGAGAGAACAACGTGAGTTTTACAAAGGTTGGCTTGTTGGGATATGGTTAGAAAGGGCAAGAATGGGTAGAGATACTGTTGCCGGAAGATGGGTAGGCGGATGATTTCGTTTAGGGCCCAGAGGGTGATGAAGGAAATGAGGAGGAATCGAACGGTCCAGAGGGAGTTAAAGTTCCGTAGATGATCTGAACTTTGTGATTTTAAACGAAGGTGGAAGATGAAGGAGACAGAGAGGAAAGAGAGGAGGAGAAGACCGGAGATTAAAGCTACGGTGGCTAAATCGAATGCCGAGTAATCAAGGACTGGTATAGGAGGGAAGAAGGACATCGCATGTCTGTAGATATCATTAGATGATGGTGATGAATTCGATGACGGTAATAATGGCGGCGGCGGTAAGAGAGGCGCCGGTGCCGTGGCATTGGTACTAAAGTGGATGACTTTTCTCATAAAGTACGGCTGATGGCGGTGCCGGCAGCCGCGATGATATTGTATTGAGCGGCGTTTGCAATTGCATAATTTTGGTGAGGGAGAGGTTGGGCCGACAGGAGGAGAGAGAGATAGGGCATCCAATTCTCTCTTCTCCCAATCGGCAGGAAACCAGGTTGGCGCACACAGCTATAAGAAATTTCGTTGGGGGGAGAGAGAGGGGGAGGAGAGAGAAGGGGGAGGGAGAGGGCTGTGGTGTGATGAGACGACTCCTAAGATTTCGGTATTGTACGGTTGTGGTGTTCTGCACTTTGTTTTGCCCATGCACGGCCGAGCTTATAGACTACCCATTGTACATTGCATATGGCTTCAATATATATGTCTGTCTATATATATATATATATACACACACGTCCCTCTGTTTGGATTATTTATAAAATAAGTCAAAGTACCTGTTCGCTTTAACTGAAAAAAAAATAATTTACAAGGATAAGTAGTTAATGAAAATATGTAATATATGCACGAATATAAGTAATTGATGAGAATATGTAGTTACTTTTTTTAAAAAAAAAGTAGTTAATTTTTTATTATTAAAAAGTGATTTTAAAAAGACAAACATAACAATAAAAAGTAAAAGAACAAATGAAAGGATAAAAAAAAAATTAAATAATATTATATTACTTTTACCAGCTTAATCAAATAAGTATTGAGAATTAACTTATTAAAACAAGCCCATTTTTAGTTTAAAATGTTTGAGCCGGTTGGATAAGTTGGTTATAGTTTATTAGACTAAAATGACTTAATAAGCTTATCTTATTAAGCAAAAACAAATGGATAATTAAAGTAAAACATGCAAAGTTATTTACAACAGAGCTTATATATAAATAGGGTTAAACTATATATCCCCACTCCCCATTTAATCATTTTAATTTCAAAATATACAATTTTAACTATTAAAAATCTAATATTTTAAAATATAAATGAATAAATGAGAGTGTGAATAACAATTACCGATAAGTGTATATAAAATATAAATTAAAAACGTGAAAAAAATTATTGACCAGTTTCCAAAATTCTTCTTTTTGGTGGTTGAAAACAACAAACGTTGTATCTCTAAGTAGCTGGAGCTATTGTATGGTCTATCTGGGATCATTATGTCGACTAATTATGAATGTATAATATATTAGAAATTTTAAAAAATATATATTTTTACATGCATCAAAATCATGATTCATCGGGTTATTTACGAGGTTAATGTTGCGTAACTATACAATAATTTCTTGTACTATTCATAGATAAGACTAGGGGACGAGGGATTAGGATTCTTGAAGATCTTCCAATATTCCTTTTCATACAAGAATCACACGTTGTCAGTACACAAGTGCTAATACCTCACATGAAAAATAGATTTTTTTTTTTTTTATTTATCCCTGAATGGAGAAGAGCCAGATTCTTATTGTATAGCTTACACTTTTGGACCAAAAAAAAACAGAAAAAAAAAAAGAAAGAAAAAAAAAAGAGGCCAATTTCTAGTAAAACAATGTCAAAGAAATGACCAAATTATGAAGGATTCGCTGATCATACATACATATTTTGTGTTTCATATATATATATGTGTGTGTGTGTGTGTGAATGTATGTATTTATGTATCATTGTATGTACATATTTATGATTCACTATTGGTGAATCCAATATATGAAAGCCTCAAACTTCAAGTTAGATAGTTCAGAATGTGGTATAAATATTGAAACACATTTCACTACGTATCAAATTCTATATATATATATATATTGGGTAAGTATATTAGCCTTGATATTACACCCATACCTACAAATATAATGACCACATAACCCCCCCCCCCCCCCCCAACAAAGTAGAATAGTACTACTTCACACACACACACACCCTCTTTCTCTCTCTCTGTCTCTCTGTGCGTCTAGTACTGGCAGCACTGCACACCTGTTGTCCACTAGCTACACAATAAAACTCAATAATTTTTTTTTTATGTATTGCGAGTAGTTATAAATAGAAGAATGCATTGTTAAATCCCAGTAGACAATCGTCCCCCTGACTATGCTGGGTTGCTTACCAGTTCACTTCTTTCTTTTCAAAGTAAAAGTAGCAAGTTAGCTTTAATGCTTTACATTTTGTTCTGAAAAGTGCTCAAAGTACTTTGCAAATGCAAGCTTAATAAACAACCTTCACAAATTCTAATTCCCTCATTATAATATCTCTAACTATATGAATATTAAGGTTTGTTTTCTTTACATGTATTGTTTTCCTTTCAATTTCATTCTTTTATTTTCTTTGAATTATTTCAAATGTTTCTCAACTAATTCAAAATTTTCTATATATTCCATGTCAAAATATGATTATTCTTGACATGCATTAATTCCAGCATTTTCATCATCCCTATGCAGTTATAGAAAACACTAGAGTTTATAACAGTAATTAAGTGTAACATCTTTTCAGCTTCCTAGAGAAAATTTGAATTTGGCGGGACTGGGAGAGAGGAGAAATGCAGGCGAGTCCCGCCATTCTTCAATAAAATTCTTCAGATTGAGCGCAAGAATCACGTGATGGCCTAACATTTTGGAGTTTCTCACGCGGCGCCTAACAATGCACTGGTGTAGGCGCCTGACAGATGCCTACACCGGTGTATTAGTCCAAAACAATTCCAATCATACAATAATATGAAGTTGTTAGTCATCTTGAACTACCAATGTCCAAACAAAAAATTAGAAACTGCACTATACTTCAAATATGTACCTAGCTCTCTCAATCCTGCACGTCTTTCTCGGATCCCTAACTATTTTTTGAAATATGTACTATTACATGTATCACTCGTTGCATACTTTATCAACTTAACTTAATAAAGACTTGTCCTAACTATTTGAAACCGGTTGTTACATGAATCTTATTTTGTCACTCTATTTTACAAAGTTAATAAATATTTCTGTATCTTAGCTTGGAGATTTATTACCATATATGTCATGTATTTTTAAAATGTCACTGATAGATCATCGAGTCATGTCCAAAGAATATAAATGTCTACTGTTTATATAGTTCCCCACAATAAGTCAATTAAAATGGAATTTTGCCAAGATTGCTTTTGCATTAAAAAGAAATAATAGAAAGATCTCTAAAAGATAATAGAAAGATACCTCTTTTTCATAAAAGGAAAAAAAAAAAAATTCACAATCATATAGAATCAATACTACCGAATATGTATCCACCCAATTACCTTCAAATATATATATGTATGTATGTATGAACTGCCAATATGATGCCTCCATGTCCTCCACCATGCACCAAAATATATATGTATATATAAATACATACTGTAAAACATTGGTAAAGCTAGGAAGAAGGAGATGAAGTCCACCAACCCCATTGATAACAAGAAAAACATATACAGTGCTTGAAATTCATGAAGTTGATATGCACTGAAAACATAACAATCGAAATTAGGGCTAGAAAGCTGTTACCTTTTTGCTATTTGGATTGTACCGCAGCTTTAATTTCTGTTGTATTTTCAAAGACAAGCCCTAGGAAGAAATTAGAAATAGAGAAGAGGTAAGTACAGATTGGAAACATGCAGCAGCCATCATGAGAAAAATCTATCCAATGATGAACCAAAAAAAGATTCAAAACTGACAAAATTATATAGCCATGATAACCAGAGTTGAAATTTATAAAATAAATTGAAAAAGAGCAATGATGGGAAAAAAACTTTGTCTACTCCATCAGAAGAATGAACAAACAGTCAAAGCTTTTCATCATTACCCCAATCTGCAAGTAATTAACCACCTTGATTTGCATGAAAACAAAAATTCATCAATAAAATTAGCAAATTATAGTAGGAACAAAATTTCTAAAGATTAATTAAAACCCACCTGCAGATAATTAAGCAGTTGATCAAATCATCAAACACATAAGAACACCGAGATA
Organism: Nyssa sinensis; assembly: GCA_008638375.1. Classification (NCBI taxonomy): domain Eukaryota; kingdom Viridiplantae; phylum Streptophyta; class Magnoliopsida; order Cornales; family Nyssaceae; genus Nyssa; species Nyssa sinensis. Next base: position 36,935,678 of record CM018037.1, on the reverse strand, counting down.
ATTGTATCTAAATGGAAGCTGTAATTGGGGGGAATGAAGCCTGGTCCGAGACTCTTAACATATGATCTTGTTTCCCCACAAACACACACACATATACATATATCTATATATATAGGGGAAGATTGGTTGAATCTTGAAATGATTTGGATCATAAATTGGATAACCTCGAGCCAGACAACATTCCCCTCAAAGAAGAAGCTTCCAATACTATACTCTCTCTCTAGAAATCTCTTCTTGGATCTTCATCGATCATCTTGAGTTGGTTCTTAAGGGCTGGAGATGGGAATGAAACAAGAAATGGGTGGTTTTGTGCTGCTGGGTAATGATAAAAAACACTATGATATGCAAATAATGATTTGGTTTGATGAAAGAGTGAGTCAGAAAGGAGGACAGAGATCGAAGTAAAAAGACAAGAAAGCAGAAGCTAGCCCTACAGCAACAGCTGGGTACCAGAAATGAATGACCAGGACCCATGGATGATGATGGACCCCAATGTTCTCTCATTATTATACGACGACACATATGAAATCCAACCAACTTATACCGTCCGATCTGTAAGATCATCATCATTACAATCTTTTCCCATTTATGGGTTTACTTAAAAAGTAATGTTTTCAACAAAAAAACGGTAAGACTATGAAGTATCATTATTATTTTTCTTTCAAATGCCATCATCTCAAATATATTGGTGAATTAAACTATATTATTTTTCAATTACCCCTTCCCTTAGAAAAGTATTTCAATTCTTTTAAGAAAAATAAATAAGATTAAATTATACTTACTTTTTCAAATTTAATGATATTATATACTTAATTTTCGTAAGTTTGAAAAATTATATTGAATCTTTCATCTTTTTAAGTGTCGGAACAAATTCTCTTTCTATCATTAGTACCTAATAATGAAAAATAGTTAGTACTCATTTCATACTACCGAAATTGTTCTTAATGTATTAAAAAAGTCTAAAATACTATATCAGAATCCTTTAAAACTACCATACCCATTCATTTGTATCTCTCTCTCTCTCTAAACATAAGAAGCAATGACTCAATACAGCAGGTTTGCCATCAATTAAGTAATTTAAGCAAAATTTTTGTTTTATGTTTTTTTTTTTTATAATTATATCTCAAATTATTATAATACATATATATCAAAAAAACAAAACACTAATTTATTATTATTATTTGTATAATTTAAAACCCAAAAATCTGCTAGAAACAATTCATGATGTACAACAATTGAAAGAAAACCAATCTAGTTCATTTAAATATTATGATTTAGCGTTAATGCAATGGGTGAAATATCCATATATATATATATATATAATTTGTATACACTGATATATATATATATATATCTATATATATGTATGTGTATCTATATACAAGTATGTTTGGTGAAATATCAATTACTTGAGGAGGACTTAGGGAAGAGAATCAAAATGAACCATAACTGAAGAAGAAAGAAAAGCTTAGCTCCTACAATAATTATTGAACAGAGAAGTAAAATTTTCAATTGTATACTCTTTTTGTTCTAGTAAGACAACAATGACAATTCACTCTTTTGTTATTCAAAAACTAGTGAGCACAAATACCTATTTAGGTTGCCGCATAGCAATTCACCACTTCAAAATCTACACTTACGGCGTTCAAAAGGCAATGAACACAATCGACTCTAACAAAACCCTAATTTGTCTCCAAAACACTTGCAATTTCATAGGCAATCTTGTTGACCAAAGGGATCAATTCCTCTTCGTGAACACCAACTTTGTGTGTGATTAAATTGTGAACAAATGACGAAAAAAATAGGCTGCAACAACAACAATTTGTGGTAACTTGGAGGGTTCTTAACCAACCGTGGGAGTTTCCTAATCTTCCTTGACCAGATTTCCCTTAAGAAAAATAAATCAATCCCACGCCTCACCATCATCTTCCCCTGTTAGCATCAATGTCATCTCTTCGGTTCGCAACCCAACTAAGTTCACTCCCAAAGCTATCTCCACCCACACCTTTCTCCGGTAGAGAATTATCTTCAAACATCTCAATACACAGGATAGATTGTTATCATTTTCAACAGATTGGCTCTTAGATTCCTATGTAGATATGAACTTGGAGATTTCTTACCTAATAAAAATAAAATCAGTATAAAAGACATTTTTACTATGTTGACTTTCAAACATCAGTTGTTGACTATATACAATAAAATAAGTAAAGGGTATAAAAGATATTTCACTAATATTGTTACATCCAGTTTACTGACCAACTCTGACAGAAAAGGTTAATGTAATTTCTAAAAGTTCAGGGGTACATGTATAATATCATTAAACCCCAGGGGATGGTCAATGTAATTTACCAAAATAAATACTAATATAGTTTTTTTAGGAGCAATCTTATAACTTGTCGTCAAAAGTTATTTAGTTCAAAAACTTTCGACTAATATACAAAATTAAAGATCAGAATTTACCCGACTATTTTTCGACGATAAACTTAGAGCATGACTAGTAATCAGAATCTAATTTCAAGAAAAGATTCAGTTATTGCTTATATCTTTCTTGCCTAACTCCATTTTAAAGAGGCATAGTTGTTATCTTGATAAGTTCAAGCCATCTCTTAGATTCCTAATTTTTTGAGATTATGTTGTTCTTAGGATTTTGTCTTTATTTAAACTTAGAATAAAACTTCTAAGTCGATGTCCTTTTTGTTGGTCCTATCCTTTTCGTACTGGTTCTGATTATCAGGATGTTATTAGGATCAGTGCTAAGCTTCAAAGTCGACCTTGAAGACCTCAAAAGATCCTAGGACTTCTTTGTTCGGTCCAAGTCTCCTTAGGGCATATCATAACTAAAGTAAATTTGATTTTTATCAAAACAATGTATAATGAAAATAAATCAACTTACAACAACAATTGTCAAGAAAAAAAAATCATATTTTCTTTGACAAAATATAATTTCCCTTTTATGGTCAATTTCTTTGATTATAAATTTAATCTGTGCCATTGTGGTTATCCGTGTACAAGTAGTGATTTTGGGTGAAAATTATTTTTAATTTATATACTATTAAACCATTAATAAAACTATGTTGTTTAATAAAACAATGAAATAACTTTAGTTTTTGTCTCAACTTTACCAGGCTAATTCACTCCTTATCCATAAGATAGTTTGAAACCTTCTAATTTACATCAGGAACTTCAAGCTAAGTAACTCGCTCGCAACCCGAACTCAAATTTGGAATATGAAACTCCAATATTATAAAAAAAAACTCATATGACATTTTCACTTTTCTTTTCATTTATCAGCATCACAGCACACGACACGAATTAAATATAATGCTGCATTTGTAGTACGGTTCAACTTTAAATCCCAAATTTCATAAATATGAAATGTAGCAAGGAAAAACTTAGAATAAAAGTAGGGTTTTTTTTTTTTCCACACATTGTTAAGAAAAAACTTATATAAAAAAGAGGAATAGGAGGGATTTATTGTCAGTCCTATGCAAATATAAAAATCGTCACTTCAAAAGATATTTTTAATAGTTGGTTTCGCTGAAAACTAAAACCGTGATAATTCCACGATATGGAGCTTCCCACGCGATCGGGGGAAAAAACGCGAATCGATTCCTTCTTTCTTCAATGGAGGTCTTTAGAGTGGAGACAATCGTATAATAATTTTACGATACGAAACTCTTCACATGGTGACAAACTATTTTAATCATTACTCTAAGACCTAATATGCCATTAGGGTCATGCATGACATAGGTGATGGGATGAGTTGATGAGAACTATCTCTTCTTTTTTCTTAATGAATTGATCCTTTTCAACGACTTGGAAAAAGGAAAGTGGAGTCAGTCAACAAAAAAAAAAAGAAAGAAAGTAAAGAAGAGGCTCCTTTTTGTGTCATTGTAACTTTTTGTCTATTTCAGACTCTCAAGTAAAACCTAGTTTCCAGATTAATAATTTGTACTTTATATATACACACTTAACAACTCTCTTGGAAATAAGAAGGTGATACGCCCAATGAAGAGAAGTGTGTGTGTGTGTATTTATATATATATATATATATATATATATATATATCACGTCTCTACTGAATGCAATTCCCAAATTGAAATGCAAATCTAATGGTAATCTTTGGACAGTCTAATGGTTTAATCTGGTTAAGACAGTATATGAAACTCTCGAAAAAAATTAGATATACATAATTTTACTCTCACAAATGGAGAGAGATAGTTATGGTTCAAAAGTAAATATAATACCTAAAAATTGAAAGTTTTAAAGGGAAATTATTGTGGTGACAATGCAATGCCTTGCGGTGATACTGTATTTCAAGCTCCTTTGGAAGAAGTGCGACCTTTTTTGCGTGCATACATGTTGAGATTTGTTTTTTCTTGGCTGATTGTAAACGTTTTGGGCCTTTGTTGGTTGGTAGGGGTGCAATTCGAAAGGGTCGGACTCGTATTGAGTTATGTAAAAATTTAATTTAAGTTTTAAAACAGTTAATCTGATCTCAGTCTGAGTTTGACCTTGAATTCAAATAAACCAGTCCAAGCCTAATTTAAATTAAAACTCATTAATATTAGGTTCAATCCGAGCCTAATTACTAATTTCAATATTCATATTTTATTCACAATCACTTTAATAAACTACTATCTTTTTGCTATTTTGATTATACACTGAAAGTTTTAATAATTTCTCTCAATTGTTCCTTCTAAAAGTCGTTAAAATAATTCTTTCAAAATAATTTAATTTTGAATTTTTTTTTAAACATCAACAAATTTTTGAAATTATAAAAATATAAATAATAATGCTTGTAAGAAATTCTTAATAATTTTATGATGGATAACTAAAGTATAAAAAGATATAACATACAAAATATTAAGTTCAGAGTAAGGTACCCAAAGTTTCAATTCAAGTCCAATCTTAATTTAAATCAGACTTAAGTTCTTTTACTCGGTCTCACTTCAAAGTGTATGGAAGTAACAAAGGTCTTGTTTAGAAAAGAATGATGCTCCTATTACTATTATTGAAACATTAATGATTAAAAAGAATGATGCTCTCATCACTATCCCAATTAGCCACCATGTCTTCTTTATTACGAGAATGTCACTGGGTTAAGTCTTTTTTTTTAATTAAAAAATATGAGTATTATTTTCACCCGATTATGAGATTAGTTAATTTATTTGTCTAGAATTCATATGTGAGAAGCTCTCGTATTTTTATTAAATTGTATGTGTTCTTCTGTTATTGTAGTTGTATGTGCTCTACTCAAAACTCTTATTTCTTGTATTGGGCCTGTCGATCCTCTCCTATGCTAGAGCCCTCCGGCTCCCTTTGAACTGGATCCCTGGATTCATACAGAACCACCCGCTTCTGGCCTTTGCTTATTTACTTTCCTCCATCTTATCAGTTCCCAATTGGCTGCTACAGGACTTTTTCCTCCTATAACACACTCAAAGCGCAGTTTGATCTCCCAATCTTTAGAAGTTCTACTTAGACAATTTCACGGAGGTACATCTTGACTCGTCTAGGAGCGAATGAGCCGCTGCTGATGCATAAGGTAGTGTGGCACATGCTGAATCATATAGAGTCATCTCTTCCAGAGCAGCCAAACCCAGCCCACAAACCAACTCTCCCAAAGGGGTTGTTGCTGTCCTGTGATGGAATGGGCATCTAATAGACATGGACCTTGCTATTGTGGGCTGGCGACCTATATCTTGTCCTGTAGTTCGCATTGACTGGGACATGGACCACGCCTTTGGTCCAGGCCTAGTCTCATAGTCATAGGTCACATCAATTTGGTCCAGCTCCTACTTTAGTTTAGTGTGGTGGTTACGAGTTTTTAACAGACGAATGCCATTTTATGTTTTTTTTTTTTATAAAATTGTTATTTTAGGTTTTAAATTATATCGAGTGGGTCTTGATATTCAAAACTACTTTTTTTTGGTAAAATAATAGAAGTTTAAAGTTGATATATAATAATTGAGGCTGTGGGATACAAACCGACAAAAAACTATTGTATGGTCCCATATTATTGTCTCGGCCAATAGTAAATAATCATGTGTATAAATACATTAAATTTTTTTTAATAAAACTTTTATATACATAATAACTAATGATACATACGTAACGAATAATACATACGTAATGAAAATATTTTTCTTTTAATATCAGAAGAATAATAAGTAACGAATCTTCGAGAATCATTCTTTAAACAAGTCTAATTGAGAATGTTGAATGCCCTCTAATTCATTTTTGTGTAAACTAAACTTAAGTTTCAGAACTGAGATGATTATAAAAAATAACGAGACTTTGAATGCAATTCGTTTTGCAGACAGTATGTTATGAATTTGACTAATACATCAAATATTTCAGGATTACTTCCTATAACTTGAATCATAACGTTCTATCTGTTCTAATATCAAATATTATAAATCTGATTAATACGTCAAAAATTCTAAAAGTCCGTTGAACACGTAAGATCCCGTAATACATTAGTACTACTAACCTATCAACATTGACATAAAGCATTCACCCACCAATTGATGTTACTTAATGATCAGACCCCCACCCAACTCACTAAATTAAGCCACTTTCATTGTCGGCCGCCCATGTGGCACAGCACAAGTGGTTGCTAAACAAGTATATACCCTCTTAAAACACCCAAAGAATTAGAGAAGAAAATTGAAATGGTAATCATGGGCGTCTAAGACAAATAATCCACTCATTTTACAAAGTTGATCTATACGTCATTAGGGCACAAATTTTCTTCAAAAGTGATCGATGGCTTAGTTTTCTGGAATTGCTCTCGTCATTTTCCCGCACGCAAAGAATCAGTGGGGAAGAAGACAAGTTAATTTGACCATTAACGTAAATCCAGTTGGTTCTTGCTTATAATTTTGGTAAGAATTAGTAACTTTCTTGTATGTAAAACATTATCTTACAACTAATTACCAGTATTTGGGAACGCTAACAAAGCCTTCTGTAGAGTCCAATTCTAGAGTAATAAAGCTTGTAGCAATAGACTTGGTGGAGTAGGGATAGGGTGGGGGACTCCTTACCTAATTTCATCTTTTTCTTCTTCTAAATCTATTTAAAATTTGTGATAAGTAACTATAGTCATCGGAGTCTTAATTTACTTTTAAACTTTTATTTATTTATATATTTTATTAAATTAATTATAATTAACATATTTTAAACAAAATGTTACATATGTTAAAATTAATAATATGCATATTAATAGAGAATTAAAATGATATCATTTTTTTAAACATATAATTCTATTAAATTTGTATAAACTTTTCATGTATGACTAAAAAAATCTCATTATAAACATTGATTATGTAATAAAAAAATTATTTATTATTTTATTTTTTACAATTGAGAAATGACGGGGTATTTTCTCTCCAAACCCTAATGATGTGAAAAAAACTTTTTTCAAACCCGTCCCATTAGGGACGAGTTAAATAGTCGTTCCTAATAAAAATGTGTTTTATTTCACCACCTCGCCACCCACTGACAACGTGGGAAAACATTTTCACTAGACTTGTCAATAAACTAAATTTTGATTCCCGAACCATTTAAAAAGCTATGGATTATTTTTTTGATTCATGATATGATTTTATCCAAATATGATAAATATTTGTTAAACAGACCATATATAATTTTATAATATTTGAGCTTTGTTGAATTTAATTATAGGATCTGATATCTAATAATTAATAAATTTAAATTTAAATTAATTAACAAGTAACTAGTCAAAAAATCGTATCATATCAAATATTTTTTTAACAGATTGGATTTGAATGATGCCTAATCCGATTCATTTTCAATCCGTTTATGAGCCTAATTCTCACAAGATTCCCAACCCGTAAGTGGTCCCATGTGGCTTGCAGGATTAAGCTAATCCAAAGGAATTAGGACGGACAATGAGCTAAGGACATGTCATGGTGAACAACGAAGAAGAAGACAATTTTGTGAAGTTGAAGTTCTAACAAAGGATGTGTCCAATCAAAAGCAAGAGAAAGAGAATCATGTACCAAAACAAAGTCGCATTCTTCTTCCTTAATGATTAACGTAACAACCCGAAATTTCTACTCTTTTGTCATTATTAGGCATCTTGCAACTCTGCAACCAAACAATCCTTACCTTCATCCTCATCCTCTACATGTCCTTATCACACCATCTTTTCATTTTACCCAATTATGTTTGGGAAGAGGGAAAATTACAGAGGAGTGATCAAGAACAATACATCACGGATGGCTACAATCTCCTGTTACAACTCCCAAATGGTGAAAAATGGCTGAAGCAAGCGTACAATATCTAGCCATCTTAACCTCCATCCATCTCCTTTTTCCTTCTATCTTCCTTGGCAATTATTATCCCTCTCCTGACTCCTCGAATGAAAGAAATTATTTAGTATGATTGTTAGTCCACGGTTATTAGTCCAATGTGATCTAACGTATCTCACGAAACTTTCAAATTTTTGAAGATTTATGAGAATTAAGTTTTTCATTAAAAGAACTACAAGATATTATCATCTAAGACAAAATATATACAAGGATTTGAGTTTTATAGAGATTTTATCATCAATGACTCGAACTTCTCCATAAAACTTTCAAATTTTCTTTGGTTCCTTCTTATCCTTTTCTCAGTTTCTAATCATATGAAATTCTTCTTCTTCTTTTCTCTTTTTTTGTTCTTAATTCCTCTATATTTTTTCTGTAACTGATTATAGCAATAGCAATGCACCTCTATTGCTGAGGAATCAATTGTTGTCCTCCCAAATAACAGAGCCACATCACCATGTGACAGTGGTAAGATCACATATTGATACTATGCACTCCTAAATTATAGGATATTGTATTTTAAAATTCTTTTTTTTATAAGATTGTAAGATTAGTACAAATCTTACAGAGTGCAACTTTTCTTGTGACCATACTTTCTACAAATGAAATTTGTGCAAAATAGTCTTGAAAAGGAAGTCTCGTTTATAATCCGGTCACACGGTCAAAGATTACGGTTGGTGGACTCCATTTTTGGTTATAAAAAAATAAAAAAAATACAAGCAAACTTTGTTAGAACAATCGCAACTCTTTCTGTGTTTGAGTTGTATTGGCCTCCTAACATTTTTAGTTCTTTTTACAAATTATTTCAAGTTCTAATGATTATATGTAACATGTACTCTTAATATATTGATGCGGCATAAAAAGACACACTGCCATTTAACCAAAAAAAAAAAAAAAAGACTGCTACTCGACTCCAAACTAAATAGAAAAAAAAAACAATTTCTTTCCATTTAGAAACAAGTATGTCTATGCATTGCACTTGTATAAGAGACATGTATATAGTTTCCCCCTATTCTTACCATAGCCACTAGACAAAAGCAACCAGAAAGAGACTTTAGTTAAGATTAGAAAGGAAGAAAGAAATAAAAAAAAAAAAAAAATGACAGAGATGTCCACAAGGGATAGAAGAGGAAGTGCCATACGAAATCTAACCCCATTGGCTCGAATTAATCGTCAATCAAAAGCCCCAATGACTTGAAAGCAACCCTGGGAGATACTAATTTCTAAAGAACAATCAAGTACAACATAAAATATTATCTCCCCGTGATCAAGGGAAGATTTCAACAAGGAAGATGGAAGGAGAAGAGTATTCTCCATCACTGCCACTACCAGCAGCTGCTGCTAATGCAAAAATTGAAGCTTTTACTTGTTTGAAGCCTGTCCCAACTCTGATGATGAAGAAGAAGAAGAAGAACGGGAACAAGAGGAGGTTTAGTGATGAACAGATACGGTCTCTGGAGTCCATGTTCAAGTCAGAGACAAAGCTCGAGCCAAGGAAGAAGCTATTGCTGGCCGAGCGAGCTCGGGCTGCAACCTCGCCAGGTAGCTATATGGTTTCAGAACAAAAGAGCTAGATGGAAGTCGAAGCAAATAGAGCAAGACTACAGTGTGCTCAAAGCCAATTACGACAATCTGTATGCTCAGTTCGAGTCACTGAAGAAAGAGAAACAGTCATTGCTGATACAGGTAATTAACCTTCTCCTTCTTCTTAATCAACAAAAACAATAACTTCTTCGGAAGGCTGTAAACATTTTTTGTTTTTAACAGTTTCAGAAGCTAAGTGATCTGCTGAAAAACCCTCAAGATGGAGGCAGTGGAAGCAAGGATTTGAGAGGAAGTAGCACAGATGGTGGCTCGGATAATGGAGATATATGTTTCGAGTTCAAAACAAAGCCAAGCTGCTTAAATGACAGGTTGGCCCAGGGAGTGGACATGTGTTCAGATGATGATCAGAGAGGAAATGTTGGGTACTTTGGGCAGGAAGATGGAGCAGAACTTCTGAACAAGGGTGAACAAGATGGTTCCTTAGCATCTCCTGAGAAATGGGGCAATTTTGCCTTGGGTGGTGTTTTTGATCAGCCATGTGGCAGTTCAAACTGGTGGGATTTCTGGACTTGACAAATGCACTCTCTTCCAAAATTATTGAGGCTCTGTATGAAGGCTGGTATGCAGGATGGCGCTTTCCAAGAGGAAAGTTCGGATTGAAAAGTGGACTGCTCCAATGGTGCCGGTAGTGTCAATCAAAGATTCTAACTTGGAGAAAATTCTCAGTAGTCCCGGATTATGTACTCCCAAAGGTGAGATGATGATGTGTCATGTGTCAATGCACATGTGGCACAACATCTCACCCTTGGGAGTACATAATATTTGTTTACCAACTTGAGGTAGCTTAAGTGTCTTGCACTAGTTTGGCTGCTCAAAGAAATTATTTAATGAGCTCGTCATATGGTATGATATTTTTTATATTTTTAATTATTTATGAGATTCATGTGAAATTTATTATATTGCTAAAATTATAGAAGCCGTCACAAGAATGTGACGGCCTCATGAAATCTAAAAAACTAGTGAAAAGAAGCTGCGAAAAAGCAGCACGTGCACGTGCTTGTTTATGCACGAAATCACTGTGTTTATGCAATTATAAGAAAAATATTAAATATAATGATTTTTCTCACTTTATTTTCTCATTTTTGAAAACAAGATAGAGGAACTCGATATAACTAGGTCATATTATCTCTATGTTTAGGACTAAAAAAATGGGACAAGATCCGTTAAGTTTAGCATTACTCAGTTATAAAACCTAGCATTAAGTACATAGAGAATGTGAATAGATGTGTGAAATTACCGAGTAGTCTGAACAATCATGGTGTGTTAAAAACATTAAAATGATCTTTTAACAGAGTAAGAGCTACTAACAATTCTACATTCCTTTTATCCATGGGATGATTGCAAGTGAGAAATATTAGAATTCTAAAGGCTCAACTATATATATATATATATATATATCATATCCTCTCCTCCACATGAACAGGTTCCGTCTATCATTCCGGCAACTTTTAACAAGCATGTTATCATGCTGTTGCCTTTAAATTTCTATCAATTATCAATGGGAACGAAGTCATCTATATGACCAATCTATTTGTGTTGCAATGAGAGAGTTGTTTCTTTTCCAACTCTGAGACATGGCAAACTTGAATTCCATTCCTTCTTGGAAATAAGGTTTTGAAGCTTAACCAAAATACCAAATGTTGATTAATTAAGGTTTCTGTTTTCTTCCATAGAACAAAGCGACAGTTTGGCCGAGTGGTCTAAGGCGCCAGATTTAGGCTCTGGTCCGAAAGGGCGTGGGTTCAAATCCCACAGCTGTCATTTCTTCTGTTTTTTTTTGGGTTTTTTTTTTTGTATTAGTGGCTTTCGTATGAAATTTACTTGGAGCTTCTTTTGAGACCTTCATCCCACTAAACAAGGGCTCGGCTTATATTTGATAATGTTAAATTTACACTAATGTTTCTGCTATTATCTATTACAATTTTTTTTTTTTTTTGGATACAAGGATGTGGGGTGGAAGAATTTAATCTCGAAAACACTATAAAGCCATAATACTTAGAATTTAATAAAGTTTTCTATGAATGATTGAGTCAATGTACTCGTGGACTATGGAGTGATAGAAAAGGTCTTGGATGTAGTAGACAAAGATGTTCAATAGGATGAAAGAAGCAAGATCGTGGAGAAATCATTTTACAGTATAAAGTCTTCGAGTGAGTAAATTTGGAAACTGAAATTGGCCGACTGATCCTTCTAGGCAGGATAACAAGGTTTCTGAGTGACCGTATTTAACTTAAAATGCTCTTTTTAACTTTGATCTACAACAATTGCTTGTTTAATAACTTGTTTCCTTTCTTTTCTCCATTTCCTTCCAAACAGATAAAAACTTGGGAAGAACAAGTTTCGGCAAAATGGGATTGTGCAGAAGTTATACATGGAACATGAAAAGCAACAACAATCACTAGTGTCGGTCGCAAGGCATAGAAATGTGAGAACAAAGTGGAAAAAACACTAATATTAATTTAAGACAAACACACAATCCATTTGACTTGTTTCTGTAGAATTAAGGGGGAAGAAAGTGAAAATTTCCTTTAGGGTGGGAGAAGAAAAGTTCTAATATAAGCAAATTTCAATTCCAATTGAAGAACCACAACTCGCATCAACTAAAACACAGTTACAAGAAAAATAGCCCGCCAAAAGCATCACAAGCTGGGACTTTGATTAAAGATTCAAATTTCATTCAAAGAAAAATTGCTGAAAGAGTTGTTTCAACACACATCCAATAACGAAAATGCTGATTGTCTATGAAAATTAAATAAAACAAAGTAACATATGCTTGTAGAACAGCAAGGTCTACCCCTAAGACTTCTACTCCCCTTAAAAGTCAGCAACGGTACATAAATTGCCTCTACGTATTGCCAACAGCATGCCAAGCATTCCTTGCAAACAGCTGTCTACTTGATCTTCTTCTTTGGCCTCAACTGCAATTTAAGATAAAGAATATTTATTTGTATATCATATCAAGAAAAAATCAGGTACACTTGGTGGATAACACACAAAAAATTTACCTGGTTGCTGTGCCCACACTTTTTTTTCCTGCAGTTGACAGCACGAGGGTGCAGACGAGCATAACATCTGGAGAACAAATTTCAACAGTAAGGATAACAAGTATCATGTCAAAATTGGTGCATTTTTCAAATGAAGATAAATTGTGAGAATCAAGCTGCTCAAAATGACTGATCAAATTCATGAAAAAAAAGGCCAAAAAAGGAAAAAAGAAACAAGAGAATCAACAATCATATTTGTATTCCCAGACACTCAATTGGTTGTCCTTTTGAAGCAATATGAGACCATTGCCAATGATATCAGGGAAATACATGATAAATATATAAATAACTCACTCAAGGACAAGGAATGCTTGCTACTGAAATGGTGAATGGATGCTTTGTCAATATATGCATAGAAAATTATGGATAGAGCCACAGGCACCACTAAAGTTTGAATGCTGTAAGCCATGTAAAACCGGAAAGCAACAAAGAATTGCAGAGGTATAATATCTTATGATTCTATCCACTGTTAATAAATTCAGCTTGCAAAATTTTTTTAGTAGTGCACCCTTAAGTATTGAGTTAAAAAAAATCATTTTATAATTTAATGGTAAACGGATTGAAATAAGTTTGAATAACCAGTTGACCCAAATTACTAGATAAAGATGATTTTGAGATTTTCTAGAACATTTAAATATAGTAAGTGTATTTCTCCCAAGGAAGATCAGTTGGGGAACTTACGAACATCTTTATAATGGCAGACCACCTTGTCATCAAGCAGAGAGAGATGGCCAAAAAAAAACAAAAGACAGTGTACGGAAATGGGTAGAAAAGGAAACTATCATCAAGCTGAGAGAGATGGCAAACAACCAAAATACTGTGCGGAAATGGGTAGAAAAGGAAACTGCACTGTGACCTCATGTGCTGTGAAGTCTGCATAAACAGTCATAAGTTCACAGACTCACAGTCAAAGAGAAAACTTGTAGAAGAATATTATCAAATGATGTCATTTGAATGAACCACAAATAAACGGTTTCAAAAGGGAAAATAAGATTTATGACATCCGAAAAGTTGGTGACAACTCAACATTCTGCACAGATCACAAGAGAATTGGAGCTAAGCCCAGTTCTTCTGTTCAAGTTCTGTTCTGTGAATAGAATTTTAGATGCTTGACATTATTGTTTAAGTTGTCTGGCCAAAATCTTGAATTTCTCTATGGTCATGAACAAGGTTAACTTATTTTGTAAAAGACAAATGCACAGCTTTTATAATGGAAATTTTTTTTATTTAGAATAATGGATTTTCTCATGCTAAAAAGGTAGTAAGGTAGTAATCAAAACAAAAGATCAGCAAATAAATTTTACAGGATTACCACATCCAATGATGGTTACTTTTATGCCCTCTTCCAATGAAGACAATGCAATATCAAACTATGGGCAATTTGAAAAGAATAAAATAAGCCAGAACACCAAAGCCCCTAAAACTTATCAACTACAGATTTGCAAGAACTCCAGCTTCATATTCTTGGTTTTGATCCTTTTACCATTACACTGTTTTGCAAATGAATTCCAAGTAGTGGAGAGCATGAACTCTTTGAAATTGACATCACTGATGCGATTTGTCAGGACAACACAATACAGCCAACATCGCAATACGAAGCTAAACCAAACCAGGCCACCTAAACAGGCATTGATTCCTCTAAAAGATTTCAACAAAAACCAGGCAAAATTGAAGGTGGCATTCAGTAAAATAACATATTCCTAAATGAAGTGTACCATCATAATTATTTTATAACAATATCAAAATCATATCAAATTTTCGTCCAATAAACAGGAACAATCAATCAAATGAACAAACAAGGCTTCATGAGTTCATGTTATATCTGAACTTACTTGCGGCAGATCATCTTGTCCTGGTTATATTTCCGAGCCAACGCCATCAGAGACGGCTCTATAATACCGCCACGAAGCCTCAGAACAAGATGCAGAGTCGATTCTGCACAGTAACAATATCGCTTAAATAAAAAGACAACAAAAAATGACACTAGATGTATATATAAATGCGTGTATATGCGTGTGTATAAACGTATGTACGAATGGTTTGCGGATTTCCACTAACCTTTCTGGATGTTGTAATCGGCGAGAGTACGGCCATCTTCAAGCTGTTTACCGGCGAAAGATCAGACGCTGCTGGTCCGGCGGAATACCTTAAAACAATTTCACCAGTCAAAATAATCGTCCATTCAAATCATGACAAAGAAAAACGAAGAAAAGGCTCGTAATTAGATAATGGAAATGATAAAGAATTCAACTCGAAGTACCTTCTTTGTCCTGAATCTTAGCCTTGACATTGTCAATGGTGTCGCTCGATTCGACCTCGAGCGTTATGGTCTTCCCCGTTAGGGTTTTCACGAAGATCTGCATTCTCTATCCTAGACTGCTGCTGCTGTTCACCCCGCGGACTGCGATATGCGAGTTTAAGATTAGGGTTCAGTTTCGGTGGCGTTCTGTTCGTGTTGACTAAATAAATAAATATTTATCTTTTTTTGAGAAAATATTATCAATATTAATTACAAGGATAAAAAAAAAAATAGAACGAAAAATAATGTAATTCCTTCTTCTTAAACAAAAAAAAAAGAAGAGAAAAAAGAGAAACAACTAATAAATATTAATAATATAATTTTTTCATCATATTTTGAAAAGATAAAAAAAAAGAACTAAATATTTTGTTATTATTAAAATAAAGTCAGTTTTAGGAATTAATTATGATCAATAAATCAAATCAAATATTGATTAGAATATTGGTTATACAGATAAAAATAATAAAATAAATTTTTAATTACTTTATAAAAAATAAAAGCAAAATAAATAATCATTAATTATCTAATTACTTTTCTTGATTTCTTCGTACTTTAAAAAAATAAGAATAAAATGAACTTTCTATGTCCATCCCTTTTTTTATATTTCAACAAACAATATTTATTTTGAAATAAGATATGAAAAATTTTATTCTGTTTGGATATATATCTTGATTTATAACTTATTATATGTGTAATGTATATATAATTTTTTGTACTTTTTATTTTTTAATTAAAATTAAATAATGAGATGATATTCATAAAATTAGGTATGTAACATATTAAGATTATTATAAGTAATTAAATACTATTTTTTAAAAACCAAAAGTAAATAGGGCATCTTTTCTTATTCTAACCATTTATTTTCTTCTATCCATCAGGGACATGTGTGACCAATGAACCCAAAGTATTTCATTTGAATAAAGACTCAGATCAACCCCACCCATATAGGTAGAGAAAAAGTCCCATGGTTATTGCATATTTTATTATTGATAGGAGTAATTAGCTCACCAAAATGATATTTAATCAGGGAATCAATAGGGCAGCTAATAATAATAAGGAAACGAGGCATGTTACGACATGTGCCCCTGCAAATTATAGGCCCTAGGTCATGCTTTGGAAGATGTGTACGATTTTCCTTGTTCGAACTACTTCATTTGCATAACAAACCAAGCTAAAGCTTGATTTGATGACTTAATTGCAACCTCAATTTTTAGCATCTCAACGCATGACAATTGTTAAGCTTTGTTGACTCTTTGAAAATCGGGTGAGTGAGGAGCTGAGTTGGTTCAAAAAATTTGTTATAAATTTATAAGTTTCTTGTTTAATCTATTACTTATGAAATTTTTTAACTATTTCATAAATAAAAAATTAATTAGTCTTATAAAATTGAAATACCATTTATTTTGACAAAAAAAAAAAACCTTCCTTGAAAAAAAGTTATAATTGCTAAGTATTAGTATGTGTCAAAGAATTGAATTTATATAAATGACATGATTAGTAAGTCGGTATAATTTATAGATTTTTTGGATGGAGTTATTTAGATAGAAATGGAAAAAAAATTAAGTAATGTAGTTAAGGATGATAATTTGTCACGTCTTATCAGAGACTCGTCCCGTTTTTAATAAAGCGAGTATGAAATGCTTATAAACAGAGTCAAAATTGGGATCGGGGTATGACTTTTAAAATTTTGTCAAGTTCAAAGCGAGTTCGGGGGATAGTTCACATTATCCCGTTTATATATTATTATTTTTACTTATTATTATATACACTATATTTACTAATAAACAACATTATATAAATTTAGTTTTAAGATTTTTCATATCTTACTCATATATTCTTTTTTTATATTATTTATTTTAACAAAAAAATAATAATTAACTTATCAAAATAAAAATATTAACTTAAATATATATATATATATCGGGGTTCAGGACGAGATGAAGTCGATAAATATAAATGAAATTGGAATAAATCTCTAAACGGAAGCAGGATAGGGCAGGATGGGATTGGAAAAAAACCACCCTTGCCATTTCTAAATGTGGTATCAAATCAAAAAATTTTGTTTGAATATTTATGAAAAAAAGGAAAACAAATTAATAAAAGCGGACGAATTTGTAAATTTTTTTTTTTTGTGCTTTTATTGCAAGAACTAAAACTTATGATAACTAAAGGCAATATATATATATATATATATTAAATAGTTTTTTTTTTCTTTTTTTCTTGTTGATAATCCAAATATGATAACAATGAACTCTTTTCTATTTCTTTCATAAATATTTAGTGTAAAATTAATTTTTTTTTCTTCCCATTTATCTTTTATTATAAGTTGTCATATCTTTTCTTTTTGGTCTTAAAATTTCAAATATATTGTTAGGCAACTATATTGAATAAAATAACTCCCATTTTAATGCATTTAAGATTTCTTGGAGGAGATGTCCAAGAAAATATTACATTTCTCATAAAAAATTTGATTTTCCAAAAATTTAAACAAAGAGTAGAAGGAATGGAAATTTTACTGTTTATTTTCTATATTCCGGCCTTGTATCTAGTAAAACATTTCCTTGACAAAATCCTTTTCTCAAAAAGGAACAATTCGGATATGGCTGGACGAGGATTCTGAGCTCAGGTCTTCGATTCAGTCCCCTTGCCACTCTCTCTAGCTAGAGAGAGAAAAGTAGAAAACCCAAGAATGAGGTGAGAGAGAGAACGAAAAAGACCAGTGAGAGATAAAGGTGAAAAAGCAGTTGGGCTTCAATTGCTTATGGTGGAAAATCCACTAAGCGTGCTTGGGGGCGAAGCAGCCATTTCACCTTCCCTTTTATCCATGCTCTTCCTCTTCTTCAGCTCCAGCGCTAATGGTGTTCAAGGCAGCGCTAAATTTGGTGGCGCCTTCGTCAGTGGAGGCGGCGGATTCTGGGCGGAGACCGTGTTTTCCAATGCCGCAGTAGCTGTTGCTGTCACGACCTTGGCCGGACTCGCCTTGGCCGCCGCCGTGTTCTACACTCGTAGGTAAAAACCTAGAAAGAATTTTACTAACCACGTATTAAACCCTAGAAATCAATAGTTTTCACAGTAAACAGTAACTATACATAGATGAGAGACCTCCGACGAACTCACACTTCGTCATCGTCGTCGTCTTCAAAATCCTCATCACCGTCTTCGTCGTCGTCGTGGATTCTTTTGAGATCGGTTTTATTTGTAGTCGCGTCCTCCTCACCAGCTTATTGTTCTTCCTCTGATCGGTGAGTTCTCTCTCTTCCTATCTCTCTCCATTACTTCTCGATTTTATTCATTTTTTATTTTATTTTCTTTAATTTCTTTGATTCAACTCTATTTTTATTAGTTTTCACTGTTTTCAGTTCAGATCTCAACCTCAAGAGTACTCAAAATCATTTTTTTTTTTAAATATCATTCTCTCTCTCTCTTTTTGAAAACTATTATCTATCTCAGTCCCTTAGTTCAATTGCAGTTTGACTTCCATTACTCTTTCTTTTTGTTGTACTTTACTTACATTTTGATCCTCGAGTTGTGATTTATGATAGTTACTTTACTCACGTTTTGATCCTTTATTTTGGTCGATTTGGAATGTTCTTTTTGTTAGGTTTGAACAAGTCGATGAACTAAATGGTTTGACATAAGGGGATCGATATTATTTGAGTAATTTGTGTGCATTTTTGTTTGCTTTTATCCACATTTCTCATCGGCTTCAGTCTGCCATAGATCAATTTTGTTTGAATGAAGAAGTGATTAATTCTTTCTTTGTGCTACTATTTTTTCTATTTTGAATAAAAAAAGTAGTAGTAGTAGAAGTAGTAATACTAGTTATAATAAAAATCAAATGTTACAGCAGGGAGTCTTCAAGTTTGACATTGATAAATCTAAATCTGTTTCCCCCTTTAGACTTGGGGAAACAAAAGGAAAATGCTCCCAAATTGTTTTGTTTCTTAGGAACTTTTGAGCATTAAACCGTTTTTCCTTTTCCTTCATTCTTTTGAAGAACCAAGTACAGGTTAAGGTTTTGGAAATTCCAAGTCAAGGAATACAGTAAAACCTCGGAAGGGATGGTCATTTATTTTGCATATATTCCGGGAGAATGAGACATATTCATGGAAATTGAGCATGAGTTTCTTGTTTTGTTTGATCACTTTGATGGAGACCCTTTAATCCAGTTTCTTATGCAATTTTGTGAGAAATTGTTTTCACAGTTCAAAGAGTTTCCTCAATTTCGGGGTTTTCCTGCCGTCCTGCTATTTGTCTCATTATAAGGAACGGAATGATGCCACTGTATGGGACTACCATGTACCAACTAATCTGGTTTTCTTCTTATTTGTTGGCTGACTTTGGTTAATGGCAACACACAGCTTACATACTAGCACATGATGGTCAGCCTGATAGAGCTCCCTTTTGTTTTCATGCCTTCAATATATTCAAAATTTTTACACATTTATATTTTGGGATCTTATATAGTAGCTTACATACCATTAATATTCTTAGATATGGTATGTTTTGCATTCACATTTGTTTTTGAAGAACTATCTGACAAGCTTGGTATGTTAAGTCTGCTTATTTAAAATAGTTTTAGCTGCACTTACTTGGAGTACTGAAATAATTTTAGTATATTGATTGGGATAAAGGCTCCAACAAGATAGTTTCAGCTATTCATATTTATTTGCAACCTCATAGGATGAAGTTGATTAAAACTAGTAGATTTCTTTAGGCATAGAGGAGTAAGTAAACATATTGGAGAAGCAGTGCTTCTACAGTTGGCATCTAAGTCATTTTTATTATCTGTTTCATTCTTAATGGAGTACAGATAGGAGTGTACTTTCTCAAGAGCACATGTGAAGGGAACGGAATAAAGCGTTTATATGGGACTACCTACTAAACTGCTTTTCTTCTTGTTTACTAAACTGGATAATTGGCTTACATATTAGCACATGATGACCAGCCTGGTAGAGGTCCCTTTTGTTTTTGTGCTGTCAGGATATCTCAAATTTTTACACACTTATGATTTGGGCCCTCATATAGTAGCTTTCATAGCATTGTTATTATTGTTTTGATAAGTACATGCCATTAATATTCTTAGATATGCTATACGTTTCGCATTCGTGTTTGTTTTTGAAGAGTCATCTGTTGAGTTTGTATATTCAATTTGTTCATTGAAAGTAGTTTTTAGCTGGACTTATTCAGTATTTTAATTGGGAAAAGGCTCAGCAGGACAATTTTTGGCTATTTGCATTTATTTGCAACCTCATAGGATGAAGTTGATTAAAATTAGTAGAAATCCTTAAGCACAGAGGAGTGAGTAAACACGTATTGGGGAACCAGTGCTACAGTTTGGTATCTAAGTTGTTTTTATTATCTGTTTCATTCCTAATGTAGTACAGATAGGACTCGTAGTTTTTTCTAGAGCACATGTGAAGAGCATTTATGGATAAATTGTCAAACTATTTTGATATGTGTCATCCCTATGCCCTTTTCCCTTTCTGATCTTCTTATGAGAAATTGGTGATTAAGGTAATTTGGGATTTTTATTATAGGCCAAAGAAAATAGTGTATCTTCAGTTTTATGGTACTGCTATGGCAAAGAGATGGCTGTATCTATACAGGGGAGGGTGACTGATTGTGTAGACTGATTATCTAATGTGGTAGCTATCTAATTGGAACTACTAAGTCTACCAAAGTTTCATGGTTGGCCAGAAGAGTTTAACTTTAGCTTTACATCTCTTGCTCTCTGAAATTTAAAGGAAATAGAGAAAGAAAGTGAAACATGAGTTAAATCTTGTCATTTTGGTAGTCCTTTGTCATTTTAAGCTGCTCTACTGTGCCCTTGAGGGAGGCCTTCTGTTTTAAAGTTGCTAAAACTAGACTTGTCAAAAAAAATTTGCTAAAACTATAGAAAACTAATTGGGACTCATCAGAGAAACTTAACCTCAATCTTGATTGTATGACATTGAATCTCTTTATCACAGCAGGACCACTTTCATAAGCTGGGTGCACTTTCTGCTTTGGTTCTTCAAATTAGAATATGTTTGTGGCAGGTTCTTCTCCCTAGTGCATATCTCTTTCCTTATTTGAATTATTATGTAATCTTATTTGCATGAACTTACGATAATTGCTTGGTACACATCCCTACACTTCTATTTTATTTTAACGCATTGCATGATAAGCTCCTTTTTGAATGTTACCCTGTGATTGTTGGCTACTTGTAGTAGTACTTCAACATTGGCTTCTTATCTGCAATGATAATAATTGTGACAACTGTCTCTTTTCCAGGGGTCATCTCAAGTCACCATGGTCACGCAGGAAAAGAAAACATGTCCTTTTACCTCAACAATGGAGAAATTTGTTTACACCAGACAGAAAGCTCCGTGACGGTGGAGTTAAATTCTTGAAAAAAGTTCGCAGTGGGGTGAGTTTCCATTTTATGTGGTTCATATGCTACTCCACCTTGAAATTTTGAAGTTGTACTACAGTATACATTTTTTTTTATGGTCATAGTTGTTGTAATTATTGCAAATTTTATTTCCTGAATTCCTGATGTAGGGTGTTGATCCAAGTATCAGGGCAGAAGTTTGGCCATTTCTCCTTGGAGTGTAAGTATTGTCCCCCATTCACATCTTTGATTATTAACTTGTATCTCTGAGATAGACCTCGTGAACTGAATTTCAAGGTTCAAAACTTCTTTATTTTTCATAAGCTTAGTTTGGGTGCTCTTGCCCTTGAGAGTGCACTCAACTATTAATTAGTTTTCAATTTTCTATGTTTTATACTGATAAAAAAACTATGTTTTATATTGCTATGTATGTTTCAGTATAATCCATATGAATTTATAAATTTAATCTAGGCTCCAAATTTTTTCTGTGAAATTTTTCTTGGTGAAAATGCTTTACATGGAAACTTCAGAATCTTTGTATCCTTTTGTTTTTGTTGTAGCCTTCAAAGTTTTCTGAATTTGGTAATTTCAGTTTTTGGATATAAAAATTTTAATTTTAATATTGCACAAAATGAATTTACATGTTACGTCCCATCCTAACATTTGAAGATGCCAATATGACTGTACTTCCTTTGTTTTGTCACACACACACACACACACATTTCTATGTAAGCACAAACTTATGATTTCCTTGTTGATATGGATTTTGCATGTATGATCATTTTTTTTATTCTGTTGGTGGATTCAATTTCGAACAAGTTTTTTCTTCTACTCCTTAAAAATTTGGAATTAGATATATTAATAGAGGGTGTAAGACATTTTATCGATGGTGTTGATGTTTGGCCAAAGTTGCATCATAGACAACATTAAAACTTAAGTTTTGAACCACTAGTAAAGAGTGAGCTAGTCTGTACTGGTCGAAGCACAATTACAAATTATGTTTTGTTCATCTAGGTTCATGATTTAATGGATCGAACCTCAGTATATCTGTGTTATACATGAGGATAACAGTATATGGACCCCTAGTCTATCCATCCTAAGGGACACTCTTACAGGATTCAGAAATGTATTGTTCCAAACTCATTAACAAACTTTTACCTAGAAGGGAAGGATTTGAGTTTCCAAAAAAGTAAATTACTTTTTCTATCTAAAACTCTTGTTTTCAATTGTAATAGACAATATTTAACATCTATTTGTTACATCTTTTTGTTTTTTGGTTCTTTTCTTCTTTCTGCTGAGGTAAATCTTGTTCTATAATTTTTTATCTCCATTTTGTGGGTTTTCCATTTAATATTTTCCAAAGTTAAATTTTGTTTGTGAACATAGAATCATGGTGAAACTGATCCAAAAAAAAAAAAAAAAACGTAGTCGTGGTGAAACCATCCAGTCATCTTCTTTTACATTTAGACTCTGTTCTTTTATAAATATCGATGTAAGACTGGAAAAAGTTTGAGGCACAATATGTAAAGTGACAAACAAGAGAACAGTGAAATTTGGAGTACAAAATGAAAAATTGTGAGGATTAAGGAGTACTATGGACCGAGTAAAAACATATTGAGAAGTGAGAACCAATTACCATGAGAGAACCAAAGGGGATCGTTAGTAAACTTGGTTTGATCCTCATATCATGGGATGGTTGCCTGCAAAATTAGTATAATAGAAAGGATGTGGAGCCTGAAGAGGTGCTTTTGGAATGCTTTGTGATCAACATACCCATCTAATTAAAGGGAAGTCTTGCCCAAAGACTCTTATTCACATATATTTATAAAAAAAAAAAAGGACTGTTATTCATATAAAATCGATCACTGCATCAGTAAGATGTGTTGTTGGCTCTAGGTCAAAGGTGTTAGAAGGCAAGGGGAAAATGAAGGACCTTGTAGTTGACCCCATTGTATTGGTATGGGTGTTCCCTCACTTTGTTAAGATTCTACAGTGACAAAATGACCCTAATCTTGAGATACCAAATGTGTGACATGCCTATATGTTTCTCTCTCTCTCTCACCCACACATGCAAAATTCATTTTTATTCAAAATCCTAATATAGTAATGAATTTTTAACCAATAAAATAAAAAAAAGATATCATGTCTGAAATTCCTTTTGTCGGTGTGCTGATGCCATAATCATTTTTTTTTTTCATCATTGTTCAAAAAGAAGGCCTTATCAAGATTAATTGGGGTTGTTTTTTTACGGGTTGTAGTATTGTCAGTAAGATTAATATTGCCTTTGTACTTTATTTAAAACCATAGCTAATCCTTGTCATGATTGTGCTACATTAAATTGAAACTTTTCTAGGAAAGAAAAAATATTTTTTTTCGTATGAAACCACTTGTAATGCAAGCTGTGGGCTTTATTAAGGCATATACCTTTCGAGGGGCTCCTATTTTTCTTTTTTGTAAGTTCTTGCAATTGCTAGTCATAGCAGATAGCATTACTGTTCCTTGTTGCTGTTGATGATTAGTGAAGAGGTGGAAACGATGTTCAAGCAAATTTGAAAGTCAGGTCTAGGATGCATCCTTCCCACCTTATCCCTGTACTCTGGGTCAGCTTAGATGGATTCTCTCCAAATTATGTTTCTGTGATAGGTTATTCTGATAATTGTGGGGGAAGTTCAATTGTTGGGGATATTTTCCCAACTTACATGAGAGAAGATTCAAGTCGTAAATCCTGCCTCTAAAAAAAAAAGTTTCAAGTCATAAATCCTAAACTTTTGGAATAATATACCTTCTAAGATTCTTTTCAGAAGGGTTTCTGACTCCTAAGATTTAAATAATTTGATTTAAGTTGTGTAGTAGAAATTTAGCTGTTAATGATAAAGCTTTGGCATCTTTGTCATTGCCATGAGTTCTTGACAATGGTTATACTTCGTAGATGATTAATTGGTGCAGCGGAGGGTTGAAGATTTATGATCCGAATGTTTTTACCCCTAGACTTGTACATTTACCTTTAAACACCAATCCTATCTAGAGCCCTAATTATTAATTCTGTGTCTCTCTTTGTTTATTGATGTGCAAAAAACAAGTAAATTATAAGTGGTTTTTCTCTTTCCTTTTTTCAGTTTGAGTTTCTGTTTGTGCTTGTGTATTTTGGTTGCCTATGCATAAAATTCGGATGGGAGCACCAAACTCCTCTATGATGACTGAGTTATTCTTTCTTTTTCTTTCCTTTTACTCAGCTATGATTTGAACAGTTCCAAAGAAGAAAGAGAGATATTAAGAACTCAGAAGAGGTCAGCTTGCCAAATTCATCTCTTTGTGATATTTTATTTATTTATTTATTTTTGGTCTTATCAATGTTGTCAAATGCGTTGCCTAGGCAATCGGGCAAGGTGACAACGCGAGGTGATTTTTAGTTGTATCGCCTTAACATGTTTTAGGTCAGGCGTCTTCAAAGAAGCAACATTTAGGCGATCGCCTTAAGAAAGGCGAG
Organism: Nyssa sinensis; assembly: GCA_008638375.1. Taxonomy (NCBI): domain Eukaryota; kingdom Viridiplantae; phylum Streptophyta; class Magnoliopsida; order Cornales; family Nyssaceae; genus Nyssa; species Nyssa sinensis. Next base: position 36,910,531 of record CM018037.1, on the reverse strand, counting down.
AGGCGACCAAACGATGGCTTTTTTTATTGTAACATATTTTACTTGTATGTCACTATATTTATAGTGGTTTATAGACTTTTTTGACAATTTTGTAAGAGGCATATCAATATAAAAGAATATAGTTATAATCTATAAGAATTATTGTCCTAATTTATTATATTAATATAAGTATTATTATCAAACATTAACACAAAATTGGCCTAATAAATATTTAAATATTTGAAATGTTGTCAAAAATTTAAAGTTTTGAGAAGAGTAACACTTTCAACATTATTTTAAGTAGGGATTGATATTTCATCTTTCATTACTAGCAAACTATTATCATTCTTTACAAAATCTGAGCTTGTCCACGATAAAACATTGTCCTTTCATCAACCAAATTGATTACCTATATGGGATGTCTTCCCAACGCAGGCTTGATTTTTGAGAATGAGTTTAGATTTGTACGAGATTATTCCTATCATGTCTTCGATATTATTAAGACTAGCATGTTTACAAAAATTTCTTTTATATAAGACTTAGATAGATAACAAAATTATGAATATTAATTTATAAAAAAATACTAAAGCTTAAAATGATTATAGCACTTAAGTACATCATATGAAACTTTTAGATTGAATTTTTTTGTGTTATATGAAAATTATTTTAGTGATAACATATTATATAACTTAGAATGAATTAACTTTTAATGTGTAATATATATATATATATATATATTATTTTATTAGTTAGCGCCTTTTTTCACTCAGGCTAGCGTTTTTTGTCGCCTTGCTTTTCAGGCAATATGAGACCTTAGCGCCTTAAAGGCCCCTTTCGATTTTAACTACATTGGGTCTTATACAATAGAAAGTTGATTGCTGGGTTCTCCACAATGTTTTAATTATTATGTTCTATGCTCTATAAGTTTTTCTGTCAATCCATGGATGCAGAAAGGAATACGATAAACTTCGGAAACGGTGCCAGCGACTTCTAAAACAAAGCGATGAGAGCTATAAGTTAAAAGAGACTGGGGGAACCAGCAGCATCGGGGACAGCGGGAGTTTCATTCAAGGCATGGATTCTCCTGACTCTGACGACGTGGTTAGTGCAAGGGAATCCCTTTCTAGTGAGGAAAGGAACCTATATGTGGAGTACTCCGACGACCCTACTACTGCATTGTCAGAAGGAGATGCTGGGTCAAGACGAGTCACAAATCCAAATGCCTCTGCCTTTGACACTGAGTCATCAGGCTCGGACTCGTCTGAAGACCCTGAAGTGAGTCAAACTTTCCCCTCCACAGAAAGTACGGAGGAAAATGATCCTGACATGCCTTCCAAGGAGGATTTATCCCCCTCTGAGACAGAAGTCCAGTCAAAACTCCACTCCACTGAAGATTTTGCAACATGGCAGCGAATCATCCGTCTTGATGCAGTTCGTGCCAATGGAGAATGGATAGCCTACTCCCCAACTCAGGCTGCTGTATCTGATGGCATGGCATGCCGATCTGCTGAGATTGTTGGTTTAAAAGATTACGATCACCTGGAGCCCAGCAGGATCTTCCACGCTGCTCGATTAGTTGCCATTCTCGAAGCCTATGCTCTTTACGATCCCGAAATTGGCTACTGCCAGGGGATGAGTGATTTACTCTCTCCTATAATTACTGTGATAACAGAGGACCATGAGGCTTTCTGGTGTTTTGTTGGTTTCATGAGGAAGGCTCGGCATAATTTCAGGCTTGACGAGGTGGGAATCAGGAGGCAACTTAATATTGTTTCTAAAGTTATTAAATGCAAGGATTCTCATCTTTATAGACACTTGGAGAAGCTCCAGGCAGAGGATTGCTTTTTCGTTTACAGGATGGTGGTGGTACTCTTCAGAAGGGAATTAACTTTTGAGCAGACAATTTGCCTCTGGGAAGTAATGTGGGCAGATCAGGCAGCAAATAGGGCTGGGATTGGGAAGTCTGCATGGAACAGGATAAGGCAGCGAGCCCCGCCAACAGATGATCTATTACTTTATGCGATTGCAGCTTCAGTATTGCAAAGGAGAAAACAAATAATAGAGAAATATAGTAGCATGGATGAGATAATAAGGGAGTGCAATAACATGGCTGGGCATCTTGATGTATGGAAGCTCCTAGACGACGCACATGGCTTGGTGGTGAACCTCCACAACAAGATAGAGACACCCTTGTAATGGCTGCCATTCGATATTCCGTCTGACTAATGCTCTTTGGTTCCGTTCTTAAGCTTATTATTTGGAAACATGGTCTTTTTAAGTCTCTTCACGCATTGCTTGAAACAAGCATTACAAAGATTATGAAAGCTTCCTTCTGGTTTACAGCGGTCATTTTGCCTCATGGCTTTGAAGGCTCAATTAGTCAATTGGGTGGTTGTGGCAACTTCTGGAAGATTATTTATAATCATCTGCAGTGCAACTCTTTCTATCATTGTGAGGCAGGGCTCTTTCTTCACCAGTCGATGCACCATATTGGATCAAAGAGCTCTGGAGTTTGGTGATACTTTCTTTGGTAACGTTTCTTCAATCCATTTTGAAAATGTGTCCATCATCCTAAATGTGCATGTGCAGGAGCCTCGGAGTTGCTAATAATGAGTTCCTTTTACTGTTCTAGTAAAACATTGGTTAAAATTTTCTGGAATGCTTTAAACAATCTGTGTGTAAGCTAAACCAGCCTTTACACCTTTATGCAGCTGAGTCATGGTCCCAAAGGAAAAATGGTAATACAAATTAAATTTTGACATGTGACATGGATTTTAAATTAGAGCATTACTATGATATTATTTGTCACATATGTCTGATATTGTTATGTATTATCTTTTCTTCTTTTCTTGCCTTTTATCTTTTTATTCTTTGGTTATTTCATAGCTCATAATTACTTTTCAATAATTTTTTATCAAATACCTAATGTTTTTCTTATTTCCTGATAGAGAATAGAGGCAACTGATTAATCTCAAGAGTTGTTTAATACCAACTATACTTTGAGTCAACTCAATCAATCAAACACAAAAAAAAGATTTGAAACAAAATTAAGCGCAAAAAGAAACAAGCTTATGTGCCAAAACTTAGAAGGGCTACCTTAACTTATAAGGGGTGTGATTTGCATTTTTTGAAACAGTGATGTAGGAATGGAATATTGAACTCACGATAATTCTGTGAGAGGAGTAACCACTTGGTACCACCTGGATATGATTTCAGTCCTGTGTGAGGTCAGGCGGATATATATTAATTGAAGACCAAAACAGGCGCATAGAGGCTGCTACAAATCTAAAAGTAGAAAAATAGATAAGTGATAAAAGGAAAAGAAATGCAGATTTAAAAAAACTCCTAATTATCATCCAATAAAACAAAACAAAACACAATCCGGTAATTAGTGGCCAGGAACTGACGTTCAATTTTGGCACGCCCAAACATCATAAACTAAAACAAGAAATTGTTCTTTCAACTATTTGATCAAATAAAAGAGACAACCCGAGGACCCTGAAAGGGGAAGGCACAATTGTGATCGGCTACTTTTCTTTGGTGTAGTGCCGGACAGCAAAGGCTAAGCCCAAGATCAAGAGGGGAACGAGGAATTGTAAAATCTTAATCACGAACTCTGGGGTCTTGTCCGGATTGTAAGGGGTTTGCTTGGGTGCAACATAGGTGCGTCTCAGGGGAACAGTCGATGCATCTATCTCACCAATGTAATACTTTTCCATCATTTCTCTAGCTGAATCGCTGTGGCCAACGTCTTCAAAATCATTTGTTGCATCTTTCCCTGCAAAATTTTAGATAAAATCCACAAGGTCATTTGGTAAGGAAGTCATCATCCAAGGTCTTCAATCTGGAAAATAAGAGACAAATCAGCAGTAATACATCATAACACTACCAGTTGCTGACAGCAGAACTTCATCACCTCCAGGATGATCATCCATGAATGGGGTAACATCATAAACCTGATACAGTAATTTGTGACTTGAAATTTTGTCAATAGTCAAAGAGTTACAATAAAGAAGAAACATAATACAATCATAAAATTGGAGGGAGAAAATCTAGATCCTGAACAACATTATCATGTAAACATCCTACTTTTAACATTTGGAGTCCATTTTTGCTATTTTAAAATTATGATTGGCGACTTAGCGTCAATATACTGTACTTAGTAAAAGCAAGATCACGGGAAATGGGAATTCACTCTGTCTGATCACCATTGAGACTGCACACAATTTGAAACAGAGAGTTCCAACTGACAAAGTTATAGAGAACCTAGACAGCTCACCAAAAGGAATTGCTCGATGCGGCTAATACTGTATAATAAGTGACTGAATCCTTTTTCTTTCTTAAGCTTGATAGAAAAAGGTGATGTGGATCAGCAGTGAGCCTAAATGCAGATTAGGATGGGAGTGATCGCAAATCATAATAATAAGTAGTAGCTCTAAAGAAAAGAGCAGAGAGATAGGAAATAATCTAATTGAAATGCCACAAATTCTATTATTCAGATTTTATTCTTCATCACCAGTTTGCATCAATGTTATTTTTTTCCCTCGAAATTAATCAAAATTTGGGTGAAGTCTCCCCTAAAAACTAGAAATATGGGCTTTTATCTTTAATTCTACTACAGTGATTTCTCATATGAAATATGATCATCTATACAAGAAACAAATTGATTTAGAAGTTTTTAAGCAAACAAAAACTCGGGAATCAATCCTATAAACGTATTTCTAGATGAAAGAAAATGCCTTATCTACAGTACATCGAGTTCAAAGTAAGTTTCTTGTAGCCTTGTTTTCTTTTGAGACCAATTTAAACTTCAAAGAAAAGCCTAACGTTTCATAATTTGTCATCCTCCCGACTAGAAAAGAACACCCAAAGGGAGCCATGTAGTGAATCTCAACTCAGATTTGTTCAGTCACTTGTCATATATGTGATCCATGAGCCCAACCATATCTGATCTGTTTCCATTCCAAGACAGTCATGGTACTATATGGATTTATCCAAGACACTATGAGCATTTCTTCAACTCAGCTGAAACACAATGGATAGATGCCTTGGATAAGCTCATTCCAGTTGATTGCCTTATTGTCATAAGATGGACTTGCCTAATAGTGATTAATGCATCATGTGCCAATCTATTCCAGGCCATTGGACCATCATCTTTCCATATTATGCACATCTTGAATTTCCATTAATAAAATTACATCCTCTTAAAACGTTATTGATCAGATAAAATCACAAATTGCAAATGAAAGACTCAATGTTCCGTCATCGATTTAAATGTTCTAAGCTTCACTGAATCACCAAGCATCGTGTCACATAACGACTAACATATTGCAAATAACAGATTATTCTAACAAACCATATGATTCCCAAATATGAAGCTCCTCGTTTTTGTCAACTTCAAAATATTAAAATAAAGAAAGGAAATTCAATTCCAAAACTGACCGTGCAACGAAAATAGTTTCACGATATAAAAGAATTACACAAATTTATATCAAATAAAACAATCATATGAACAAAAAGAAAAAAATACAACATAATATAGATTTGTTTTGAAATCAGTCAGTAACATGAGAAGATAAACAAATCAACAAAGATCTGACCTTTCCAGATATGATAAGCCAGCAATCTTTGGTTTCGTTGTGCTTGGCAACCTCCTCAAATGCGTGAACTTTCGGATCTGAAGCCATTATTTGCAGCTACTGCACAAACACAACAAAGCACCAAAAGAACCCTAGAAAGTTATATATACACACATATAAACATCATATATAAGGATCGGTATATATTAGAATCTCGATGAGAATCAAACAAAAGGACGAATCATTTTTCCTTACGAGAGAGAGAGAGAGAGAGAGACAGAGTTTTTGGTGAGACGGAGCTTTTTGCTCTTTCCTCTTCGATTCTTTTTAAAAAACCCTCGTCAGATTGAAAACAACGCTGAATTTATATGTCTAGTTAGCTAATTGACCCTCAGATACGAAGAAATCACAGAGTTGCCCTTCACACAATACCGTTGACTGCGACACGAAAAGTGAAGTCTAAAAAAGTGCAGTATTTGAGGTTGACCAGTAACCAGCCTAATGGTAAGACGATTTGATTGAAGAACATGTCATAAATTTAATGATCTCAAATTATTATTATTATTATTGTTATTTATAAATATTTTAGACATAAGAAATGAATTAGTTGACAAAATTAAGAAAAAAAAGTGTGGACCTCTTAATTATCCTAACTCAATGTCCCGAGAACGAAAAAAAGGTCGGGTGAAAAAATTTCATTGTGTGGTACTGCATTTAAATCTAATTATTTTGTCATATTCACATAAATTTCACATAGCATTAAATATAAGTGAAAGTTACTTTTATTTTTTATAAAACAATAACACTATACTTTTTAAAAATTTATCTCAAATTATGTGGTCGTATGAACATAGTATAGTTATATTAATTACGTGATTTAAAGAATTACTAAAAATACAATGTCACATGAACATCACATCATTCCTGATAAATTTAAAATAAAATTTCGATAAGTGTAGTATTATTCTGCTTATTTAGAGATGAGATATATCGTGGTTAATGCATCATTATGATATAATTAAATTACAATTTATGGGAAATTAATTTATTTCATTTGATGTTTATTTAATTGGAAAATGTTATACATATTAAAAGAATTTGTAAGTTTTTTTTTTTTTTGTAAACGGATGTGGCCATAATTGACTTGTTTTCAACTAGATTTAAGTTAAAAATTAATGTGGGAGTTACAATTCAAATATCATTTTAATTTGTGTAATATTATTCTCACTCGCATGATTTTCACTTGATTCATCTAAAATATGAATTTGAATTTGCGATATTAATTTTCTTTGAAGGGAGTTACTATTGTTAGTCGTGACAGTTCAAAACTTGCGAATTGATTAGTGTATTGGTCTCCCATGTAATGCATCTAGATCAGTAAGTGAATGATTATAAGTAAAATATGTGGGTGACATGACATATTCTGGTATGTGTCATTCATTTATTTGGCCCGAACACAAAACACCGAGACTACTAAATAATTGTTTGTAGAAGAAAGAGTCAAAAAACAATAATGTGTTGGGTAATGTAGATCCTAATAAGTACTGGACACTAGTCCTTCGTTTGCTGATCTTGATAATTTTTTAAGAGTATTTTTGGTATTTCATATTATTTTTCTATTATCTTAATACAATGTATGTATAGTTGAGGAGCTACATATTATTGTAACTTGTAACGCTTTTCAGATCATAGTGAAATCGCAACAGTTGTAAACACAGCCCCTATTACGAAGTAAGTCACGTAAATATTTGTATTATTGTGTGTACATGTGATTATAAATTTATTTATCTTATTTAATTTTGTATCTTATCAATCTTAATTAAGTGATTATATTCCTTGGTGGTTGATATTGAGTGCTTTTTCCTTTATCAAGAGGAGAAATGTGGAAAAGTGGTGGAGGAAAGATGGTAGGTGGCAAAGCAATGGCAAGTGCATGGCACTTGACAAGGCAACTTTAGTCATTTAAGAACAATTTTTTTTTCATCTTCTGTGAATTAGTGTTAACTTTGGCCCACAATGAATTGCAACGAAGGTTCACATTCTCTATCAGTTGATTATAAGACAGAGACTCCCCTATAGAGTAACTAAATCAATTAACGACGAATATCAAACCCTTATTTTTATTATATATTTTTCACATCAAGACATCAATATAGTAAAATCATCTATCAATTAACATTGTTTTTTTTATTTGCAATTGGGTCATATTTGTAGTGAGCGCATTTGAATTTCTTCCCAAAGGACAAATGCTTACTTTAAAATGTCCAACTTTCACATTTTATTCAATGCAATTTGATGACTATTTCAAAGTTTGATTCTATGAAATTAGGATTTACGATGAGTTTGAATTAAAGAAAAGAAGAAGTTATTTCAAATTTGATTTAAAAATTTTGGAAGAAGAGAAAAGGAGAAGGGGGGAGACATCAAGTGTTTGTAGCGAGGTCCCATTGAGAGACTTTTCATTTTATTTGAAATTAGAAGTTCATTTCTCCCGTACGTGTGCGTTTCATCATTTGTGGAGCCAACGTAATGGTCCTATTTGTGTGAAAAAAAATAAACTTTCACCGCTTCAAATGAAATAGGAATTTCCAAATCAGAACTTTTTACATTTGGACATATAAAATTCATATAAAGTCAATAATCCTCACCTAACCCACTTGAACACTAACAAAACTTGTACTCAGAGTAGTTAATTGTATAGTGTCAGATTCTAAGCATCTTGTCTGACATCTCTGACTTAGGCTTTTATATTTAGATGGGATTTGGTGATTGATGGGCCATCGTCTCTACCCCCTTTCAATGTTTTTTTTTTTTTTTAATGCCACCTCTTTCAGTTTATTGATGCCTTGATGGCCATGGGAAGATACTTTGTATTTTCATGGGGTGATCCTTTTAAAAATTGTAATAAAAAAGAATTAGGGAAGTTTGTTCCAATGCGGTTTGATGTTTGCTTTTGTTTTGGATCAATGTTTTAATGTATTGGTATCTATATTCATTTGGTATGGATCTGGATACTCCAGTGTATCTCCCATCTTACATGAGATGGAGGTCCCAAGTAAGATTGATCTTTGTAGATCCAACTCTTATGTGAGAGAGGAGATGGACTGGATTTCTCCAGTAATGCACGGAAGACAATTCTAATGCATCAAGTAGGTACTCAGAGTCACACATAAAGTGAGACTCATCATCCAATGACCTACTAACGTGTCCCACTCTTATGAAAGAATGACTACTAAATATACACAAAGACATTAACATTAAAACATTATTCTTTGTTATGTAAACTAAAAAGTCTTAGTGTCATGACCTACAAGAATGTAATTAATACGGATTAATATTATTGAGGATTATATATATATATATATATAGTTTTATTCTTGCAAGCGAAATGATTTACTATGGGACTTGAATCCGTAGTCTTCATGTGCACAATAAAATAACATTAACATTGTGTCCAAAACCAACTCTCGAATGATAAAACATTTTGAAAAATCAGAAATTTCCTTGCTTCAATATCATGCTTGTACGTGACCAGTAATTTTTTTTGAAGAAAGCTAGAATATGTTTTCATAGGTTATGCTCTCTGTAGGCAACAACTCTACTGGAACTTCTCTATAACACACGAAGGGTGTGTTTGGTTCAGCATTATGAAAACGGGCTTTTAGAAGCCCAAACCGGGTTTGTTGGATTTGTAACATGCTGACTGGACGGACTCTTTAAAGCCCAAACGGGAGTTTTGGGCAAGGAGATGGAAGGGGCTTTAACAGCCCGCCCATTCCCATTTGCATTTGGCATTAACATTTAGCCACTAATTTTTAACTTTATTACACTATTGTCATTCCTTAATTATAATGTATAGGAGTGAGTCGACCAACAATTGGGAGATTTCTCCATAATTGTTTTACTGTAGGAGTTTTAGGAAACTTTTTTGTGAAAGTTTATTGACATGTGTTACTTCAAGATTGAGTCACGTGTTAATATATAGATCGGTGATCTGATACTCTAGATCATGCTTTTAAATTAAGTTGTTAGCTTATTGAAGGTTGCCATGTGGCAAGCCACCGTTGAGGTAAACCAATTGTACTTATAGAGTAACGCTAATCTTACTTTCATATTTTATCAAAATTGTTTACCTTCATGAGTTGGCAGTGTTGTATTGGTTAGATATCACATGAATGTTACATCATGATGTGATATCCAGCCAATACAACATTACCAACACATAATGTTAATTATTATGTATAGAAGTGAGTCGACCAACAATTGGGAGATTTCTCCATAATTGTGATACTGTAAGAGTGTTAGGAAACCTTTTTTGTTAAAGTTTATTGACATGTGTTAGTTCAAGATTGAGCCACGTGTTAATATATAAATCAGTGATCTGACACTCTAGATCATGCTTTTAAAGTAAGTTGTTAGCTTATTTAGATCGATGATCTGACACTCTAGATCATGCTTTTAAACTAAGCTGTTAGCTTATTGAGGGTTGCCATGTGGCAAGCTATCGTTGAGGTAAACCAATTGTACTTATAATATGTAACAAAATCTTGGCAAAATAACCTGTTGGAGAAACCAAATCTACATTAGCACGTAATGGTTTCATACATATGCCATGTGTTTTTGGGGGTAATGGAAATTTGAGTGATGGAAGGAAGAGGCAATAAAATTTAGAATGACACAATTATGTTTGGAGGAGTATCATTACATTAGGTTTCTTAAAGATGGATTCTTGTTTGGTATAAGAGAGATTTTGGAGATGAAAATGATGGCAACAATTTGTTTTATGACTTGGGTTACATGATGGCCTAGAGTTTGTTACAACTGTACAATTGCCTAATCAACATGCTTAGTGTGTGTTTGCCCTTGCCGCGCACTTTGTGGCGGGGCAAACATGGGTTCCAATGCATTATGAGTGTCTGGACGCAAAAGGGCAAGCGCCATTTGCTTTTAGGGTTCATTATTTTGGTGCTAAAAAACAACATTTTGTACCAATTTAAATCACATAAATAATAAACTGAGTAAATTATAATAAATTCTACATTAATCAAATCTTCATAATTTGAAGCTGTCCTCAAATAAACTTTTATTATTATTCCATCATGAATCAAGTTTTTCAATTGAGTAAGTGATTTTAATCAAAAGAGACGGGGCTAAGTGACAATTCAAAAGCGAGCTTGGCGTGGGCTCAAGGAAGGTGCACTGCACTAAAATGTGCACGCTGAACACATAATCCCTAGGAAAGTAAGTGGGGTCGTGGGTTCTCTAACAGCAGAAAAAATAAGTGTTCAAATTATATAGAAAAACTTCATGATAATTTAAATCAATTTCAAAAATTTATCATATTTTAAATGAGAACTATCATCATGACATCATTCATACTAGATATCTAAAACTAATTTAACTTATCATGAAATTTATTTATACTATGTTTATCATTAGACTTTTTCTTCTAACACAATTCCAAGTCTAACTTGTTCGTGTTGAATGGTTTATCGTGATCACTTCCAGTGGGGGTGGTTCCTTTGATTTTCCAAGTTCACCTTTGGTGGTAGGTCCATACTACATATATAGTGGTTTAGAGTGTTTCGATTTTTTTCTATCCTCAAATTTTGAAAAGACACATATAGTGATCTTTTCGTTGCTGGATACTTTTAAAGTCAAAAGAATACAATTAATTTTCTAAGGTCAACCAGATGGTGTAATTTCACTCTGGTCCAAACTTTTTCATTGTTTGGCCATTGCACACCTTTCACATCTACTTGTGGAGCTTTTGTCCACAATATCTTTATTTGTATGCAGCACGAGGCCCATAAAGGTAGCTTGGCCGGCGGCTGAGACTTAAAATGGTGGTGAAATTATTGAATGGACCAGTTCAAACATTTCAATTGTTAAATGATAGGACTCGTGTGTATGTACTAATGTATTATTACAAATGTGACTCTCAATTTGACTAGTTAAAATTATGATCCCAAAGGACCATCGAATAATTACAAGCTAGTTATGCGATTTTGAAAAGGTGGGCTAACTCTACAATTTTGAAAACGCTCTTCAAAACTCCGTTAAAAGAATAACAAGCTAGTTATGGGATTTTGCGCTCCACCTGCAGCACCAAACATGCTCTAAGTCTTCTTATTCTAGCACATAGTTTGATCTCTTAGAAAAATTCATAAATTCCATTATATTCAAATAAGTGGACTTTTAATTATATAAAGGATCAATTATATTTTAGTATCTTGAAGTTTAGTTTCAATTTCAAATAAATTTTTTGATTATCAATTATAACAATTCAGTCTCTCAATATTTAATTTCATTTCAATTGAAACCAATTATAGACAACCGTTAACAGACGTTCCAAATTCTTAACGATAACCGTTTACGTATTAAAATTATAGAATCTTATTTGAAACTCATATACAATTACAGGATACTATATTAAAACTTGAATAAAATTATAATGTACTAAAACGTAATTAATTTGGGACAACTGTTCACAATTAACTTTAATTAAAATAAAATTAAAAATTGAAGGACTGAATTATTAGAATTGATAATCAAAACACCTTATTTGAAATCGAAACAAAACTTTAGCATTCTAAAATATAATTAATGCTTATATAAACTACCCAAAGTGTTTAGATCACATAATACACATTTTTCCACATTAGTAACCAATCATTTACCAACACTCAGAGCTAGTATTAATCAACTCTACATCAGTTACAGTACATTTATCTATTAAAGCTGCATGATTTATCTTTATATAGGTGACTATATATGCACCTTTCTATGATTATCATCCCAACACTTGATCAAAACTGCTAATTAATTAAGCGTGTTACAAATTTTTCTTGCTTCCTTCCTAACTCTTATGATCCTAACTAGAACACTCTAATTCTATTGCTTAGGAGTTCTTAGTAGGCAAGAAACTCATGCAGATGGGAGGATTAATCTTGGCCAAAGCCAGGATTGATGAAGGGAGAATCCACAATCCATCTCCACAAATCAAACCTGATGCAACTGCAGGAACCATCAAACCGGCCTTCTTCTTGTCGAGCTTGTGCCACACAAATACAATCAAACTCCCCACACACATATCAATGGCAAAGTAAGCCCCTACTAGGAAAGGCACAGCCATGGCCATTGGAAGTGGAACCATTTTTCCAACCTTCTTTGGGGAAAGATCTCTCAGCAAGTTGGCTGCTATGGCAAAAGCAAAGAACCCATAGCAAAGCTGCAAGCAATGCTGGGGAAGCGCAGAGAAGCCTTGGACACCTAGGAATTGCCATGTTTCGATATATGAGGGCATAAGGAGCTTTGTATTCCCCATCTGGATTCCCAAGATCAAAAGCCCTGTAAAACAGAAAGAATGTGAGAGGAGCTACCACACACCCTATGGCTGTCCCAATGGCTTGGCTAAGCAGCATGGATCGAGGGGAAGAAAGGGTGAGATAGCCTGTCTTAAAATCGTGCATCAAATCAGAGGATATAGACACAATAGATTTAATCAGACCACATCCAACAAGCCCTGCAACTACACCAGAATCTTTTCCGGACAAGGCAGCAAGCACAAAGAGGGCTACTTTCCCATAATTGTAGGCCATATTCATGTCGGTTAGACCAGCACCATAAGCATTGCAGAAGCTAAGAGATGGTGCAAGAATGTACGCGACAACAACATAATACCACTTCAGCTCAGGAAACATGAATGGGATCACAATGACGGAGACAATGGAGAAGAGCGTGTACCCTACACACGCTACCCATAAGGGAATGCCCTCTCTTATGAACACTTCATTTCGTGGAAGATCATCAAGGGGCTGATTCTCATCATCTGAAACTGCAGTAAGGGGAGAAATATATTAGTAAAATTTTACATGATGAGACCAAGTGAAACAAGAGTTGCCCCTCTCTAGTTTAGCACCGAGTTTTGGTATGATGGGGCAGGCCCGCCACTCCATATAAAAACGGAATATATGCTGAAAGTGCACCATTTTTTACAATATCTTTTGGTGACCTGACAGCAGCATCTGCTGTAACATCAGATGTGGGGGAGCTATGACCGGTGAAGGCAAAACTGATTATGCACTAAGCCAGAGAGAATGCACCCCAAAAAGACAGTGTAAAGTGTTCCATTTACATGTTTTGGGGTTCTTCTTCTTCATCCTGGTGTACATGCTTCTACTGGTGTAAAAAAGTATCTTGAGAAAATTGTAGAGGCCATCTCCTAGGATGAGAGCAATAGCAATAAAAACCTGCAGCACAAATAAGCAAATGATACGCGTGTTTTTCTCAAATTAAAAGTGGCAAAGAACACTGATGGAGAAGAAAATTAGATCTGTTATTCACAGACCTTGTAACCATTTAGACTCTTCATACTGCTTTCTGGTAAAGTTTTTGGGAACCAGTCTCCTTTACGCTCCCTTATCAGTGGCCACATTATTCCCCAAGAGAGCACAGAGCCAAGGAGCAAAGACAAGTTCACAAGATGGGAACAGATCATTCCAGCTCCAATGTAAGTCATACTGAAATCAAAGTAAAATCTGCAAAATTCAATTAATTTATCAATGCATTTTGAAGAATCAATGACAAGTAAAACTGAATCGTGTAAAGATTATAGATACCAAGTACTCACGTTTGTGACCAAGCTTTCAAACCAAAAGTAGGAAATTGAGAGAATCCGCATTGTTCTCCTCCAGAATAGAACCACTGAAAGAGACCCCACAGGAAACTAATAGAGAAGAATCTCAGGAATCCATTAACCTGCTTCCTGCAAGAAGCAAACCATCCTTGTTTGAGTTGTCCCAAACTAATTCTACTTGGGTTTGAATTTGAGAAGGCAAGAATTCATGAAAATAGATGCGTACTTGGCCATCTTGTCTCCTTTAGGAGTATGGAAACCGTTAATGAGTACTGCTGTGGCGGTTCCACTAGGATAAGTTAATTTGTAGTCGATTATCATGATCTGAGAAGCAACACAAAATGCATGAATAAACAAACCATTACAAGTTTCATAAACAAAAAGCCAACAAATTAAGGTCAAGATCATTATAATATTCATACTTTGTCCAAATGATAAAATCATGTATAGCTCAATGAAGTTGCAGAAAATCAATCCCGTCTATGATCTACCTTTAAATCAGAGAAACAAACCATTGTACTTACACAATTAAGAAAGAATATAGGCCATCTCCAATTGTTACTCAAACTTAAGACTCAAACTCATACTAAATTTATTTTTACTCAAACTTAAACCCAAATTTATAAAACATAATTCATGAACTCAAATCACTGTTGAAAACTAAATTTTAAACTCTTGCATTGGGATAAGATGTGAATTTTTTTGGGGCATGATGGGAATATTTTTCAAAAAAGTTGAGTAAAACTTCATGCGACCATCGGACTGCTTCATGTCAAATAAAGTTTTTACTCAAATTTGAGTTACCATAGAAAATGGAGAGGTACCTTTCTGAGAGGAACCAAAGCCGACAGCCCAACAAAACTGGATACAAAAAGAAAACCAGTCATCCAACCAATCCCAGGTTCCTTGTAGCTGCCCTGGTGAATTCCCCTCTGTATCAAGCCCTGCCTGCTCATATGTCTTCTTGTTCAATCCCAAGAGATAAGACCCAAAGCCACCTACCAAACCATAATTAACCCAGAAAAAATAAAAACATTAATAAAGAATCTCCTTCAAACAACATAAATTAAACCAAAAGAAATACATTTTACAGCACAATTAACAAGATAAAAGTCTCCTACCTCCAACAGCAATGCTATAGCATGCAACTGCACAAGTCTGAATGATTGTATTCTCCTGTCGAGTGAATGGAGCGGAGACAATTCCCGCCTTCTTAAGCAGCTTTGTCCATGTCCGGATGAATACAAAGGCGATGAGAGCAGCCGAGACATTGAGATTAGGGACTAGCCCAGTTGTGAGATTGAGCTTCATCACTATCACACTGTAAATGATTCCAATCACCAAACTGGCGACTATTCCTCGAATTGTGATCTGTTTTGTCCATGGAGGAATTCTCTTTACGTCCTCCAGCTCGACTCCTACCTCTTCCAAGTCCTCTCTTTGAATCTCCTTCGATTCTTCCATGTCCATGTTCCCCATTTGAATGATCTAAGAGCTCACCCTAGTCCAATTCAATCATCAAAATGACAACTTAAGACACCCAATGAGGAAGAAAACTGAAACACACACACACACACACACACACATATATATATATATGACAAATATGAAGAAGCAAACTAGTCAAATGAGTGATCTCACCTTAGTCGTCTACTTTTTCTTTGGCAAAGAAAGATCAGACTTCAGAGACCTTTAACAGCTCACGGTCCCTCAAAATTGATATTATTATTCTTCAATATATCAATAAATCTCCAGTTGACACAGACGAAGAAGAAAAAAAGCCACTTTTCACCACTTTTACCATTCACCCTTTAATCACCACAAAATCACCAAATGGGAACCCCTCCACAAGAACACAAGAAAGCCCACAAAATTTCTAAAATTGGGTCTCTCAATTCAATCACCAAATGGGTATCAGATTCTACACTGAAATCATATAAAAACCTACACAATTCCCAAAATGGGATTCAGTTTATGAATCACCACGGTGTAATTTTGATGCAATTAGCTCAAATTTATAAGCATTTGATTCAAGAAAGCTTACCAAAACAATATGAAAAACTGAAGGAAAGATCACTAAATGTACTGCGTTTGTAGTACACATTAATTAAGCTTTGTAGTACACCCTAATCATATTCATATCCCGACTATTCAACCGCAATGGATGGTAGGCTAGAAAATGCATTCATCCCCGTTGACTCCTCTCTCTCTCTCTCTCTCTCTCTCTCTCTCTCCTTTCTCTCTCTAGAGATAGATACAAAAGTGTTGTGAAATGTGATGTAATGGGAAGTTTTTTATTTGGTACGATTGGCTTAAAACAATACTTCCTTTGAAGGCTCGTAAAAGTGTTTGCCTTTCTGGCGTGTGGTGTGAATGTGAAGATATCGTTTTGAAGAGAGAACATTTCGAGTCAGAGACATTGATGGCTGAGATTATGGTACTGACACGGGGGCCTCCAAGTTGACGACGAGTATCTTTAATCCAACGGTTTCCGACCGTCTGATTTCATGAATGCACGTGCCTGTTGATCCCACGCGCCTTTCCTGGCCGTATTTGTGTGGGACTCGCATCATTCCTTTATTTTTCTGCGTGTAGTTGACACTCTTCTGGTGAGCGTGGCTTTCATTCTTACAGTGGTATTTCTATTCATTAAAACGTGATTTAAAGTTTTTTTTTTCCCCTTTCTTGAAGTCAGAAATGGAGATAAAATGATATTTAATTAGTATTCATTTCTTTGTAGCTGAGGTTCACCCATAACTTTTAGATAAGGTGATGAATGAATCCCTGACATCCACTTTAAATATGAAATAGAGAAATGTTAGGATGGCAATGGTGTATATTTATGATTTAATTAACGTGTGTAATGTACTTGTATGATTGTTTGTAATATAAGTTTTTGAATTAAATATATTAATTAAGTTATGAGTTTTTATTTTTTGTTATTGATCGTAACATTTTTTATATAAAATATTTAAAATATTTTTTATTAATAAAATTAAATAAAATTCAAGTATATTTTTTGACTAAGAAATTCAGGTATATTTATTGGTAAGGATATATATATTATCTTGTTGTGTTTATAAATAATATAAGTTATAATAAAAAAAAATTATTAGATAGAGGGTCCAAGTTTAGATAAAAGAGGATTGTGTTAGGTAACAATCAACAGAAAATATCATCAGAACTCACGCGAACGTAAATTTTATGACAAAATAGAATTCATATAGCCGATCTCCAATTAGGATAAAGTTTTGTTGAGTTAAGTTGTATAACGAAAAAATATATTATAATACTTGAATTAATGATAAAGATTTACCACTTGATCCATAAATCATAATTAAGAAATTAAACATAATCATCAAATTTCCATGCCTTGCAACACTTATATATAACAAAGTTGTACTAAATTACAAACAATGGGAAAGGTGATAGAATCTAATAGGATGAAGAATGTTATCATTTGATTTGAAGTAAACTTTGTTCTTTAGTTTAATTTTAGAATGTAAACCCTAAATGATATTGTGGTGGTTCTATATCATGATGTTATATTAATTAACCTCTATCTTTTAGGAAATTATTAAAATTCACATCTAGCAATTAAGGTCATGTTTGGTATGTATGAATGAAATAGTCATTTCATGAAATAAAATAAAAAAAAATAGAATAAAAATGGCATGGAATGGAATGGAATGGAATAGAGATTAATCATTTAAGTCAAAATAATACTTAAAATAATTTTTAATAAAATGTCTATTTTATAAAATAAATACTTTCAATTATACCAAATAAGAACGAGAAATGAAAAAATTAGCATAAATATTCTTAAAATGTCTTTTTCATAGTACCAAATATGGAGTAAGAGTTGCTTTATGTTATATCGTGAATTTGAATTAAGTGATTTGCTAGGGTCAATGATATACTGATCTCCAATTAAGTGATTTGCTAGGGTCAATGATACTGACTCTCTACTGATCTCCTTTTTCTTGTAGAAGTTCAATTCAGCTACTCATTTTAAAAATATGTTAGGGATTGTGTTAAAAATACCAATATTTAAAAAAATAAATATATTACAAATAAAGCATAAAATATTTTCTTAAATTATTTAATTTTAAAATTCTATTTATTTCAAATTTACTTAAAAATAATGGTAAATTACTTACCAAATAAAGTTTTTGGTGAAGTGCGTATTAAGTCATTTTCTTTAATATGGTTCCTACATTATATATATATATATATATATATATATATATATATATATATATTTCTCATGAAGTTCTGCTCTACACCTTTCTTTGTTTAATAAAAGAATAACATAAAAGAAAGAAAGAATAACATAAAAATTAAAAAAAATAGGAAAATTGACAATTTCTCTTTTCTAAAAACTTGAGTTCGACCCCTTTAACAACCCCTCCCACCCCCTGCAGAAAGAAGAAAGGGATTCGTCTTCGCCGGTGACCACTTATTTTAAGAAGTGGCCGGGGACTAGGCCGGGAATTTAAGTTAAGAGGATAAAATTTTCATTTGATATTTTATCATAAATTTAAAAATTAATGAAATATAAAAAATTTAGATAATATTTTTTAGAATAACTAAAATAAATTTATGAATTAGACAAGATGTCCAATTAAAGAAAAAAAAAACACTTAAAACATTTAAATCAATACAAAAAAAAATCAAAAAATTGATAAAAATCTTAATTAGAGTTCAAATTTAAATTTAGGGAGAGAAAAATCTTAAATTAAATGATTATGTTTATTTTTTAAAAAAAAAGTATAAAAAATCAAATGAATAAAAAAGTGAGGGGGCGGTTGCCCCGGGCATGGAATTGCTTTTTTTTTGGAATCAGCAAAAAAGGAATCGAACTCAAGTCAATTGTATAAAAAATATAGACTTAGACCACTTGAAAAGAACCTCAGTCATAATATATAATTTATATTAGCCCATCAAATTGACCCACCAAATATAATTTATAACACCAAAATGTATTAATCTACCAAATTATTCACTAATTGTGTTAAAACTTGTGGACTAGTAGCACTGTAATTATGAGCCAACAAATTGTAACTAATGGGATATGAAAAATAAATAATATATTTTTATTAAAATATTTCAACCATCTTCTAGACTTAGCCTCTAAATAATGATTACTTAAAGAATACATAAAAGTATATAACACACCGCATGTATGACACACGTGTCTTTATTCAAGCTTCATGAGATAGCATATTAGGACCTTTCGCTTTGTCTACATTTTTATGAGCACTCAAGAGAATCGGCCTAAATATTGTTATTAATTAGAGATCTTATCCATAAAGGATATAGAACTAATTGAAAATTTAAAATAAACTCAACCTCTCAATTTGATAATTAATACGAGATTCCACGTATATTTTTTTGATGAATTAATAAAGGGTATATTGGATTAGTTTACGTGTATTAGACTAAGTCTTTTTTTTCTATAAGGGTCAGGCCTATCCTTTAAGTTCTAACTATCAAAGATCGGCTCAGAAAGAATTCAAACTCGAGATGCTTGAATTTTATCTTCAATATCTTTATTATCCAGCCACACCTTTGAATGGTTCATATTTTACACCATAAGAATGGATAATAAATAAATTATTAAGTTTTGATGATGCATGTTTACGCATATACAACTATACAAATACTTGTGCTAACTCTACTATTTTATGCAAAATTGACGGAGGAAGTGGGGATGAGGTCATGATTTTATTTTAAGAGGGTAAGATTTTTTTGTTAAATGTTTGATTATAAATTTAAAAATATAAAATATAATATAAATTAATAATATTGTTGATAAGTAATTAAATTTATTAATATAATAAAATTTATAAATTAGATAAGAAGTTTAATATTAAAAAAAAAAACCTTTCAAAAATTTGAAATTATAGAAAAAATTTCAAAAAGGTCAACAAAAGTTTTATTAAGAGGTAGTAAAGTGTTTAAAAATTGGGTCAATTTGACAAGAGTTCATTAAAGTACAAAAAGTATCAACAAGTCTTGGTCTAAATTTAATAACTCACAAAGTCCTTCTAATCTTTAATGACTAAAATATCCTTATATTCTTAAATCTATTCATTCTTCCAAAAACAAGCGCATGGCTGGAATACTGAATTCTATGAAATAAGGAGCAATCATATAATTTTTTTTCCCAAAACTTCAAAATTCAATAACTTAAAAGTTATAAATTCATTTTTAATAAAAGTTCTATATTTAAATTCTAAACATCGACATCTATAAAACATGATCCATATTAAATATGAAAATGTGAAGGAAAAAATCATTTCAAAAGTATAAAATTTCGTTGGCAAAAGTGTGAAATTTTGTCTGCAAAAATATAAAATTTATACTTTTGCAATGAAAAACTTTGTAATTTTACACTTTAACTGAGATAGTGAAAATTCCAGTTTTAACATGAATTTCTTAGTTATCACCAATTTTATTTAGTTTTATAAATTATATTGTGAATGTCAAAAAGAGTTTTTTAAGGTAGTAAAAATGGCAACGAAAAAAAAAAATCTAGTTTGGCCATAAAGGTTGAAAGTGTAAAATTTTACACATTCATAAACTGTACAATTTTATACTTTTGTTGTTGTATGAATAAACACACAATTATAGTATTCTATTGTTTTTATAGTAATAGTAACTAAATTAATTTCTTGAAAATGGTCAAATTTTGGAAAAGAATGTAAAAGACCCAGTTTTTGAAAATTATTACTCGTCGCTTTCCTTAATGCACAATAAAATAAATTTTTCCTTTTGGTCACAACATGTGGTTAGATATAATTGCAAAATATTCTTTGTTTAAGAAAAAAAAGTTGTTGATGACAATGATGTTCATGCTTTGTAAAAATTTAAATATATAACCAGATTTCCAAAAAAAAAAAAGATTGCAGCATTTTACACACAAAATCTACTTTCAATGATGTCATTTGAGAGATTGATGTTTATGATTGCAAGGCTTTTGAAAGTCACAATTATGGTTGAGCGACAATAGTGGTTTATTTTAGTGGATGCCGATGCGGTATAGTGATGATGGCAGTGCATTAGGAGCTAGTTCAGTAAAGAGTAGTAGGGTTTGCGGTAAAGTCATAGAGTTGCGGTAACGCCGGTGATTTGCGATTGCTGCCAGCGATCTGTAGAAATAGTGGAGGAGGATGGCAGTGGTAGTTCGACCATAGCTTGATGGCGTAGGAGTTGGTTTCCCAATGTTTTACAGTGGTGTGTAATGGGTGATTGTGTATGACTATGACTATGAGATAGAGTGAGAGAGATATATATTTTAGAGAGAAAAAAGAATTTCAGAGAAAATATAATTTAAGATAAAATAAAAAAACAAACAAACAAACGACTCTCCTAGTGCTCAAAAATAAATGAGCGTGTATCTTGTATTAATGTACCATACGAGGGATCACACACTAATTAGATGGGAAGGAGAAATATAAATCTAAAATATATATATTAATTTATAAAACGACGGCGTCTTGAATAAAAATAACAGATGACGAAAATGGGGCACGTGTGCACTTCCACCCTTCTGCCTTTTCGAATCCGATGCATCTCTCTTCTCCTTTCTCAGCGAGAAGCGAAAGCCTTTCGCCATCCTCGTATATTTGCGCCCCTTTCGTCGAACTCGAAGCCCTACTTATTTTGATAGTTGCAGAAAACAGGAAGACTTAACAGTACAAATCTGTTACAGTATATATATATATCGGTTATATAAGATTCTTGAAAATGAAGGGTTCATCAGAGACAAAATTATTGCAAGAACTGCTTTTGTACGCAGCGAGCGCTGCTCTCAGTTGCTTGGTGTTGTTCGCTGGGCTTCGACATCTCGACCCGAATCGCGAGGCCTCCAAGAAAGCTCTCGAACACAAGAAGGAAATCGCCAAGCGCCTGGGACGACCTCTTATTCAAACCAATCCCTACGAGGTATCAATATATCTAATATTCACTCTCTAAATCCCTAATTGCTATTGTATAAATATACTAAATTTTGATTATGGGTTTCCTCGTAGTTTTTTTTTTTTGGTCTTATAGTCAACATACATGATTAGACTCAATTTAACATCCTAGGGCGGTTTAGAATAGTTTCTTCACCATGTATGAAATTTCTATATAAATACCAAAACATATGGAAATAACTACGGAAACTGATTGTCTTTAAACTCAATTATATTGTGACAGTTTAGGAAGTTATCAAACATTTTTAGGTTAATTTCAAGACTAAATTGGTAAAAGGAATTTGTTTTGGCTACAAATGGCACTTTCTATATACGAGGCAGTCATGATATATTTGCTATGTAGTTTCTGAAAAAGGTGTTCCATAGATGGATAACTCCGGTTATGATTTAAGGCACAAGAAATAAAAAGGCATATTTGTTTCAAATAAATAAAGAATCAATTTTATTTTTACTATTGGTCAGCTAAGTGGAATAGAGAAAAGAGAAGCAAGATTGTAACTTTTTGACAGTTCCCTCACCATATGTAAATAACAATGACTTTATTTTTCATTTGCATTAAATGATGTTATTTTAAGCAGGGGTGCAACTCAGTCCAGGCTCAGGTCTATGGCTGTCGAATCCCCTGCCTGAGCTCTAAAAGCATTTGTCCAAGCCTTTCCCGAACCTGACCTTGAAGCCCAAAGAATCCAGCCCGAGCCCAACCCCAACCCCAAGTTCAAATTCGGGTTTGCTCAGGTTTCTTGATGCCCAACAAATTATAAAATTTTAACTTTTGTACTGAAAATGTAACTAAAAATTTTATTCTTTTAATTGGCAGTTGTGTTAGATTACAACTGTCATACAATTATTAGCAGCCAAATGAATGAAACAATGAGGTGTGGGAGGCTCTCTGTTGAATGAGAGAACCCTCAGCCTTGGTTCCCTTTCAATGTGGGACTCCATCTCTTTTCCCATATAATTTTCCTTCCCAAATCATGCAACCCAATCTGTCCACGCGCTATAAGAGCACTGACCACGGGCACAATTACCTCCTTTGGCCTAATTCCACTATTTCCCAACTATTCCCCGAACATCTTCAATGCTTTGTCACAACCATCCCTCGAGGATCCCCAGGAGTCATGCTATTCCAAGTCACGACATCTTGAACCAAAACAGGAACTATCTCAAATACTCTCCAAGCTAATTCAAATATATATATGCATGTGTATAGAAGGGGGGAATGAGAGAGAGAGGCTGGTTGCTTCTTTGAATGACCCTCATAAGAACAGGAAAATTCTTTCTGCAAACCTTCCAACCCACTGAGTGAGTACTCCTTCAATATCATCCCAATGACTGAGGTTCAAAATCTTCTAAACCAACTTAGAAATGGTCCAGTCCTTCTAAAAACTGTCACCTTTGAATCACAGCCTGGACCGCTTCGGTAAATCATCTTCTCTGAGCATGCTCACGTGAACCAAGACTTGGTGCTTCACAGACCCCTTTGTATCATTAGATAGAGAGTGTGCAGATTTCTGAGAGAGAGAGAGAGAGAGAGAGAGAGAGAGAGAGAGAAGTTGTGGAAGTTGCAAGCGATTAACCTAGAGTTTGAGAGGAGAGAAATTACATATATATATATATATATATAGACACACCCACACACATTAATTCATGACATTAATTCATGTAGTTGTCCTACATTGATAATTTTTTTTTTTTTTTGATAACTGTGGGTATCCAATTTCTGCACAGAGCGCTAAGTTGACCGACTAGTTCCACAGGGTGGTGCATACCCCCACTACACGTGCCAGGTAAAGCAGGCATTTGGTGTAAGGCCCTGAGGTGGCCCCAAGAAAAGTTTTTGAGCCTATGGAGTATCGAACCCAAGACCAATGTGAATTACTCTCATCTATCTTGTGGCCGGCTACCACTTGGCCACCCCCCTTGGGGTTGTCCTACGTTGATAATATAGTAGAATTGGATTGTATTTATAAATGTCATCCCATCTTCACATAATATATAAATGTATTTTAAAAAGAACGTTTAATTGGGCTTGGGTATTTCAAGCTCAGCTCGAATTGAGGTGGGATTGAGTTTTGCTGCCCAAGCCCATCCCCAAATATAAAAGTGCGGCCCAAGCCCAAAAAATAAGGTTGGACTCAGGTTGGGTTCAGGTTAGCTCGCTTGATTTGCATACCCTAATTTTAAGACCTTTATGATGGATGTTGTGTTCACACTTACAACATTGTTATCCTAGGTCAGTGCACAAAGTGAATCTGATATATTCATTGGCGGATTTATGGGGGCAATGCCGCCCCCCCCCCGTCTCTCCTAAAAAAGTTTAAATTTAAGTTTTTACCTCTGTTTTCCATATAAAACTTTCTAAAAATTATTTATTGCCCTCTCAATTTTTTTTTCCATATTACCCCAAAATTTTATGTTTTGTATGTTTGCCCCCTCCAAGTCCATTGTCTATATCTATCACAGGATATATTCATTTTTCACGGGATATATTCATTTTGTATCGAGGGCTTTGTATTGACAAAACATGTTGCTTCCTGCATTGCATCTTTTCCTTTCCTTTTATAGTTATTCTCCACTGTATTAAAGTTATCTATACTGTTTTGTCAGACCAAAACTGCTTGGGAGACAGTGACGTATTGGCTTAATATGATAGAAGCGATGATGGTTGTTGGGTTTTAATTAGTTCGAATTTTTTTGTTTTGATTTTTTTTGGCAAAGCTCATATTTGTTTTTAGGTGTTTATATGTTATATTAGGTAGTAGTTGGATGACCTAAATAATAGAATAATTTTGGACCATGTCACATCCAATTTTGCTTTTTGATGCTTGAATTTATTCAATTATACCTTAAAGCTATAATACTAGCATAAATCACGTACACAGCTTCTCTTTTGGCTAGAAATAAGCGCTGGAACTTTCATCTCCCCCCCCCCCCCCCCACACACACAAAAAAAAAAGAAAAAGAAAAAGAAATTTGAGGAATGATTATTTTTCTTATAGTAATACACTGCATGATATATATATTTTTTGACAAGTAGTAATACACTGCATGATATATATGAGAAGGGTAGAAATATACTAGGTGTATCGAGAAAGAGTTTGCTTACCAGTTCAACTATGAGAGTTTGGGTTCTAAAAAGATTATTTTATTTAATCAAGAATTGTAATGGAAATTACAGAGATTTGCCTATGGTAGGGATTATTTTTTGGATGATAATAGTTGCTTTTGAAAATGAGGAAAGTAGGGGTGATTGGACTATCCTGGAGGTGATAATTTTTTTTTTTTAGAGTAAGTATTTAGAAATGCATTAAAAAAGGTTGCGAGAGTTCTTTAAAAAGTTCATGCTGTTGTAGGTGGATAATAAGGTGAATAATGGCATGGTAAATGGTGTGGAGATGTTGTGCTCAAAGATTCCTCTTTAGATCTTTTGTTGTATTGTGGTGGTTAGGATACCTTAGTGGCAGTTTGTTGTAGATTTTTCATCGATGGCAGTGGTTTGAGATGTTAGAATTTGGCAGGAGTTGCATAATTGGTAGCTACAATCGGTGGTGGGGTTGTTGGAGTGAGGACATGAGACTAGGACCTTCAAAATCAGGACTATAAGAGGTTTATTATTTTTATAAGATTCTTGTAACTTCAGGAAATTACTTTCCTTGGAGAGGCATTTGGGTTCTAAGGTCCCCATTGAGGTGGGCTTCTTTGTGTTAACAGTAGAACACTAGCGTGTGGTGAGATTTTAATGCTAGATAGTTTGATGAGTAGAGAAAAAATTCTCTTTAATTGGCATTGCATATGTAAGGATGCACAATGAGTAGACCATCTTTTGATGTATAATAAGTGTAGAGATACTCTCCTATAAATTGTGACACCAAAGTTGATAATTTGATATAGGTTAGT
The DNA here is from genome assembly GCA_008638375.1 of Nyssa sinensis. Classification (NCBI taxonomy): domain Eukaryota; kingdom Viridiplantae; phylum Streptophyta; class Magnoliopsida; order Cornales; family Nyssaceae; genus Nyssa; species Nyssa sinensis. The sequence goes on along the minus strand of CM018037.1, from coordinate 36,884,456 downwards.
GCAGTAATAATAGAGCTTCCTACAATTGATTATATGGGGGCTTAGGTTATGGAATTCTTGAAGATTAAGGGTTTCAATAAGGGACAAAAAGATAATAGGGTTCAGGGATGGCGGGGGGTTGAAAATTTTGTAGAATTAGGGTTTCAATACTGGGGCAAAAAGATTATAGGGTTTAGGGATGGCAATGGGTTGGAATTGGTTGTGTTTTTAGAGATGTTTGGTAACCGGAAATTTAGAACAACTGTGTTGGAAATTCTGGGCAGTAGTTATCTTATGATTTTGGGTATCATATTAAAGACCAACAGTAAGGGAAAATGCTAGGGCTGATTAGCTCTTGCTTGAAACAAATGTTCAGAAATGTTACTTGTTGAAATTTAAAAATAGCAATATATTTACCAAGGCATCAAAAATATATATATATATATTTGTGTTTGAATTCTGTCCTTTAATGATTAACAGGATGTAATAGCCTGCGATGTTATAAATCCTGACCATATTGATGTGGAATTTGACTCTATTGGAGGGTTGGAAACCATTAAGCAAGCTTTATATGAATTAGTGATTCTTCCATTACGAAGGCCTGAGCTGTTTTTGCATGGGAAGCTTCTTGGTCCCCAGAAAGGGGTTTTGCTATATGGACCACCTGGCACTGGAAAGACTATGCTTGCGAAAGCTATTGCAAAAGAGTCTGGAGCTGTTTTTATTAATGTGAGGATATCAAATCTAATGAGCAAATGGTTTGGCGATGCACAAAAACTTGGTGAGTTTAGATCATATTCACAATGCTCCTCTTGAATTTGGAGTTTTCTTTATGCATTATTTTGTCTGCTAGATTATTTTCTTTCAACAGTTATGGACTTGAGAACTTGAATTTTATGATTTTTCTTGTAATTTTTGTCACCCATGATTGTCAATAACTCAAAATATTGCAACACAATAAAGTTTAATTCAAATGATATGATATATAGTGCATGCTTCTACTTTCCTTCATTTTATCACATCTTAGTAAATTATGTCTTTACACTTACAGTTCATTCAAAATCATTATAATTTGACTTGCATTATATTGATTATCCAACAAAATCCGAAATTGATGATGTGGGCATGTAATCTGATAGAAGCTTAACAGTATGGAATTTGAAGAATGTTGAGAACTTCAATGATTTGGACTATTTTTAGAATTATATACTCCATTCCATAATCTTTATCTGGCAAGAAAATTCTTTTTTTGTGTAGTTGTGCATTGATTGGAGAGGATTGAGTGGTGGTTATGCAGGTGGAGGAGAATTTTCTTATTCAAAGGAGGTTAATCGACTCTTATCCTTGGGGTTGGATGAGTTGGGAAGAGGCTAGGGTAATATCCCCAAGGTCCCAAGTTCAACTGCCACTCCAAGGGCCACCTACCTATAAAAAAAAAAGGGACATTAATTGACTCTCAGATAACAGAAGAAAAATGGAAGGGGAAGCAAAAAAAGGTGAAAGGGAAAAAGGAAGAGAAAGGAGAAGGGTAAAGAAGTAGAAGAAGAATTTTATGAGCTAGGGAAACGAGAATTAGAAGGATTTTAAGATAGAGGAAGAGTGTGTAGAGGGACTTAACAGAAGAGAAGAAAGAGAAAAAGGGAGACGAGAAGAGAGAGATAAGGTAAGAGAGTAAATAGAAGGGATTTGGCAGAGGGAGAGAGAAGAAAACTCTAAGATCTTTCAGTCAAGAGTAAGTAGTGGGGTCCCTATGATCCATCATTTTATGATGCATCAATCTCTTCTTGGGGAAAATATTTGTTGTTGTTCTCAGAGATTGAGAAGATCTTCATATCAGGTTAACAGTGTTGATGGCCCATTGACTCTATTGCGAAATATTGACACAACTGACAACTTGATACTTCTAATGTTTTGAGTTGATCAAAATGGCAGAAAACATATGAAATGGATGAAGCCTGCACTGGTGTCTTTAATTGTTGGTTTCTATCCTCTCTTTTTTTTTTTCTTAACATTTCTCTATATGCAATTTCATGAGTTCCCCTTTTTCACTATTTTTCCTTGCTATTTTTTTATAAGTAATTTATTGCAGGAATCTATTGAACTTTAGAATTTCTTTCAATTTCTATCTCATTTTTGTAGCCTTAGTCAATTTGACTCAGACATTCCTTTTCTCTGTTTCTCTCTCTTGCAAAATTGAGTCATCTATTGATATTGGTAGCACCAACCACTAATTTTGCTAGCTTTCCCTTTTCGAATTGGAGTTTCTCCAAAATGCTAGTTTCCCCCCCTCTTTTTTTTCTTCTTTTCTTTTGGAGTTCGGTGCTTCATTATCTTTTGTTGTGCACACAGAAGTAGTGCAATACTAGAGTCAGTAATAATGTTGAGCTCCTTACTTTTTAATTTTTTTTTGTCAAATGGAACTTGGATGGTAGTATTTTGATGTAAATATTTTATTGGTCTTGTATTTGTATTTCCTTTTCTTTCTTTTTTTGTTTTCTGGTACTCATTTATGTCAAATCCTACTCTGTAAATTTTTTTGATGCAAGATAGCATAGAGTTCTTGTATGTTAGGGCTGGATTATGAAGGAAAAGTTGTTGGTGAAGCAATTGAATAAGAAAGATAGTGTGAGGGTTTTTAAATAATGAATTTAAAGCCTTTGGTTGAGGGTTTGCTAATAAAAAGAGAACGAACAGCCCTGTAGCAGAAAAGAAATTCACTAAACTAGAAGAAGATTAAGATAAACAGAGAGAAGAGTATTCTACTCTGTGAGGGCTTACTTGAGATCCACTTGCAAACTAATAGCAGAGTTCCACACTCCTTTGTCTATGAAAAATACATTCAATAACTCTCATCTTTTTTTGTATCAGGGAAAGAATATATGCTAGAAGACTCTAAATACACTTTTTTGGGGAATAAGTAGAAGACTATAAACTTTTAAACACACACGTAAACCTTCAAAAACTTGACCCACTCAATATTGAATCCAAATAGTTTTCATCTTACATCAAAATAGACAGTTTCAAAGTTTTGCAAATAAGAAAAGGCCACAAAGGCCCATAACTCAATTCTTAGTATTTAGAAACTTAACCAAAATATAGCAACTTTAGAATGTAGGAACTTCAGAAAATAAAAAATATCTAGAAAATAAAGGAATAAAATTTCTAAATTCTTAGAACATCTCAGTGATAAAAATAAAAAATAAAAAATCTTAGAACATCTCAACTAATCCTAATCACAAATAGTAAATAATTAGACCCACTACCACAGGCACAAAAAACCTAGACACCAGACAGTCCTAATTTATAAAGTTGCTGGCATATCATGATACTAATGATAATTACTTGGGACTTGATTTCCTCGTTTTGTTACTCCTCCATTATTTAAATGTCACCTACCCTGTTTTTTGCTTGCTTTTACATTTATAGAAAACATTGTTTTTAAATCTGGAAAATTTATTGGCCTGTAAGATGAACTGGCTTCTGGGACACAGTATCTTAGATGCATGGGTGATGCAATGACTGAAATGTCAGGGAATTACTGGGAAAAAAACATAGAGGGTGACACATTTTCACAAAGTTTAGACAAGTAAAATTAATATCTGGTTTTTTATTTCCAAAATTAACTTATCAAAAAAAGTTAAGACTAAGTCACTAAAATAATAAAAAAATTGAAGAAGCAAATATTTCGTCAACTCATTTGATGGAGGTGTCTTGGGGCAAGGGATCTCTTGGGGACGGAAAGCATGCAGCTTATGGAATGAGAGTAGAACAAAAAAGCTCCCCCCAACTCTCTCTCCCCCCCCCCCCTGCGCTCAAAAAAAAAAAAGGAAAAAGAAAACTAATAAATTAATTAGCAAATTTATGAATAATTCAAAATGAACAGAGCATTTGCCATTTATTACTTAATTTGGGTGACCAGAGAGCCAATATGGATGGAAAATTTGATTGAATCAGTCAACTAGGAAGACAACATTTTTTTGTAACAACAAAGCTTTATTGGCTGCAATTTGCTTAGGTGCTGTAGTGGGGTCCCTTCCAGGACAGGACATGCATATTTGTCACTTGTCAGTAAAGAGTAACGTGGAGATAGGAAGCTTTTGCATGGGCATCATGGCTTTGTGTTTTGTTAAACAAACATAAATCCAGATACTTGTTTTAGCAGTTTCACAGTTAATAAAACAGACCAAATGGGTTGCTTCAATGTTAAGCCATCAGAATGAACAGCTCATGTCCCCTCTCGAACTTATCTGGTCCTTGTTGGGCTTCTCATGTCCCCTCTCGGACTTATCCGGTTAGAAGTACTGGGTATTTATTTCTTTCTGTCAGTGTGCACGTGTTCATGTTTATATACAACCTACTAGTGGAAGTTCTTATCTCTCTGTCTCATGTGCATGTGCAGAAACATGAAAAAAATAGAAAAGAAAAAGGAGAGAAAAAAAATTTAGTGCAGTACAAATTGTTCCGAACTTCTGACAGTTTAAACGTCTAACAATGTTCTGTATCTGGGCATAAACCTATAATAGTCTTGTTTAAGAGTCTTTAGGGTACTTGTATGAAGGTATACATTTCTGTGTGAAACTCTATTCCAAACACTATGCAAGAATTTAGAAAATGTATTAATATTCATCCTACTGTGTAATTATGTGAAACAGAACATAAGAAAATTTATTATACCTGACCAATGTATCATATTACAATATTCTTGATTACAGATTGAAGCTTTTTTCCCTGGTATTCCTTTTGCCAAATTTTGTAATTTCTGTCTACATTATTGTTAACATTTTGCAGAACTTTTGCAGTGGCTGCTGTGTTTAGCTTGGCATATAAACTCCAGCCTGCTATTATATTCATTGATGAGGTTGATAGTTTTTTGGGTCAGCGCCGAACAACAGACCATGAAGCATTAACAAACATGAAGACTGAGTTCATGGCTTTATGGGATGGTTTCACCACAGACCGTGAGTGTTTCCATCTGAATGTCAGTGATATTGTTTTTTTTTTCCTTTTTCACCTATGAAGTGCCTTAAATGTTTTTTCTTTAAAGTGTTTGTGTCACTGTAAGCATATTGGCAACCAAATATTTCAATTTTAGTGAAACTATTTCAGTTGTGTCCTGTACTTAACCTAGTTGGGAATGGCTTTTCATTGTGATGTCATTATGTTGTCCGTGTAGAGAATGCTCGGGTGATGGTTCTTGCTGCAACTAATCGTCCGTCAGAACTTGATGAAGCAATACTTCGACGTCTTCCTCAAGCCTTTGAGATAGGAATACCTGACCGCAAGGAGAGAGTGGAGATTCTGAAGGTGATTCTGAAAGGGGAGAGAGTAGAAGATAACATTGACTTCAACCACATAGCCAGTTTATGCGATGGGTACACTGGTTCGGATCTGCTTGAACTCTGCAAGACAGCAGCCTATTTTTCCATCAGGGACCTACTTAATGATGAGAAGAATGGGAAATCGTCTCCTGTCAGTATTCTTATCATTCTTATGTCCCGCCATCAGTTTTCAATTTTTTTTTCCTCTTCTTGCCTTTTGCTATGTCACTTCTTGGTCTTATTTTCTTTTCTAGTATGCTTTGCGCTGTATAAAGTAAATCTTCAACTTCACGAAATTACAGTGTGGTATTTTTGGGAGGAAGCTTGATTCAGCTTCAAAATGCGATTCCCTTTTTTTTTTTTCTTATTGTTAATATAGTGTAGGTGGAATTAGATTAACATAGAGATCTCTTAATCTACCACGTAAGTTGATATTTATTTGTGGCAGGATTCTAGATTTTACTGAACTTCATGGTCTGTTCGCATTTACTTATTCAGGAACCAAGACCGTTGTCACAATTGGATCTGGAGAAAGTTCTTGCCACATCAAGAAAAACAGGGGTTGCTGCAAGTGAATATACTGGCTTAAGTTCTCAATCACCAGGCTGGTCAAGGCATAGGGACCCAGATGATTATCAGGTCCGAGCTGCAATTAGTGAGCTCTCCAAGCTTGTGGTTTCCCAAATTTTGAACCTTCAATCGGATGCCCAGGATCCTTAAAATCTTTACTTCCTAGGCCGACATCCAGTTGTGATCTGGTGGTATGTATAATTGCATCCAACTAAATTATGTGTTAGTTTTTTTATTGCAATGCATCTGAATCCGATCTTTTTAGGTACTGTCAACAGCAGAGGCGTTTTGAATACTTGCCATTGTCGTATAAGCATTCTACATTCTAATATAGCATTTGAAATGATGCCTTGATGCTTGTTTATTACATTATACTTTTATTATCTCAATTGTATTGTTTCTTGTGTTTTAATACTGTCAGGAGTAGTTGAACCTTATATATATATATATATGAGATTGTTTCACCTGCTGAAGCTGTAGAATTGTTTTCCATCATGTTGAATGTCAGTCAAGAGTTCTGCATTTTTAAATGCTCATTGCATTTATTTATCTTGTTTCCCATTACTTTTTTTTGTTTAATTTTGCTGTCAAATGGTCAGGTGTTTGGCAATGATGACTTGGAAAACTTGATACACTTGGGTTATGTTTGGTATGCAAAAATTGAATAATTATTCCATGGAATGAAATAAAGATTATTCATTTGGGCTAAATGAATGCTTGAAATGATATTTAATGAAATTTTCATTCTATTGAATAAGTATTTCCAATCATACTAAATAAGAATAAGAAATAAAAAAATTAAAATAGATATTCTTGGAATATCTATTCCACTGTATCAAACAGGACCCTAATAACTATGGCGATGTTTGTGTGCACATGTGATTGTGCTTGATGCATTTTGAATTGAAATAAGTTTTTTTTTTTGTTTGGTCGTTTGGGAGGAGTTGTGCATATTTACTTTGAGATTTTGAGTCCTCAATCGTACTTAATTGACTTTTGTTTGCTATGGAATTTCAAACTCTATTTATTGATTACAATTGTTTTGTTAAGTGCTCTTTTGATTGACTTGTGAAAATAATATTTAACATATCTCAAAAGGAGATATTCATGATGGATTTGACTAACTTAATATAAAAGGTTACTTGTTTAATTCAAGTCGCACTTAATAAAAAAATTGTTGTCATGATTTTGAAATTTCATATCAAGTAACTTATAAATTAATTAAGTGTTTAATAAGTTGTTCAAAACATGTGGTAAACAAGTTTAATCAAATATAGACTAAGTTTTTGTGTGTGTTTCTTTTTTTTTTTTTTGGGGGGGGGGTGTTAAAGCTTAAAATAAATCATTAATATATTAATCGGGGATTATTATCATGAATGGCGAATATTGGGACAGCTGAACTTTGATGTTCATACAGTAATGCCCATATTTAAACAAAGGCATTAATGCACAACCCATCATATGCTCTCGCTGGCTTGAGAGGTCTTTTTCTTTTCAATTTTTCTTTTAGAAAAAGTTGAAATTATGGGCATGGCTGCTATAACAATATCCTTTAAAGGTTAGTCCAGCTGGGTTTTTAGACTCTCGAAACTTTGAAAAGTCTGCAACTTGCAACAGCTTGTGTGACTAAGGCCTTCTTTAGGTAGCTGGCAGTGTGTATGCCTTAGTTAAGTCTCATAAACTCACAAAAAAAGTATGAGAGAATCAAATGATAGTTAGACCAAGTATATATAAAACTGAAATAACTTGTTATAAATATTTCAAATCTTGAGAAATGATAGCGTTAGTCGTAAGTGATTGTCACTTACAATTTTATTGGCACGTGTATTACATACGTGATATTGGTGTATGTACTGTACGCGTCAATCAGATTACGAGTTTTTACATTTGCGACTGACGCTAGTATTCTTTTTCAAATCTTTGAATCTTGAAATATCACAAGATTTAGATGATCATGGTGTACAAGTTATGTGCTTCTCGGAATGTGTGTGAGATAAATTCCTGATAGATATTTGTTGGAGAAGAGGATAAGAGGTTTAAATAAGATTAATCTTATCTAATCATATGTTTGGCTATTTTTAATTGACTTGAATAATGTATTATATAAATTATTTATATCTCATGCTTATAAATATAATCAAGGGGTGGTGATATATATCATTAACTTATCCAATTCTATCTTTTTTATCAATTTGTCCAACATATTTCTCAGTTTTAATTGAGAACCTAAAAGAAGATGCCATATGGAAAATATCTCAATAATATATGCCAAAGCTTAATATCCCGTGGACATTATTTGATTCTAAATCTTCAAACGTGTATTATAATATTAATCTATCATATTAAGTATGTATAATGTAATTATTTAGCTTTAATTAAAAAATAAAATAAAAAGACATGTATATTATATACATACATGATTAATTATGGTTAAGACACGTTCTCAGATATAATGAAGTTTTCTTATGTAATTTAGAGCTAAATATTATTCATACCATGTCTCTCAAAAAACACTATAAATGTACATTAATGATAGACTTTTCTACAGAATTTTTTTACACTCACAGAGCGTGAAGTCTGAATTGGTTATTAAGTGGGTCCGAAATGAATATACTCCACATTTTGTGAATGTAAAAAAATATATCAATGCTCGTAAATGTATCATTATTCTTGAAGTCATTTCAAATTATTGCCCATACACACACAACTATATATATAAATAAATAAATAAATACACGTTGACATATTCAAAAGAGACAAGTAAAAGTCATGACTTTCTAAAAAATTTTTAATATTATCTTTTTTATTACTAATTTTATTTAAATATTTTAACAGTAGGACTTGGCCCTAAACTATTTTATATATTCATATTAATTTTTTAATATTTTTAATTTAATCCGTTGTGTATATATATAAATATATGTGTGAAATGAATATTTGAAGTGCAAAAGGAGTTAATAGATGTGAATTGGTTTGGAGGATCCTTGACCAGACAGTATAAAATATGTATATGTATGACCATGGGTGGGGATGAGACGTTTGACAAGTTCAATTGGTGTAAGATGATGAACCAGCTTCAAAGTTGAAACCTAGACAACAAAACCAAAAGGCCTTTGAATGTGATGCGTCCTTTTTTATTTCATCAGTGAACCAGTCACAATGCGCATCCCAAAAGGTCCTGCCTTTGCCTTTTAGCCCTACAAGTCTTCCTATAAACTCCGTCAAATATAGACGCCTCTTTTCAGCTTAGAGAAGCCAACATCCAACAAGCCCAAGTTGGGGGAGAAAACATCATAGCTTGTTAGGAAAGATTCAACTTTATTTATCTATTTGTAAGCTCCAAAATAGTCAAGCTTTATAAAAATTTAAAAAAGGAGAAAAGAACGACAGTCCTCTAGGCTAGGACACCCCCCCAAAACCCAAAAAAAAAAAAATCCCTCCCAGCCTTGCATCTCTAATAAGGCTTTCATTCATGTGTTGATGTCAAAAAAATTATCGAGTGAAATTAACATGTGGCATTTCAATAATGTGCGTATGTACTCGTTTTGCAAGTATATATAACAGTATTTTTTATAAAAGCACAATTTAGTTCACTTTGGAGAAAAAATTGTTAAATAGTCTTTGACCAATACTTTTAATGGTGATATTGATAATCACATTTGCGAGAACAACACGTTCATATTCGTGTGGTCACTCATTCCACGGTTGGGAGTAAGTTACTCCGATAAGACCAAAAATTTACTCACCTTGGTAGTGTTATGAACTCTCAATTTTGAGTTAATGGTTTGGTGCTCATGTATTGATACCCTTACGATTTTCATATAGTCATATGAGATGAGTTTGACTTATAATGATAGATCTCATTATATATGAATATATAAGACATGGGTCATAAATCATTATTTTAGTGAGTTTCATACAATGTAAATATATGAATATCAATACATTAGTTATGAATCATTATTTTTTATCCTTGTAGGTCTTATTCCACGTAAATATACGAATATCAATACATGAGTCATGAATCGTTATTCTTTATTCTTATAAATTTTATCTCATATAAATATATGAATATTAATACATGAATTATTATTCTTACTAACATATGAGTCATGAATTATTATCTTTTGATTAGTGTGGTAAGACTATCTTGGCCAAACTTTATATATATATATATATATGTATGTATATGTGTGTGTGTATATATATATATATATAAATAGTGTGTGATTCTAAGCATACTTTATATTATTTTAACTATTCAGGAACGTACCTGAAAATTTGCGAATGACCATTGAACTATTAAAGATTGAAAAGTACACACGTTATTCCACTAATTATGTTTCAAATAATAGTCTATCTTCGTTAGTCATACATTCACGGCTACGGCAACTGGATATTCTATTCATAAATTCCAACCCCCACCACTCCGCCGGCTACAGCCGTCCCCGTAGCCCATAACAACCTCCTCCTCCCCATAAAAACACTTTCTTTACACTGTTTTCGATCCTGAGTTTGCTTCCGTTTTCATCGCCCTACAAGCTCTTATTCTTGAATTATAGCTGAAACCAGCTTCATAAGGTCTCTTTCTGTACCTTTTATTATTTCAAACTTTTTCGTTCTATCGCCGATTATGTTTCCGGCGAATCCAATTCTACTAGTGGGTGTAATCGTAGGTCTTTGTTTGGTTCTTCGATTCTTATCTAAAACATCTCTATTGTATCTTCTCAAGAAATGGTGGCGATGGCTTGAAGATAGTTGTTATGTGTACCAGTTTTACAAAGTTCCGCAATTCAATGAACATATGCAAGAGAATCAACTTTTTCGAAAAGTTTCCACTTATCTGAATTCTTTACCTTTCGTCGAAGACTCGGACTACGCAAACCTTTTCTCGGGTAACAAATCTAACGACATCAACGTCTTCCTCGATTTGAACAAAACTGTTATCGACACTTTTCTCAGCGCCAGAGTCTATTGGAGTCACGAGAAATGCGAGGAAAATTATTCGAAAGCGCTGGTTTTGAAGATCAGAAGGAACGATAAGCGTCGAATTCTTCGTCCGTATCTCCAACATATTCATACGGTGTTCGATGAAATTGAGCAGAGGAAAAAGGAGGTTAAACTGTTTATAAACGCGGAGACCGAACCGCAGAAGAGTGGACGGTGGAAATCGATTCCGTTCACGCATCCGTCGACGATAGACACGGTGGTGATGGATACGGATCTAAAAAACAAGGTCAAGTCCGATCTCGAATCGTTCCTCAAGTCGAAGCAGTACTATCACCGACTCGGCCGAGTCTGGAAGCGGAGTTACCTCCTCTATGGACCGTCCGGTACCGGAAAGTCGAGCTTCGTCGCCGGAGTGGCTAAGTTTCTTTGCTACGACGTCTACGATATCGATTTATCGAAAGTTTCCGACGATTCAGATCTGAAGATGCTTTTGTTACAAACAACAAACAAATCGATGATCGTGATCGAAGATCTCGATCGGTATTTGGCAGATAAATCAACGGCGGTGAGCTTGTCTGGGATTTTGAATTTCATGGATGGGATACTCTCGAGCTGCGGCGAAGAACGCGTGATGATCTTCACAATGAATTGTAAGGATCAGATTGATCCTACGGTTCTGAGGCCTGGAAGGATTGACGTTCACATACAGTTCCCTTTGTGCGATTTCTCAGCTTTCAAAACTCTAGCCAACAGTTACTTAGGGCTCAAAGAGCACAAACTATTTCCTCAGGTTGAAGAGATCTTTCAGACCGGAGCGAGTTTGAGTCCGGCGGAGATCGGCGAGATCATGATTTCAAATCGGAACTCACCGAGTCGGGCTCTGAAATCAGTCATCACCGCCTTGCAATCCAACGGTGAAGGGAGGGGGTCGAGCAAGATCGCGCAGCGGCTGACTCAGAGTGCGTCGGGTCGGACCGTGGAAGAGGCGGGCGAACCCGGGTCCTTGTTTTGCAGGGAAAGTATTCACACGGTGAGAGAGTTCCGGAAATTGTACGGACTTTTGAGGAGGAGCACTAGAAGAGAGTCTGTGGATTTGGATTCAGCTGAGAAAGAAAATTCACGGCAGGAGAATTAACGGGTCAAACCGGCCCAGTGTTAATATTTGGAGCTCCAAACTCCTAGTATTGGTTTTGTACAAGTTATTCATTATTTCATTGTAGGATTTTTAATACTTTTTTCTTTAATTCAATGTGTTTTTTTCTCATTACAAGTTTCTGGTTATATAAAATCCTCTTCAAGTGCACATACTCTTAAATGAGATTTTTTTTTTTTGGGTAACGGTGGAACTCAAGACTGGATGGCTTGTGTCTCGATCAGATAAATTCAACGATTTTTACTAATTGAAGTGTGTTATGATGTAGTGACTTCAAAATACTTATGAAAAATCGACCCAAGAACCTAAAGTCCCCTCAAGACTTCAATTTTTGTGTTTCTCTGTCTCAACTTTTCTCTCAGGATTCTTAAAAGAATGTTAATTGTTATGTTGTGGCTTGTAAGGTCATTTCTAGCAGCGAATCAAACTCAATAAAAAAACTTTTTTAACAATAAACTCAAACCTATATTAAATTTATTTTTATTTAAACTTAAAATTAAATCTGTAAAATACTATTTATAAACTCAATTTATAATAGTTATAAATTATTCTAAAACTGTTGGAGAACATCAAACTTAAATGAAGGTTTTACTCAAATTTAAATATAAATTTAAGTTACTGCTCAAAATGATGGCCAAAATTGGCTCCGGCGGTAGCCGCTCCGATGCTTAAGTAAGTAAAAGGAATTGAAAGACTGTATTGAAAGCCAAAGAATGAGCATGAAAAATAAAGCGTACCTTTAGGATTTAATTTATAGACCGTGGCCTTCCTAATTTGATTAGGATTCGATGCCATGAATATAGGGATTTGATCATCGGAGATTGCAGTTACCTTGTGGAGTATTGCTTAGAGATAACCATAGATGGTAGTTCCCTTGTTGAAGACTGTTTCCTTGTTGAAGACTGCTTCCTTATTCCCTGCTCGGCATCCGCTAAGGCGGTGACGAGGTCTGGAGTGTTGGTCTGGACCTTGTAATAAATTCTGAGACCCTTGCCCGGATATATGTGCTCTGAAGGCATATGTTTGGTCACTTCCGACCTTTTATGATGATCTGGATGCTTGAGCTTTTAGTCATTGGCTGAATGAGAACCATGTTGGCCGAGCATGAGTTGGATTATGGTCATACGTGTCACGTGCTGATTGGCCTGCTCTTTATGGTATATCAGAAACCTTGATTCTCAGTTCACCTATTAGTTTTGGCATGTTTTAATTATAGAATGAAGATGGTTTCCGAAGCCAATCAATGATAGCCTATATGGAAGAAGCCCTTTGGACATCCTTTTGGCAAAGAGAAGAAATTTGCAGGACTGGATCATTCAGTCACTCTCCAACTTCCGCTCCTTCTCCTCGTCTTATTTGGATTGTGTGCTGCGCTTGAATAGTGATTCAGATATAATTTTTTAAAAAATATTTTTAAAACTTTTGTAATTAATTTTTTAAAAATTGTAAAAATACATCTAAATATGATAATCTAAATTTTAAAAAATTAAAATGAATAGCTTACCAAATATGCATCCCACGTTTTGAAATTAAAAATTTATTTTTAAAAACATAAACAAACGAAACCCCAGTGTTCTCGAAGCACCAACAATCATTCCTTTATTAAGCAATTGGTTAACATGTGAGTTATATCATACTTAAAATAAGTAGAATATATCTCAACAGTTAAATAATAACATCTTTACACGATGTGACGGTTTTTATATTTTAGTATTTTATAAAATTTATGTAACCATCACACATTTATGATACATTTATAAAATAATAGGTAAATTATACTGACTTTTTTTAAAATTTTTAATAATTATATTGATCTTTCCTAAATTTTTTAAAATTACACTGACCTTCTTTATTTTTATCTTTTTATTTTTTCTGACAAATTATAATTACCCTCTTTCAGTAAATTATTTTATTCAAAATGATAAAACTATTATTTCATATTATTATTTTTTCTGTTTTTTCAACATCAACTAATTTTTTCTAACTTTTTTAAAGTTTTTTTTATTTTATATAAAAATAAATCTAATATTATAATTAATATTAATATTTATTTGAAAATGAAAAAAATTCAAAAATAGGTCAAATTTGTCAAAAAATGTAAAATATGAAAGATCAATTTTGTTTTTTTAAAAAATTGACTGAAAAATAATAATTGTAAAAACAAAGTGTAATTTTAAATATATATATATATAATTATTAAAAATTTTAGAAAATTTTAATATAATTTATCTTAAAATAACTTGTTCATAACGTTGTGTCTTTCGACACCGAATATTTTTGGGAATTGGGGAAGAGGGATGGTGTAACGTCAGAAGTGACAAATCCTAAAGCAGCAAAGTTTCCACAAACTTTATTTGGACATGGTGAGACATTAAAAACAGATGGCCTTGAGAAGAGGGAATTGAATTTGGTTGTTTGATTGAACAAACAAAGGGAAAGATATGTACGAATTGTCATATATTGGAGTTGATGAATCGTCATTGCTGATCATGCAAGATTCCCTTGTCCTTGTGCTACCTTTTTCTTTACTTTATTGTCTTTTTGTAGTAGTTGTGGGTGGTTTGTTAACAAAGATTAGAAAGATGGAATGAGGAGAGAGAGTAAAGAGAGACAAGCGAAAAACATGTTTCTAATTTAGGATGGGCTTGTTTTAGGAGTAGGCTGGCCATTGTTTGTTTACACACTGCTTAGATTGATGGATTTGAAGACAAAGAAGAAATGAGAGGTTATACCCTATTTGATTTAATATTAAAAAAAAAATGAATAGAAATTTTAATTCTTATTTTATTTAATTTATTCGTGAAAATGGATGAAAGAACGATAATAATCTTAAAATTATATAGTAGAAATTAAAAAAAAATTACCTTTATTATGAGAACTGTTTCAATAGTTGAGTTATTAGAGTTGTTATAGTTATATTTTAATAACTCGATTTTAAAATAGTATATCAATGATTGGTTATTCATGTTCTCAAAATTTGGTCGAGTTAAATGTTTTTTTCAAATATGACTTTTTTTTTTTAAAGTAACTACCATCCATTCAATGGTTCAGATTGTTCCAAATGCACGATTTAAATTTGATCAAACTTTTTTCTTATTTTAATGTTCCAAACTGCAATGGTAGTTTTGTAAAAAAAAATAATAATAACATTTTACAATTGAAGTGTAAATATAAAAAAATAAAACTTTAGTATGACTAAAATGATTTTTACTTTTAAAGTTACTCTAAGATATCTCAAATGATATAATAGTAAAATAATATAAAACCCGTTTTAATCCTTTATCTCTTATATATTTTCCTCGCCTTAATAACTATCCAAAGCATTTAGAAAATATTGTCCTATTCTTTTCTCACGTTTCTTTTTGGTTCTGTTCATCTTCTTTATAATTAATGTTATTATTTCCTCGCCTCCTAAGTTGCAAGAATCAAGTTTAATCTTCACTTCAATCAAAATAAATGGAAATTTATTTCTGTGACCCCTTATTTATAATACGCAATTCCATGCATTCACAATAGTTTGAAAACTTGTTCCTTCGCTTGTGTTAGGGAGTTGAAGTCCAATATGCCACTTCCTAAGTTTAAGTTGATTTTAAAATTCGTTTGAAATCTTTGACACAATTTTGGCGTCTATTTGCAATTTCTGAAAATTAGAAGGTACTCTTCTTACTCACTTGATTTTATCTACAATTATTTTTTTGACCCAAAAGAACGTGCGCACAAATATGCTAACATATTTAAATATAAATTCGGACATAATAAGAGATTATAGGTTTATGTCTCACTTTATCCATTAAGATGATTTGAGTATTATTTTTCCTCATGATTAGGTTGAATTGAGTTGTTTGTTTAAGGTTTATATTGGAGAAACACAATTTTTTTTTTTTAGTACAACAATAGATAGAGGAGAAATTCTATTCAAGTGTGTGTATAAGCTTACACCGAGCCTCGAATCTGAATTACATTTGTGGAAAGAGAAGATTTTGTTATTTCGAATACGACCTCGACCCATAATTGAGAGACTCTTATTGCTAAGCTATTAAGTTATGTGTTCTTTTGTTATTATGTAATGTTATTCTTATATTGTTCATTTAATTGTAATACATGTGATCATTGTTATTAAACCTTAGTCAACCCGATGGGTCAAGTTGGTGAATCGGAAGTTAGATTAGTCCGATTTTGTTATTGGAAAACTTTAGGATGTGAATCGATAAAAATTAATTAACCCGATCAATTTTATGATTGACCTAACAAACCAGACGAGTTTGTGTAAACTGATTGAGTTGTAACCGAAAGTTAAATGATTTATCCTCATAAATGATATTAAAAATATATTTAATATATTTATTAGCTATTTTTACTTATTATTATTATACTTAGGTATTATTTAACTTGAATTTTGACAATATATTTTGTACTTGAACTATAATTTAGTAATTAAAATAAAGAATAGTAATATAATAATTCATATAATATTAAAATTTTTATGATTTATCTACTGTAATTTATCTTAAAATATACTTTAAAATAATATAAGCACTCCGATTGGTTGATGTAGTAACCCATTGACTCAGTTCGTTGACTGAGTTCTCGGATTTGATAACTATGTGTAATAATCCATCGTTTCACAAGAAAGACATGAAACCAAACCCAACAGGCCTAGATACTTATTTTGGGCCCAACTACGGGCCTGTGTTCTAAAACGCTCGGGGTGGTACTTTCACGCCCGAGAGTGATATGGACTGTGGTTATGGAGTATTTTAGAATTCAGTTGGGTTTGCGTATGAGTGAACTCTGTAAGCCTTGGCGTGTCCAGTCTCTTTCTTCCCGCTCCTCATCGTCAACTCAGATCCGACCATCCCTTCCTTTCTCTCTCTGGTAAGAACTCCCTCTCTCTATATCTATATATGTCTGCCTATACTCTATACTATATATTTTGGCTCATTAGGGTTTTGAACGCGGTAAGGACCCGGCTCAGTATAAATAAAAACATAAAATTTCTTATTTAGGGTTTGAAACGCAAGGAAGCCCTTCATTTTCATTTAGGTGTATTGTGTTGATCGATATAGATAACATATATGTTCTTTATTGTGAGGTTTTTCAATAGCTGATGAATAGATGCACGTTCTGAAGGGTTGTAGGTCAAATATTTGTTAATTGCTCATGTGCAGCTGTCTCAGAGGCCATGGCTCTGAACATAAAATTTTTGACATTAAATTTTGCAGGTGTTTTAAAGAGAGTTTTTGAATTGGGGTTTGACTGTAAACATCATGGTAAAGTATTGCAACTAACTTAAGATTGTTACAATAATTTATTTACTTGGGTTGATTCCTGATTGCTGCTTGATCATAATCTGACTCATTTTTGAAATAATTGGGCATTTCTTTTTCCAGAATTATCTCATTGGAGCTTTTAAGCCGGCATGTAATATTTCAATTATATTTGCTGATGGAAAAACCCGTAAACAGGTACCTTATCGTCTTCAATAATTTAACTATGATGGTGGTAATAATAAATCCATATAATGTGAGTGGAGGGAATGATCTTAAATAGAGTAGAATGACGGGACTAAATTCATGTAGCCAACTCCAAATAGTTAGGATAAGGCTTTGTTGAGTTGAGTTTAGTTGATTATTAATGTGAGAGGAGATAGGATATTAAAATCAGGGGAATTTGGAAACTGGAAGTTTCATTGGTGGTTTATGATGTGTACCTTTTGGAGTTTTTCTGAGAATTTTTGTTGGTCAATGAGATGTAACTGAAGAGTGAAGACACAACCTGATGTTCAGTGTTGTTGCCAAATATGTCACCTATTGATCAAGGGTGTGCAGATTTTTGTTGGTTGCTATCATTCTTGAATCTAGTTGTTATTATTATTATTATTTGGCCCTCTTAATTTCTTTAAGCTGCTACATAAAGAAATGTTAGGCTAAATACCATTTCTTTGGTGGTTTAACCTTCATCAAGATTCAGATTTATTTTCCATAGTTAACTTCTACAGGTTTGCAACTGAAATTTAAGTTGGTTAGTTCTACCATGAGGATTTATGTTCCATAGTTAACTTCTATAGGTTTGCAACTGACATTTAAAGTTGGTTAATTCTGCCGTAATGATACTTCTTTATTATGTATGCGTTTATATAGGTTCCAATCAAGAAGGAAAATGGTCAAACAGTTATGGTCCCGCTCTTCCAAAGTCAAGAAAACATTGCTGGGAAGGTAGTTTTTGATGATAGTATAGTTTTAATTATTGGCTTGTTTAATTTTACTGTTAAATTTAGAAATTTTCTTTGAATGTATTAGTTAAGCAATCTAATTGCTCAGCAGATTTTTATTTTTATTTTATGTTGTGCCTTTTTTAGATTTCCATAGAACCAGTTCAAGGAAAGAAGGTTGAACACAATGGGATTAAAGTTGAGCTCCTTGGTCAGATAGGTGAGCTTTTACTTGAAATTTCCTATTGTGATACATTGCTTGCAAAAAGGAGAGACATAGGAAGATGGGGCTTCTTCATTTGTTAACCTGACCTTTACCCTCATTGGATGCGTAAATAGTTATAGTTTATCATTTCTCAAACAATCTATCTACATTTGTCTTGTTTGTTTGTATCTTTCTCTTATATATATATATATATATATATATATATATATTCTTATGCATTTTTTAAATAAAATTTCACATTTTTATACGTTCTCATACATTTGCTTGGTGTAATGGTAAAATGTTTGGGCTTTCAAACATGAGAGCGTAGGATGGAGTCTTAAGAGTAACCACTTTGTGCAAAAATAATGTCAAAGGTTAAGTTTGTCTTCATTCTATCCCCCCCAGCGTCTTGTGTATGCGGGACCAATACTAGGTAATGACTATAGTAGATTGAGTATAGGTTTGAGCTTCCAGTGTGCTCCTAGCCAAATTAAACCATTTTTGTAACTTTCATCCTTAATTTTTATGCATAAAAATGTATGTAAAACTAATGTTACTTGGAACATGGATCGTTATGGTACGGGGAACGGGAACGTAGATCTCGACTTGTTATCGAACATGGTACGTTAAAGGTAGGCAGGCTTCTTTGGATCGTTTTGTTGGAACGAAACAAATTTATTTGGAACGTGATAGGCTTTTTGATTGTATTTATAATAATATTGGTATGTATATATATAAACACCAAAATGATTCAACGAAAGCCATTATAAAATAAAATTCCAATGATGTGTGTGTATGTTGTATGATTTTTTTGTAACTTTTGATATTTTAGACTGGAACGCTAAATCTTGTATTCCAAGTCGCTAATGATCCATGTTTTAGATCATGTGATCCCAATTTGCAATTCGCTAGGGGAGGAGCGAATTATGATAACCAAGTGTAAAACTAATTGCTTTTTCACCAAACGTGTGTGACTAGCATTTTATGTTGGCACACTAACTGTGCTTCTTATAACTTGGTTTCAGTTGCTTCTATTTGGATAGTAGGCTAGTAGCCATTGAAGGAAGCGTATACTCCAATTATTAGCTTCTTCTTATTCATATGGATTTCCATCCCTTGTTATTGAATTACTGTTGACACTTTTGATTCTTCTCCACCAACTTTTAAAAAGAGTTTCCTGTATTGTTGCTGATATGTATCTTTAATTATATAATTTTTTGGTGAATATTAATAATATCTTATTGCAATGATATTTGCCCTTGCAGAAATGTATTTTGACAGAGGAAACTTCTACGACTTTACATCCCTTGGTGAGTATACTTTCTTTGATCTCATTGGCTTAATATTTTATAGCCAGCTATCTACAAGCTTCCACTTATTTTGATAAACATGAATTTTGATTGATTTTCACTTTCTTATCACTATTTCTAACTCTGGAATTGTTTTTTTTTTTTTCAATTTTTTTTTGTACATATATGTTTCTAAACTAGCTAGCAAAGAAGGAATTCACCTCAACGAGCAATAGCTCAGTGGTACCTCTTGCTTATCCATTAGGGATGGCAGGGACAGGGCCCTGTTAGGGGCTTTTTTGGTTTTGGGAGGAGGGGGTCCCAGTTTATGCGCTGGGTCAGGGAAAAATGCCCAAAAAGGGAAAACGAAAAGCAAAGAAGAAATTCTTTTCCTGTCTAACTCTTTATTTTACCGTTTGTAGTTTGTGAACTGGAGACTCCTGGCCCGAAAAATAGAAAAGCAAAGAAGGATTTCTTTCCCTTTCTAATTCTTTATTTTATTGTTTGTAGTTCGTGAACTGGATGTTCCTGGTGAAATGTATGAGAAGAAAACATATCCATTCGAATTTTCTACTGTTGAAATGCCATATGAGACATACAATGGGGTAAATGTGCGGCTTAGGTAAGTTAATCATTAAGTTTTGAAGTTTCCAAGGTATATCTGTGAAAGTATCCTATCTACTTTCTCCTTGGAACATTCACAATTGACTATATGATTTCAACTCTTGTTCAATGAGATTTAATTTGGCTTTTAAGACATCATATTAATTCTGAAGGTTTTGGCAGAAATTTTTTCAAGGACATCAGCTGCTATGCATAACTTGCTGCAATTCTCTCATTTTACTACGTTCGCTACATGCTTTTTATTTCTATATAGCTTTAATTTAAGTTAAAGCTTCAATTGATTAATTGTTTGAAGTTCTAAGATATTTTTGTAAGGCTCATCATGTACTGTCCAACTGGGTTTAGGGTGGTTGCGTGCTTCATGACTGTATTTAAGTTTGAATCTTAACTTAGGCTTGGCTCTTATGTTGTTACTAGCACTTGCTAGTGCAACTGCCTGATATTTTAGGTAAGTGATCATAGCCTCTCTTATTGCTTTTTTTTTTCCCGGGTCATTTGAGGATACCAAACATATGAAATTTCAGGTTTCACTTTATTGAGACATTTGAAATCTGTTTTGATTCACATTCTTTTTACTGTTAAATGACTCAAATTGCATTTTTAGAGACCAAGTCGCGTCACATTCTTGTTTGATGGAACACCTTTTATTTTTAGGGCTGGTCAGGCCTTACTTGTCTATGTGGCAGTGTGCATGTAGGCTGAATTTCTTTTTCATTGCTGCCGACTAGTTTCCCAGCCATATTGTGGATCATAGCTTGTTCTTTTTTGTTGCTTGAATGCTAATATCAGTGTGTATTTTCTTTGGGGGGCACTATTTGGGCTCCCCTTCTGGTTAGTGGGCTTCCATTTTTAGAAAGGAAATTATCAAATTGCCATGCATCTAAAAAGACCCACTTTCAATCTAAGGCAATTTGATAGTTTCTTTTATAGCAGTGGAGTCCCTCTGACAAAGGGAAGTGCAAATAGCACGAGCCTTTTCTTAGATGTTCTATTTGTAATCTTCAAATTATCATTCTTTTTAATTTAAATAGGAGCTTGTTTGAGTCCATACAAAACTATTATAAGCTTGTTCACATGATCGGTTTTGTGTTATTGGTTATTAACTATAATAACATGTAGAAACATATTATTACATATTAGTTTGTTTACTATGGAATTATAATATTCTGTCGGCTATGTAATTCATCAAACTGATAGTTTGAATACTGTAAATGTGACATTAAATTGACGACTCATGTTAATGTTTCACTGAATTATGCTATATTCAGGTATGTCCTGAAAGTGACAATCAATCGTGGCTATGCTGGCAGCATTGTGGAATACCAAGATATTGTGGTAATCTTCTCCTCTATCTCTGTGTGTGTGTGTGTGTGAAACATAGGTAATTGACCATTCTTATGATATTTTCTGCAAAAAGCATAACTTGAAGTTATAATTGGTCATCTATTAAGAAAAAGTATGGTGTAGAATATCGATCCCTTCCAAATGTTGTTTAGAATGTCAACGTAGTAGTCATTGCTGTTGGAAGAATGTAGCCCCATATGAATTAGTCATTTTCCTTTAACATACAAGATACTTGTGAACATGTACATAATTTGGCATCATATATTTGTCCCTTTATTTAAGGATAGCTGCAATATCATTATTGTTAAATAGATAATTAGGATTATGATATTATGTATATTGACAACTTCACTCTAGTGAGTAGGGTGTTGATCTAGAATAAGGGGACATAATTTGGCATCATATATTGGTCCCTTTAGTAAAGGATAGCTGCAATATCATTATTGTTAAATAGATAATTAGGATTATGATATCATGTATATTAACACCTTTGCTTCTAGTCCAGTAGGTGTTGAATCGTTGATATAGAATAAGAGGTTGCATGGTTGAATTTTCCGATTGTTTGTTAAAATAGTTGAGAAATGTCTGAACTATTCTTGTATCATATGCTGTGCTTAGAGTCCTTTCTTTTATATAGCCTGTCTACAATGAAGTACGAGCACGTCTATGAGGCCAGAGTGTCTTTCAGACATATTTAGAACACAAACATGCTTTGAATACACTCGGAGATGTGTCCCACATGTTAACGAGTATTCAATATATATATATATATATATTTTTAATTTTGGACAAGTGGGGACACGTTTCTTGGCCCGTTGAGGACATGTTGGGGCTTTTTTTTTTTTTGGGGTTAGGGGAAGGGTTATTTTTTCTTTCCTAATGTTAGGATGCTTGAGGGTGCATATCTCTCACTTGATGATTTTGTAGATTTTTTTACCCCTAATTGACCTCATGGTGTGTTTGTGTATCCCTCATCATATATATATATATATATATATTTGATCAGTAAGTATCCCTCATCATATGCCTTTTCAAGTAAATTAATATCAACAGAGGTCTTTTTATATCTCTATAAATTGTTTAGGTGATAAATTACTTGCCACGGCTGATCTTCATAACATGAGGCCAATTTAATATTCTAGACACTTGTTTCTTATTTTTAATATTTGCTCAATTATTCTGTCCAAACATTTTAGTATTTGGACAGGGTGCTACTTATCAAAAAATAAAATAAAATAAAATAGATAGGATGCTTGATACTATGATATCCCAAATAATTAAGATAAAGCTTTGTTGAGTTGAATTGAGTTGAGCATGATACCATGATAGTGGCTGCAATTTCCATTTATTTCATTTTTATTTTCATGTTTTATCATCATCACTTTTAATGCAGTTAATATGATCTAAAATATTTGTTTCACCTATACCGGTCAAAAAAATATTTGTTTCACTTATCCAAATTACAAGATGGTCAATCTCAGTTGAAAATTTTAAATTTGACTGCTACAGTGATTTTTGGTTATGTTATTTATTTATTGGTAAGTAATAAGGGCGTGATCCCTTATGCAAATGAGATGAATTAAACAAGAATTTAGTCTCATGTCTCCTAAAAACTCTGCAAAATCATCAATGGATGGAGAGTGTGACCCTACTATCCACCATACATACAAGACTTGCAAAAAATTTACTTTTAACTCTATATGGGCCGTTCTTCCCTTAAAAAATTATCATATTCTTTCTTTCTATATACACCAAAACAGACACGACGAGTATGCATCCCAAGTCTTGCGAACACTTCACTTCTTGTATCCAAAAAGAGCGACAAGAGGTACCACATTTCATTAGCCATTTGACAATGGATGAGCAAATTGTCCACTGGTGTTTTGTGGAGTTAAGGCTTCTATTATTGTTGCTTAACTGTTTATATAAATATATTAATTTAGCCGTCTTCCTGAAATACTAAAGAAGTTCTAGAAGACCATAACCTGTTGTATCAAATGTGATCATTTGAAATTCTGCCTTTTGACGTTGTTTATTAATGCAAATGACGATGCATGCTTCTACTTAACACCTCTCATATGAGAACAGCTTCTCTAAGCATTAGTATGACTAATCAAGAATTTAGCTTCATGTATTGATTTGCAGCTTCAGCAGTTCAGCCATTGTCCATTTATCTTTGCTGAGCTCTGTAGTGAGCTTTTTGGTGTGTTCGTTTAAGAACTTAATCATTCCACCAACATGTTTTTTTTTTTATGATGAGTTGATGTTTCACAGACCTCTTTTGGTACACTTTATGTGTGAAAATTCTAAATTATGTTAATTTGTAATTTGGATAAGCCTCTAGAGCTGAATGAAAAAGGAGACATCTAGTTGATCCCCAAGTAGCTGGTATTAAGGCTTAGTTGAGTTAAATTGTTGTTGGTTTGTGATTTATAATGATTTATTTCCTCCAATTAAAGGTAGGGATACTATCACCTCCTAATCTTACTTGTGTAATCAGTGGAATGATGCAATTAAAGGCGCTCTTTCCTTGAAGATTTGTGGTCAATCTATTGTTTTTCTCTATAATTTTCCTGAAAAATAGGATCTTGTTAATTCTTATCCTTTGAGCTATAGTTCTACCAATTTTGTAATCGTATTGTGTTCTTTGCTGATATGAACATTATCAATTTAACTCTCAATTGTATTGATTTTTTGGTTTACAATCCTATGCATCAGGTTCGAAATTATAGCCCACCTCCATCAATTAACAACAGTATTAAGGTACGTGTGTTAGCACACTATCTTTTTACCATAGTTATTAGTATCTTACGATACACGATACATTTCAATATTGACATAAAACAATATGTATCTTGTAGTTGCATATTTTTGCACTATATCTTATGATACACTACGTATCTTACGATTCGATACACGCGATAGGGGAAGTCAGGCTAAGCGGTATCGTTTGACTTCTTTTTGTTATTTTGTCATATACTTAGGACATGTTTTTTGTTTGTTTGATTTTATATTACCTCTTTGTAACGCCTACAAATGTTTCCTCAAATAAGAAAGAAGGAAAGTAAGTATTTTGAGAAGATGTGGATGATGAGTGAGCATACATAAGAAGTTAAAGAAGCAAAAGAAAGTGAAAATTTATTGGCATATGATGATGGTGGTGAAGATGATGATATTATTGCCATTGAAATTGGAGATTAAGATGAAAATGTGATGAATTATAAAAATGAATAATTTTAGATTTTGTCTTGATGAACTATATTGGATAGATTATTTAATTTTAATTTGAAATTCGTAATATTTATAAACCTTGATTATTGTATTACATGAAGTTTTAGTTATTTTTTTCATAATTGAGTTAAAATATAATTTTTATTAATTTGTACACTGAATATATAACATAATACAATATATTTAAAAAACGAGACAAGTATGCTTGATACCACTTTGATTTTTAATTGTTGGATAAATAATTTTATTTATATATCTAATTTGTATGACAAGTAAATTGAAATTTTGTTTATATTATTTTAAACATTATATATATTCATGTATATATATCATATATATTTATAAATGTATTTTTTAAAAAATTCCACGTATGTACGATACATATTTTTTGAAAAAGGATACGGCTTCCGATACATGTTTTGACAACTATGTTTTTCACTTTTATACATTTACTATATAGCAGGTATAAAACTGTATACATGAGAAAAAAGAAAAGGATTGTTATAACTTTGATTGCTGGTATAATGCTCGTTTTACCCACTGAACTTTTAGGTAGTATTGGTTGCAATATGCTGCCATGATTCATGTTTGTGAGATATCAAGTGAAGACTGGGAGACTTGTTAAACAGATTTAGCAATTCTAATTTTTTGTTCCTTGTATATATGATACCTTGTCTCTAAAATTTATGTCATCTCTTGTATCATGCAACCTCTAATCCCATTAGGAATGCTTTCTCAATCTCTAATTTATATCTTGCAGATGGAAGTTGGAATTGAAGATTGCCTTCACATTGAGTTTGAGTACAATAAAAGCAAGTAAGCTGAAAATAGGATTCAGAATTTATTGTTTGTGGTATATTATGCTCCTGATCAGCACCTACTGAGAACCAATCTTGGTGGGATGCATCAAACTAAAACCTGAAAACATGTGGTCCTCCTGGTTGCTCAGTTCAACTGGCTTTGTGCTTGGGCCTATCAACCCAGATTCCACACTTCAACTAACCAAAGCTCATTGTGACTGAAAGCAGACATGGCTTAACCAATATGTATTAGGTGTGGGATTGGACAAATCCATTTTCTGGGTCATGAATTTACACTCCTGAGCATAACCAAATTATCATCGTGGTGCCTGACAGAATTTAGTTGTTCTTTATCTTTTATGGAGCTTTTGT
The DNA here is from genome assembly GCA_008638375.1 of Nyssa sinensis. Lineage (NCBI taxonomy): Eukaryota > Viridiplantae > Streptophyta > Magnoliopsida > Cornales > Nyssaceae > Nyssa > Nyssa sinensis. Next base: position 36,858,407 of record CM018037.1, on the reverse strand, counting down.
GAAATGGGGATCTACACTTTTGCTGATTGAAGTTTTGAATTGTCAGGTATCATCTGAAAGATGTTATTATAGGAAAAATATATTTTCTTCTTGTTAGAATCAAGATTAAAAATATGGATCTTGAGATCAGGCGTCGAGAATCAACAGGATCAGGGGCCAACACCCATGTTGAGACAGAGACGCTTGCAAAGTTTGAGTTGATGGATGGTGCTCCAGTCAGAGGTATTCTCACAAACATTCTTCAGGTTTTGTACATTTTCAATATATGTACCATTTCTCTTGCACTTGAAACTTTAGCATCTGCTTTATCTAGTCTGTTGCCCCTGGTTTATCTGTTGTTATCATTGGTTTTTCTTGCTTCCTTGTAGTATAAATTTAAAGTAGGAGGGAATTAGACTTTTATTAGACATGTCAGCTGAACTATTCAGAGATTTTGTAGGGCACAAAGTGCAAAGTTAATTTGAAGCCCCGACCAATTACAGAACATTTTTAGTCTGGCTATTGGGTCTATTTTTATATGTTTGCCAGTTATGTTAAACGTTTGCAAATTTTTGTGAAAATAATGTGCTTTCTTTTACAGGGGAATCAATTCCAATCAGACTGTTCCTTAGCCCTTATGAACTGACACCAACACATCGTAACATCAACAACAAATTCAGTGTGAAGTACTATTTGAACCTTGTTCTTGTTGATGAAGAGGATCGCCGGTATTTTAAGCAGCAGGAAATCACAATATATCGCCTTGCAGAAACTTCTTGATTAATCTTATATGAAATTGGCATTCCATTCAGGGAAAAAGAATAGAAGATTGCTTCATGAGACATATGGAGCATTGACACTAGGACATCTTACTAGAGTGAGAATTCTGTTTCTTGAAAAGGGTTGAGATGAGTGTGTATTTATCGGTGAGCGCCCACCTTTGATATGACATCATTGCAGTTGTATAGACGAGCAACTATATACATGGGTTGTGCTCTTGTTGATAATTTGATACTATTACAAACACTTGTGATCTGATATTGGATTCAGGGACACTACAATAATCCTTGCCTTGTTACAGGCCGTTCTAATAGTTGTTGCACAGCTATGTTAATTTGCATCTCTTGAAGTGTTGTTTTTTGTGCTTTCGTTTGTATTATGGCCAATGTTTTTAACTCCTTGAGGAGGTGCTGCATGGATTGTTTGTGATTCTGAATTTACGTCTTCCAAGCCATAGTCCCCAAATGATGGGCAGAAATTGTATGGTATTAGACGACTAGGTCGCCTCCACCCTCTTCCACAACTAACTGGCTTTCCCAAGTTGGAGGTTATGAAGCTATCCCCTAATTGTTGAAACAATTAATTTTGAGCATTGATAAGCAAATCCGAGATACAATTGTGTTCAACCATAGTTGCTGGAAGGTGAAGACCTCATTCAAATTGTAGTGCTGTCGTCCCTCAGGGCCAAGAAACTATGAGGTCTCTGGGTTTTCAAATGAGTACACTGAAGAGGTATCTATCATTCCTTTTTTACTACTGTTATCATAGATGAAGAGTATTTATTGATTTTGTGATTGATTTATGTTGAATTTGATGCTGCTTTTAGAGGAAAAACATTTATATCCTGTTCAAGGCTCCATTTTAAATTGGTGTGTAAAGTTGAATGTCTTGTGTATTTAGAGTGGAATGTCTTGTGCATTCAGTATTCACTTTTATGCTCCTCTTGACTGTTTAATTTACTAGAAGGTGACTTGTAACATGGCACAGTTAATCATTTCTCAACTTGCATGCAGCCTCATTTTATCAGGTATAGTTCAACATTTCATTTTGTATTTGCTGGCACATTTTTTGATGTCTTTTAAGGTTCTACCTGACTCTAAGTTGGGAGTTATAAGTTTCTGTTCAAATTTTAGGCCTCATGAAATATGTTTTACTTCTGAGTTTTAAAATCTCATTCAGTGCTAGTTTTAACTTAATGATATCTCCTTTGTTTTCATCATCTGTATTCTTTCACCATCATCCTCGATGTCATATTCTTCTAATTCTTCTTATAAAGAGAGACACAGACACACAGACACATACGTACAAAGAAGATCATTGTTCTAGGGCACCAATAAAGCTGATTGTGATACAGATATTAGATATGTTTTGGTGATCAATCTTTGATGTTATCTTTAATTGCTGTAGAAAAATTGTTATTAGATAGATTAACATTAAAGTAGAAATACCGGTGATTTTGCTGGTTTGATTGCAGTACATGGATTCTCAGACTCGAGTAGATGGAATGTGATGACAATTGCCGGTTTGAAGATCCAATGGATCTTACTGTCATATACTAGGAACTAGTTTCATCAGTAGATTTTGAATAGGAAATAAGACATGAAGAGTGGAACTTGGGATTACTTTCGTCTTCATCTCATTGTTTTGCAGGGTTATAACTTTGCAAGTTGCACGCTGCCGTGAAGAATAGAATCACACCGACTGCATGGGAGTAGGTACTCACCCATATAAGACTTCGGTCCCTGATTTAATATTTTTTTTAAAAAAAGTTTATCCTCTTTTTTCGATTTTAAGTAACAATAATAATGACAAGAAAGAGCTATATTAGTGATTGCTGAACGTGCAAGGCACGCACCAATAGGTAATATTAATATGGCAAATAAACTAACGCCGCTAAAAAATGTGCCTAACCCACATTTAAGCATTGAGTAGTTCTGATCTGAGTCGGTGGATCTTATTGACCGAAATTTGCATAGACCTAATGTCTCGTTTGTGGTAGGTAAGACTTAAGAGTGGCCAAGAGAAAGTGTTGTCAAATGGAAAGAAGCACGCCTTTCTTAATGGAACAACGCTGCACTAATTAATATATGATTTCTAAGAAAAACAAATGTATTAGATTTTCACTGTCTCTCAATGTAAACCTCAAGTCATGTTATGTTTATTATTTATGTTTACAAATTGTCTTGGTCGTGTTATATTAATTCAATATCTTATTATGACATGATATAACACTATCAAGTCATTAAATAAATAACTTTTGGTAGTGCAAGTACTAGTGAACTTCAAAACCAACCGATTGGATTTGGGGCAGTAGTTTCCCAATAAAAGGTCTTTTAAATCATGAGATTGGGATAGTTTATTCTCCCTCCCACCCACCCACCCACTCACCTACCTCGTCCTTCTCCCCATAGTGCTCAATTAAATGGGTTGAGGAAATCATGTCATCTGGTTTATATCATTATATTTATTAATAACGTACTCAACTCCAATTAATTTTGAGGAATAACTTAGCATTAATTGCATTTTTAATGAAAAACTTGTCTTGAAGTAAATTTGAAAGTTTCGAATTCAATCTATAACACTTATGATTTATAGAGTTTTCGAGTTATCACATAAGTAAGAAATAAATTAGTCAGACAAAACTGAGATGGACATTTCATTTGACCAAAAAATATGTTTCTTATTTTTGGTAAGATACACGAATCTTTTTTCTATCATTACATCTTACATAAAACTAGTATTATTGTGGATCGAGATTCTTGGTATGCTAAACTTATAATGTATTATTTCATCCCACATAAGTAGTTATTTAATATTAAATTCAATCTTACGTGAGGGAGAAAAAAATAAATTGAACATTTGGTAAACCAAAATGAATGAATATCTATATTTTTTAAATGTATATTTTCATCATTCATGCTAGTAAAATAATTAATGCAATTTATGAGGCAAAGGACACTAAGAACATTAAACAATGTCATTTATTGAGATCTTGATGAATAGATGCAACATCTAAACAGAGTTGAATTGAAGTTGTACTCTACCCAAAGCGTCATGTTTGATTTGAATTTTGAAATACCCAACCTTACCCAATTGTTGTTGCATAAACAATCCGGATAGGGTACCCGATAACCCGCCAAAGAATGGGTCCACGGGCTGGCTTCGCCCACACACATGCGAAAAGTAGACCCGAAGTTTCTGTGCGGTGCAAGATCCAAGACGAGCCATTTGGGATGGGCACTTCTAAAATGGGGGCACTGACAAGCAAGCAGAGTGACCGACACCAATCAAACTAACGACGTCTCGCCACGTGGCGAGCTGAGGCTCAAAATGGACTTCGAAACCGCGTCCCTCTTGCTTTTGCTGTATATATATCTTCCCCTCTTCTGGATCGTACGTAAGAGTTTTACGAGACACAACAGCATTCCACTCCCTCTCTCTGTGGTAGCAGAGATCGTCGGCCTCTGCAACGATGGAGTTGTTCTATTACCTCACGTTCGGGGCTCTCGGGGCCATAGTGGCCGGCTGTGGAGCTAAGCAAGAACAACAAAGATCGCATCAGCACATCTCAGTCTTTCAATTCCTTCAAAAACAACTACCTTCTCGTCTACTCTCTTATGATGGGTAAGAATACTATGGATCTGACTCTTTCAATGTTTTTTTGTGTGTGTAAACTGGCGCACGCACATTGTGTATGTGTATAATTCATAGCTTACATCTTCTTGTATAACCTACGTTTGATCGGATCTCATGTAGTGATTTCATAGAAATGAATTGTCTCTATTTAGATCTATGTTTTGAATGTGCTCGCAATGTCTTGATTGATAGATTTCGGATCTGGATCTCAGTGATTCCTTGATGCTCTGTGTGTTTTCTGAAAAATGTAGGTGGGAAAAAGAAATTAAATTTCTGAATCTTATATTTTTCATTGTCTGGGACCTCAGAGAGCAGAAACAATCCTCTACTCAAGAGAGACCAGTCAATTGTTTGAATAAACTAAAGTAAAATTTTCAATTAAAAAATAAAAACAACAAAAAATATGAGATCCAAATATTTTCTTATTTTCCTTTCGTAAGTTTTCTCAGCAGCCTAACTGACTATTAGGGGGTTGTGTCGTTTCATCCTCTGATTCAATTGTTTCCAATGGTAATCACTGATACGATAAATATGGTTTTTGTTCGATACTATGATTTGATCTTAGAAATATCGGTTTCAATTGATACTATGATTTGATCTTATTTTTGTATATATTATGAGTCACTTCTTCATCAATTCTAGGTTAATTCTACTACTTGAGGTACTTTTTGAATTTCAGTCAGTGCTAAGTTTTGGTTATTGAGAAAATTTGACAATCAAAGAAAGTTGAATTCAAAAGGCGGGGGGGATTGGGCTGGGCAAGCGAACAGAAGGAATTACTTTCTTGGGTTTGTAATCATTGGTGGATTAATTGCCTTGAACAGGCACCTTAAAAAATCCAATTAAGATCTTGCGCTGCTAAGTATTTAGACTTCTGGTAAATGTTGATAGAAAATAGATATCATTTGAATTGTGGTTATTACCTGATGGACATATTTATATTTCTTTCTCTGATGGATTAGTGTTTATGCGGCAATAGCCGGTGATTGGTTGCAGGGTCCATATGTGTACTTCCTTTACAGTCAGTATGGCTTTGGGAAGGGAGAGATTGGGCAGCTATTTATCGCAGGTTTTGGATCTTCCATGTTGTTTGGGACAATTGTTGGATCTCTAGCTGATAAACAGTGAGATTTCCTACGGACTTTGTGCATGCATCGTCTTTAGTCATGTAATTGCTCTTTCTTTCTTTTTGATGCCTTCATAAACTAAATTCAATTCAGGGGTCGAAAGAGGGCATGTGTGACTTACTGCATAACTTACATACTGAGCTGCATTACCAAGCATTCTCCTCAGTACAAGGTTTTGATGTTGGGTCGTGTTTTGGGTGGTATTGCCACTTCTCTCCTATTTTCGGCATTTGAGTCATGGCTTGTGGCAGAACACAATAAGGTGAGGGGTTTTGCCTTTGTTCTTAGATACATTACTGACCAGTCACTGAGGCATCCTTCTAAATTGATTACATGTCACTCTTGGATCTAATAAACTTGTACAAATTTCCTTGATTGTGTGACTGTCATTGTCTCCATAAGTAGGATTGCAGTTCAGAATAAAAATTCTCACAAGCATGCATGAACGTAGTCACTTTCAACTATTTTCACAGTGGGGAAACTTAATTCCAAGAAGTCTGTTTTTATGGTGGAAAGTTGGAAACCCTTTTTTTCAAAAATTAGAAGGAAAGATGGTTTAGATATGCACTTTTTCCACATCATGTGTAATGCTTAATAATGAGATGCATTTTTGAACATTTGAAGAACTGATTTTTCAAAATTTTCATTACATTCAGGTAAAAATTGTTTACCTTAATCATATGTTTCCTAAAAAAATTAAAACTTTACAATACATTATTACTTGGTAAAAAATTAAGTATCAGCCCAACTGAATTTAGGGAGACGTATACTTCGATGAACTTGTATTTGTATGCAGAGATTATTTTTTTAAGTTTTCTATGCTACTCAAGTTGCTCCAAAAATTGGGAGCTCAAATCCAGAACCGGAATTATTTTATAGTTTCTACAATTTCCTTCACCTGGTTTGAGTTTAAAAATTGAAGTTTGCTCATAGGTTTGTGTTTTGGTTTCTCCAATTCACCAAACTCTTCTCCCCCCATACCATGTTACTCTCTTTTATCTTTTTTCTTCTATTCTTACTTTCTGAATCGGCAACTGTGGGTGTGTGCCATTTAGTTGTTGGTTTCACATTTCTGTCTTTATAGATTGAGTCAATAACAACTGAAATGGAGTTAGCCTATGAAAGTAACCTTCTCATTTTGGCTATAATTGATCTTGTTTTCTCCTTCTCTCTGCAGAGGGGATTTGACCAGCAATGGCTCTCGCTAACATTCTCAAAGGCTATATTCCTTGGCAATGGTCTTGTTGCTATTGTCTCTGGTTTGTTTGGAAATATGCTTGTTGACACCATCAATCTTGGACCTGTGGCACCCTTTGATGCTGCTGCTTGCTTTCTTGCGATTGGAATGGCCGTTATTTTATCGTCATGGACTGAGAACTATGGAGACCCTTCAGAGAGCAAGGACTTGCTTACCCAGTTCAAGGGTGCTGCTGTGGCCATCGCTTCTGGTAGATCCCTACACTTGTTTTATGCTGTATGCTTCGTTTTTCTTTTTCGTTCATAATACCATAAGCCTTTGAATTCTCATGGAGCAGACCACAGGGACTGCATGCTCTAACATGTTCCAGTTTTATTGTTCAGTTATTCTGCCTAATTGGTCATTGGTCAACTTTGCAAAAAAAAAAAAAAAAAATCATTGCTTATTGAATGGACGTAGCTTTTTAATCTTTAAAATGCCTCTGGATAGGCCATATAGAATGTGGGCAGGTGCCAGGACCGACTCTGATTATTTGCAGTTTTTGGTGCAGATGGTAAGCCTAAAATACATTATTGAGATAATTTTAGTTTTCATGAAAACTAAAAAGAAAGAACAAAACAACTGTATCTTATATCATTCACTATATGATTCTTAACTGGTGGTGGGCCAAGCTTAGGTTCTAGGTGAATTACATGTTATCTAAATATGATCTCCATGGTCTATCCATATGTTTCCTTGAATTTTTCTATTATTTTATTTTTATTTTTTTTAATTTCTTGTTTATTTTTTCCTTCGTCCATGATCAGACGAGAAGATTGCATTGCTGGGCGCAATACAGTCCCTATTTGAAGGTTCAATGTATACCTTTGTGTTCCTCTGGACTCCTGCCTTGAGCCCAAATGAGGAGGAAATTCCCCATGGTTTCATTTTTGCAACTTTCATGTTGGCTTCAATGTTGGGAAGCTCAATTGCATCTCGCTTGATGGCCCACACATCACCGAAAGTTGAGAGCTACATGCAGATTGTTTTTGTAGTTTCTTCGGCCTCTCTTCTGCTTCCTATAGTGACTACTGTACGTTACACATTTCATCTTGTACTTTTCTCCCCCTTGAATCCTTCTGGTTCTGATTATCTCTAACTTTACTTCTTTGGAACAGTTCTTGGTAGCTCCTCCTAAGGTGAGAGGTGGAAGCATCTCATTTGCAGGTTGTATCCAGCTTCTTGGCTTCTGTACCTTTGAGGCTTGTGTGGGGATATTTTGGCCATCTATCATGAAGATGAGGTCCCAATACATTCCTGAGGAGGCCAGAAGTACCATCATGAACTTCTTCCGTATTCCTCTCAACATCTTCGTGTGCATTGTGTTGTACAATGTAAGTTACCGGTTTACTGTGTTTTATTGCTTCACCTCAAGATTTTACTGTGGGTTGTATAAGTGGTTTACAGAAAGTTAATTTGTGACCTGGATCCACCTGTTTTTTGCCTTTTTTTGTTGGCATGTCATAAGGTTTGAGCACCCTTACGGTTATCCCAATTAACAGCCTTGAACTCTGAACCTTCAAGTTGGTTATCTTAATTCTATCCTTTTGTTATCTTTGGCCAAAACCTACATGACTTTATCCAATCCATTGCTAGCTTGTATTGTGAATATAGACTGTAGAAGATTTTTGGGTGATGTTCATCTCCCTTGCACCACAGCTTATTCTTTTAAAGTCCCCCCCAAACAACCCCCCACCCAAAAAAATAAAATAAAATTCCCCTCATACTTGTCAACTCAGTTAAACGATGCTGTCCTGCACCAAAAGTGCTCTTTTCCTTCCATTACTTACAAGTTGTTTTGGTGTGTTTTGAAGGTCAATGCTTTCCCCATCACCGTTATGTTTGGCATGTGCTCGATCTTCCTCTTTGTTGCATCTATCTTGCAGAGGCGGCTGTTGGTGATTGCAGATAAGTCAAGTAAGTATAGTGTTACCCTGGAGTTGGATGAGCTTCAGCTCATTTCAGTCAGGCTTATTTATTTATGTTATCGTAATGGAAGGAAGATGACTTGTAACTATCTATTCTTTTGGTCCATGAATTCTCAATAGCCTGATTTCCCGCCTCCCTACTACTCTTTCCTCCCCTCCCAGTAACTTTTTATGCTGTATTCCAGTGAGCTTCCTAGATATGAAAGTTCATTGATAATTTGATACCCTTGAATTAATGGTTTCTGGTGCTTTACAGTCAGTAATGTTTGTGTTTATACAGAAGCAGAAGATTGGGTGGCAATGAAGGAAAAGGATGGTGAGGCTGAGCCATTAAACGTTGCTTGATGTCAAAAAGTAGGACCAGCAAAAAAATTTGGGAGGTTGAAAACCACCACTTAATTCTTGGCATAAACTGTTGCAGTTTTGCTTTAATTTAGGGGTATATTCTACTTAATGGCGAAGGTAACAATGTAAAAGAAAAATAGTGGGCTCAAAAGCCTCTCACGTGAAAGAAAGGAGAAAGAGGGCGAGGAAGAAGTTACTTCTGTTTCTTGGCTGTAGTAAAAGTGACATGGAATATCAGCTCATCTCCTCAGCTGTTACTATTGGGAAATTCAAATGTTTACATTTGTAATTTTGGTGTTTTCTTTTTCTTATCTAGGTCTCAAGTTAGCACCACCTATCGAGGCCTTAGTTTTGCTTTTGAAATTTATTTTGTCTTCAACTTTTTTAGTTAAAGTGTGAATCTGCATTAATGATTCTTTATAGCATCATATGGTTCATAATTTCTTAAAACTTTGAATTTTTTGCTGGGTTAAGCAGGGGTTCAACCGTTCAAATGGAATTATCCCTATGCTTTTTGCAACCAGTTGAATTGTTCATTGTATCTTGCGAGTGGGAATTGATGAATTCAGTGGATGCTATTTTTTATTTTTTATTTTTTGGTGGGGATTGAAAGTGTCGAGACAGATAATATTCACCATTTGTTGGTTCAGTAATTTCCTGTTTCCAGAGCCATTGCTTATGTATTTACATGTTCTTGCATCATTACAAGGGCCGATTTGGAGGAACTTCTGTGCTCCTTTTTACATTTGGATCTGTAAAGCATGCAATTGTTGATCTGATAGACATGCTTCGTTACTTGGGCCAAGTTTTTAAAATTGCTTGTGTTAATTTTGCATTTTAAATGTACAAAAGTGCTTTTGTGCATTTGAAAAACTTCTCCAAATACTCATTAACGACTATTAGGAGATCCCAAGTCCCAACGTTGGATTTATATATATATATATATATATATATATATGATACAAAGGCAACCTGGGTTCTGATGGCTGAGGCGTAACAATGTTACAATATCAAAAATGTTATATTTTGACATTTTTATAATAATAGTGAAATACTATCTTTTTTCATAGCAACTATTTTTCTTTAGAACTAGCATTCTCTCAACTATTAGTAGCTTTTATTTTTGGAATGTCTCAACTGTTAGATTCGAAGCATCCAAGCCATTTATTTGAATAGAAAGTTGCTAAAAGTCTGATTGTATTTTAGATGAACTTAACAAAGTCAAAATTTGATACAACTTTTAACATGGCATTAAAACATATACTTTAAGACTACCGACTATATTTTGAATATAGCTGCATTAGAGAAGTTCTCATCGGTTTATGTCTAAAATAACTTTCCAGTCTATTCTATAGTTTTTTTTTTTTTTTAATTTAAACAACGACTTTCAAGTCGTCGTGCACAATACTCATACTTTTTGAAGCATAATATTGTAAAGTATGCTTATAAGCTATTGAAGAGGATATGAATCCACAGCAAATATGTGGAATTTGAGCTTTTCAGGGTCGACTAAAGGTGTTGGAATGGAGGGTTATTTCAAAAGGAAAAAAAAAAAACAAGAGATGTCTCCATTATCAAAAATAAATATCCAAACCACCCACCAAATCTTATATTACTGCATGCATATAAACAGAGATATTACACTAGATTATCTGAGCTTAATTGAGATTCATTTACTGCAACCGGCAACGTTTTGCATATATTGAAGCGACTTCCAAGTCCCCAATGAAGAAAAGCATTTTGTCCAGAATTCCTAAAGAGGGTTCATGTTCTTCATCTACAGAGGCTTCTTCTATCAACTGCCTTTCTGAACCGAGTGAACAGCCATTTACTCCGTTTTGCTGTCTTCTTGAACCTAAATGGCGTTGAATTTCACCTTGGTGGACAAGGTAATAGTCATCACCTTCTCTGACTATCGTCAACCCCCTAAAGAAGTAAACAACTTGTTTGAGTTGAAGTGCGTTTGATATCACTGATAGTGCTGCATTAAGAGGACCCAAACTCGTATAAATTCAAGAAAACTTGAAGGATAATCAGCACAAGGCAAAATGAGTCAATAATTTTCAAAATCTTTTGACCTTCCACATTTTAAACCAATCGGGTATGCATGAAGCAAATTCACAGCCAACACCAGCTTTTTCATGAATCCTGATTTATAAAAAGTGGGTTATTGTCTACTGAAGATTTTATACTAGCCGTTTCATAAAAACATCACACTGAACCACACACTCAAAACTGCGGGAATTCTCATATAAAATACATTAATTGGTCTTATGTGCTGCCCAGTAGAATTTGGTCAAAGGTTTCTTCATATTGGAGTGTTAAAAATCTGTGTTTCTTGTCAGTGGTGGACTAGGAGTGAAAACACATGTACAGTCTAACCTTTTTTTTCCCCGGTATGCAGTATAATTTTAACTAAATAAGTGAACAATAATAGCATGTAGTTTTAACTTACAATCCAACTCGATCGCAGCGATCTTGCACTTCATATACATCTTTCCATGATTTTGAATCTAAAGGGGCATAGAATGTGGCATGATTGCTTCCCCATCTCTCCTCGAATAGGTTAGACCATATTATATTGTCTGAGGCCATGGCTTTCCACGTCCTGCACACTTTACAAACACCAAGGGGGAAAGTTACTTCTGATACACATCTACTGTGAAAATTAGATAAAGGATAAGGAAAGGGAAGATCCATGAATGCAGCAATATTCTGCATGATTCTTTTGAACCGTTACTCTCAACAAATAAGAAAGTTAATGCCCACTTTGAAGAGCTTGAAACCACCATGGTTTGACCATTCATGAAATGGAAAGAAATGCAGGGGATTAGAATAGAGTAGTTTATCTATCTACTCAGTTTTCACAGTTGTTGAGAAAGATTATAAATCCTATACTACCTCTTTATCCGATCATGCCATTGTTTTGAATAACAGAGCTACATGTTCTTTGTTTTACTTAGAATAACATTCAGTTCCCCCCTTATGTTCTGATTATCCTCAGTTGCAAATTAAATCCAAGTTAATATATGATCTCTCTCTTTCCCACTATTGTATCACAAGGTCAATCCTTTGGACTGCCCCAACGCCATTCAAAGCATATCCGTATCCCACTCTTCAGCACTGATGGGTTGAGAAAAAGGTAAAACAAAGAAACAATTACCAACAGTTTGTGTATTGGTACGGAGTTGAACTTCCTATCTACTTTATGGACAATACAGTCCTTATATCTGATCACTCTCATGGGTTTACGAGTATTTCCTGAAAATAAAACAATAATTCACTTCTTTGAGTTCTTCCACATCTTTAACATTTAAGGATCTATGGGTTCTAATAGAGCAGTACAATAACTAACTTATCTCTCTACGGCGTTGGTTGGACCTAGGAATGTTAATGGTGGCCAATAATTTCCTCTTCTTGCAGATTTTACGAGAACAAATAACTTTGCTTGTTAATTGGAAAAAAAGAGATCACTGTGCTATAATCTAAGGTTTACAGTTTTTTATCAGTTTGGACCCATGAAACAGTTAACAAGTATCTGGGAGTCCTATGGAATTGATACAAAGGTGGTCAGTTTCCCAGTCTCTGAATAAATGACAACATCCATTTCTGAATGCAATAGCTACAGAAAAATAAACAGTCATTGCAAAAGGGTGTCTAAGCCAGAGGTTATGATAAGAGAAGTTAGCATTGTCATGGGCAGTTTGGAACAGAATCATTTGAAATGCTGCCAAAACAAGCAGATGGGTGCACATGCGAGCCCAAAGAGTTCAATTAGTATGGATAAAATGATATATTTTCAATTTGACTTCCAAAAGCCCCCAAAATGAACTTCCTACAAAATAATTCTTCATAATATCACCAAAGAGCCTGCGACACAGTGGTAAAGTGGCCATATGACATCTTACCAGAGGGATGGGGTTAAGGGTTTTCCTACAAATATAAAATTTCTAGGCTCTAGAATCCAAATGAATGCATGAAAGAGTTAGATGGAAAAGCAAAATAATTAAAATTCAATAATTTTAGATGAAAATAAAGACTATCTAGATTTAGCAAGGGAGTTAAATCAAATTGAAACCAGCCAAAAATTTGAGAAACCCCAGTTTTCCATTGCTATTTTGGTAATTTTTTTTATAAAAAAAATTAGGACTTTGCCCCTCCAATTTTTTTTCTTTCAATTTTCATAATAACCCCTTCAAAATTTCAATGCTTACTCTTTGGCCCCAAGATATCATGTCTAGATCCGCACTGATTGAAACAATTTGGTTATTGTACTCTAAAAAAATATTAATTATTTAACAATTTTTGGTGGATGTTAAAAATATTAATTATTTAACAAAATACCCTAAAAAAATCTACAAGAATTCAGGATATTTTTGTTAAATTCAAAACCTTTCAAAAACATAGATAAATAAAAAGAAAGGACAACAGGATACTGGTTGATTCTCACAATTTGCACAAAAATTTGAAATATTCGACGGATATGAAGTCCAGCCATAATAAACTGGGGTAAGAATCTGCGATTCGAAAGGCATGGATGCAACAAACAAACCTCCAATTGTCCCCCCAAAAAAAAAAAGTATTGATCCAATCAAGCCCAAAATTGCAGAATTCCAAAAGCTAAATCAGACATAAACATGGTTAAAATCCGCAACCACTGCTAAATCAAAACAATAAAACTAATTACAAACACAGACTTAAACCTCATCAATTAACACAATACGATTTCGGCAGTAAACGAAAAGTTAATTAAGAGCAAGATCAGCAGAATTGGAGGAAAATTCAAGAAACCCAGATCAGATCTTGTCATGAATTGAATGTTCAACAGATAGAAAACAAAACACAAGATTTTCAGTTGGAAAATTAAAATTGAGAAAGGTAACTATTTGAATTTCTCCTATAGGAGGGCGGCTGACCTTGTTGAACAGTTGCGAGGTTCCGATGATCCAACAAACAGAAGATCTTAAGACACAGATCTGCAGGCAATCCCTCCATTTTACGTTAGAATTGAAAATCAAGTTTTGCAGAATCACAAGGAATGAGAGAGAAAACAGAGAATCAGCAGATGAGCTTTTTTTTTTTTTTTTGATGTAACTTTTGCTGCTCTTTTGCACCTGTGGTTGAAATCTAGCTACTGTTTCATTTGAATCACTAAATACTCTCAAGACATTATCCTTAGTGTATCGTTGTATACACGAGTTGAATTAATGACGCCACGGATTTAACTTGTGAGATTCATTTCATTTAAACGAAGAGAGTCCAAATTAAAAGATATGTTTAACTGTATTCTAAACAATTTAGTCAAATTCATGAGCGAAAAAGATAAGGTAGAGCTGTTGAAATTGGGGTGTTTACGATAACATTATCCAAAACAATAATATTAACCCTCAACTGAAGAACATGGCCGACATAGATTATTTGAAACCTAAACCGATAATTATAAATGAAAATATTTTTTTTTTATGAAATATAAGAATAATTAATTTTTAATAAAATTATAATTTAAAGATTAAATTTTTATTAATTTTAAACTTCTAATTTAAATTATAATAAATACAAAAATTTTTTTATTAGATAAAATTTTATTAGCTTTACACTTATAATTTATGTTAACCTATAAAATATAAAATTTAACTTTTCTTTTTGTAATTATATTTTTGTTGCCTTGACCACTCTATCTCTTATTCTCGCTTTCTCTACAAACATATATAAACACCCACAAGCACACAAACACCCACAAACATACACACGCAGCGGGAAGAGAGACTCTCCTTCTCCCCCCTCTCATTTAATTTCTCTCTCTCTCTCTCTCTCTCTCTCTCTCTCTCTATATATATATATATATATATATACACACACACACACACACACACAGAGGGAAGTCGGGTCTCTCCTTCTCCTCATTTTCCTTCTCCCTCTCATTTGATTTCTCTCTCTCTCTCTCTCTCTCTCTCTCTCTCTCTCTATACACACACACACAAACACACTAAGCACATCAGAGACCCTTTCGGGTCTCTCACCTCTCTCTCTCTCTCTCTCACTGTCTGTCTCTCCCTCCCTCCCCCTCTCTTTCCTAGTTCCTGATTGAAATTTACATTACAGCCTGCACCTCACCTTTGCAAAAGATTGAATTTGAGGATAATTAGTGTTTAAATTAGGATTTCAATTACTATTAATTAGTGTTTCAATTACTGTTAATTTGCATCTAGTGTTTAAATTAGTGTTAATTAGTCTTTGAAGTTATCTTCTACTGGGCAGATTGGGTTCTTACTTTTTAAGTTTTCAATAATGTTAATTAGTTTCAATTATTTTTTTTAACGAAATTCAATTATTATTTCAATTACTGTTCAGAAGTTTTAATTACTATTAATTAGTTTCTTGGAAAGCTTCAGTTTTTTTTGGACAACCACAATTTCTTGGGGACATTTTGCAAATTTTGGATAACATTTTTTGGGACAGCTTGCATGAGTTTATTGGAAACAATTTTTTTTTATTTTATTAGTGAAATATTATTGGGTAAGAAAAGAAAAGAAAAAATATATAATACATAAATTTTAGTCTTACAAATAAAAAATTAAAATTTATTTTATTAGTTGACAAATTTTTTGGTAAGAAACAGAAAGAGAAAGAATTTCGGTTTTAAAATGAAAAGGAAAGGAAAAGAAAAGAAAAAATTATAGTAAATAAATTTTATTTTACATATAAATAATTAAAATTTTATTCTATATACAATTAGATTGTTATATAATCATAGAATAAATGTTAAGTGTTGCTTTTGTATGAAGTTTAAAGGGTATAATGTTAGTTAGTAGAGAGGACTGGTCAGTATAATTTTTCAAACTTCAAGGTGCTATTTGTATTTTTATTAAATTTCAGGAGTGATTAATAGTAATTTATCTTAATAAATATATAATTAAAAACGTATTAAAGTATGAGTCTTAAACAAACAACCAACTATTAGCATTATATAGCAACATAATGAAGACACACTTAGAAACGTCTTAAATATGGACCAAATTGTTGGTTGAAGAAAAATAATTCTCACCCACGATCGTTATGAAAGACTTAAGACATGACAACACGACTTAAACATAAAACAAAGTGAATAGGTTGAGGTTGAGTATAAAAGAATTTGGATAAAAAACAGATTCACACATATAATACGATTAATAAACATGTCGTATTTAAGTTTTAGTAATATCAATTTATTTAACACCAAGTCAATACGTATAATTATAAAAAATATCATGAGTTAAGATAATTCTTCTCGTATAAAAGGTTTATAAAGATATAGAAATTTTTTATTTATAAAGAAAGAATTTTATTTTATTTTGTCACATGTTCAAAGTTTATCAAACTAAAAATTATTTATATTTATTAGAAGATAATTTTTTATTTAAAAATAAAAACTAAAATAAACGGATAGTCGTGTCGATATGTACAATCTGTTTAATAAATAAATTGACTTTAAATTTTAAAATTTGGCACAAATAATTAATAATATCAGTTAGGAGTATCATATATATTTTATGAATGTGGTGAAATGTTATGATACCATCCGAACATCATATACTAACACAAATTTACACCCTTGGAAGGTGGTCTTTTGTTAAATTTTTATTTTTCCTTTTCCGCCAAAGATGGAAATATTAATTAAGTAAGAATTCAAACTTTTCAGAAAAGGGCTGGGCAACCCACCAGTATATGGGCTGGGCTCAGTGCCTCGGACCATGCCGACCACAAAAATCAATAATAATACCGTTAATCCTTTTATAATTAATATTTAATAAATTAATAATTTTTAATAATTAATATTAAATTAATTAATAATATCTAATAATTAATAAATTTTTAAAGAATTGATTTGATTTCATATTATATAATTAATAATTAATAATTTTTTAAAAAAAGCCTTTTATAATATTAATTATTAGAGAGATAAAATAATTACACATTTACTTTTATATATATATATATATATATCCAATTTACAATATATTTTTGTCATTATATTTGTAAATTTTATTTAAATTAGAGTTAAATGTACACATTTATATTTTTAAAAGATTTGGAGAGAAATTTTTTTTTTAAGACAAGATTAGAGAAGGGCCTTCCATTCCGAACCTGCCCTCATGCTTTGTATCAGATCATCTCATTAAATTCAGATGCTTGACATTCATGACTTATTATATCCTCTTGCATTGTTATGGCAACGTGGGTTGCTTCACACCACATTCTCATAACATAAAATGTTTAATTAAATATCTCTTGAATTGTATTTATATAGTATTTTAATAAAGAAATACAGACATTATTTGAAAGAAAAATAGAAAAATGACAATTATCAAGATTCTTTTATTATTATTATTATTTTCATTTGGAAGTGCAGAACTTGCTGTTCTCCTTAGTGATCAATCTATAAATTATAATAATTCAAGGGATGTACAAGTTCCAAGTTCCAATCAAACCCCAAAAGAACCCAGTTTTTTAAAAGAAATTTCCCAAGTTCTTCACCTTAATTGTCTTCAAAATGTGAAGACAACCCATTATATCTGCAAATCGAGTCTCAGCAAACATGTAAGCTGCCAAATTTGAAAGCAAGCTCAACATATGAAACCTCAGGAAAGGTCATTTACAACTTTAGGATCCCACTGAAAATGACAGCAGGCCCTTTCCCAACTGGCAAGACCAGGCAGACATCATTTGTGAAGACAAAACATTAAGATCAAATTTGATTCCCAAAGCCTGGACTTTGATACTGTTAGATCACCGATTGCTCCAAAAGCTTAAGCTATTAGAGAATGGAGAATAATGTATAGTCAAGCTCTCAACACTCCTCCCTCACATGTGACTTCTAGACTTGCACGTGAAGAGACAAAAAAACTACTAGACAAATGCAAAGAAGAAGAGAGTGCAAATACAAACAGGGGAATAAATACAATTAGAGAGACTTGTAACCCAAGACCTCTCATAACCAAGGCTCTGATACCATGTTAGATTACCGATTGTTCCAAAAATTTAAGCTGTTAGAGGAATGGACCAACAATGTATATCAAGCTCTCAACAGATACAACTTTCTTGAATTTGTTGCAACACGAAAAAAAAGAAAAAAAGAAGAAGCCCAAAAACAGTTATCACAAGTTACAGTGACCACTTCATATATAGAAGTAAACATTTTATGTACTCAAATTAAAATTCAAACAAGCAGTAACCTCCGCTAATAAAAGCCTCCCCTTATTCCTCACAAATATGTAGAGTTTGACAGGGCTATTGTAGGTGATTTAACTTTTCTTGGACACAAAAAAAAATTCTGATAAATGTAGTTTTTCTTTATTATTGGAATCTACTGTTGTTTCCATTGAAATTTAACTCCACCATTAGAGACAAGATCAAACTTGGCACATGTTAAACTGGTATCACAAGTATAATAACTCCAGGGACACCGACATGATCATGACAGCTGAATCAACTTTGTTTATAACTGGTACAGCAATATTGAAATAGGCAGCCTGGTTTTTGTTTTTGCCCTGGGGCTGCAAAACAATTTGCTTATATATTATTGTATCATATTTTTCTCATTTTCCATTTTCTATTATTTTTTTATCAGCCTACTGCAATACATGCTGATGTTACAAATTGTGTTAATACTAGGTCAACAGTAACGACAATGCGAACAAGACAGTGCCAATGAGTCTGTAAGAGAAACTGTTTGCCTTCAGAATCTAATGTATCCTTAAAAAAAAAAAGTTATCATCTTTTGTCTGCAACTAATTCAAACACATTCTTGCCTGCAATTTAGTTGAGTTCATAATTAATTTAGCAAAGAAAAGAGAGGAACCAATGAAACTAATTCAATTTATCTTTGTCATTAGGTGCCTTAGATTTCCCCTAAATTTTTCTTGGAATAGATTAGGATTGTTGATTATAGACTAAAACCATCCTCTTTACTCAGACAGTGGCATTTAAGCACATGATGACCATGAAATTGCTGTGCGAAAGATATAAGATTTATGTTATTCAATAAGATATTTACGCTTATAGAAAATAATAATTAATTTATTATGTATCAAAATGATTATAAGAATAAAAATTTTTGAATTCCGAAACTCTTATTTTCTCCCAATAACGATTATCTTTTCATAATTCAAAATCTTAAAATATAATACTTTTATATAAGCGGGTTACAATATAAGAGACAAAACGAGTTCAAAAAAAAAAAAAATTCTGTCCATACATTGCCTTGTTTCAAGTTATCTCATCTTGTAAACGGAATCGCTAGGAATTCAAGTAAATTCATGACAAGTACTCAACAAAAATTAACTATTAAAAAAAGTGTTCATCACCCTAAAACTAATCTATCCACAGCTTTACGTCTTTTCTCTTCTTGGTTTCTAGTGTTTTGACCAAA
Organism: Nyssa sinensis; assembly: GCA_008638375.1. Classification (NCBI taxonomy): domain Eukaryota; kingdom Viridiplantae; phylum Streptophyta; class Magnoliopsida; order Cornales; family Nyssaceae; genus Nyssa; species Nyssa sinensis. Next base: position 36,838,967 of record CM018037.1, on the reverse strand, counting down.
TCTATATGCAAATTGAGGGACCACCAACTTTGCTTTCTAATGACTTTTTCACCTTTTTGAACAAGTCAAATTAAATTTTCATGTGAATAGAGCAAGTTTTATAGTTCATATTATCTTTTTTTTTTTTGTGATAATTTTTTTGTTTTGTGAAGAAATAAATAGATGAGGAAAATTTTATTGATATCACAGAATCAACACCAATTAGTATGCAGATTCCAAAATTTTCTTCATCTTCTCAACAGCAAAAAAGGGTAACAAAGCTTGAGGTTAATTTGATATCAAACTGAAATTGAAAACACCCCATTGTTTACTTCTTTTCAGATTTTGATTTGAAATATAAATCATGTTTCTGTGGATGATTCTTTTAACCATGAAATGTGCATTTATATACGACATGAATGACTGGCGATTATCTGTACTACTTCACGTGCCATTACTACTATAGGTTCCTCCACTAATCTGGTTCCTTAAACAATGAAAAGGATTGCTAGTGGATTTTTAAATCCTGATTATGATAATGGTTCCATATGCTTATTAATTATAATATCCTTCCTTGTCTTTAGTCCTTGGGTTACCTGATTATGATAACGGTTCCATATGCTTATTAATTATAATATCCTTCCTTATCTTTAATTAGTCCTTGGTTACAGGAGCCATCCACAGTTTCTGGATTTGACAGAAACTAGATTCTTCCTATATATAGGGACTAATGCTCCTCTCTTCCAAACATTGAAGCTTTTCCATGGAGAGAGAAAGCCATATCTGGAGAAGTAGACATGGCTTGATATTGGTTTGGCTCATCTCATCTTCTTTTGTCACATAGAAAGGTTGGAGATGAGCCGAATCAATATCACTCTTGTATGCTTCTCTGCACAATTTTGATCTTCTATATATGAATCAAGTTATCATCTTCTGGTTATTTCCCAATATTGTTATCTCCATTTCCCTCTATAGCATATTAATTTTCTCTAATCTTTTTCCTTTCTTCCTCTGTGCGGTTTTAATTTACAGGTTTTCAGTACTGTACTGCGGAAAAGTAAATCCAGGAAATGGTATCAGAAAACACACTATCTGTTGATGCTATTATCATGGAAGTCACCTTTGGCCTAAAATTAGTGTTTTGACTTATTTAATTATTCGCGAATATCATGTCCATCTAAATCAGAATTTGAAAAAAAAATACCAATTACCTAATATCTCTTCTTGTTTGTATTAATGGTTTTTTCAGTTTTCTATGATTATATCAACATTCATTTGTAGAGTGTGAAGATAATGGCATCCAACACCATGGCTGCCATTTGAACTCAATTCACATTATGTCTCATTTCCATCAAATAACTTCAATATAACCAAATCTTTCTGGGAAGTTTCTTTATGGAATACATGCTAGATATACTTGATATCGTCATTATCATCTAAAAGACACACACATCAGTGATATTGCGCATGCTGACTCTTTTTCCTAATCGCTATTTTTGAAAAAATAAAGTATATTGCAACTCAACCAAGTTAGTTTACCATATCAAAACAGATATATACTGCAATATTGCTGTGAGTTATAGATATTTGAATGAAAAAACAAAAAAGTTTAGTTTACCAAACTAAAACAGATATAGTTGGAGCTCAACATGCATGCTATGTGTAATTCAATATTTGCAAGGTTTTAGAGGCTAAAGATAGACCAGTGAATTTGAACACAAAATATTGTTAGATAGCAATCTTAAACATATCTGATTGATGATTAAAGGGATTAGTAGAATTCCAATCATGTAGTGGGAAACATTTTGGGTCCACTCCACTACATAGAAATTGATAAAATTATATTAAACTCAATACATGATATTAGTCTGATACAGCAATTTCAATTTTTGGGTCATGGATAAACTTCCATTTGTCTAGGAGATAGCCTTCATTCATTATTTCAAGAATCATTTTCATTCAAAACCAGAACTCTTTCTTTAATTAAGAGACTGATCAGTTTGGTGATTTATCTGCATAACTCCATTTGGTTGTTTGGATTGAAATAGTCAAATTACTCCTTTTATAATCCTTCAGTCCTTGTCTTGGTGTTGGCTAATCCAACATATGAGATAGTTAATTTGGCTAAACATTGTTGAAGATAATTCAGATTATTATTATTAATTTTTTAATTAGTCATATTTATCTTAGTTAGTTGTTATCTTTATCTTTATAGAGTTTGATCTAGATGGGTAGATTTAGTTTAATTGGTATTTATCTTTATCAATTAGTGTTTTTCAAAGTCCATATATTAGGTAGCTACTTCAGTTTGTAATTTGAGAAGCAAAATCAATAAAATACTCTTAGTTTGTTTTCTCCATTATTTGTAAGTATTTGTTTTATTGCCCCCAACAAATTGGTATCAGAGCCAAGTTCAATTCAGCCCAATCTTCCAAGGTTTGATGGGAATAAATTTGGTCGTTGGTGTATTCAAATGAAGGTGTTGTTTGGCTACCAAGAGATTCTTGAAATTGTAGAAAATGGAGTTGCTGATCCTGGAGAGAATGCAACAGCAGCCCAACGAGAAGCCTTGCGAGAGAACAAGAAGAAGGATCGGAAGGCATTGTTTCTTATTTATCAATCTGTTGATGAAACAGTTTTTGAGAAGATATCAAGGGCAACCACAGCAAAGCAAGCATGGGATATTTTGGAAAAATCATACAAGGGAGATGAGAAGGCTAAGAAGGTGAGACTCCAGACTTTACGGCGACAATTTGAACTTTTGCAGATGGAGAAATTTGAAAGTGTGTCAGATTATTTTACTCGGGCACTCTCTGTGGTGAATCAAATGAGAATGGATGGGGAGAAACTTGAAGATGTGACACTAATCTAAAAGATTTTGCGGACTTTGACAATGAGATTTGAACACATTGTCGTGGCAATTGAAGAATCAAAGGATTTGTCTGAGATGACGGTTGAAGAATTGCTGAGCTCTTTGAAAGCTCATGAACATCGCATGAATGAGAAGTCCATCGAGAAGCCAATTGAGCAGGCATTTCAAAGTCAAGTCTCAATCAAAACAGAGAAATGTGTTGAAGATTCTGATGTTACAAAAGGCCAGGGAACCAACAGATATCGTGGTAGAGGAAGACGTGGTGGATATTATGGTGGACAAGGAGGTAGGGGCAACCATGGACCTAGGAGCAACCATGGACATAATGCAGGACGAGGATGGCATGAGAGCCCTCAGTCAGATTCAAACAACAGAAATTCACAACATGGACGTGGATGTGGACGTGGACGAGGGTGAGGTAGATATGATAAATCAAATATTAAATGCTATGAATGTCATCGCTTTGGTCATTATGCATCTGAGTGCAGATTCAAAAAGGAGAATCAGGATAGAGAACATGCGAGTTTTGCTCAAATAGGCGCAAGTGAAGAAAATCACACTCTGCTGATGGTTTCCTCAACAATGGAGCACTCTGACTACAACACGTGGTTCTTGGACATCGGCTGTACCAACCACATGTGCGGCAAGAAAGAATTATTTGTTGATTTAGATAAATCTGTGCATTCCAAAGTCAAGTTTGCAGATGACAGCACAATCCCAGTGATGGGAAAAGGGAGAATTCTCATTCAACTGAATAATGGAAATCATCAATATATATCCGATGTGTTCTACGTCCTGGGTGTGAAAAGCAATTTGTTGAGTTTAGGACAGCTGTTGGAGAAAGGGTATGATATGCGGCTTCGAGATAATTAGATTACCATGGCTGATAACAAAGGTAAACTCATTCTTAAGGCTCCACTAACAAAGAATCGTATGTTCCGCATTGAAATTAAGAATGATGTTTATCCTTGTTTAAATGCAATTGTAAAAGATGATTCTTGGTTGTGGCATCTTCGATTTGGACATTTGAATTTTCGAAGCTTAGAGTTGTTGGCTCAAAAGAATATGGTGAAGGGTTTACCATTTATAAATCATCCTGAACAATTTTGTGAAGGATGCATTTTTGGGAAGCAACATAGATAGCCATTTGTAGCTGAAAGGGCTTGGCGTGCCTCAAACCCACTTGAAATAATACACTCTGATGTGTGTGGCCCAATGGATATTATGTCGAATGGAAAGAATAGATATTTTTTGACTTTTATTGATGATTTTAGTCGAAAAATATGGGTCTATTTTTTGAAAAGAAAGTCTGAAGTTTTTGATTATTTCATACATTTTAAGGCACTAGTTGAAAAACAAAGCGGATATCTTATCAAAGTTCTTCGGACTGATGGTGGGGGTGAATACACTTCCAATGAGTTTGCTGAGTATTGTTTAATTAGTCATATTTATCTTAGTTAGTTATTATCTTTATCTTTATAGAGTTTGATCTAGATGGGTAGATTTAGTTTAAGTGGTATTTATCTTTATCAATTAGTGTTTTTCAAAGTCTATATATTAGGTAGCTACTTCAGTTTGTAATTTGAGAAGCAAAGTCAATAAAATACTCTCAGTTTGTTTTCTCCATTATTTGTAAGTATTTGTTTTATTGCCCCCAACAAACATCAGGTGAAAAAAGCCTTGATTTCAATGTCCACATTTGGCCCTATACAATGAGAGTGCTTGTTTGTTTCCTAGAATATTTCTATACTTAGAGGTATTAGATCAAGTTGCCACTTGCCAGTATGATTACTTGAGCAAAGGTCACTGTAGATGTAGTGCTTAATTGACAAACACAATCTTTTGAGTCAGTGGCAGACCTAACCCTTTGAGTTAAGAGGGTTTTATGTAGAACTATAAAAATTTTTGAAAGACAATACCTATTTTTTTTTTAAAAGTTTGTATAGAAAATAAGAGTAAAAAATACAATTTTCAAAACTTTGGACTGAGGGAAACATTGCCTCCCTTGAATACCTATAGGTCTGCCAATGCTTATGACTGCTTTCTGTTGGGGTGCATGTAGGTAGCAGCAAGGAGAATCCCATTACTAATAATAAAAAACATAAGAGGTGCAGCGTTATTTAAAAAAAAAAAATCATGGATGTTTAAGCAAGTTTCATCCTTAAATTAGCATAATCCTCAAGCGAATGTTCAGACTTGTGTTCTATAAGAAGTTGCCAAGCTCGCAATAATCATAACTAGCAGTTGACCTGTTTGATTCATATTAATTATAAAAAGTATTTAAGGAAGTCATAAACAAAATAAGATTTTAGGAAAATAAATATTTTTATGCTACACAACACTAAATTTTCTCAAAAAAAAAAAAAATTTCTTATGGAGGTAGTAAACTAAAGGATGAAATAATTAATTATATTTTAAAAGAACATATCACAATAAAGAGAGAAGAGTTTTTGACCCTTAATTTGTAACAAATTTTTTTACATCAAGTGTTTTTTTACATATTTTTCAAATTCATACTATACGTTGAATGATACATTTTCTTTATAAAAATTTTAATACAAAGATATCTTTTAAAAAAATAACTCTACGTTGTTGCACTTATTCAAATGAAAAATATTCGAGTTTATAGTTATAGGCATCTCTTGAACAAGATTTTTAAAAGAATCTTTTTGAATTAAAATAAATAAATAAATAAAAACTAAGTGGTTGTGTGAAAATTTTGTTTAGAAATCACCTTTATAGTATTAAAAACTCAAAGAGTTTACACTCCAACTTAAATATTTACATTAAAAAAATACGTCTTTAACCCATTAAAAAATACTATAATTTAGAGTTTAAAAATTTATATTTATTTAGAATTGAAGTGCAAGAGAGAAAGCGTGAATATACTCCCAAGATAGAAGAGCTTATGTATGATAAAAAAAAAAAAAAATTGTGCATGAATTTGAGATATTTTTTAGTCAATATGAATCAAAGTATTTCCTTTCAAATCATATTTTATTATTTATGTTATGATTTTTTTTTGTTAAATCAGTAATACATGTAATATTAAAAAAAAGTATACCTTCACACATTCATTAATTTTTGAAAGAATTTAAAAAAAATATATTAATATTAATCACAAGTATTTGAATTGAAATGTATAATATATGTATATACATAATTATATATAAAATAAATATATACAATATATGTGTGAATCAAATCACAAAAATGAACACTTGTGATTTGACAGTAACATTCCTTGAAACATAACTAATCCCCATGACAAACCTGAAGTTAAAACCGTTAACACGCGCGCCATTTTCGCTGAATTCAACGTCCAATTCAGTCTTTGTTCCACACTTACACTCATGTTTACGTTAATTTGACTGTTTGACTCGGAACTCAGTGCTCCACCAGAACATCGTATTTCTACACAAGCGGGCCTCGTCTCGCCACGTAACCCATAGACTGGTGTGAAAAGTCTCATTTAACCAACGTGCTCGCTTTTGATTGATCGATTGACTTGGCCTTTGCTACCAGAGCGGTATATATTTCCGTCTTTCAATTTTCAAACTCGCCCGTAAGAGACGATACGAGCCAGGAAAATAAAATTAAAAAGAAATGAAGAACTTTCTTGTCACCTCTCGTCAGTTTCTCTGCTGGAGAATAATTTTCCTGCGGAGGGAGAAAATCGCGTCCAAGAGCAGTTCTAAACCCAAGTTTTCTACTTCAATTTTCCTGGAAAATTTGTCATTCTATGAAAGTTCAATGTTCCTGAAAAAAAGTCCGCACTCGGAGCAATCGACTAAGCAGGTCAGCGTGTGGTTTTTTTCTTTTTATGTGTGTGTGTGTGTGTGTGTGTTTTAGTTTCAGTGAGAGCAGGAATAATATTGTGTTAATTTGTTTGAACATTTAGAAATTTTGTGTGTGTTGGCGGTGACTAAATTTAGACTCTTGGTTTCTAATTATTTTATTCTAATACCTGTTTGGTTGCAGAGAAAATGTTGGAAAAGATAAAAAATTAATTCTTGTATTAATTTATAATTATTTGAGTGAAGCACCTTACGATGCCTTTCCTTTGTTGAGGTGTGTTTTTGGAAACCAAAAAAGGGAGAAAACACAAAAATCAGGACTTTTTTTCCCAAGCTTATAGTTTTCTTGGAATTCAAATGGAAGGTAAAAGCAACTGTTGTGAATAACGATCTGTGCAATAAGCATTAGAGAGAGAAAATAATATGGAATTTAAGTGGTTCAGTGATATGTGTACATACGGGAACTGTAATTTTTCACTATTTAAAAACTAGGATTATATTTATACTGCTTACAAGAATAGGAGTTAATTAAGGGGAACTGAAATTATAATTACTCGAGGTTCCATTGTTTAGGACCTGAGAAAGCATAATGCTTCAGTCAACTAGGCTTAATTCAACCACTTCTCAATAATCTTGGCAATAATTGAATTGATTATTACGACTTTAATTTTCCTTTCTCATTGCAGGAAAAACCAAAAGCAGTAGATTCAAATACCCTCTCTCTCTCTCTCTCTCTCTCTCTCTCTCTCTCTCTTCATTTTCTTAACAACTAATGCTGCATGAATGTCCTTTTAATTATATCAGAGCTTTGTTAACTAAATGGTTTTTACTGGTGAGCATAGTTAGATTTTTGCTAAAATAAGCTTAGGTACCCTCTAGGTTAAGTTTTATTTAAGGTCCTCTAGTTTCAGCTAAGGCCTTCAATTTTTAAAATGGTTCCAATTTAGGACAATATGTAACAACCATCACTAGGGTTGATGGAATGAAAGGCACCGAAAATTCCACGTTCTCAAATTTTCCATGATTCTGTCAACCCCCAGTAATGGCTGTTAACAATTGTCCTACATTGAAACTTCTTTAAATTGAACACTTTAATTGCAACAATTGAAATTAGAGGGCCTTTATTGAAAATCGAATAAGAGTGCGAGACTAGATGGTACCAAAGTGTATTTTAGCCTAAGATTATTTATAGTTTCTAATTCTTGTCCTTCTATCTGTATGTGAACTGTTATTATTGTTTTTTCTTTTAATTTTTCATGAAGTTGATGTAGTTAGGAATTGGATGCAGGCCGTTATATCGAATATTTGAAATTGAAATTTTTAACTAGTCTCAAATGTGGTGCACTTTGATAGCCTGATATGTGGTTGCATTGGCGTTGAGGGTCTTCATTTTATCTTCTCTTGACCTTTAGTGTGATGGCAAAGGATGTGATCATCAGTGCCTCGCTCGTTCTGGCTTCAGAGATTCTCTCCGAGACTGTCCTGGCTATATCCGAAACTGCAAATGCTGCTGAGGAAGCTGTTGTTCAGAAGGAGAATTTCAAGAAGTTTTCAACTTACTTGGAGAGGATAGCATTTCTCCTAAGAGGGTTGGCCAAGTTTGATGTCAACAATTCTGAGAGCTTAAGAAATGTAGTTGAGATTCTTAACTGCCAGATTAATGTTGCTAAGAAACTAGCTCTAGAATGTAGCAACAGAAACAAGGTGTACCTCTTACTCAATTGCAGGAGAATCGTTAAGCAATTAGATGACTGTACAAGAGAGATTAGTAGGGGTTTAGGCCTTATCCCTTTGGCCTCTTTGGATGCCTCATCTGCTATAAATGATGAGATTAGCAAGCTATGCAAAAATATGTTGGATGCTGAATATCGAATAGCTATTGCAGAGGAAGAAATTTTGGAGAAAATTGAATCAGGAATACAGGAGAGAAATGTTGATCGATCTTATGCAAATAATTTGCTCATTCGTATTGCTGAGGCTGTTGGAATATCAACTGAACAGTCAAAATTAAAGGAGGAATTTGAAGAATTCAAGAACGAAATGGAGAATGTCGAGTTAAGGAGAGACATGGCAGAAGCTTTACAGATGGAACAGATCATTGTGTTGCTTGAAAAGGCAGATGTGACTACAACTCCCGAGGAGAAAGAGATGAAGTACTTTAATAAGCTTAATACTTTGGGTAGGCAGCCACTGGAACCTCTCCAGTCATTTTATTGCCCAATCACTGGTGATGTCATGGTAGATCCTGTGGAAACTTCCTCAGGGAAGACATTTGAGAAAAGTGCAATAGAGGAATGGTTAGCAGATGGTAAGAACTTCTGTCCTTTGACCATGACTCCCTTGAACACCTCAGTTTTACGACCCAACAGAACTCTCCGGCTATCAATTGAGGAATGGAAGGATAGGAACACTATGATTACAATTGCGTCCATTAAACCAAAAATTCAGTCAAACGAGGAGCAAGAGGCACTTTACTTCTCTAGGGAAGCTGCAGGATCTATGCATAGAAAGAGAGCTGCACCGGGAATGGGTAGTAATGGAGGACTACTTACCAATTCTTATCGGTCTTCTTGGTTCAAAAAATTGCGAAATAAGAAGGCATTCTCTGGTCATCCTTTACATCCTTGCAAAGGATAGTGATCACAACAAGGTATTTCTTAATGTATTCTTGCCTCCTCAAGTCCAACTCTCACATTAGAATCTCTCTCTCTCTCTCTCTCTCTCTATATATATATATATATATATATCTATCAAACTCATGATTGCTGTTGAACATTATTTACCAGCAAAGATTACTTCACCACCATTTTTCTCCTTTCAATGATATATGATACTATTGTATTGGAAGCACAATTCATTCATCTAACTAAAATAGATTTCACCAAACCATAACTTTTTGGTGGCAGGAAAGAATTGCTAAAGTCGATAATGCCATTGAACTTATTGTTCGTTCCCTTTCACGGAAGGTGGAAGAAAGTAAGTCAGCATTGCAATTGCTATTGGAACTATCAAGAAGTAATGTAGTACGGAATTTTATTGGGAGTGTTCAGGGTTGCATACTTCTTCTTGGTACTATGTCCTGTGGTGATGATACTCAAGCTGCCGAAGATGTGCAGGAGCTTTTGGAGAATCTCTCTATCCTTGATGAGAATGCTATACAGATGGCTGGGGCAAACTATTTTGGACCTTTATTGCACCTTCTTTCTTCAGGTACTTATTTAACTTTCCCACTTTTAGATGGAAAATGGTGGTATTTTAGTGTGCTCTTGAGATTCTCAGATATATTAAGCTGTCATCTGAATACATGATCATTTAGAATTCTATCGTCGTCCTTATAATAATCAGTTAGATGGAACCTGAAAATTTTAATTTTGTCACATGCACATGGGCACCCTTTCTTGTTTCTCTTTCAATGAATTTGTTATTCATCAGAAGAAAGAAAATGGGAAAAGGAATTACTTTCAGTAATGTTAACATAATTGTTTGCCTTGATAAATAGGATATTGATAAGGAACCATTCACATAAAAATCCAGGAAATATCCCTCATTTTTTATGCTACTAGCTCCATTTACCAAAGGGAACAGATGACAAACTATATTCTATAGGATTTAAAAAAATCAGAGAGAAACTTATTAGCAGGTTAAGATGGAAAGGAAGAGCATACAAATTTAAGGAGGAGCATAGAGATTTCAGAAGGGATTACTCAACTTTTTAAGTAAAAATTTAAAATCAAACGTCATGCAGGAAATTTTTGAAAAATGTCCATTTTGAGAAGGAATTTTTCACCATTTTTAAAAATTAAATTATTAAAATGCATCTTGTTCAAAGAATGATGTTTACCCTTACTCATCCATTATTTTCTAATCCAAATGAAGGGATCGCTTATGTTCACAAAATTTTCAAATGAGATCAAGTAAAAGACAGAAAATTAGATATTCCATCGACATGATTGGTTTTTTTTGGGCTTAAAAGAGGTCTTATATAGTTTTTCTTTTTTAAGAAAAAAACATTTCTAGAAAAATTGGGCCATTACACAATGTTTGTCCTACTTATGTGGGTGTTGGAAGGGGTGGATTGGATACAAAACTAACATTTGGCATTATTTGCACAAAGTGGTTGCTTGCAGTCTTGAACCTGTGATTTCACACTTGCAGCTCATGATCTTACCATCGCACCTAGCAATGGCCCTTACAAAGAAAAATCATTAATAAAAAGATTCCAAAAAGAAAAAGAGAGGAGGGAGAAGAAAATTATTTTAAACCATAGGCTTTGAGAGCCAGACTAGCAATTGGGAAGTTAAATGTCTGCAGTTGATATTCCTTCGTTCTAGAAAAATTTTCCTTGCCTGATGTCCCTTTCACCATAGTTGAGTTGAATGCACAAGACAACAATGTTGAGGTTCAATTCTAGATCACTTGGGGCATAACCATTTCCTTGAAAAGCCAATGTAAGTTTTTCATTTTCTTATATAATTTATAGGGATAATCTTTACCAGGAAACAAGCATAATTACTATAATGCATCTAACTAATTATGCTCGCTAAACCGATGTGAGAAAGTGACTAACAATCATTATTGTTTGTTTCAAACTAACATCTTCTTAACTTATTAATAAACTGATTCATAGTGCATCATTAAATACATTTACATGGTAGGATTATCAAATGAATATGTTTAGTAGCAAATGTGTTACAATTGGAGTAAAATTTGACGATCATAGGTGCAAATGAAGTTATTTTTTAAACTTGAATTTGGTTTGTTTATTATCTAGCTCTATATATATTGTAGATGTGCGTTTGAAGTTAGATGTTCATATCAGTAACTTATAACAGCTGGTTGAACTTGTAACGTTACCTTGTTGCTTATAATTTCTGAGGATCGTCTCACTGATGCAGGACCTGAAAGTGTTAAAATTGTAATGGCAAAGACTTTGTCAGAAATTGAGTTAACTGATCATAATAAATTGTCTCTTTTTAAAAATGGGGCACTAAGGCCACTTCTTCAATTGCTGTCACATGGAGATATAGAGACGAAAAAAGTGGCTGTTAAAGCTCTTCAGAACCTTTCAAGTGTACCACAAAATGGACTGCAGATGATTAGAGAAGGTGCCACAGGCCCACTATTTGAACTTCTCTACTGTCACAGCTTCTCATTACCAAGTTTGCGTGAACAGGTAGCAGCCATTATTATGCATCTCGCCATATCAACCACTGAGCAAGAATCTGATCAAATGCAGATTTCATTGTTGGAATCAGAGGAAGATATTTTCAAACTCTTTTCTCTTATTTCCTTGACGGGACCTGAGGTACAACGATGCATTCTCCAGACCTTTAATGCAATGTGTCAATCTCCTTCTGGTTTACAAATCAGGAATGCGTTAAGACAGGTATGCATCCTTTTTAGCTGTTTCACTATTCATTGATGAAATTTCAGCTGCATTTTCCTCGGCTGTCAGAACATGAATGAATGCACTCTTGCAGTTACTGCTTCTATTTTGCACAAATTTTGGGAACTTCTGATATCTGCTAGACAGTAGATTTGATCCATTTGGCAAGTGTCATCCTGAGATCCCCCCACCTCTTCATTCCTTTTCTCTTTTCATGGACACCTGCATAGATTTTCATATAAGTTGCTGTATTGGTGTTAAGAATGTGTTCCTTTAACAAAACCAATAATTTCATTTCCAGAAGTTAGTTGTCTGTCATTTCTTGAGAGGAACTTCAGTTGTTCCTTACATGGTGAGGAAAAAAGGGAAAATGTATGGTTAGAATTACATCTGACTCCAGAAAAATGAACAACAGAAAAAGCAATTCATTGTTTGTCCATCTTGAATTGTGATCAGAACCTTTAACTGTCATCCGGGCACCAACATGTCTTAACTGCCTTATGGTATATCTTTATTGTTTAAATTGTGTAAATTACTGTAGGAGCTTGTGGGATCCTCAAGAAACAGAAAACCCATTGTAACAAAATTCTGAAGCCAACCATAAAAAAATTCCATTTAATATAGTGTAATCTTCATTATGTTGGTATATATTTATTGTTCAAATTGTGTAAATTACTGTAGGAGCTTGCGGGATCCTCAAGAAACAGAAAACCCATTGTAACAAAATTCTGAAGCCAACCTGAAGATTGCCTTTCAAAAAAGAAATATAGGGTGATCTTTATTATGTTAAACTTACTTCTATTCCTTTTCCTAATCTGTATTTTAGTCTCTTCCACAGTTCATGACCCTCCCATATCAAAACAATTTTGATCTCCTTTGGTTGATGTTCAGATTTCCTGTTCATTTTCTATAATGTAGTTGACATGAGTTTATTTGAAGCAAATTTTATCTTCTAATTTTGATGATTGTTGAATCTATGTTATCCACCAGCTCTCCGCTGTTCAAGTATTGGTTCAATTATGTGAACTTGATAACCATACCGTACGGACAAATGCCCTGAAGCTGTTTTGTTGCTTGACAGTAGATGGTGATGACAGCACCTTTTTGGAGCATGTGCACCAGAGATGTATTGAGACCTTGGTAAAAGTTATTAAAAATTCTAATAACGTGGAAGAGATTGATGCTGCAATGGGTATAATCTCTAACCTTCCTCAAGATGCTCAGATGACTCGTTGGCTTCTAGATGCTGGGACCGTTGAAGTCATTTTTGCTTGTCTCAATAGTGGAGATAGAAATGCCTCAAACAAAAGAACCATTATAGAGAATGCTGCAGGAGCTCTTTGCCGTTTCACTGTTCCAACAAATCAAGAGTGGCAGAAGAAAGTAGCTGAGGCTGGTGTTATCCCTGTGCTGGTACAGTTGCTAGCTTCTGGAACTGCATTGACAAAACAAAAGGTAGCCATTTCACTTAAACAGTTTTCAGGAGAGCTCCATTGTTTTGAGCAGGCCAGTAAAGAAGAAGCATGGGGTTTTGGGGTGTTGCTTGGCCTCACCTGAAACTGGCTGCCATGTACACTTAGGCATTTGTACCCTTGAGTCCTCATTCTGTCTTCTGGAGATTAATGCTGTCGGAAACCTTGTGAGGGTGCTTGGAGAGCCCGATATCAATGCCTGTGAAGCTTCTTTAGATGCCCTCTTGACATTGATTGATGGTGAACAACTGCAGACTGGTAGTAAGGTGCTTGCTGAAGCCAATGCCATTGCTCCAATTATAAAATTACTAAGCTCGTCTTGTGCCCGGTTGCAGGAGAAATCTCTGAAGGCCTTAGAAAGGATCTTTCGACTAGTTGAATACAAAAAGAAATATGGAACATCAGCCCAGATGCCATTAGTTGACATTACTCAGAGAGGAAGTAGCGGTATGAAATCTCTTGCTGCCAAAATACTAGCTCATTTGAATGTGCTTCAAGAACAGTCTTCTTATTTCTAATTGACTCGGATGAATGATATTTTATCCCATTTTCATGAAGATGGAGCATTACCATCTTCTGATAAATTGATTTCACTTATAGATAAGATCAGCCCAAAAAGAAAATGGAAATTTTTTTTTTCTTCTCTCCTCTTAGACACGAAGTGGACTGGCTGAGTTTTTCTTGTATATAGTTTAGGGTCTTGAAAGTTATCAAATTGAATTATTACTGAAATTGAAGGCAAGACTGGTTTGTTGGTTAATAACAGAAAGAAATTAGTGTGTGGTGTGTAATCTATGCAATGAAGTTGAAGGTAAATCTATGTGGCTATTTATCTGACAGTTATTTATATATATATGTGTGTGTGTGTGTGTGTGTGTGTGTGTGTGTGTTGTGCATTGTGCATGTATCATATATGTTGAAATTAGGAGTGTAGCTGCTTCGGCTCATCTTACAAATTGAGGATGTAAACCTAGGCAGAGGATGTAAACCCAACCCTACCCGCCCCTCTTATGTGTAATTACTAAATTGCCTCATATATATGACGTCTTCTACGCAGTTTGCATCTAGGGCTCTTTGGACTGAATCTGTAATTGCAAGCTTGACTTATATGCAAAAATTTCGAGCATTCTTTCAATTTGCCCCAAATTGATTTTGTGCATTCCACCAAATTTCCAAAATCAATTATGTATTCGATCAAGATTCGAAGTTCTTCATTCATCAAGATTTCATTTGTAAATTGTTATTTCTCATCTCGCTCTCTCTTTGCCTGCCCACCCCCTCCTTTATTCCTATTTCTCCCTTTCATTGTATCACATTTAGGCAAGACACCTTAAGATTATGCTAAGTGGTGATGACAACTAAAGTTAATTTTAATAAAAGTAGTTAAAAAAAGATATATTAATGTGTAATCTAATAGAAAAAATATCCTTAAATAGAAAAGAATGACGAAATAGAATTCATGTAACGAGTCCAAAATAATTGGAATAAAATTTTGTTGAATTGAGTTAAGAATTGTTCTTGATGCATGGTATTCAAATCAAGGGGCAGAAGTCTGATATATCTCCATGACAGCCAAAAAGAACTGATCTCTAATATTCATATACCCACTTCTAACCCCCAGAATCCCATTGCATTTAGATCATCATAACAAATAGCAATTCTGTATCAAGCATCTATGATCCAAATAAACACTAGTTTATTGTTAAATCCGTGACAAACTATTTACATAATGATAATGTTCCAAACAACTAGAAAAAAAAGGGGGGGGGGGGGGTCAGAATAATGATTTTACTGGAAAACCAAGCAGCCATCAACCGAAATCATATGGCACTTGGAGAAGAAGCCAATAGTTCCTGGATACCAGGGCAATTATAACAACACTGTAATGAAGGCAGTTCCAACTGGGGAAGTTGATAACAGAGAGTTGGGGTATCATTTGTGGCACGTAAAAGGACTGGCATGTGGACGAGGAGAATCCATTTCCTCTTTGGAAGTGCTTTGTGTGCCAATCAGACCAGTAGGGGGCCAAAGGCTTCCCCCAAAAGGAGCAGCCGACATTTGAGTAGGCACCAAGGTCACCTTTTGTGTATATGCATCTGCTTGTTTCTTTCAAAGGCCCTTTTGCATTGCTTCCGTAATCCGTATAGCACAGCACCATCTGGTTCAAATGAATAGCAGCTTGGTTTCATGAAGAACTCTCAAAAGCTTTTATGGAATTGCTTCAAACAATAAGGGTGACCACTTAATTGTTATCTGGAGTGCAAGATCTGAACTAGGTGGTGTGCACCTTCCATTAAAGAGTAGAACATGGACAAGAGTTGCAAAAAGTGCTGCCCATTTGAAATGGCATAGAAGATGCTCAGAAAATCCCTGTTAGACAACTTCTCAAAATCATAGTTATTAGATAACTAGCTACTTTCAAAAGCTCAAACTGTAAAAAAATAAGTCCAAGTCTTAGATAATTGATCTGCTTTATAATTTTGTACGAGACTCTTTATATTATGAATATAAATTTTGTTTATCTAAGCTGCTAAATTTGTAAGCATTCTGGGAATGGCCTCAATCAGAAAGCTCCGGGAAATTTTTAACAAACCTGTCATGAAGGCAGCTGAAAACAACATAGCCGGACAAGAATGCAACAATGATCCAACTGGTGAAGTTGACAGCAGCAGGTGGCACCGAACAAGGACTGGCACGTGGATGAGGTGAATCCATTGCCTTATGGGAATGCTTTGTGTGCCAACCAGTCTAGAAGAGGGGGCAATGGCTCCGCCGAAAAGAAGCAGTTAATGTTTGAGTAGGCATCGAGGTCTCCAAAGATTCTGCGGGGGCTGTCATTCGGCAGCACAGAAGGTTGGGGATGGCCCCCATCATCCACCACGCTGCACAAGCTACTAGAATTTTTTAGAGACAACAAAATCAGACCTGTACCATGAAGACCAAGCTTGAAGTCTTGTAGAGTCATGCTGATGAATCCATACACCTTAATGCACATATAGTGACACAGTGCTCCGGATATAAGGCAGAATCCAATGGCAACATTGGCAGTGGCAAACCATGGGCTAGCGAATGGACTCCCAAGGTATGATGCAAGGCACCTATTCCAAGGCCGCTCTAGCTTGATCCCAGTTGTTGCATTAGGAATAAATGATGTTAACAATTTTTTATAAATAGCCAGGGAAGGCGTAGTAAGCTAAAACTGCAGATGAAGGTTATGAGGAAGAACCGGTCCTAGTCAGGCCACCTTTTTCCTTCTCATGTAGAGAGCGAGATATGTATGTATAAGTGTGCATATTATGCTTTGATTATAAAGAGTCACAAAGGCAATTAAGCATCACCAGAAATAGATACCTGAATGATGAGACCTGAACCAGTTAATCTGGCCACCACATTTCTCCTGGTTCAACCAAATGTTTTAGGAAAAGCCCAGCACAGCCTATCACCATCATCTACAAGAGAAAGTTGGGCAACCGTAACAATTCTAATAACATGCTGATATAATCTGCTTTTTCAGATTTAGAGCATGACCTTGTCCTTGTCTAAAACTATCATTGTATAAACGATCAAAATTATGATAGTTCAAAATAGTAGCATTTGGATAACTATAATCACTCAAGACAGCATAAAACTTTGAATTCAACATTTGTAAGAGAGAAAGCAATATATATAAGAAAGAAGGATTATATCTAAAATGCATATTCAAATATTCATGACAATTATTTTTCAAATTATTCCCAAACATTATCAGATATACTTTTCAATGACTTCGGAACTACAATTATTTCAATAAGCATGAGATTATCTTACAATTATTTTCATTTAAACATGAGATCGTCGAAATTCTAAAGGCATGATTGGTAGATCCAAAATGGACTCAGGAATGAAGTCCATTCCATTCTAATGTTTAGTATAACTAATGTAGCAAGAATAGTCATTCCAAAGGAATAGCTATTCCACAAGAAGTAGGAATAGTCATTCCTTCTCATTACCTAAGGAATAAGATCCATTTCAATGGAATGGAACTAAAAAAATAAATAATAAACAACACATGTATAATATATGTTATATATACACACAAATATATATATATATATACATAAATATATGTATTTATATATTAAAATAAATACGTGTATATATACATATAAATAAATACAAATATAAATAAACAAACATAAATACATAAACATAAATAAAAATATGAATAAATAATTGTATATAAATACATACACACACAATATACATATATATACATAAATTAACATGTACACATAAATTAATAAGTATATATAAATAAATGCATATATATAAATAAATATCTATTATTTAAATATAAAATATAAATAAATAATTGTATATATACATGTATATGTACATATATATAAATATATATGCACAAGAAAATATAAATAAATATATACACAAATAATTGTATATATAAATAAATATATATTATTTAAATATACATATGTATATACCAACATACATATATATATATATATATATGTGTAAATAAATATACAGATAAATAAATTAATACACACACACACTAATACACAAATATGCATATAAATTAGTATATAGAAAAATAAATATATGTATATATACATAAATATATACTTAAATACACACACACACACACATATATACATATATAAACACACACTAAAATACACACATACAAATAAATATATACATTAATAATTACATATATATATATATATATAAACAATTGTATATTTATATATTGATTTATTTTTATGTATGTATTACATCCTTAAATACCATGGATTTAAATCGCGATTGCGAGATAAAATTCAGTCGCGATCACAATATAACAGTATCGAAAGTATCGAATCATTTGCAACAGGAATCGAAAACCATAACTATGACATTTTTTTAAATACTGACAAATCTCTTAAAAATCATTAATACACATATCTTGATTACAATTATTACATTTTTGTATTTTTTTACCATTATTTTTAAGTTTTCTAACACCTAAAAAATTTGTTTCTTATAAATAACACTTAAAGAAGATATTATATATACATATATATATATATATATATTTTTTAAAGTTAAACTAATTAAAAATATCATTTAATTTGAATAACATTACAACAAGTAATATAAATAATAGAAAAAACAATTATAAGCATAAAAATTAATTTAGTTGATTAGTTATAGAATAAAAAAATTAAAAATTTTGAGACCAAGAGGCCTTTTCGTTCGTATTGACTCAAATATTTTGATAACCTATTTCAATTTTTTTGAATTATTTTGTTAAGTATCTCTCTTATATATAAATCTTACAAAAATAAAAATCATAAGAATTATATAGAATAAAAATAAAAATTTTAAAGTAAAAGAAAATTAAAAATTTGAAGGAAAAAAAAAACATGGCCGTAACGGTCTTATAACGGCCTGTAACAATATCGGCTGATACGACTGTAAATTTTAGTCACACTAATATATTGATCAGTATCTGTATCGAAAGGTCAAAAAAATGATATGTAACGGTCAATACATAACATAATAGCCGTTATATAAAACCATGTTAAATAGATATATAATTAATTATATAAAAATAAATAAACAAAAATATAATGTAATTATATAAATGAGTACATACTTAAGTATATTTAATTCATATATCCATATAAATATGATAAATATGCAAGTACATACTTAAATAAACACACACACACACACACATATATATAATTAAGTATAACAAAATAAATAAATATAATGCAAGTATATAAATATATACATAAAATATTTGTATTTATATATTTATATATATACATATCGCTAATCAAATAGAATTGTTAATTGTCACCAAACTAAAAAATGAAATAAAATAAGGAATTATCATTCATATTTCATTCCCAACTCAAGTTATTCCTTATTTTATTCTATTCCACCATACAACAAGTTATTCCTTATTTCATTCTATTCCAGCATACAAAATGTAACCTAAAAATAATCCTAACGTAACATATTTATGAAAATGGCGCCATTTGCATTGTTAGACAAAGATATCTCCTATTTGTACCTTTTATTTTTACTTTTATTTATTTGACTCTTTTGGGTCCGACTGGTAAAACAAGAAGATTTATTGCAACAGTGATTTTTCATTTTTTTTGGCTCCTTGAAGACGTTTTGATTAAGTCACCAATTCACTTTTATCAATTTCACAAATTAATTTTTTAAAAAAAAAAACTTTGTGAGGCAAGTTTGAATCAGGCTATTCATTATACATACAAATCCGAAATAGGATCCAATTCTAAAAGCCAACCTTCTTAAACCATATTTATGATTGGATTGAATTCACCTCTCACTTCAAGTTTAATTGACCATATATGGAAAATTCTTGCTGTTTGGGTCTTAACGAAAAGCATTTCTGAAAATGAGAACCCTTTATTTTATTTTATTTTTGTAAATAAAGAGTATTAAAATGAAGAATATAATTTTTTTTTTTCTTTTGGACATCTATACAAGATTTATTCATTTATTTATTTAAAAAGCTATAAGACGTGGTTAGCCTAATATCCCAACAAAATATCACGTATACGTAAAATAAAACAAACTGAAACGGCAGGGGTCTGAAAACTATTATGTCATGAGACAGGTATCATCGAGAAGACAAAATCCTCTCCATCCAAGCACACACATCTAAGTAAAAATTTCTCCCCTCTCCCCAGCTATACTGAAAAAAAATCAAGTAATTATTATATCATGTTTACCAAAGTTTGGTTAGCAGATCTCTAAGACACCCCTTGGCCCTTACAGAGACGTCACTTGACATTCACCATCACAAAACCAAGAACCACCCCAAAACCATTCTGGCAAAAATTGCAGATGCACGCATTTGAAGGGTTGGATTGGACATGAAGTTCCATTATAAGAGTAAAGAGAGACGAGAAGCAATGTCCCCACAACAGTTTCTTTCACTCCAGAGAGTAACATCCTCGTATATTCTATGAGCATCTGTTTGATGACAGTAACCATTCAATTTCAATTAATTCTTCCAATTGTTGTAAACTTCTAATTCTACAATGTTCTTCGATTGAATAATTAGAACAGATTAACCAACCTGCTTTCTTAGTAATTGTTCTCAAATGTTTTATTTTCACCAGTGCTGCCCTGATAAGAGTTAAATTGAGATAGAGAAATAAAAGAAGCCAAGCTCACGGTTGCCACTCTTTTTTATACAAACGCTATTACGTATGCTCAACAGAACCCGTGACGAGTACTACTAAAAGTAGGAAATTCCAAAAGCCCTAGCTCACCTGAAAATAATTTGCTTTGATAGGAAAAAAATAAACAATGGCTCACTACAATATCTTCAGATTACCCCCTTATTAGGCCCATGATTTACTGTCCCGCCGCCTGCCTACGTTGCAATGTAAAGCTCAAACTAAGCTAATCACTGCTTTTAGTTCTGTTTTTAAGGTGACATATATAAGAACATCATCATAATACTTGAACCTGAGGTCTCTCACCATCCTCAAACTACTCCCAACCAAAAGAGTCAAAACCACCTGGTTGCTTCCTCATTGAGGAGACATGATAAAGCTCAGTCCACAGGTTGTCACAATGTTCTCCATCAATTCTACACAGTCAAACACTAACCAGTCTCAAACAAAAGAAACATAACAATGCTCACAACCAATGGTTTTCAAGGGAATCTAATTCTTTTTTACTTTATTTATTTATTTGGTCGAAAAAGGGCGTTGAACTAAAGGGTTGTTCAAAGCTGAAATTTAAGAAATCCAGCACTATGTTTTGCAGAGAGAAGACAGTCGGACTAACAGCAGAGCTAATAATATGTATACAACTGAAGTGCACCTGCCCACCTCGGGCTTTTTTGAATACAATTATCATTTACCAATCAAAAAAAATATGTATAACACGGATCCAAAAGTTGCCAATGCAGTAGAATGTATCGGAAAGATCTTCCTCAAATATAAGAAAATAGTACAGGTTAAATTTTCAACACTGTCAGTGGCAGGTAAGCCTTAACTTCTCTATGGATACAATAATACAAGGACAACAGCAGTTCCTTGTATCTATAAGAAAAAATTGTTGTTTGGATGATTATAAACAATCAGAAATCATGGATTACATGGACTTAACATAAGCTTTTACAATAGGTAAACTATTGAAGAAAGGACCCATAGTTAAATTCCATTATCCTAGTAGATAAAGCTTAAACAAAATACCATATGTTTTTACTCAGTAAAGTAGAACAAAAATACTTGTATATCTCAAGACCTTAAAGGACCCAATAACACTACACAATATGAACAAAAAACCAATTTTGTTAAGAAGGAAAAATGAAACTAGGTTGTACAATCTCAATACACTAATGATGACTAAAACAAAGAAAAAGTTAACTAGATCGACGTCTTGCAACACAAATCCAAGCCTTCGTATTGATAGGTTTACGAGGAAAATAAGTTTGAAAAATACTTCAGAAAACTCAAGTGTAATATATTTTGATTTTAAAAATAGAAATTAACAAATCCCTCCCTCAAACTATGGATGCAAGAGCCAAAATTTGGAACTAGTGAATTGAAAATTTTACTAACATCTCCTATCCTAAACAAAGGCACCCCATGTTGTCAACATACAACCCCACAAGAAAATGCATGACTTAAACACTAAATGTTTTATGCAGAAAATCAAATTTCACAATTACTTTTTCAAAAATATATATATTATAGAACTTTGGTATAGTTTTCAATAAAAAAATCGGAATATAAATAAAACCAAATGAAAGATACATATTACCTGCTTAAGTCTGTCTAAAGAACTCAAAATTAAAATGATGACTGAGGAGGAACAATGTTGTGTTGATGTAGAACTAAAAGAAAATTTTAGGAAAATTATGAGAACAATTTTAACTAATATACTATTAGGTACCTAACTCAGCAATCGCAACTCTCCAATTACTAGATTAAACAACTCCAAACACAAAATCCTAATCTCAAGGCATAGACAGAAGCAGAAGCAATCTTCTGCTAGGTTCAACTAGCAATAAAATGTAATAATATTCGAGTCTGGTGAAATTGTATCAGACAGAAATCTGAAGTAAATAGAAAAGCTAACACACTTTATACTTGAGCAATCATCCCTCAATTATCAAAACCCAACCAATTCAAGCTGGTCCTAACGAAAGAGCCCACTCAGCAAGATGCGTCGTATCATCCCTCATTATCAAAAACCTCCCTGACTCGAGTGGATCCTACACAGAAGCGTCGTCCACAATTTAGTTTAATTCATTATTTGATGATGAACTTTCTTCAGTAGAACCTAATGGCCATTAATAGTAAAAGGTCAAGCGTACGGAAATAGCATTCATCACCTGTAAAACTGCATAAATTCAACGCTTGCCACGATGCCCGCCACCTGACCTCGCACCAGGATAGCGAGCAAATTGCAGCCTTAAATTGACCGAGTCACGGTCATGCTCATCAAATTTATAACCTGCAAAATTGAGTTCGACTAATTTACGCTGCGCAACTAACCACGTTTTGAATGGTGAATTAGGGGCATCAGCAAACAGGATATTAGACGTGCAATTATCAGTTCAACTTAAATATATAAACTCACTCGGACAAAATGTTCTGTCACTTTCTAATACACCTACGCTGAATTAGCAGCTCCATAATTCCCAGTTACTCACAAGGGCAGGAGAAAAAAGAAAAAGCTGCCCTATCAAGGTAAGTTCTTTCACCAACCTATTTGTGGTCAAAACCCCATGGATTGAACCATACAGTACTGCTTCTACACACCCATCTCCATTCCATAATGGAGAATCGCAATAGTTAGGATTCATTAAAAAAATAGATAATCCACTCATGGGAGAAGCCTTTCCCGCATCATGTACTAATATATTTTTAACGTCTAATTAGACCGGGTAATCATTCAAATTAAGAACAGAAGTTCGTGACTTTTTCTTTCCCTATAATTAATTGAAAGAAAAATGGGGCAATTTGTTTTTCTCTACCCATCCGCTGATTCGCTTTGATTAGACTCTGGTTTCAAAATGACAAGAAAAACAAGTAAAAGGTGTGGCTAAAAGAGAAATGGCAGGCCCAAACAAGCATGGCATGTCAGACAGGTGATCTGAGAAACCTCCTTCACTAGCCCAAGCAGCCCATGCCTTGGTTTGTAATGTCGGACCAAATTGAGTTTAATGATTAGAGCAATCAAGTACGAGATTTTGAGTTTGATAACTCTGAGAAGAATTCAGGAACCTTTGCTTTTCTTATTATATTATTCTATTTTCTAGTAAGTGAACTTTGGATTTGAGAAAAAAGTGGAAGCGCATGGACTTTCAAATATGTTTGTTTTAAAAAAAAAAAAAAAAACCCATCTTTTTCAATGAATTGAGTAAATTTTGTTGATTAGGAAATTAATTTGTTTTGATTGATTCAAGTTTACATTGTTAAGACAGTTTAGACTTCGTCAATAAATTATCCTTTTCTAATTTTTATTTTATTCTCAAATTTGTCATTTCTACTGAGTTTTAGAAAGCCGTTCCGAGACATGCAAGGATGAGCATATCTATAGTATGTTGCAAAGAACAAGGATAATGATGAAAGGAGAGATTTTCAACTGATTTCATGTCATTAATCTCTATCATCTATGCATTATTTACTGGTGTGATGGTCATGCCCATAAGGCAATTTGAAACTCCAATTTTGTGAATACACTTATTCCAATGATGCCCATTAGTGCAATTTTTTCCATGGATCTTCTTCACACTTTTTGCATAAAATATCATATCAAAGCAGTCGAGGTTCAATAACCACATTTATCAGAATTTTCTCAACCTCTAATTTCTTTAATGAGTTCTACATTACCCATATGCATATAACTAAATCTATACACACACAAGTTCACAATGTATTCCCATAAAAGCATAGTAGGAACTAAAAATATACGAGATTACCAAGGAAAAGAATGAGGTGTTAGGCACCATGGAAAGGAGAGAGGAGCTAAAGGGTGCAGCGGATATGCGATAGAAGAGGACTGTTAAATTAAAGAAGGTGGGTGGGCTACCAAAGTGTGGTGTAGCCGGGAGCGAGAGGGGCCAAAAGTGGGATTCAAGCACATGAATGATGCAAAAAATAAGCTAACAGAATTAAGTTGGGGGAAATGAAAGTCAAGAATGTCAAGTGGTATGAAAGAATAACATGATTAACAATAGGGATGAGCTTCTCTATTAATTTTTATGTTGTATTTAACAAGCATGTTATTTTAAGAATGTTCAAATAGAGCAACAAAAGAAGAATTGTGCTTTTAAAAAATTACTAAATAAAAAAGGGTAAGAATATGCAAGTACACACATAAATGCGATTGATCGCTTTGGACACACTGATTACTTCAATAAATTTTTACATGTAAATGCATTTAATCCTCTAATACTTAGTATTTAATGTTAACAATCTCTATTAATTAATGATTTTTTGAGGAATCAACTTTATTTTATGGTGAATAATTAATAATTCTATTACTTAATAATCAATAAATTTATGAAAAAAATCCCTTTATAGTGTGAATTATTAAAATAAAAAACTACACATGGTTATGTATATAAATAAAAATTATTAGTAACATTAAGCTTTCAGTAATAAAAATGAGATTAGGAGCTATCTTCTAATTTAAATTATATATAACATTTTTTCAGAGAAAAAAAACTCCATCAACCTTGCAAATCTATATGCATGTTCTATTTTAATGCTAAAGTTGATATAGAAGTAAGAAAAAGTTTTCACAAATAAAAAACTTGGTGAAACTTAATAATTAATATTTTTTTTAACTGATAATTTTTTAAGTCTTCCAAGATTATTAATTCTTAGATAGTTGATTGTACGTAAATATTTGTGCGCAAACATATTAATTGTTGAAAAAAAATACATACTAATTGTTGATACATATGTACAAACAAAAACAAGTTGAGAATTGAATGCTATAATATATTTATTCAAAAAACCCTTTTATATCAATGAAGGAACAAAAAGGAAATGGGCTAAAGTAGCCCCATGAGAAAATGCCCGAAAAGAGCCAAGAGCAAAAGATCTAAGTGATCAAGAAAATACAAATGAAGAAGGCACCAGTTGCTGCAAGTACAGCTGAAGAAGCAAAATTTTAAAAATTCAAACATGCCAGCTTACAAATTTCTCTTTTGTGTCTGCACCAACTCAGCAACTCTACTCTCATAATATCATAATCCAACTTACTTATCAAAAAAATTAAGAAAAATAAAAAATACTATCATAATCCAACTTTGTTCAAGTTTGCAAATCTGTATGCATGCCCTATTTTAATGCTAAAGTTCATATAGAAGTAAGAAATCTCTTTCATAAATAAAAATCATGGTGAAACTTAATAATTAATATTTTTATTAACTGATAATTTTTTTTGATAACGAGTCTTCTAAGATTATTAATTATTAGAAGGTTCATTGTACATATATACTTATGCACATACATATTTATCGTTGATACATATGTACAAACTAGTTGAGAATTAAATTTTCTTTTCTTTTCTTTATCAGTGAGAATTGAATGATAAAATACATTTATTCAGAAATCCCTTGTATATCAATGAAAGCACAAAAAGGAAATGGGCTGAAGTAGCCCCATGAAAAATGCCCAAAAGGAGCCAAGAGCAAAACATCTAAGTGATTAAGAAAACACAAATGAAGAAGGCGCCAGTTGCTGCAAGTGCAGCTGAAGAAGTAAAATTTTAAACCTTCAAGCATTCTATAGCTTACAAATTTCTCTTTTGTGTCTTCACCAACTCAGTGACTCAACTCTCATAATATCATAATCCAACTTGTCAAAAAATAATAATAGAAATAAAAATACTATGATAATCCAACTTTGTTGACCCATAGGTACTTACTTGTCAAAAAATAATAATAGAAATAAAAATACTATGATAATCCAACTTTGTTGACCCGTAGGTCTATAATATTAATAATAAGCATAAGAGAAAATGTGCCAAAAGCTATCAGGACAGGAAGGTGCGGCATCCAGGGGGGTGGCAGTTGGGGTGTGGGGTGGGGGGGTAGGGGGCAGGGTTCAATTTTAACAACTGACACACCAAAAAAATTAAGTAAATAAAAGAAATAGAAGGGGCAAAGGTACTGCTTATGTATGCAGGGGGCCGCAGGGTAGCTAATATGGGAACCAAGCCTACCAAGGTTCCAATATTGGTTGGGAACATTTTAAGAATTACTCCAACATAACACACTACACATCCGAACACTCACTATCCTGTTTCAGACTAATTCTGAAAATGTATTAGTACACATCTTCAAAATCACCACCATGTTTCAGCTAAAGACTGTTAAGCCCCAGATCTCATTGGAAGTAAGACAATACCAAGAAGTTCCTATATCAGCTAAAGTCAGTCTCAAGCTAAATCCACACTCTTGGCAGGCAGACTAATCTTCACAACAAGTCACAAGGGAGCAAATCCCCAATTCCCCTTCCCCATTCTCACCTAGAATCGCAAGTGATTCTCAAGTTTTCAGACCCTTCTCATAAATAATTAAACTACATTCGAAAGGCAACAAAGGGGTGCACTGCTAGTTTTTGGTCATTAAATTGGAACTAGTCACTGCCATTTTTTGTTTTGCTTCTACCGATCTTAAATGGTATACCTTGAAAAGAAGAGATAAGCCGCAAATCACATAAGCAATTTATACATGAACTAAGATCCTACAACTTGAAAAAGGAGGAATGTGCATGTCAAGCTTACCTTGTACAGCATCCATTGCAGTGGCGGCATGGGCGGGACTCACAAAATCAACAAAACAAAGTACCAGTGGATCACCCCCAGACTACACAAATTAATAGTGAAGTGAATAATACATTAAGTACTCAACTCAACTCAACAAAACATTTTCTCAATAATAATGCATTAAGTACTAAATAATAAATATCCGCATTAAATAATAAAAAAAAAATTCTTACATGTCTCGATTCCTTGGTCACAAGTCTCACTTCTTTGTAGCCTACAAAAGGGCGAAAGATATCTACAAACCCAAGTGAAGGGAGAAAACTAGAAGAGGAAAAAATGAAAGCAATAAAAGGAGAAAAATTGGTAGATCATACAAGGATACGAGATACTTCCCGGCGTGTACAGTTTGCAGCCAAGCCCTCCACAAACAGTGTACTGGAGGCATCAGGAGGAAGGGGAAGTTCAGGCCTCCCACCTCCCACTCCCGAGGTCCGGCCCTTAGCACTCAGCACTGGGTCTGAGCCCCCAATACCCATAATGCGTGGATCATCAACAGGATGACCAGTTAGTCCACCACTCAAAGGTCTACCAGACTCTGCCCCACCATAAGAAGTAATTTGCTGTACATTATATTGATGAATTAGATAAAAACATACAACTACATAAAAAAGCCAACAATGGGCAATCCAAAAACATGAATAAATACTAAGTACCGCACTGCGCAGGTAACGATCATAGGATGCTCCAATGGAGTCAGAATCTCTAATTACACGGTGTACTCCTCTGTCATCATCACGGGCATAATAGCTAGGGAACTCATGGCCACCAGGGACATCTACAAGGTTAAGCATAGAATTTCAGCAAATTAGTAAAAAGGAAAAGAAGAGAAGATAAGAGTGTGAGAGAGAGAGAGAGAGATTTACGACCTCACATGAGCAACTTCTGAAAACAGAACAGAAAAAACACAACTATATGGGGTAAATCAAACTTCTACAGAGTAGAACACATTGCCACTAGAAAGTAAACAGCAAATCTAACTGCTTTTCCTAATTGTCCAGCCTTCCCTTTCTTTTTTTCTCCTCATTTTGCACACAAGGAAATAATCTTTTATAATCATGAGTCATCTAATCCAGATTTTTGATCTCCCTAACCATCCAAGCACCAACAGCCAGAAACTAAATGTCATTCCTAATCGGCTGCTGAATATGAACAACTGGCAAATATACTCTATGCAAAATAATACCTTGGAAAAGAAGCATAGGGATGCTGCTCAATGGCGTGCTTTGCATTATAATTGTGGTGTCACCATGCATTGGTAACAATGTAGTTAAAGGCGAAAAGTGCCCTTACGACACTAAGGTCTCACATTACCCAAAAAACAAGGTGTCAAAAAAACGCTAGCCTGAGTGAAGTAAGGCACTAACTAATAAAAATAATCAAAAATATATATTACACATTAAAAGTTAATTCATTCTAAGTTAAACAATATCTTATCATTATAGTAAAACTAAAAAGTTCAATCTAAAAGTTACATATGATGTATGTAAGTGATATAACTATTTTAAGCTTTAGTATATTTTTTTTCTAAATTACTATTCAAAATTTTGTTACATATGCAAGTCTTATATGATAGTCCTAATAATATGGAAGACAGTATAGGTCCAATCTCATAGACATCTAAACTAATTCACAAAAAAATCAAACCTATGTTGGGAAGACTTTCCATATAGGTGATCAATTTGGTTGATGGAGGTCAGATTTCGTGAAGAATGACGATAGCTGACTAGTTATAAAAGATGAAATGTCAATCCTTGAAATTTTTTATATGTTGAAAGTGTTATTTTCCTCACAATTTTAAATTTTTAGCAAAATCTCAAATAATCTAACTGTTTATTAAGCTAGTTTTATGTTTGATAATAATAATTTTATTACTATAATAGATCGGGCAATAATACTTCTAAGCTAAAACTATGTTCTTTTATATTGACATGTCTTTCATAGAATTGATAGAATTGTTAAATAAGTGTATATAACATTATAAATATAAGAAGCATACAAGTAAAATACTGTTACAACTAAAAAGGACATCGCCTAATCACCTCTCGCCTTACTTAAGGCTATTGTAAGGCAATAGCCTAGGCATTGTCTCTTTGAAGATGCCCAACCTGGAACATATTACTAAGAATCGCCTTTGACAACACTAATTTGTAGAAAAGGTTCTCATAGTTACTATAATTCGCTCTCCTCCTAGCAAATTGCGAATTGAGATCGTACAATACAAAACATGGATCATTAGCGATTTGGAACACAAGATTTAGCACTCCAATCCAAAATATCAGGAGTCCCAAAAAAATCATCCAACATATACACATTATTGGAATTTTATTTTATAATCGCATTGGATTCATTGAAATTTTTTTGGTATATATACATACGAATATTATTATAAATACAATAAAAAAGCATATCACGTTCTAAATAAACGTATTTCGTTCCAACAAAATGATCTAAAAAAAATCAATCTCTAACATAACATATTATATAACAAGTAACGATCTACGTTCCCGTTCCACGTGCCATAATAATCCACGTTCCAAGTAACATTGAGTACTAGCATGTTACAAAGAGAATTAAATATGAATAACCAGCCAGCATCGTGGAAAGGGCTGCCCAAAACCAAAAATCCATTTTGTCATTTTGGAGTATTATTGAATAATTTCCCAAAAAATATATATCTCCTTATGTATGAATTTAACTTTCTGGAACTGATTCAAGGGTTACCCTCCTAACATAAAAATGGAAGCCCATTGCTTATACAAACATCAGAGTTTTTGTTATTAGGAACTCGGTTGATTTTTATGTGAAGGAATTCAAGGACCTTGTAGTAAAAAACTGCAGTCTCCTCGTAATAGAATCATTTTAAGCTCGGCATTATCACTAAAATATGAACAGTAAAATCCCTAAGAACTTATCAGCACTTGATAAATGCACAAATATGTACGCATAAAAGAAACCCTGCCAAACATGTTAACCCGGAGAGTAATATACACAATTGATCTGTTCAATATTTCCACAAAACATATCAATAGATGAATTAAAAAGGTGGAAATCCGGAATTGCAAAATCTCCATAGATTTGTGATCACAAGTTAAATCCAGTAGAGAGAATCTCAGCTCAGCAAAAAGAATGACATTTGGCTAAAGATGTGCGATTGGCAATTACACTATTTTAATGTATACTGACTCTGAACTCCTTGAATACCATGCCCTGTTAATACTAAGAAAAAGATGTTAATTCAATAGATAAAATGCTACAGAAAATTGGCTGCTAGTCACAGGACCTCATTGCTTACAATTGGATGGGTCACAATACCCAAATTAAGAATTAATCAAGGCCTTCTTCAGAGATCGGTGAGTTGGGTAACATTATTGTTGAAACCAGATCATCACCCGAGGAACTCAAATCTCACAAATCCTTCGAGAGCTTTCATGGATCCTAAAGACTATTACCCAATGCTAATCCCATCAAAGCATAGTTCTAGGAGGGTCGGACTAGGTGTAGATCAAAACTTTCGCATTGTTTGCACAAAGAAGCTCCCCACAGAATCACACTTGGTTATCCGAGCTTTTAACCACTGCACCAAGCAATAGCCCCTAGAGGTTCAATTTTCCACACCGTGTTACACTCTATATTAAGATGAATCCCCTACATTTAACCAATCCCACCAGAAACATGGGATTTTGTGGTGAGTGGAATGCAACTTACTAGAAGGGCCATCCCTTAATGTTCATTCAAATAATTCAGGAAGCTGAAACAGGTTCAACAGGTACAGAACCAACCTCCAAATTTATTCTCACGAAGTGGCTACCCTAAGACTCAAAATCACATGCCCAAAATTTTACAATTGTACCGAGCACAGAAAGTATATTCATAGGTACATTTTTTATAGATCTTGATCAATTAGATCTTGATCAATTGAAACATACAAATTACTTTGAATCATACATGTGGTCAACAAAATGATGTGTAGATGACCCCAAGTTATCTGGATAAAGCCTATGTTTTTCAACCCATTAACAAGCAAAAAACATTTAATTTCATCAATCAAAGAAACGAGCAGATAAGATACATTTATCTAAACTCCGTGATCAGTCAAAAACGGATAAACAATTACGAAAAAAAAATACTCGTTAAACATAGAGAATCTAGAACAGATTAAAAATATCTGTAGCACAGCATGCAAACAAGCTTCCCTTTAAAAAGTCATATCACGCCCAAGGATTTCTAGCTGAAACATAGGATGAGGAAAAAGAACAACTAGAAAAGAAAAAATTAAATTCCATTCAGATGTGATCCCCAATAAAAGAAAAGCTCAACTCCACTAAGTCAAAATAGTTGTATTTCTCACAGTTTTAACGGGATTTTCCCCTTTTCTTTTAGCCCCAAACAAAACCCTAACATATCTAACAACCGCTATCTATAATATATAATTATCACAAGATGAAAAAAAAAAAATTAATCCGAAACCCTAGCTTGTAACTACTAATAACAGCAGGTGTAATGAACACATACATATACACACAGAGAAGATAGATTACCGAAGTCGGAGCGAGGGCGTTTTCCAACAAGAGGAAGAGACGGCTGTTGCCTACCGTCACCGTATCTCCAATAAGCGTCCGCCATTGCTGTGAGAGAGAAAAGAAATAGAGAGAGAGGAGGAGGAGGAGCGAGGGAGAAAATCGGAGTTCTGATCTCTATCGATGCAACCTAGAGCAGGCAACGGATGGCGTGGATTTCGAGGGTCGACCCCCTGTTTCTGATTCTCTTGAGGATTTTGACTTGCGAGCGAGCGGGCGAGCAAATCAGGTATAGTTCTCTCTTATTTTTTTCTATTTTCCTCCCTTTTAGAGTAATTTATTTAAAATTAAAATATTTATAAAAAAGAAATTTGAAAAGATACAATTATAATTAATTAAAATTCATGTAAAATTGAAATAATACAAAACCAACGTCCGAAAAACTAATTATTAAATTTGACAAGTTGACGGATATATTATAACGTGTCATATAATTTATTATAAATATAAAAATGATTTTTTTAATATATTTAATTGACTCGAGATATTAGATTGTTTTATTAGTATGAAAATTAATTTTTTACATTTATATGTTGTACTTGCTATTTCTAAATTCTAATAAGATGAAAAGTTATTTAATAGTTTTCTAATACTCTAATTGACCCACATGTTTTTAGATAATAGCATTTATAACCTAGAGTTTGAGATTATGAATTATTATTTGCTTATTAGTTATGCTATATGTGCACTTTTGCAATGGTTGAAATTTCGTTAATTTTATCATACATTTATTTTATAAAATTACTGTCAAAGCGTGAAACACAAATAATTAGATAAAAATAATACACTATATTCTTCATTTGTTGATGTCTCTCTCTGTTAATCTCCTTATTAATAGTCCCTACCTATATTGGAGGGAAATTTTTCAACCCATTACTTTGTTTTGTTGTCATTTTTTAAAATTGTTAATACACGTTCTCCATGATGATGAGAGAGTGTCACCTCATGTCCATTCATAGCAATAGCACGGACATAAATTTTAAGAATTAATTTTTGCGAAGTAAGAAAAAGATTGCTGAAGATCCATAATAGTGCAAAACTCTTCTCACGAGGAAAAAAAATATAGTGAAAAACATGACAAGAGAATTATATGCTTCAAACATATCAAATTTGTACACGTCACACAGTATAAATCATAGTTAGATTCACACTTTAATATGAAATATTAATACATGTCACACATCATAAAATGATATATACGAGTGTGGAATTCTCACATACAATACTTTTTTTTTTAAATCCGACCAATATATATTTAAGTTAAAATAGTTTTTCCTCTGTCAATACTTAAAAGGCAGGGGAGATGTCAATTTCTAAACTGAGCTTCATTCTATTTAACTAAAGCAAGACAATACATGCATTATCAATGCTAGAATAGGGATGGTGGCTCATAAACTAAGCTCTCATTCACAGCTGATGCTTTCTACTGATAACTTATATGTGTATATATATGTTCAAGCTACAGATTGGCTCTAAATCAAATTTTATGTGCATGTATTACTCAAAACAAATAGTCTCTCTTTATTTTCTCAACTCACAAGTGATCCAAATTTGAGTACAGTGCTGTAATTCCAAGTACTCTTAAAAGTCTTCAATGTTTGCATTGAGATTTTATCTTCAGAATTACACTGTAATTCAGTCAAGTTAGTCCGAAATCTTTACTGTTATAGAAAGATTTACTCAACTAACTTGCCTTAAAAGTTTTAAAATGAATTGATGAGATACAAAATGAAGAAAACATTTTCCTCACATCTGAGTTCAGGACTGAATATTAATTGTTTGCTTTAATTTCGTTCTAAATTCCATTTCTGTAAGAAAGAAGAAAAGGTAACTCTTTTACACTCTAGGTTATGCTAAGGGTAGGGCTATGCTGAGAGTGACACTCTAGCTAGGTTGGTGACACCAATTTCCAAAAAGGTTTCAATCCTTTTGAAAAACAATATCAATGCTCTTATTTAGATGAACCATATATATATATATATATATATATATATATATTTTAATTTGGTGAGTACTATTGTTGAGAATAAGATAAATTGGAAAATATTAGTCTTATTTACTTAAAACAAGAAGATAATAAAAAGTAAGGTTAACTGCTTTTGCTTGCAAGGAGAAATTATAATCCATTTCATGTAACAAATTAATTAAGCATCTATTTTCTTGTGCTCCATTCGCGAGATTATGATGTTTTTGAAATAATTTCATCAATACACTTTTCTCTGTAACCAAATGCAACACCTTATTGTTGTCGAAGGTGCTTGCATGCAATGTGCTTCTTTAAATTTATTTATATATATATATATATATTTTTTTTTTAATTTGGTGAGTACTATTGTTGAGAATAAGATAAATTGGAAAATATTAGTCTTATTTACTTAAAACAAGAAGATAATAAAAAGTAAGGTTAACTGCTTTTGCTTGCAAGGAGAAATTATAATCCATTTCATGTAACAAATTAATTAAGCATCTATTTTCTTGTGCTCCATTCGCGAGATTATGATGTTTTTGAAATAATTTCATCAATACACTTTTCTCTGTAACCAAATGCAACACATTATTGTTGTCGAAGGTGCTTGCATGCAATGTGCTTCTTTAAATTTATATATATATATATATATATATATATGTTGCAACATGAAGTACCAATTGCTCGTGGGCTCAGTGAAGTCACCTTTACAATCTAATTACATAATTCAATTAAGCTTGAAAAGAAATTACATTAATATCATGTTATCATTATTAAAACAAGCCAATCAATGATATCTTTGCAAGCTGAATTGCCCTCGGTGTGATCCAGTGAGAGTGACATTCTAATAGTTCATTGCCACTGACTTTCTAAAGGTGATCGATGAACCCTTTTACAGCAACCTCTAAGCTGTGCCCTATCTAAACTTTAGAGGCAACTCAACATAATCTTTAGAGAAATGCTAGCTTACCATGCACAGTCAAGGTGAATCTCACATGCGCGTGAAGTACACAAACGGTTGAATGAGCGAATTTTCATCTCTCATAGTAACAAAATATGTTCTACATCTAATCTTTAGGGTTGTAGCCTTTAGGTGAAAACTCTTATTAGGGTAGTGCAACATGAAAACTAAAACCTAAATGACTGCAATAAGGGCTAAAGATCATTGTGTTAAAATAGCTTAATATTTATTGTTGGATTTATTCTTTAACAACTTAAATTTTTAGAATAACGGTAATTTAACACACAGAAATATAGATTGAGGAGTCCAAGTCCTTCAAATATGGTTAAATCCGTCGAATATTCTTGTGGGGACAGCTCAATTAAAGACTATTTGTCACTGGCATTAGCAGGTGAAATTTCAAAAATACCTGTAATTTCACGTCACTGACAAATTTAGAACAGCAGAAGAGAAGAATTCAAAGGGAGACTAATGGAGGAGATATCATAGTTTGGCAAGAAAGCAACCCCAAAAAAAAAAAAAAGGGAAAAAAATCATAGGATGGTGCAACTCTGTCTCCAAGTCCAAGTAGTGGTTTACACCGTAGGCTAACAATACAATTCTTCTGAGTGGAGTAGATAATTCTTCTTCGCGGTTCCCGAGGGGAATGTTTGTGGGTCCCCAATAAACTAAAGAGGGAATGCCAGTCAAGCTAGGGTTTCTATGTCTCTCTCTCTCTCTCTCTCTCTCTCTCTCTCTCTCTATATATATATATATATATATACACACACACACACATATAATATACATATAAAGAAGGCATATGACATGAAAGTAAAAGTGATGATAGTTCATGGAAATGGGACACAATGTGTGATGAATGGGTCATAGAAATTGAGTGGACATAAAAAGAAATCATTAGGTGCGCCATCGGTTGAGACAGGTGAACTGGTTTTCAGAAAGATTTTTTACTTTATTTCTAAACTTGCTAGGTTCAAGTGATTAATTACAAAGCAAATTAAGGTTATGATTCAATTTCTTTAATTATTACTTGAATGTGACATACAATTAATGTCTGAATCAAATCTCTTCTAAAGGTGGTCTACCATGTGAAGATATATAAAATTAACCATGGATCATACCTAGCT
The DNA here is from genome assembly GCA_008638375.1 of Nyssa sinensis. Classification (NCBI taxonomy): domain Eukaryota; kingdom Viridiplantae; phylum Streptophyta; class Magnoliopsida; order Cornales; family Nyssaceae; genus Nyssa; species Nyssa sinensis. The sequence goes on along the minus strand of CM018037.1, from coordinate 36,803,000 downwards.
GTGCCTGGTTGTTCTTCTCTCCAGATTCTACTTGCTTCATGAAGGTACTTTAATGGCTGGAAGAATCTCAAGACATAGATGGTGCTGATAAGACCTGACCATCCTGACCTGTTGGCAAACATAAAGAAAGAAAAAGGAGAAAAAGCAGCTTGGTGGAAAAGATTGAAAACCATCATTCCAACTCACTTTGAGTGTAAGGAAATGAAAAGGAAATTTACCATTTAACCCACAATATCCCTCTATAAGAAATGAAATAAACAAAATTAACAATGTCTTTAATTCATAAAACTCTTACAGTAACATACATTTCTCACTTCACTAAATACTCTTGTGAGCCCAAATGGTACATGGGCGAGTTGGCTTCAACAACGCACAAGTCTAAAAGTTTCAAATTTAATCTATCACGCTTACAACTCTTGCCATCAAAAACTTGGAATTGTATGAGTTCGGCGAGATCAGCCACATTTTGGGGGATCCTTTGCTCATCTCACTGAATTTTTGTCATAAAAGAAACATATGACCCAAGACCAATCTATAAAGCCCCAGAGAAAGATTAGGGATTTTCTTGGACAAATCTTCTATTTGTGGACAATATTTCATGATAAACTTCTGAAGCCAACCTAAAATAAGCTTCAAACATGCATTCGCATTGATTAAAGAGTAAAGAGACAAGCAAAAGAAGAAAAGAGAAAGAAAAAAAGGCAAAAAAATGACAGAAAGAAAGGAACTAAATATGTACTAATTAATGCACCCTATTGGTTAGTTCAAATCAAACTTCAAACAAGTCACCCATCATGCATGTGAAAGAAAAGAAAGATAATAGCAACCAAACTTCCTCTTGTTTCTCAAAGTTTTTCTTTTTCCTTTTATGATTATTTACCATGACCCTCCACCTAACATCCCATTCCAGTACCCAGTAGATTGATCTCCTTGCCCTCTGTTTTGCTCAAATTCACTTGTGCTTGTGACCTGCTTTATGTCCTCAAAAGGGAAAAAGATCCTTGCACTAGACTCTTGAATCCCTTGCAAACTTCCATACCCACTTTGAAAACCAGCAACAGAAAAATTAAGGCTTTGTTTGAGTTCTTGCAGAGGAAAGCCAGATGAGTAGATTGTGCTTGCATCGGCAACCGGTATTGGCATGAAAGAATTGATCAGATCCCTTGAAGTGATTCCACTTTTGAGAAGCTGAGAAGGGTTAGGGTTTTGATGATGAATTTCGCTGTCATTGCATGGTAAGTCAACAAAACTAGAGATACTATTGTAATCACTGGTGGGTGGATAAGAGAGGTTGAGGTCTTGGCCTTCATGGATCTTAGGGTTTTGAGAAGCAGACTGTGAAAAACTTGGTGGGGTCAGATCAGGAAACTTCTTTGATGAAGACGGTGGTGATGATGATGAAGTTGAAGATCTCTTGTTCTTTCTTGAACCTCCTCCAACAGGAACATTTCTGAGAGACCCACCTTCAGTCCAGTACCTTCTACAAGTTTTGCAAAAATATCTTGGCTGGGCAAGACTGTAATTATTGTAGTAACAAAACTTGGTATTACTTGAATTGCACCTGGGACAGTTCAAAGCTTGTTCCTTGTTTGGCCTTGGCTTCTTTTCTACCATAGGCCTTGAGCCTTCCATGGGCAGTCCAATCCCCTGAAAAAAAGAGGAAAAAAGGACAACAAAAGGCCATGACTACATGCATGATCAAAACAAAAGAATTGTCACAAATTTTTCTTTGTACATGGACAAATAGAGGAAGAAAGCAATAGCATAAGCAAACAAACTAGGCAGAGAAAACAAGGCGACTGCTTTACACTTTGAAGATTACAGCATCAATAAAAACAAGTTATAATAGCTTTTTTGGTCTCTTTATCAGATGGTGGAAAAAGAAAGAAAGAAAAAGTGCAGTACTTTCAAAAATAAAAGAAAGAGAGAGATTTCAAAAGACAGCAACACAAATTCAAAGATTAGTGGGGACTGAACAAACAACATCATCTCTGCAGGAAAGTTACCTTTAAACTAGCAATCAATTAACAAGCTAGAAAAGTTTTCAAAGCGCCAAAGAAAAAGTATTCCAAATTAGGCCTTGAAAACACCAACCCAAGAAAGCAGATATCATCATTTCATAGAGAGAAATCATGTTTCTTTTACCTGTGGCCACTGAGCAGCGTCCATAGATCAAGAGGAAAGAGAAAAGGTATGAAGTCTTCAGAGAGAGGAAAATCACCAACTATGTTGCAGCTGGTCTTAAAGCAGGAGAGACACTCTGAGATGGTATGTTTGGTGGTATCGTGTGTTGGGTTACAGCTTACTATATGCTCGTGTGTGTGTGTGTGTGTGTGTGTGAGTGAGAGAGAGAGAGGGGGGGGGGGGATAGTTTTGTCTACTGGGTAATATATTAGTGTCACATTATTTTTATTAGTATCTTTTAGTGCTTGAGAATGTTAAAGTGCTTGAGAGTGTTAAATTGGAAGTCTCTTTATTTCATTGATTTGTGAGATAGAGATATAAAAAATAATTTTAAAATTATATTTTTATTATAAAATATTGTTGTAAAATATATATATAAAAGATTAATATTTTATATTTTGATTTTTTTAAATTTTATTAAAAAAATTAGGAATTGCCAACCCAATTTTCTTTATATTTTCTCTAAATACTTCTTTAGATTTTATTTTTTTGGGGTTATGCGGCTAAGAGTTCATGAAAAGTACTAAAATTATTATTTAGTCCAAGTCCAAACATATTAATCTATAAATTTTTTTAGTTATTCAGTACCAAAAATACAATTTTTGACACATTTTTCTTGAAATAAGGAGCAGTCACAAAATTTCTTTTCAAGATTTTAAAATTTAATAACTTGAAATTTATAAATCTATTTTTAATAAAAATTATATATTTAGATTTTAAACATCAAGATCTATATCGAATATGAAAATATGAAGAAGAAAAATCACTACAAAAGTGTAAAATTTTGTCTTAACAAAAGTGTAAAATTTACACTTTTACACTGAAAAGTCGTCCCATCCAAATTTTACACTTTTCTAAAATTATAAAATTTTATAATTTTATAAAATTTAGAAAAAAATTTGGCCACATGTTGGATGCTCAAAATTGACTTTCAAGATTGTGAAAATAATATCAATATTTAAAGCACGAGTGATTAAAAAATATAGTATATAATTATAAAAGTGTAAAATTTCATAGTTGAATCAAATTAATTTTTTAGTTTTTTTTTTAAATCATTCTGGTTCAAAGAGAGACACAATCCTCATTGTAGTGTTTGGAACACTACAATGCATCCATTGAAACACTTAAAAAATGAGAGTGTTTCATCCATTAGATCAAAAATTTACATGGGAGTAGATTGAAGCAACTAGCCCATCACAATACCATTTGGTGCAAAACAATAAGGACATATTAACTGGTTTGCAGAGGGTGATATTCCTACAAAAAGGCAAATGATGATATACAAAAGGAGGTCAACCTAGTCAATTGAAGATCTTCAAATCTAAATGCTCCTTGTCAATAGAAACAATCCACATTGGTGGCTAATGCCCATATGAACTATTCCATGGCTAAGGCTATATTTTAATGTCATAAAAACAATCCAGAATACGGGTGGTCTTCATCTAAAATTCCTTTTTCATCGGTTCATGGAGCAATTGAAGCTCATCGTGGACTCGATGAGTAGATTTCACTAGGAAGAGCATGACCGTGTCACCATCAGTTGTGGAGTGGAGCAGCAGAGATGTGGTTGCTACAGAACAACAGCTCTCACCCTCGCTGGTAGCAGCGGCACCCTCACGGTGGCAAAGGAGGTGAGGATCACGAACAGGTTTGGCGGCGATCCCATGGATGAATGCAAGATCTCCAACTTTGTTTGGAGCATCTTTTAAAAGGGAAAGACGGAGAATGATAAATGATCTAGGGACAAAAAAATGATATATCAAAAATTGGTTAGTTCTAACTTATCAAAATAGACCTAAGTTTAAAAAATTAAATAACTTATTGTCCTTGAGCTTAAATTAAAATAGGTGTGGATCTTACACTAATTTAATATCTTTTTGAGGGACTTAGGCTAATTAACTCTATTTTTTTATTTCTTTTTGTATTTTTGCTCTTCCTCAATGTCCAAGGTCTGTATTTGCCATTGCCTATATATATATATATATACACGTGCGCGTTCCATGATACTATATATATTTTTTTCATTCGTCAATCATATTACTTGTGAGTGGATTTGTGCGCGTGGACTGTTGTTTTCTGACTAGAGATTGACGAGGGTCAGGCTGATTCTTTTTTCTTCTCGCATTCTCTAGCTTTATAATGTTTTTCTCTTTTTGCTTTGTCACTTACCATGCTTGATTAAGATAGTTTGAAAGTTTAAAGGGTGATTGATTAGTTCCATTTCCATCTAATTAAAGAATTTGATTTCGTTATGAAACATTCAGGATGCACTGACCTACAGTCTCTTGAATTTTCCATGCAACCTTGGGGCTAGTGGAGAGACATTCTAAAGATATTCAAGTATGTGACTATCATCATTTCCTTTTGCTTCATTGATTAGCGCTACTTTTTCTTTTTTGGGGGTTAAAAATTAGCATTACTTTTGTTGCCTCTGCTTTGGTTATGGAAAATGCTATGTATCCACTGTTATCATAACGAGTTGGACAGTGAATTGGTGAAGAAGAGGGCACTCGATTTACTAATTCAAATTTTATAATGATATATTTAAAAGTATATTATATACTTTTAATATATATATATAGACACACACACATACCTTGAATTTTGCATGAGAATTAATATAAGCAAAGTAGTGGCCAAGTGGTTAAGAATGCTCCTTCCCACCCGAGAAGTGTAGGTTCCACTCTCACCCAAATAAAAATCAAACTGATCAGATGTCTGGTTCAAGTCCGGTTCTAATAACTATGTATGTCATGCGCAGGTTCCGGATTCGTTTAATTTAGGTTAGTTCATTACAGTTCAATTTACACCAGTTTATGAAAAATCAAATTGGTCAAATGTCTCGTTCACGGTGAACTAGCCAGTCTCATCCCAGGATTCATTGATGAGTTCCAGTTCGTTCAATTTAGGATTGGCTCATTATAGTTCAATTCACACTAGTTTATGAAAAGCCAAACTAGTTGGATGTCCAGATCATGGTAAACCAGTCAGTTCCATCCAGTTTTGAGGTTTATTAGTGATTTCTAATTCGTTCAGTTCAAGCTAGTTCGTTAGATTTAGGCCGGTTTATTGTAGTTCACACTAGTTTATGAAAAACCAAACCAATTGGATGTCTGGTTTGGAGTTGAACCGGCTGGTCCAGCCTAGTTCTATGATTATTCTTAGTTTATATCCCCATTTTATATTTTTAATATAATATGGTATCATGTAATATTAAGCTTTCATATGATGTGGTTTTCAAAACTATCACATAATGACACATCACATTGGGGATGTGTAGATTACTCGTTGGTCGTTGATTGGATTTAGAACTCGAAATAGAGAGAAAAACTTGGGATTGCTATTTTAGGAAGAAAAAATTTATGAAAATAACTCTAATATCAAAATTTAGATAGATAATAGGAAAGATTAATCTTTTTTTTTATGACTGATTTAATTCCTTTACCTTCCATGTCATCTCCTTTGAGTACTTCTTCCACTCCTGGTAGAAGCACTTCCTAGACAAGTGAAAACAAAGTACTTGACATTAAACTCTAGGTCAAATTCGGGGCTCAAGAAAATTTTTTTAAAAAAAGTTAAAAAAAATTTAGTAAGGGGGATTTTGGGTAATCAGTAATCAGAAATCTCATGTTATTTCCTCAATTTAATAAGAAATATAGAAAAATTAGGTTAGAAAGACATTGAAATCTAGGGAAAACTCTCGTCCAAATTTATCTTTGAAATTGGGTATTTAGATATGTTTGAATTTAGGCAAAAGAATGCCCTTTTCAAAGTTAGAGACAACATTGCACCTAATTATGGATCTTCCACATTTGCTAAATTTCCACTTCTTCCTCCTATTTAACAAAAGGCGCACAATTTGCACAATGAAATGTAGGAAATTGTCACTACTAATTAATTTTGTTAATAATAAATAGTTAAAAACATAACAATATAAACAATGTAAATAACTAAATAAGAAGCTTGTTATCAACTTTTTCTGTCACATCTAACTGTGTTATGATATATTAGCAATAAGCTAACTTATGACTAGCCTAATATTTATAAATACAATGTAGGCAAGCATATATGTTTCTATTTGCTATAGTTTTGATCATCAATGTATAACAAAGATTTAATACATTAATTTCATAAGGGTTTGAAGATTTGAAATTCTACGATTAATTGTGTAACTTTATGCAAATTAGGGTTTCATGATTAATCATAACTCGTCCGTTGTGCAACCAATATGGGTGAAACAAGCCAAAAGGGAGTTTTGATTGCAAAATTGTGCGGGTGGAGGTGTTGCAACTATTTGTGATGGTAAGGTGGTTTGGTTTGCGTGATGGTAGTGGAGGTGGTGGTGGATAGCAAATGATTCACAATGAGAGAGGAACATGAAGTGGGGTGAATAAAAGAGGTAAGATTATTGTGAATTCCTTTAAAGTATTACATTTTTAATTTGCACTAACGATGTTGCACTTTCTGATAAGTGGAATTTTTCGCTCTTCGTCGCTTGTCAAGAACTCGAAAAGAGAGATCAAAGGGTCATCGGGTTGGCTCTAGTGGTAGTTATTGCGATGATGAAGTCAGTAAAAATAAAAGAGAGAACTAAACTTGAATGAGAATAATTGATTGTAATTGAAAAACACACCTTGGGTTGTTTTTATAGGCTGCGGATCCCCTAAGTTGATTAGGATTTGGAGTCATAAAGATCGGGATCCGGCGATATCTGAAGATGGCAATTTCCATATTGAACTCTAATCTCCACAAAAGTAAGGATTGGAAGTTATCCGAGAATGATAGTTTTCATGTCGCATTTTAGGGTATGTAAGGCGGTGACCAACTCAGGACTCTTCTAGGTACGTATTCCGAGCTCTCTGTTTTGACAAAAAGGTCTGTGTCCTTCTGATCAAGAACGTCTGGATTTTCAGAGTTGTTAGGTTTGAATAACTTTATGTCATTTCCTGACCTACACATAAAAGAGCTCATACACGTGTCAAGTTTGAGTTAAGCTGTCATTTTTATAGTACATCAACTAATAAAGATATTATGATAATAAATTATATTATCGTCTGTTTTGATATATTTTCAAAATTATTATCAATTCTTGACGATTTAAAAAATATGAAAAAAATGCTTTTATGTTTCAAACATTTACATTCATTAGAAAATGAAAACAACTTGAAAAGTGTTTTCAAAATTTTGACTATATATCATTTTTGAAAACACAAAAAACATCCAAACCACCCCCAATTTGATGTGTTCTAATGTTTCTTGTTTGTCAAGTAAGTTGTGATGGTTGGTTTTCAGATGTCCCTCACAGATCACATGTTGTGTAACATGACCCAAATTGCATGAAACACTTCTGTTTTTTTTTTTCTTTTGCTAAGTGAGAAATTCATGAATCTATATATTTATCAGGAAAGTAACTTTGTTTTCTATGAAATGAAAGTAGAAAGGGAGATGTGGGGCCCTATTTGGAATGCTGACCAGGTAGAAAGGACTACACATACATTCAAGGAAATAAGAGGGGGACAAAAAAAACCTGTAGATGGGGTGTGATTTGTGCTGTATTGTAATGGGCAAAGAACACTTTTGTGATGTGGATGTGAAATTCATTGTAAAATACTTGGGGAAACTTTTTTAATGGGTCATTTTCATCATTGTTTTAATATAATTTTATCAGATGTATTATGATTCATTTGTTTTTTTTAGTTGTAGCACATATGTCAAAGAGTTACTAAAAAAATACACCATCCATTGATGCATTAAATAAAGAGTTGTTATATATATATATATAGAGAATAATGTTATACTATTATATTTATTGTCAATATCAAATTTTACAATCTAAATAATGTGACATATGATTATTTATGATACTTTAGATACATTTTAAATATATTACTAATAATTCATTATAATGTTATTTGGAATGAAAACTTTGGTATAAAAATTTGAGATATATCCAAAAATTTCGGCTAGTAGGAGAAGAGACTTATTTTGTTGAAAAAGAGGTTTGAAAAATTAAAAAAAATATGAAAATCATGGGACAAATCTAGAGGCGTCAAACGGCCAGCTCGTTTTGAGGCTGCTCATTCATGCCAATGGGTCATGCTTAATTCAAGAAACTCTCAGCCTAGCATGACCCATTGGCATGGGTTCAAGTCATGTTGTGCTAGGTTTAACGGGCCGTGCTGTGCTAGCTCACTGACCTATCAAATTTTGATTTTTTTTTCTTATTCGTTTTGGTTTTAAAAAAAAAAAAAATCCTTAATTGATGTTTTTTTTCAACTATTTTAACTTATTTTCAAAAACAATTTAGTTAGCATGTTGAGTAATTTTTTGGTTTAATATTATTGTTTATTAGTTTATTAACTTATTAATACAAATTACAATATTTATTTTATTTGTTAATTAATTTACATAAGTTTGTTTGCTTTGTTTTCTTTTTAATATACATAATTTTTATATTCTTTTACTTGTTCTTTAAAGTTGTTAATTGTTAAACTTTATAAGAGTATATAATAAATTACTTGGTTATATTATATTATTATCAAATTTAAAAATTAATAAAAATGATATTAGTACTTTGACTAATATTAAATTTATTAGTATATTGAAATCTTATTCACAAAAAAATTGTAAGTATATGACCAAATGAATTATGTCAAACTGACGCACGAGCTATGTCATATTCGTGCATTTCACATGTTGTACCGTGCCTGGATTGTTGGCCTAAAAGGACAGACACAACATGACTCACAAAGTTTCAAATTCACAAATTCCACTATTTTATCTGGTACATGAAGGGGCTTTAAAATATAAAGAAACAACAAAATATATACTTAAATCGAACGAGGAAATCTATCAGAAAAAGCATATGGATAAAACTATATATATATATATGTATAATATACATATGCAAAATTCAATCGAGCGTTTAAGAATCAAAAGCCAGTTTTGATTTTCGGCTGCAGCGGTGGCGGTGGCCGTAGCAGCGGCTCCAGAGCAAAGCCACTTTGACGAGTAAGTGGGAAGAGACTAGTGGCGCGTGTTTGCAGGGGTTTTGGTAGAAACAACCAAGGTCCAATCTGAACGCGAAACGTGTCCCCGACGTGCGCAGCGCGCCTAAAGAGGAAGAATATTTAGATCTGCGAGAGCGGAGGAGAGTGTTCAGACAGGAAAAAAGAGTCAGTGGGGGTCCCATCAAATCAGAGCCATCCAAGTAAAGAATCCGCCGCGACCGATTGATGATTGATGAACGATTCTGTTGGAGGTGGACTATTACGTCACGTGATGCCTTCTTTTTTCGCATGTGGCCAAACACGATGCTGCTGCGTCACCCTTCACCCAAATTTTCTCCAACTCTCAAATCTTCGTCGGTCGTTATACGCTTGCGTCCTATCGTTACACGTGAAGTGCACGGATCAGCCATACACAGTTCAGAGTACATTCTCACTGATTTTTCCTTTTTTATTTTTTTTTAAATCAAAATTATTGAAATTTTATACCCATGAAGACATGTTTTTAAATTCCTTTATTCTGTAAAACAAGAAAAAAAAATATAATATTACCAAAAAGCACGTTTGACAAAGTATTTTTTTAAAAAAAAAAATTTAAAACAGTCTATTTTAAGAAAAAAAACTAATTTTTTCAAAATAAAAATATTAACATAAAACATGTTTATTTTATTTTTATGCTTCAACTTCTATAAATCTCCCATAATTGTAAATTCCTTGACATTTTTGCTATTTTTTTACCACCACCACCATTGTATAACTTGTGTATACAATCAGTAGACAGTAGTTAAAAAATTAACTAATCAAGGTACATTTGAGTTTCAATTCATAATGTTATTTGTTCATTTCCTTGTTATCCTGTGTTAAAAAGTCCTCATTCTTAAAGGTAATTCAACCTGAAGAGAAAGCCAATTTCTTACTTCCCAATATAGCCTGATTCCACATACACCTGCCCACTCATAAATATTAAAGTTTGGTATATATGCGAACCAATCCAACTCGAACACACCCGCATTATTTATTATTTTAAGTCAAACAAAAGGTATAAGAAATATAATTCAAGAAAAATGTTTACTTTCAACCTTAAGGGTCCCCCCCCTTCTCTCTCTCTCTCTCTATATATATATATATATATATCAACCTTAGGGTTCCCCCCCTCTCTCTCTCTCTCCCTCTCTCTCTCTCTCTATATATATATATATATATAGACACACACAGAATTTGTAACAAAACCACGTGAGCATCAGTTTTAATCCTAGCTTTGCCACCAGTTATGAGTCTTGTTACCACAAAAACAGAACCTATAAAACAATTTGTCCACCTATAAAATTCTGTATAACTCTGCTTTCCTAACAACCACTGAACATTTGTGTCCAAAAGGATGCAATATTTTTTACTTTCTATTTCCTTAAATCAAAAGAAAAGGACTCATTTGTCCATCAAAAAAAAAAGAGAAGAACAGGACTCATTTTACAAGTCCAACTTAGTGGACCCACCCACATGAACGTGTAGGGCCTACACAACATTTGAAAAAATTCTCAACCAATTAAACAGAAGACTGAGGCAGCAGTTTCCTACCACTTAGCCTTTTTAAAGTCATACATCTGTATTATATTTGCCTTTGCCTAGCAACAAATCCCAACTAATTACAATAATTTAACAAATTACTGTACAACAAATTATATAGAGCATTAGTGCTTTGACGACCCAACTCACTATATTTCAATTGAAGTCCACAAGCAAACCCAAAAAGTCAAATTGTTTGAGCTCAACACCACAATATTTTATATTAGAACAATAGATCATCAATGACTATACAAGAAAAAAAAGTTTTTTAACTAATGGGTTGAATGCTGTTCTCTCTCCTAAGCAAAACCAAATTAAGCTAATCCATACAATATAGAAGTTTTACAAAGGCTTGTATGGCATTACAAAGACAAAAATACAAATATGCTCCAACCATCGATGTGATACTTGATTCATCAATCTGACTTTTCCTGTCCCCCACCTTCGTGCCTTACAAGCCATACACCATTACTTCTTATTCAGCAACCATAACCTTCACAACAAGAAGACAAACATTATTAATGTGTATTGACCTTACCCCATAAATAAAAAGGACTAACTCAATACACGAGACTTCAATCATTGTAGGATTTAGAGAGAGTTAGATGTATTGACCTTACTCCAAAAATATGAATCAAATTTTAAACAACAAAAGATCCTAAACATCATAGATGAACTTAAGCGCAACTTAATGTGCAACATTGCCTTGAAAAAAAACAAAAAAAAAAGGAAGTGGCATGCCCTGAACCAGGTGACATGTAACTTGCAATGGACGACTAATTGCATATTTCTTCGAGTAACAAAAACAATTATAGTATTAATATAAAAGTGAAAAATATTTTTCAAAAGAAGTATTATGCCGCATTACCAATATCGTCAAACACTAAGGCCTTGAAGTTAGTCATTTAGCTTGCAAACATTGATGAACTTCTTCACTGCAATGTGGCATCGGGTACCCTGTAACAACATCACACACAAAACACACTTTAGGAATGCTTTCTAGCTACACATAATTAATTCCTGAATGATAGTAATAATAATGACAAGCTTGAATTGAATTTTCAAATGGAATAATTGAATAGAAGAAAATAAAGTTAAATTCAACAAGTGAGGACTTATTCAGCCTTTTTTGTGTGTGTGTTGGAATTTAAGGACTAATTGAGCTTAGCATAGGCATCATTTGCAGAATTAAGATGTATTTGCTATTATACATATGCAGGGCGGGTTTCCTCCTCATGTATGCTAAAGGTGGGCTCCTCTCCAGTCGTTTCACAAGATGTCAAACTGTAGCCACAACCTCACCCATCTTGCGATGAGAAACTTGAACTATCCAATAACAATACAGGAAATGAACATCCAAAAAGAGGACGGGTTCCCCATTCCCCATATAATAGTGTTCTTTCACAGGAGTTATATGTCATGCTCGACCGTATTTAGAATAACTGGTTGTTTCTAACCACTCATGACATACCCCCATAACTAAGTTCCTAGGTCCAACAGAATCATTTCTCTATTACAATTGAAGGATGCCATGAAAAGTGAAAAATGGGAGGGACGGCACTTCTAGAGATAGAGAAGGACAAAGCACGCTCATTCAAAGGAGGCCAAGACACAAAATCATGTCACAAAGTGACACAAGTTCCTGCCTTACAACAAAATTTTACACATTTGAGCAATTTTTGTTCTTTTGACCGAATAATGGTGTCATGTCAGTGTAGCAAACATCCACAGGTGACATACAAAAGCCCCTCAAACAGACTGGTTAAATGCAGTCCATAATGTCTTCTATGAAGGCATCAATGCAGCCTTCCACCTGTATTCTTAGCAATCAAACAAAACCTCATATTGGCCTTCTCCTTTCCATCACCCGTGGAAAACTAAGCCAAGCTTGTAATAACTGTTTATGCTCCCTTGGCCTCAACTCTCAACTATTGGGCCAGTGAATCTATTTGGTTCACTGATACATACGAGACGTGTCAACAATTTTTTAATTAGGCACTTGGCACAGGCAAACATGTGAAGAACCAGAAGGACCCCTACTGAAATAATAACTCAATAAGAGATAGAAGTACATGAATCTTCTCTGTTGTCATGCTTGAGGCTGTTAGGCCACTATTATGGCCGTATACTGAAAGTCTAGCTCCTTGAGAATTGGTTGACTAATTAGAGTTTGATGACATAAAAGTGATTATGACATAATCTTCAGAAATAAGCAAGCAAAACAGTGGGGCAATAAGTTGATTTTATAAATGCTACCTCCCAGGAAAGTTAGTAGGAGTCCATGCACTGCCAAAACTCTAAATTCTTGTCAAACAAGCAGTTGGGAATCACTTGGAATCCCTTTGCAGCTTCAATAGCCTCTTCAGTTGATAGTCGTTTTTGAATAAACCTCCCACCACATTTGGTGCATCTCAACATTAGCTGATCCTCGCAAATTTTTAATCGGAAAATTTTAATTACCTGCAAGAATATGTCCATTTCAGCTTCAACAACACCATTGGATCACTTTGACCAACAAGAAATAAATCCATATTGGTCCATAGAAGAATAATACTCTACCAATGACTTTCACAAGTATAACATGTGAAACTGACAACCTGTGAAGGGCACAAATGCAAATGATGAAAGGAAGAATTTAACATCCAATGGTCCCACACCATGGAAATCTTCAATACAAAGAATTATTTGCTAGGTCACACAATTCTTGAACATAATAATGAACACTTATTTTTTTTTCCCCCGGGGGGGGGGGGGGGGGGGGGGGGGGGCACAGTTAGACATCAATTGTATAACCAATAAAGTATTCAATATATACCTCAAGCAGTTGTTCATTTTTGAGAAGGTTTTTCACTCTATATATTTGATTATTTATCAGATATTCATGCCTCAAAAGCTTGGCATCTTGTGTCAGGAGCACTCCCTTCTCTTTCTGTGCTTTGTCTATTAAATCCCTAATGACAATAAAAAGCCAAATAAAGGATGAAGTTACATTTCTAATGGCAATACAGATTAAAAAATGTGTTTCGAACCCTGGAGTTATATAACATGATAAAAATCCATTGAAATTAATAATGAGAGCAACACTTGGTTCAGGCTTTTTTGAATTTGGAACTGCAGCGTCTATTCCAACACAACATAAATGTTTTGCCAAGCCTTCAACCTGAGTTAATGTTTTATTAGCTTACTGCTAATGATATGAATATAATTTTTTAAATCCTACATTACATCAATGGTGAATTTAAAGAGTGTTGTATTTTTGGAACAATGATCAAAGATCAAACTGAGAGAAGGAAGGGAGGATTTTGTTGTAAGCCATTGACGAGTATGTGAACCAGCCCAACAAAAAGAAAAGGTCATTATGTAGTAGCAGTACTGCTTTCTCAAAGCATGGGGAGGAGCAGAATGGAGACGTGCCTAACCTTTGACATTATTTTGGCACAAAGTGGTTGCACTCAGACTTGAACCCGCATTCTCAGACTTGACAAACCGAGCATTTTACCATTGCACCAAGCAATCACCCTTAACCCAACAAAACCCCAAACCTTAAAAGTCTAAAGAAAGTAACAGATTCATAAATAAGATAAAATACCATTACACTGCATAGAAACTCGAGGCATAGGTTGCACAAGATAAAGTACAACCACTTACCATCACATCACATAGAAACTTGGGCATCCAGTGCCAAGGACAAACCCATGGTTTTTTTTTTTTTTTTGGGCGGGGGGGGGGGGGGGGGAGGCGCTTGGCAATCATCAACCCTTTCTAGTCTTCTTTCTTTGCATATAAACCCCACAGAGGGCTGTCTTTTCACTCTTTTTTTTGGGGGATGTTTTAGGCTTTCTGTTAGACTCCTTTAATAAAATTTTATCACCATATTTCTGTACAATTTGCAGGAGAGAATCATCCATGGGTATGGTATTCCTAGTTTCCTAGATAATATCCTGGAAACCACTCCCTCTACAGTACGCATTCCTTGAGAAAATTCAGAAGTAGAAGTAGCTCCCACTATCTCCAAAGCTTCAAAAAATAAGGTCCTCCAAATTTTATTACAACTATTAGGCTTCAAAAAACTCTTTCAACCCAAGATCCAAATTAGAGAAACGGAGTTCACTGACTTTGTGAATCAACTCGAACACTATATTAAGACAGATAAGCCCCAAAAAAAAAAAACCATAAAAAAGTTTATCAGAATTTCACAGTTAACATGCATGCTACAACAGAGATGAGCTGTGTTGATAAGCCCAAAAACAAAAAACCATAAAAAAGTTTATCAGAATTTCACAGTCAACATGCATGCTACAACAGAGATGAGCTATGCATTCCATGTTTCACAATTTTACTCAATTTGTTGGTTTTCGTGCCTTCATGCACCACAATGTAATGGAAGGTACAGAAACAGAACTGTTTTTGTTAAATTGTGTCACATTTAAAATTGAATGATCAAACAAGTAGCTCGATGGATGACATCTCATCAAAAAACTTGTCAAAAAGCTTGGTCCTCCTATTTTGTTTATCCACTGAAGCGTTTAGATCAATGGATGACTGTTCTGGTTAACTTGTAAAACATTTAAAATTGAATGATCGGGCAAGTGGTTCAATGAATGGCATCTCATCCAAGAACTTTTCAAAAGGCTTGGTCCTTTTTTGTTCTACTGCAGTGTTTATATTTATAACCTTTGGTCCATACACCATTTAACATTACCTACTATTCTCCTTCTAGCTTAAAAAAGCATACCACAACCAGTTATACTCAATATGCATGAGATCAAATAGATTCTTAAGTAAACAATAGAAATTCTGCTCAACCCTCTTTATAATATGACTGATTAAGAGGAGCAAATTCGAATTTTCTGTCTCAAAATCATAGCCTCCATCCATATACAAACAAGTTTTAAAAAGTTGATCTACCAAAAAGCTCTAAAAATTGAAAATATTAAGCATCAGAAAGCTGCTTTGATAACCTTGACCTGGAAGACACTAAGTATTTAAAGGAAAAAGTGTTCACTTATGTAAGAAGACAAAGTGATCAATCACTAAATTGAAGTTTCTAACAGAAAAAATAATTATGTACTAATGTATAAGAAGATTTTAAAAAGAAAATTGCAATCTATTTTAATGGGAACAAACAGAATCCAACAAGCAAACTTCTATATGATAGGAAATCAAAGTAAGGTTAAAACTCTTTCTTTTCTTTTTTTTTAAGTAAGCATTTCATTAAAGCACCCCCCGCGGGGGGGGGGGGGGGGGTGAACTTGTATACAAAATAGACTCACAAAAACTAGAGCCTTATATTTTCCAACAAATCAACAAAATTGTGTACAACACTTCTTTGCAGATCGTTGCCAAGCTCTTGGTTTCCTTTGGTATATTTCTCCTGGTCACTTGTGACGTAGATGACCATATATATTTGTAATGTCTAAAAACAGTTCCAACGAATTCACCTTCTTTCTTTTCTTTTCTTTTTTTAAAGAAAAATACATAAGCTCTTGGTTTCCTTCGATATCTTTCTTCTTGGTCGCCCATGTTGTAGATAACTGTATATGCTTGAAATGTCTATAAAGGGTTCCGCCTATTCACCATTATTTAGAAAAATACATTATGATGTTATTGTTGAAAAGATGGAAGGAAAACAAAAAGACATTAGAACTACAGCTGTAATCTAGCTTACAGTTGCCTACACTAAAATACATCGCGAATTCACAATAGAAGTTGTTCAATGAACCAACTTAATTTAAATATAACCACAACTCAACAAACCATTTAATTCCCACTACTTCAAATTGGCAACATTAATTCTTTCTTGATATTCAACTCTATAAAGAGAGTTGAGGCTGCTGTGTCCATTATATAATTTAATTTACTTTATAAAATAATTCCATCATAAATAACTAATAATTATAACACCGACTAATCAATAGCCTTTCAATAATATTTTCTTGTGCAATCAATCAAATGTATATGTATTAAGAGGAAAATAATGCAATGCATGAGTTCATCGATTTTTGACCAAAACTTTGGAAATTGAAGGACTTAATACCCTTGTAATACTTAAAGATAAATTTCACTAAGAGCCAATCCAATGAATTGCCCCTTTATATAAGTAAATCTGTTGATACTTGACAATAAGTTCACTTTACAAGGCTTCGATCTAATGGTGTGGAGGGTTAAACCTTTTCCTTTTTGGAGCCTCCTGGCTCCTACCATCACAAAAAGTTACCTGGGTATATCCTTATAAGGACAAAATCCTTATAAGGAAATGGAGATAAAAGTCAACAACCATATTTTTTGTTTTAGTCTCTCAATTTATTTTCCATCTGTTTCATCTAATATCCAACTCATATTAACATCTTAACTTCCATATTTTAAGAGTTCTTTAGCTTCTACTGTGACAAAAAACTCAAACAATTTCAAGGGACAGATAAGACAGTTTATGGTTCATCTCTCTCCACCCTTTATAAGATCCAGGACAACGAAGAGATCAAGCACATTTGCTCTAAACTTGATTTCAGCAAAAATACAATAATCCTACATGCTAATATTTCTCTCCATCAAATGGGCGTGTATAGCTTCTTCATGATCATGGAAGAAAAAAATAACAGTCATTCATCTATTACTAAAAATCAGACTAATAGTACAATTTAAAGTAAAGAACACGTGAAGAATTCTACTTTTATTCAAATGTGTGTACACTTGTAATGATATATGTATGATTAATATAAACAGCAGAAATTAATATTCAATGATTCTATTAATCAATACCATTGGTAGTCTACTGTCACTGTTTATTAACTTAGTTAGGGCATCTCCGGTGGTGAACCAAACCCATACCAAATTTAAATTTGAATCAAAATACACAAAAATGGCCCTCCAACCCTAGACTCAAACCCATACCAAATGAGTTTTTACTCAAATCCAAATCCAAACCCAAACCCAAATCAGTACACTACTGTTCACATAACCAAATTCTAACGGCTATTTTTTTTCCCTACCTAGTCTCACCTCATATGGAAAGTGAAAGGAAAAGGCAAGGAAAAGAAATGGAAAGAAAATCAAGAAAAGGAAAACAGACCTGGCGGGAACGATCGGTGATGACGGTAACGATCGGTGATGGCCACTTCTCCCTCGGAGTCAATAAATATGGGGGAAGTGCCTGCTCTTGCAACCATTAGGGTTTCTGTTCGCTAGCAGAGAGGTATTTACGTGAGAGAGTGAGGGATGGAGGGATGGATTGATTGGGAAGCAGAGAGGTATTTACAAGGGTTTCAGCCCATTTGCGCAACCACAGTTCCAAAAACAGAGCTGCGATGATGCATGATTGAGACGAAAAGAGACAGAAAGGTAGAAAAATACTTGGATGGGCCCCGTGAGTAAAAAATCAGAATGATAAAATTATAGAGAAGTCCTAACTAAAAATATCACTGTTGCTGATTTTTCATTTTATGGATTCATTGGTTATAATTTTTTATTATTAATAAAAACGTTATATTAAAAGAGATTTGAAAGACAAAAGAAGGACAAAAATAATTTTTTTAAAAAAATGCATAAAATAATTTTTAAGATAATGTAAAAAATTTTAAAAAAAATTTAAATAAAAACTTAAGTAAGAATATCAAATTTAAATTCATTTTTTAAATAAAATTTAAGTTTAAGTTTGAATCACTATCGAAAATATGAGTAATGCTAGTCTTATCTTCATATTTTATCAAAAGTGTTTACTTTTTATCAATATTGTATTGACTAGATATCACATCATATTATGACATGATGTGATATTCAGTCAATACAATATTGACAATTAGTGAAAATAAACACTTTTGATAAAATTTTTAAATAAACCTAATGTTATTGCGAAAATATTAAACACACTAACAATTTGTGTAAGATTTATCTTTAAAAAAAAATAATAATTTGAGTAAGATAAGTTCACGAAAACACTAACATTCCTTTTGGTTCCCAAGAAAACTAAATTAAAAATAGAATTTTGAATTCGAGCATGTCATTGTGCTGTTTTCTTTTCCTAGAAAATGAAGTCTATTTTATTAAAAATTTCGTTCTTCCTACATTTTCTCAGGAACCAAACAATGACTTACCCGATCGTAGCCAGGATCGCAGCCTTGAGAGAAGAAAGTAGAAGACTAACAAATTAGATCATGCTTGAATCTAGACCCTGGTTTTAGGATATCAGGCAAGACAAACGTATCCCTCAACAACTCGTAAATTGAAGGTAATGGAATCGTTAACAAATCTACAAGAAAAAACAACGGCTCATCCTGCTGATGAGACGACTCGTCAGCGAGCGAGTTGGAGGAGCGAAATGGCGGAGAAGGTAGACTGGTGCCCGCGAATGGGCTTTTATTCGACGTCGAGTCTGACCACCGACTTAGAGCCCAACTCGGTCGAGCAAGGAAACAAAGTGAATTTTAAGTGGTTTTCTGTCCTTGGTTCACGGACACCGCAACTTGAACGGATTAATTTATTTTTATCTTTTATACTTGTGGAGTTAGACAAAAAAAAAAAAAAACTAAAGTTGGATCCAAATTAAAATTTGACTTAGTTAAAATCTTGAAAATTTAAATCCAAAATTAAACTTAATATTTTATATATTATTAAATTAGTAATTTTTTTTATAAATATTATTATTATTTATATTTTATAATTTTAAAATTTTGTTGATATTTAATAATTTTTTTAAAAATTAAATTATCTTGAATGAATAATTTTAACCATTTTTATTTAAAAAAAAAAACAAAAAAAATTATTACAACTTTTGATATATAATCAAAATAAAAAAATAATTTATTAAAAAATTATGAAAAATTTAAAAATTTAAGTTGTCAAAAATTTATCAAGTTTGAGTTGAATTTGATAATAATAAATTTTAATTATGGTTATGTTTGGATTAAATTGTCTTATTTAAAATTAGGCTTCAAATTTAGATTAATTATTTTAAAATTTAAATTAAATTTAAATATGATTCAATTTGAGCCGACCCTTGCACCCCGTCATTATGGCGAGTGGCTTTGTTGTTTGGGCTTTACATTTGGAAGAGGGCAGGCCCAACTATTAATTATTAAATCTAAGTAGATCGATCAATTACATTAGGACACGTGACGAAACGAAACGCTCTGGCGCCAAAATTTACTTCCCGCGAAACCAAATTAGCGCGCGAAGGCCCCCTCCTCGTTGCCTGGTTTATTTTCGCAACGCTTCATTTGCTGTTATTCCATACCAATTTTGTTCCGGAATATATACACATATATAAAACCCTATCTAAATCCTCTTTCTATCTCTCTTCCTCTGTCTATAGTCTATAACAATGGTTTCTTCTAGGACTACGACATTGGTGCTCAGGCGCAGAACCCGTGCTCCAAAGCCTCGTTCCTCTAAAACTCCGTTGCCAAATTCCTCCAATTCATGGCAAGATTACAGTGACACCTGCTGTGAGCAATGTGGGTCCGGCGACAATGCCGCCGAGCTTCTGTTATGCGACAAGTGCGACCGAGGGTTTCATTTATTCTGCCTCAAACCCATCCTTGTATCCGTGCCCAAAGGCTCGTGGGTCTGTCGTTCTTGCTCCAATGACAAGAAAGTCAAATGTACGTTAATGGGTTCCTTTGAATTTTTACTTTTTGATTGATGTGCAGCTTTTATCATTACTGTTTGATTGATTTATATCTGTTTACATAAATCAAAAGAGCATTCCGTATTCTTCGATTTTCTTTATTTGGTCAATCTATGTTACATATTATATAATCAAAAGATCAATTCACGAAAAGAGTCTTCCCACATTTATGTCTGAACATATTTGGAGAAGTTTGTTTTCTTTTGTCTCATTGTTTGATTTGAGTTTGAAGCTCTTCAATCATGATCACTTAGTTTTTGCTCAAATCTTTCAAAAAAAATTCCCACATTGTTCCAAAAAAATTCCCATAGTTTTAAATTTTATTTTGAACAGTAATTTGAGTTTGTGAATAGTATTGCACTTAGTTGGATTTAAGTGCAACTAAAAGTGGATTTTGTGTGTGTGTTTGAGTCAAGGATTTGGAGATTATTTTGACTCAATTTTAAGTTTGAGTCACCATTTGACATGTCCAAATGAATTATTAATGTTACATTAAAATGATGGGTTTACTTTCTGTACATTTTGAATGACATTTGTTTCAGTTCAACACGTTGAGTTCTTGATTGTGTTGTATTAATCTCAAAATCCAAGCGAACTTTAAATGCTTATGAAGAATAAATGCCAAACCAATTACCAATTTTTTTCCTTTTTAAACATGCAGATTTTCCTCTGGTTCAAACTAAAATTGTTGATTTCTTCCGCATTCAAAGGTCTTCAGAATCAACTCAAAAGCTTAGTCAAGGTAACGGACATTTCAATGTTAAATGGATATGCTTGTCCCCCCAGCTTTTTGGTCTCTTATTTCTTGGTGGGTCGAATTTGATTATGGTAACTTTGTTTCTTTTCATGCTTTAGATGGCCGAAAGAGACGAAGGCGGGCAAGTAGTTTGGTGATGTCAAAAAAGAGGAGGAGGTTGTTGCCATTCAATCCAAGTGAGGATCCTGCAAGGAGATTAGAACAAATGGCGTCATTGGCCACAGCATTGACAGCAAGCGGGACAGAGTTCAGTAATGTGCTTACATACATGCCTGTCATGGCCCCAAGGTCTGCAAATCATGCAGCTCTGGAGCGGGGAGGAATGCAGGTATGTTGGACTTGAAAGGATAAAATTTGTCAATCAAATTTCAGATGAAACTCAAAACTCAAGCAAAACTAGTGTATCAGTCTGTTCCTAAAGCCTGTTGCTGGAAAGTAACCAAAATTCAAGGATGCACTCTAGTATGCAAATTGCATGATGATGACACCAATTTGGGTGCTCTTATGGATGTTTGGCTGAATTTGTAGGTGTTTGAAGCCCATTAACTTAGTTGGGAATGTTGAAGTCTGATCTTTGCAATGGCATATTGTTGCAAATCTGTTGAATTTAGCATTTTAGTAGTACTGACAGCTGAGCACCATATTTCATACCAAAGATTGTGTTTCATATAGCACATCATGTCCATTCTTTCAATGGAAATTAAGTGATCCACTCATGATGTGTTATGAACCTGACTAATATGTCAAAAGCTACATGACAGATGGAAGGTCTGAATTCAAGTCTTTCAACTATTTAGAATCGTAACAAACCACCATGAGTTGACGTTCACAGCAGTATACTATATCGATATTGACCTGTTGATAGCCCTTTCCTTTTTGGCGACTCCATTCAACTATTCAACTATCAGTATTTAGTGACTTAGTACTATGCCCATACTTATAATCTAGCTTCTAGGTTGGCCCTTCTCTAATTCAAACCTGTGATGTGGTGCATGTCCTGATGCCAAATGTTATAAACATGACTAATACATAAAAAGTCCTAGTACTGATAAAATTGATGGAACGCGTGAAATCAAGTCTTTTAACTATTTAGGATCGTAACATGATGTGCTAATGGTCCTTGATTATTATTCAAGTAATATCCATCTGGTAATTTCTTTTTTCACTTGATATTGTTTTGCTAAGATGTGAAGAAAATTGAATTTCAGGTTCTATCCAAAGAAGATACTGAAACCTTAAATTTGTGCAAGAACATGATGGAGAAAGGGGAATGGCCACCCCTTATGGTTGTCTTTGATCCCAGAGAAGGGTGGGTATAATCCTTAATTAGCATTGGCTTTTCTTTCATCAATGATAAATTTCTTTTACTTATGTTTTTTCCTTATTAACTTTAGTTCATCATGCTTCTTTGACTGTAATAGATTCACTGTAGAGGCAGATAGATTCATAAAGGATTTAACTATAATCACAGAGTATGTTGGAGACGTTGATTACTTGAAGAATCGTGAAAATGATGATGGAGATAGCATGATGACACTTATTTCTGCAGCTGATCCTTCAAAAAGCCTTGTCATATGTCCTGACAAACACGGGAACATTGCTCGATTCATTAATGGCATAAATAATCACACATGGTATGTTCAATCATCCCTTTAAGACCTTGTTCTTTCCCTTGATCTTGTATTTTGTTTGATACTCATTATGTAATCGTCTCTGGAAAAATATTTTTGATTATGTCGGTCTATATGGATTGATCAACCCATTTGTTGATGTTCACACATTACTTAGAGCATGCAAAAAATCTATCTCATCATTCAATATTTGGGACAAACTTGAAATTGAATTGACTCTTACCCACAAAATAGCTAATTTAGTGCCAAAATTAACAGAACAATACAGTTTTTTGGTAAATTACATAATATATTTCTGACACATGAAATGATATATCTATTGACTGTTAAATTATAAAGGGTCAAGTGAAAATTATATAAATTTTTTTTCTCCGACAAACGGAATGGAAAAATCTCCAAATGTTGCAATTGGTTGTGTAAAAATGACTTTTGAGGGTGGTCTTTGAAAATTAAAACATTACACATTGTATCACTTAGCCTTGGCATGAAGAAGAAATCATAACTACCAAAGAAATATGAGAACAGCAATTCTACTTTAAACTCTTATATGAGGTAAGTTTTTTAACTATTGAATGGTATAGAAATTGCATTTTCATTCATATTAATTATTTTATCTTTTATTTCTGATTAAAAGATTCTGTTTCATAAAAGCTGGAACTTGTAATAGTATTTGCTCAAATGAGAATAAGATCAAACCTTTTTGATATTTGAATTCCTGAGTTTTGAACAAGTGTCAAGAATAATAAATTGGGTATTTCAAATGGTGCAAAAGAGTGTATTTATATCAAATCTTGATACACTAAATTGGTCGATTTACAAATTCTTTGTTCTCCCATTATGTTTTATACTTTCATTTTGGAGGGTTGCTTCTGGCTGGGTTTGATGACAATATTATGATTCTTTGTTGTGATGCAGGGATGGGAAAAAGAAGCAGAATGTAAAATGTGTGAGATATGATGTTGATGGGGAGTGCAGGGTTTTACTAATTGCAAACAGAGATATACCAAAGGGAGAGAGATTGTACTATGATTACAATGGTTATGAGCATGAATACCCAACTCAGCACTTTGTCTAATCTCCCTTTTACCTGGATCCCAGATCGAGTTAATTTGAAGTGATTGGCAACTGACATGCTAACTGTATACTGTACTCTTTCTCAGTCCCTGAATCTTTAAGCTTATTCAAACTTCAGATGTACAAGAAGAATTGTTCAAGTCTGGAGAAATAAATTGAGAGTTTTATTCTCTGGGTCTGTTCTGTTATGGTTAATTTTTTTTCTAAGAGTAAGCATGTTAAACTTTTGTATAAAGTTGGCATCCAACATGTATCAGGGTTTTTCGGTTCAATATACATAATAAAAGAATGATAGTATCAGTTGTGAAGTTTGAGACTCTACAAATTAACTTAAGCGACGGGGTAATTACCCAAAAATAAAAAACTTAAGCAGGGCCTCTAATTAATAATCACAAGATATACATAAAAAATAAAAGAAAATGTTGAGTGCGACTAATCTTTTAAATAAATTTTCCTGACTCCTAAATACAAGTGGGTTTTAAATGTAATGAGTGGATCTTATCTTTGTATTTAGAAGTGAGAACATTTGTTTAGAAAATTTATTATGTGTAACTTCCCTAAAAAATATATACATAAATAAAAGTACTAGGTATTAATTTGTTTTTACTTTATTGACCACTAAACTTTTACACATGATGTCAAGCAAAAGTGAAAGTCATATATAGATCTTTACAAGTATATTTTTAATATTAAAAAAAAAAGACATTTTCAATATTTTTGAGATACAAAAAACATTTAATGTCTCTTTTAAATAGAGAATTTTAATTGTAGTTTACTACATAAACTTAGTACAATGAGGCTATTTCAAGCTCGGATTAAGCATATTCTAAAATGAGGGTTGCATTGGGCTAGTTGGGCCTATGTGGCCTTTCCAACCCAATTCAACTTGCCTTACTTGCAACCCTAATTATCCATACTACTTTTTTTTTTTTTTGGCATTTTGGGGAATAGGGTATTTCTCCTCTTTGATTTATTTTGATACAAGTGATGTGTGGAGAAAATTTATAATACTTGAACCCGAGTCGTGTATATAGGGAGAGATTGAATTTTTCATCTCGAATAAGCCAACTTGCTTTATTGTTGAAAAGACTAGTGTTTTATGATTTAAATTCATGTGCCCAAATAAGAGAAAGCCATTAATTGCTATCACATTAACTGTCTTTTTTTTAAAAAAATTATCTCATCAATCAATGACTCATATTTGAATACTTTTCTTTCATGTTTGGCAATGGGTCCGATTTACCTAGGTCTACTTGGTGCTGAATGTAATTAAGCCCAGCCCAAACCCGAACTTTGTTTAGTCAAGTTAGGTTCAGATAGTAGTCCAATACATAATTAATTCTCCAGCCCGATTTTTAAAGGGTCTAGCCCAATCCTTGATCATTACATCACATTAATTCTTGCAGCCATACACACTCTTAGATTGTTGCAAGTTAAAATACTCAACCGGAACCATTGGAGATTCAGTCGGGTCAGTTCCCGGTTCCCAAACTTTGTTTATTCAAGTTAGGTTCAGGTAGTAGTCCAATCCTTAATTAATTATCGGGACCAAATTATTTTCCACACACATTCTTAGATTGTTGCAAGTTAAAATACTCAACCCGAACCATTGGAGATGGGTTTAGTTCGGATCTGGCCAGTTTCTCATTTTTTACGCACCTCTAATTGCAACCCACACTCGGGACATGGTTGAAACTAAACCCATCAAGAAAAAAAGCCCTAGAATTGGACAAAAAAATTAAGACAGCAGATGGTCCAAATCACATCTCCCAAACAAGGTTTAAATGATCAAGCACTGCCAGAAGTGCATGTCATGACTACAACAAAATTGTACACATATGTTGTAGGACCTGTCAGCCCAGAAATACATTTGCTCCAAACTCTGATTATGATCTTACATAGGACCACTCTAAGGTTCAGATTTCAGAAAAAGAAAAAGAAGAGCTGTAGGGGTGGTCCAAAATTAAGGGGTACCTATAATCACACTAGCTGGCCAAGCATTTTCACACACAGAGGACAACCCATTAGGGTTTGGATCAAATTTACCCCCACAACAGTTGTCCTATTTATTCTGATGCTGGAAAAATATTGTATACCGTCAGATTTGGATCAGAGGTAAGTGGTCCCCACTCAAGCTGTTGGTGGAAAATACTATGTACTTTTTTTTGGGCATTACTATTACAAGGTGAGGCCAGCTACAAGTATCTGTCAACCAGAGATTTTTCATCAGGACTCAGATCCCGAGACAACCCATCAAAGTAAGCCCATCTTGTGATTTTGGGCCTTGATATCATTTTCCCTGTCAGATGCCATAAATCCATCTGGACTCTGTGTCTGTGAATGAGTGTTTTTTTAACACAGTTATCAGACCATTTCATCAAAGTGATCGTATTTGTTGGATTGTTTCACATCGTCCGTCTTTAACTTCTCTGATTTATATGATTTATATATAAGGGTCCTTTCTCTCTCTCCTTAACACCT
The DNA here is from genome assembly GCA_008638375.1 of Nyssa sinensis. Lineage (NCBI taxonomy): Eukaryota > Viridiplantae > Streptophyta > Magnoliopsida > Cornales > Nyssaceae > Nyssa > Nyssa sinensis. The sequence goes on along the minus strand of CM018037.1, from coordinate 36,776,681 downwards.
GGGTTTTAAGAAGCTAATTTAAAATTGGGCCTCCAATTTTCAACATGGTATCAGAGTTAGGTTAGAGATCCAACCTTGAGCTAGAGGAGTCCGAGCCGCTCACCTGATTTTCCTTCGCGGGCAATGTAGTCTAGGAGGAGTGTTGGATTGTCTCACATCGCCTGTCTCTAACTCCTCTGGTCTATATATAAGGGCACTCTCCGCTTACCTGATTTTCCTCCGTGGGTAATGTAGTCTAGGGGACGTGTTGGTAAGGAATCCTTTGTAATGCAGCTTTGGGGTGTCGATACAAGAGCCCTCTATCCCTCTCCTTAACATATGGGTTTTAAAGAGGTTAATTTAAAGTTGGGCTCTAATTTTCAACAATATTCAATTCAATTCAAACCATTTAATGATATTAAATTGATTAAATTTTATTAATTTTATTTATATTTTAGAATTAAAAAAAATCAGTTAAATTAATCGATATTTCAAAAAAGTGATGAAATTGCCGGTTTAATTAGAACGGTTTAAAATGATTTTTGTCATAAACTTATAAGAAAAATGTTAATATATTAATTATAAAATTGATTAAATCAGTTGAACTAATAAATTATGAAGGCTTCCTTTACCCATTGATTATCCGATTCAATTTTGAAAATTATGATTTTTAATTTTTCAAGTGGCTTTACTATGCTATTTAGGATGATAATAAGTAATTAATTACTGGGTTATATATGCTAATTTAGGATGAAAGTTTTACTTTTTTTTTAAAGTCTATACCAATTGTTAGAGTTAGTGATATTAAATTTTTACTAACCTCTTTTCTTGTCGTTAGGAGATGTGCATGTTTGGTTGAATAGTGTAAAAGTGTATTAACTTAAACTGCACTTAATAAAAAAAAAACTATGATCAATAGGGGCGGTGTGTAATTCCATCACAAACAATTTTAAAATCAATTTCTTGTCATTGATGGACTCAAAAGACATTAATTATGTTTGAAAAATTAATCTAAACATAGCCTTGAACCTACTTTTTATTTCAAAATGATTGAATAAGTAATACTACTGAGTCATTACCATTTTCACGAGTTTCTTTCATTTGTAATCTCAAAAATTGGGGAATGATTTTAGAATTTTGTTATGATACTAGCCATAGTTGCACCTTTATTCTAATACTACTTTTTTTAAAATTAAAACGGATTCCTCCTGACCAAGTTAGTTGCCTTTTATGGTTTCAGTTTCAGCATGTACCCAAAATATATATATATATATATATATATATAGAGAGAGAGAGAGAGAGAGAGAGAGAGAGATGGAAAAGATTCTTGAATGATATGTGATAATATAGTTTCTTAATTATACTTTATCATATTTGATATAATATATAATTTTTTTAATAAAACATAATAAATGTGATTAGACACGTTATTATATGATATACGAGATTGACTGAAAAATAAGATTTTGTTTGTTTATATTTTTAAAAACAGTTTTTTAATTTTAAAATGCGAGATACATATTTCAAAATAGATTTTAGAAATGTTTTTAAAAAATTGTATCTGAATTACTATTCAAATGAAACCTAAATATCTCAAGAGGGAGGAGGAGGAGGAGGAGGAGGCATGTGGATAGGGAAACAGGGTGGTGGGTAGGGTACTTAACCTAGTAAAAACTCATTCAGAGAAATGCTAACATCAAAGGCCCACCTCCCAGCTTGTTTTTTTTGGAAAACTCTCTAAACCACCACAACCTTTTTGACACTCTTATCAGATTTCAATATGCATATATACATACACACACATATATATATATATAGCCATTGTACATACTCTGGGATGATGATGAAACACGTCACAACAAGTATATCATTATCACATCAACGATCTCCAAAAATACACACACATATACCCACATCCATTTGTACTACTGGACTTATTTTTTTCTATTTTCAATTTCTTCATAGTTGATTGTTTTGTGTTAAATTCTAGCTAAAAGAAGTGACACTTTCTCAAAACAGATATTGATGGATTCCATTTTCCGTATCCTATTTCAACACGTACTACAAGGACTTAGTGATTAAAGTAATTGTTCATGTTTTGATGGGAAATGCATATGACTACTAACATGTGGCTCAGATAAGTCTACTTCTCTTTTTTTTCCCTTTTCTTATCGTAATTAGCTTTGAAAAGTTTACTTGTACAAAAGTATAATCAAGATTTTTTTGTATGTATTGTTATGAAATTAATCAACTATGCAACAAAAATTTAAAAAAAGATAGAAAGTGATGGATAATTTACAATAATTCGACACTATATTTATGTCCATAAGAGTAATTATATTTTTTTTATTATTTAAAAAATAAGATTATAAAAATTTATACTGCATCGTAATTAAATTTTTAATAATAAAAAAATAATTGTTCATAGTATTATAAAAACAAATAAATAATATGAAATATTAAAAATATTCTTAAAAAAAAATTATAATCGTAAATCAACAAGGTGGAACTAATGAAACTAAGGTTCAATTCATCTTCTTCTAGCTCTGGAGGAGGCACACAAGTCGAAAACCTTTTATGAAACTTTGAAAACGCCCGTGACAATGCATTAACCATGTGTTAGACTTTCCGTAATCCATAATACTTCGTTTGGTCCACAGACCTAGCTTGTTGTGGGAAAAGTTAAAAAAGGTCAAGATCATGCTAACTGCTAGGTACATGGTATATTGTTAGATCTTCATTTGTTTTTAAAGAATAGATCCAACAATGTATATTAAGATATCATCTTTTTTTACATGCAATTTCGTCTTATATGTTAAAAATAGAGAATATGAGAAAAATAATATAACAAGATGAGTGAGTACAAAACTTATATCGAAAGAACGAGTAAAGAGACTTGAATCCAAAATTCTAATATCATATTTTAGATTATCAGTTAAAGAATGAGCTCCACAATATATATCAAGCTAACATATATATATATATATATATATATATATATATACACGGAGAAGTTTTTGCATGAACTAGGTCTATTGACCTGATTCATGAATCTCATGAATCACATATTGTCATATAAAAATATTATTATTATTTTTATATTTCTTAAAAGTTAGATATCCTATCTAAAAGACAGGATATTATAGGTAAGATAGATGAACTTGATTCAAGGAAAAAAATTTGCTACATATGTATATACACATAAAATGGTGCCAAAGACACCCATAATCAAACTTTGAAGTAGACAATTCACTAGGCTTGTCAACTGTAGCTGGGCTACCATGAAGTCTGTATCAAAATCAATGGCCTTTGCACACTCTAAAATTAATTAGGTGGAAGATGTTGATTTTATAAAGTGTCAATGCATTTGTCCAAAATGACAGAAAGTTTGAGAGGTGTCATTGCCAGGTTTTCGTCTGTAGCAAATTGGCCAATTGTAATCATTATAACTTCTCTCATTGCACCCAAGCCTGAGGCTCATTTTTAATTACATAAATACCTTTTTTTTTTTGAGTAATTGCATAAATGAATAAATCTTTATTAATACTTATGTATGGTGGATTAATTTACTTAATTATGGATTAATAATATGGGGGAGTATGAGCAACAAACACATACGCAGATGGGTATTAAAAATTAATATAGAATAGAATCATATTCTAGCACTTCAAATTAAGATGATGATGATGATCGAGATTCATCATGATTTAATTAAGAAACTAATTAAAAAGACTACCCAAATTGAAAAATCCTAATCAAACAAAAAATGGGAATCAAACGGTGTTTAAAATAATATTATATAGTATCAAGCTATCTGTTAAGGAGTTTAATCATATGTCGGCCAGAACGAAAGACTTTGATTGAAAGTGTACATAAAATCAAATCATCCCAATGCCACTTATTTAGTCTTATTCAAATTAGGTCGGCCGCCAATTTCTGGAGTAAATTATGGAATCATTCTTGTGCATGATACATCCCATGCCATACTTGAGCTCATTTTTAAAGTAATGATATATATATATATATATAGAGAGAGAGAGAGAGAGAGAGAGAGAGAGAGAGAGAGAGAGAGAGATACATCCTCCCTACAATAGCCTAGCATTTCTTTATCTCCGTTTTTGTGGATGAAGCACTCAAATAAAGAGATAGGTTTTACGAGGGGGGGTAAAGTAGAAAATGGTTGACAAAACAAAGAAAGTGGGGACCTACAACCCTAAAATATGTAATCATGGAAATTCAAAAATGGGAAGAAAAAAAAAAACAATGGAGGTCAACCGTTAAGAGAATCTGATGCTGTTTCAGATGGACAAACCACCATGCACTCCATCAACTGTTAGACACTATTAAGGCTAGAATCTTTGGTGACCGTGGTTTTCTCCACAGAAGATTTGTTGCTTAAGAAACAGGCAACGTCCCGTTCCCATCCCATGAATCAATAATATATTACAAACACATACGCACACATGGGGATGTATATTTTATATATATATATATATAGATATATATATATATATATGTGTGTGTGTGTGTGTATAATATTCTCCTACAACAAGTTATGTCTTTAGGATACCCCCCCCCCCCCACACACATGGGGGTGTATATAATATATATATATATAAGATAAATTATATTGATGTCATATGAAATTTTTAAAATTACATTTACTTCTTAATTTTTATTAACAAATTATAAATAACTCTTTCCAGTTCATGTTTTTTCAAAATGTCAAAATTATCATTTTTTTATTCATTTTCTCAATTTTGACTAATTTTTGCAAAATAAATTTAAAATTTTAATCAATATTTATTTAAAAATAAAAAATCTTAATTAAAATTGAAAAAGGTGTTAAGAAAAACAGAAAAGAGACAGTTTTGTAATTCTAATAAAAATTAATTGGAAAGAATATTTGTAATTTATCAGATAAAATATGAGAAACTAATGTAATTTCATAAATTTTGAAAGAGATTAATATAATTATCAAATTTTTTTAGGAAAGTCAATATAAATTATCTTTTATATATATATATATATATATATATATAGTATTATCTTACAAGTATTATCTTACAACAAGTGATGTCTTTATGATTTTTATGAGTTATCCTCACAGAACTCACGGATGGGATGTTGTGTCTAAATGAGTGTTGGAATTTTGAATAGATTCAAATGTTGGTGCACGTTGTTAGCTTACCCTTTTTATTAATTCTAATTTCTGCTTGACTTTGGTTCACCAACTTTTGCCCGTATTGCGGTACCAATTAAAGCAATAAATATCAAACAACATTACATGCCAGTTGTCAGTCATGTATCTAGTCCATCAGATGTGCTTCAATATATATGTGTATATATATACACACACACATATTTGACTCATTCTCGTTACATTCTCTCAATTTCTTTACATATATTAATGTGTCAAATGTAACAATTTACTCTGTCAAAGTGATTAAAAGAAATGAGAACATTTATTGTTTTTTATATAATAATGGAGAAAGAAATTGAATCCACATCAACTCCACAAAAAATAAACACTTTTCACCCCACTGATAGAATCTCAGTCCTATATTTGTTATTGAAAACCAGCTCAATCCTATACATACATACATATATATATATATATATAAAATTATGTCCCCATCTCCATACGAGTTGTTCGAGACTCGTCACACATCGAATATAGGCTAAAGTATCTTAGGACTTATAAAACAAGTATGATTGCTCAACCTAATGAGAAATTACTGAATGGTCCTAAAATAATGATTTCAATTGTTAAATGTGCATTTAAAGTATCATGTTACTAACATGACTATCTATCTAACCTTAGCATCATGGTTTCAAGGGACTACCGAATAATTACTCCAACATAATAAGTTAATCTTTTTTATTGAAGACATGATCTTTGACAAGTAGTATCAAAGTAGACTTGCTTCTTGTATCTAGTGTTATGTTAAACATCCGCATCATATAGATAAAATAGTCCACCATGGGTATGATATCTTTATTTATTAGACTAGTCTTTTGAGTTAAAAACACGCTCATATCATAAGCATTATGTCATTAAAGATGATTTGTACAATGATACCTCAAAAAAGAAGTGAAAAATTGTAAATGGTGAATATAAGATTAATTACCCCTCTCAAGGTCCTCTTTTCTTTCAATCAGATGATTACATTAAGTTAATCTTTAGTGATAATGATTACACTAAAAGTAGACTTGCCTCTTGTATCCAGTATTATGTTAAACGTCCGCATCATATAGATAAAATAGTCCAACGGGTATGATATCTTTATTTATTAGACTAGTCTTTTGAGTTAAAAACACGCTCGTATCATAAGCATTATGTCATTAAAGATGATTTGTACAATGATAGCTCAAAAAAGAAGAAGTGAAAAATTGTAAATGGTGAATATAAGATTAATTACCCCTCTCAGGGTCCTCTTTTCTTTCAATCAGATGATTATATTAAGTTAATCTTTAGTGATAATGATTACACTCTCCAACTTTTAAAAGACATGGATTATCAATCCCAACTCAGATCAATAAATTAAATAAACAACAATGGGAGATGTCCCCTTGCTTTTGACAAACCTCTTTCTGAGTTTAGGGGCAATTGTCTGTACTTAACACTTCAAATTATTATAATGTGGTCGGCAATGACAAGATTAGAAGAGGGCAAAAAAATAGTTGTGAAAGGTGTTCACCAAATTGATTGGGGAAGTTGCCCTATAATATTGAAACAAGGGCACCAATTACTTTTGACTTTTGTATTTGTTTGTAGGCCTTTAAACTGGACATTAACTTACTTGTTTTTTACTTTATTACTACTTATTCTTTTAATTATTCGCTCTTCTATATAATGACCATAATGTCACTCTTTTTTAACTTAATTTACTAATAATGGCCTTGAGATGAGACAAAACCCTATTCTTTTTATCTCCCTTCCATCTATTCATAATTCCAATGTTGGAATGTAAATCAGCTTTATAATCAATGGCGGACCAGAGGCTATGTGTAGGGGGTGAAAAAATATATAACAGAGCTTTTATAAGACTATCAAAATTTTTGAGAGGATAATTTTTAAATTACAATAAAATTTCTCAAAGTTTTGGAGGGTTTGTGCCCCCGGCCACCCCAAGTCCGTCACTATTTACAATACAAAAATTACATCATTTGGAATATAATATTCACGCCTTTCTGAATTAGTCAACTCAATTCAACACCTAACTCAATTTTATTTTAATTATTTAAGATCGATGTATATAAATCATATTTTGTCATTATATTCTATTTGTGACCACCTTTGTAAAGTTAGTGATTATATAAATTTGAAACCTATAATATTTGTTCTACAATAAATAATTCTGAATCATTACTAGGCTAAAGATTAGAATCATATTGCATTTCTTGAGATAAATATAAATGATTCAGAAAATATGCATTGATAGATTAGAGTTCACATTCTCTATAATACCTTTCCTAACTATAAGAGATTTTCTTATATATTTTAAAGACAAAAAAATCCTATAAATTCATAAATACAACACACGTAAGACATTATTGTAAAGAGTGTAGCATCCTCACTTATAGAGGATATGAGTCCAATAAAAATTGATAGGTAATGCAAAGCGTATGCCTTTTCATAACTCGAGTAAGATCATGTTTGGATAACTAAATTAAAAATGCAACTCAAATACAACCATCCATTTAGTATTAGATTATATCATATGCAGGTTGGATATAAAAGGTTTACATAATATAATTATCCAAGTTAATTGAAAAGCGGGATATGATAAGAGTTATTTTATTCAACCATCTTATTCAGATGTCTAAATGATGAAAAATTATTAAATGGACCAGGTCTCAATGATCCCAACTGACCGAATAATAAGTCATATGTACATGTACAATATATTGTTACAGATGTGACTCTCGATCTAACTGTTAAAACCATGGTCCAAAGAATCACCAAATAATTGCTCCTAAACGAGACTTTACGGTGTCATGTTATTTGTCCAAGGATATGTTGGGTATACTTGACAACTTGCAGGGGTATGATGTCATGATGAAAAGGCGCATGCCCTGCTGGGGTAAATTAGGAAAATAAAAAGAGAAAGGGGGTGACAAATGTAACATTCATTCACAATCACACCACTAGACATAAAGAGAACTGAAACGACAGCAGGAATCTGATAGCCAACGCCTTTCCTCTTCTGCCTACCCTTATACCGACCATTGACCGCCCATAATCAGACTGTCATCACCTATACACACACACACACACATATATATATGTAGTGTGTATATGTTATTCACTATATGTGACGGTTGTTGTAAAGTTACTATAAATCCACATTATTCATAAACAAACAATGAAGATTGAATTCAAAAGTTTCTTCCATGAATGTCATGGGCTACTTGAAGAAAATTCTCTATCATGAAGTTTACTAAGTCTTTTTTTGCTCTTTAACATTAGGGTTGATCCTTCAATCTTAAAATCAACACGTGATCTTCACAGTTGTCAAATCTTTTATATATATATATATATATATTCAACATTTTACAACCTAAAAGGTGACTATCAGCTACCTTTTAATGGTGATCGATCTATGAATAGTTTAAGATTGACTAAATTTATAATAAAAATTTCAATTTTAATTAACCTTTTAACATCTCAATATAATAGAAATTACTTATCCTGCTGGTTGCTCGGTTGGAGTGTAAAAAAAGAATAAGTGCTCAAAGAGTATACGTTCCTAATTCAACATTCTACATGTTTCTTTTGGAATATTCTCCTGTAAGTGAAAGTTTGTACGAAATAATTGTAAAATGATGTTCTAGTTTACAATCTAACTATGCGACCGAAAGTTGCGGTTAGTGAAATTTGTTCTGAGTTTTCAAAAAAAAAAAACAAAACAAAAAATAAATTTACTACTTAAGATTAGGACTTAATTTACCTAGAGCAAACAACTAGACAATAAATCATGGGAAATCATGGATGTTACTCAATGGTATGGATGGGGACAGGATTAAGGAAGTAGAGGGCAATTAACCTTAGAAAAGGGAAAAGAGAAATAATGGAAAAAAGACATGATAACTTATACTATAATTAAATTATGACTCCCAAATGATGAAATGATGAAACATGATTAATGTAATGAATCTTAAATATATTAGGATAAAAACAGAGTTAAGTGAGTGAGTGAAGCCAAAACACATAATATTGAGAAAAGATTTAACTTTAGGCTTCCAATCTAATTTATCAATTTTTTTTTTGAAAATTTCTACCATGTAGACAACAAGTTTAGGTAATTCCATTAAAAATATGAAAATTTAGTTATTTTAGGCCATTTGCTACCCATGTGACAAGATAATTGAAGAACATGCAATTCAAGTTGAGTGAAGTAGGAAGCATTCTTAATGTATTTGGTTCAGTTTAACTGAATCTTCAAAACGTGCGTTTTCAAGTTTATAATAGATTTTTTTGATAAATTATATGTTTTGTTCAACTTATAAACAAAACTTTTAAAACGATAATAAACTTAAAATGAGCGTTTTAATTTAATTATTGAGAGAGTTTTTTTTTCAAATTATACTTTTATATTATTTATTTAAATGAATCTTAAATGAGACTTGACTATTTTCAATAAATTATAGCACACGTATCAGTGAAATCATTTAAAGGGTAAACTGGCTATATTAATAGGTCAATTTCATTCAGTGTAGTTGAGTTTCACTACCCTTTTTTTTTAATTAAAATTTATATAATGATACTTTTTCCTCTTAAAAAATCAAGGATAGCACTTGTCAACACATGAGCTAGATTAGGTCATTGGCAAACCCTCTTGCTATTAATTACACCAATTTGGACCATCTTCCAAAAGAGGACACAAAACTTTGAATCAATTGACTTCAACATTCAAACTATTATGCACCAAACATGGTTGAATTTCTTACTAAACTATATAAAACAAGGACTGGGCTGAAGGACCATTTTGACCTTTTTCAGGGCATCTTTAATAGGGGCACCCTATTTTTATTACCAAATTTTATTTGTAAATAAAGGAAAGAAAAAAGAAAAAAAAATTCTACTTAGGTGGGGCAGTCCAAGTTTCCAACCTACCCACTAGAATATTGGGATATTTATTTAGTAAAGTATCTCTGCCACCTAAATGATTATTTCACTTTATATATTCTTCCCATTTTTGGGTAGTCTAAATATTAGAATAGATTGCTGTTTTATATATTTTGTCACATCATATGATTAAATGATAGAAATAGTAGAGGTCCCTATTTTGGGACAGTGTTGACAACCATTACAAGGGTAAGATTTTAGAAGTTTTTGGTAAAGTGGGATTGAAGTTTTATTTGAAATGATAAATTTTTTTCTTTTTATATAATTAATTTATGTTCGAAATTCAGTATATGTATATATACAAATGGTAATGAAACGGGTCTGAAGCGAGGTGTCTTTATTTAAACATGTAAAATTCATCAAACATATTTGTGGTGAAAGAAAAATCAAAACCCCAACCAAATATATGGGACAAAATCTCCCTTCTTCATTCTCTTTTCAATTCTCAATTTTCATGTTCTTCTCAATTTCCATTCTTTCAGTCTCCAACTCTCATATTATATAACACCCTATGTAGTTAACTTATATAATTAATAATTTGTGTACAAGAATTATAAATTAGTAAAATTAATCATTATTAAGTATTTTTTTTTAATTTTTATCAATAAAGAAAACTTTTTCACAAGTATATTATTTTTAAAATAAAAGTAAGACATCACACATATTTTAAAAGTGATGAACATCTTTCATGAAAAAAATGTGTTGTGCCTCATCTAACTTACAAGAAAAATCTTAATCACCTTATTTTTCACTAATGTTAATATTAATCTTAAAGTATCACATTTTCCATGAAAAAAATGTGTTAATCTAACTTGCAAGAAAAATCTTAATTATCACCTTCCTTATTGTTAATAAATTAATATTATTACACATTTTAATATAATCTAGTTATATGTGCATATAGATGTCTATCTTTCCATTTAATAATTAATTTTTTTTAAAAAATTAATTTTTAGTCCAACAGTTAGATTAGGGATGACAAAATGCCCTGCCCTGCTTCATTTCTAATAAAGCAGGTATAATGTATTCATAAATAAGGTCAGGGCAGAGGTCGGGGATGGTCATCCCACCCCTGTTTATTTATTAAAGTTTTTTATCATTATTAAAGTATATTATATTTATCAATAAATCATACTATATAAAATAAATTTTAAGATTTCTCATATTGCACCAATACTATTTTTTTGTGTTGGTTATTTTTTTAATAAAACTTTAATTTACCTGTCAAAAAATAAAAGTTGTAACTTCCCTTGAGAAAAAAAAAATTAGATTCGCAATAGAATATAAGCGGAATCGAGGTCGGTGTCAAGATTAGGGAACCCTACCTCGACCCCGACCTGTTATCATTTCTAGACTACACAACATAACTCACAATCTCCAAAAATAAAAAATCGATACCAAACCTATTATTGATAATTTCAAAAATATACTAATAAATAAAAATTATTGTTTTAAATATTAAAAGATCAACTTATAGTTTAAAAAAAGACTATCAAATTAGACAAATAAAAAAAATGGAATAAAATATTAAATATTAGAAGATGAATTTATGTAACTTGAAAAGAAAGGACATATCAAATTATATTAAAGAGAAACTCGTAGACTGAAGTGGAACCTGAATTCATGGTTTTTATTTTTTAAATATCAAATATCAAAAAAATTTAATTATTACTCCCACACAAGCCACTTTAATATATGCCTACTTAATCCATGATTAAGAAAGATAAACTAGAAATATGAAAGAGTGAGATTTGAAACCTGATCTGTCATTTGAAAAAAAATTACTCTCTCCGTCTCAAAATAAAAATCCTATTTGAAAATTCTAACTTTTTAAGAAGTATTATTTTATTATTTTAAAATTATTTAAATTTTCATATTAGCCCTCATTTAATTATAAATCATGTTCATATTAAGTGTAATAAAGGGTAGTTTTGAAAATTCATATGTTAAAAGTACGTTGACTTTTCAAATAAGACTTTTAAAATAAGACAGTGTAAAATGGAATAAAGGACTCTTAAAATGAGACAGAAAGAATATAAGTTATTAGTTGAGTTAATTTTTTATTTTATTTTATTTGACTAACAAAAAAAATATATTATTCAATCATTACTTTACAAGTTAATAAAAATCTCTTAATTTTAAATTTTAGAAAACTCAAGAGTTCTACAAAAAAAATTGAAAAAAATAAATAAATTGAAAATCTCTCATAGAGGAAGTGAGAGTAGAACTCATCACTTTTCTTTTAAAAAAAATCATAAATTATCAATCAGACTAATTTAATTAATAATAAATTAATTTTGATTAATTAACTTCAAATACATTTTTATGCATTAAAAAACAATTTGAATACAGTTAACAGTAATTTTCAACGAGTCTAAAACATCTTTTCACACACATTTTTTAAATATATTTATATAAAAAAATAAATACTTATATTACTTAAATAAGATTTGACTGTTCACTACTATAATTTAGTTCGCGTAAACAAGGAATAAAGAGGGAGAGAAACAGAGGGACAGTTTGGAGCGGTAAATGGTATTTAGGATTCGAAGATTGAGATTTGAGAGAAAGACCAAAGTACGCATGTTTGCGCACAAACACACCTCTAAAGAGCCTACTCCTCTCGAAATCTCGTTTCTCGGGCCATCCGTTCACGAATTATCAAGGAAATTTTCCCTTTTTCCACTTTACCCCCTCTTCTTCCCTTTAATTACTTATTTCATTTCAATTTTTGTTTTTTTAATTGTTAGTCCTCTCCTTTGCTTCACAGATATAGAGAGAGAGAGAGAGAGAGAGGAAAGAGAGAGCTCGAAATTCTCAAGGGCCGATAGATCGATGCTTTCTTCAGACTCCTTTCAATTTCACAGAATCAAATCCATGTGAGCAAATCATAACACCCATATAACTCACATCTGTCTTCATATACAATCACTTTATATATATATAGATATGTATGTATATATGCTTGTTAATGTTAAATACATTCCGCAATATATTTATTCTATTTCATTGCTTCAAAAAATGTAATGATTTGATTTTCGACGTCGTCACAGTCATCCTGATAACATGTTCTGATTTTATCTGTACTAACAAGTGTTGGGTGATTGTAATTTGTTACAAAATCTAGGGTTCATCTTTCTATACACTGCATTATGTGGTGTATGTGTATTTTTAATTATATTGTTAAATTATGAATTTTTTTGTTGTATCGAAGACCAGGTTCAATGAGTGTGGATTGGGATCCATGTTGGATCTATTGTGTTTTGGTTTTTTATTATTGATATTGTTGCTGCTGTTGGATTTAATAAATTTTTTGCTGTTATACTGATCTTGGTTTTTGTGTTTTTGTTTGTTTTGTTTTTTATTCTTTATTTTTTTGGGTTTTGGTTTGGACGGAATTTAGCACATTGCCTAGGGCTTATAAAGTTGGTTTCTTGAGGTGGGGTTTCATGGGTTGAACTCAAGGAATCATGGGTAGCTTAAGCAACGACGAAGAAGAATACCGTTTCTTCGATGCTTCCGAGGACATTGTATCAGTGCCTGACTGCCCCGAGTCGTCGGATTCTAATTGTGGGGTTGATAATTGGGTGTTGAATAGTTTTGAATACGGCATGTGGACTAGGAGTCCCCAAAGTGTTCAAGAGCGCCGTAGCAAATTTTTGAATTGGATGGGATTGGACTTGGATTGGATCGCATCGGAGAGTTCAACAGAGGTATGTAGTGATGTGAGTAGAGTAGAGATTGACAGAATGACAAAGAATAGTGAAACCTGGTTGAGAAACCGGATTTTTGGGGATGAGTTTTCTTTGAGCCAGTCTTCCGTGTCAAGTTGGTCCAAGGATGATTCGAATTCATCAGAAAAATTGAGCTCAATTTTGTGCAGAATTGGGAATTCGGATGGTGTTACAGAATGTAATGTTGATGAACTTGGGCTGGATGGTAAGGAGAGTAAACAACAAGTAGTGGGTTCAGGCCAACTGGTGATGGCTGAAAAATTGGATGGTAAGGAGAGTAAACGTCAAGTAGTGGGTTCAGGCCAACTGGTGATGGCTGAAAAATTGGATGGTAAGGAGAGTAAACATCAAGTAGTGGGTTCAGGCCAACTGGTGATGGCTGAAAAATTGGATAACACTTCCGGATCATCTCCACCAGTTCAACAAGTCATTCAGGGAGATATCGAGGTTGCTGGAAATTCAGTGGGACTGATGAATAGAGTTAAGAACAGGTGGTTGAGCAGATTACGTTCCATGACATGCATTGCGGATAGGCAAGGGAGAGCTGGCAATTTGAGAACCAATGGCTCCGATCCAATTAGGGGGGCTAGGGTTAAAAGAGTTAAAGTTCGCCAATGCAGAAAGCGGTCCAAGGAACTCTCAGCTCTTTTTATCGGACAAGACATCCAGGCCCACGAGGGTTCAATTTTGACAATGAAATTTAGTATTGAAGGCCAGTATCTTGCTACCGCTGGTGAAGACGGGGTTGTGCGTGTTTGGAAAGTGGTGGAGGATGAGAGATCAAATGAAGTTGACATTCCAGATACTGACCCATCGTGCATATACTTTACTGTGAATCATCTTTCTGAGCTGGCACCCCTTATTCCGGAGAAAGAGAAAATGGGTGTATTGAAGAGCTTGAGGAAAACAGCAGATTCAGCTTGTGTCATCTTCCCCCCAAAGGTCTTCCGCATATTGGAGAAACCATTGCACGAGTTCTGCGGGCACAGCGGTGAAATCTTGGATCTCTCATGGTCGAGTAATAATGTAAGTGATCATTTGTTAATTTGTCAAATTTTACTGAAATGTGGCAGACACTAAATTGAATTTCATTATCTTTGTTCTTGGTGCAGTATTTGCTGTCGGCATCAGTTGATAAAACTGTTCGTTTGTGGCGAGTGGGATGTGACCATTGCCTTGAAGTTTTTTCACATAGTAATTATGGTGCGAAATTGGCTGTTTATGTGTTTCTTACTAACATATTTTAATTAGTGAGGGATCAGCCAAGGTTTATTGGTCAATTAGGGCATGAACTTGACATTATTTACTATTTCATTCAGATTACTTAACTTGTTTTCCTCTATGTATTGATGTGATGTAGTAACCTGCGTTCAGTTTGACCCTGTGGATGATAATCACTTCATCAGCGGTTCAATAGATGGAAAAGTTCGCATTTGGGCAATTCCTGGCTGCCATGTTGTTGATTGGACCGACATAAGAGATATGGTTACTGCTGTGTGTTATCGTCCGGATGGACAGGTTTGGTGATTGTCTTGCTCTCTCATCTTGTTTTAATGTGGATGTAGCCTCAGAAATCTAAGAGATTTTAATTTATTAAGATATTTATTTGACATACAGGGTGCGATTGTTGGCTCTATGACTGGTAATTGCCGCTTTTACAATATATCAGGTAATCCCTTTGCTTTCCTTTCCAAATGAATTGCATCTTTTCCTTAAAAGTAATATTTGTTAGGACATTGACAACTTTTCGGATGAATCTCTGTACTTTTTTGGTGTATGGTGTTTGATTGATGTTATCTTATGACTCCTGCGGTGTTAAATCCTGCACAAATAGCATATCATTGGTTCTTTTAGCAGTTTGTATAATGTATGTTAATATCTGAACATATGATGCAATATATATGTATATATATATATGTAAATATTTATATGAACTTATGATTGCTTGTTTGGATTATCAAATAATATGCATATATTTTGCTGCAGTTTTGCTCATTTCCTTTTGATTTATGATTGGAATTTCACAAGTCTCACAATGAATGGTTGGCTATCAAATATAAGCATTATGGATTTCATACAATGTGTTCAATTTAGTTTTCTAGGTTCCATGGGGAATTAGTTTTATGTGAGTGAAAAGTAGTGGGGTTATGATATGACATGCAGTTCTCAAAATTGAATATTACAGTTATTGATTATTGCAATTTTTTCCCTGTGCACATTTAAGTAAGGTCTGTATCAGATTAAAAAAAGGAACAGATTTTCAATTACCTGGTTTGACACCCATGGAATATCTTGATATTGTAGTGCGGATTTTGGCTAAAAATAATTAGAGACATTTCCTTCTATTCATGGTGTGTAGAATAATGTGAAAGGGACTTAGATGCACCAAATTGCTCAAAAAGAAGGCGATATAATTATCACTCCTCACAATTGTAAGCTTAGCGACAGTTGACTCACTGAAGTTGCCTTGTTTCCAAGTGCCTCTGATTTAAATAACCTTTCAAGGCTAATGAAATCCAAAAAAGAATTCAGATTAACCAACTAGTTTTTTTGCTTCTAGCAGATAATCACTTCCAACTGGAAGCTCAGATATGCTTGCACAGTAAAAAGAAGTCACCATGCAGAAGGATAACTAGCTTCCAGGTAGTCATTTCTCAATGCTTGGCTTGTTGCCTTTTTTTTTTTTACTATTCAACCAGGTGTACAATTTTTCCTAATGCCATGTTTCTGCACTCCAGTTCTACCCTCACGACCCTAGTAAATTAATGGTCACTTGTGCTGATTCACAAGTCAGGATTCTTCATGGGATCAATGTGATTGGCAAATACAGGGGTATGTTTTATTCTTTTCTCTTGGATTGTTTATTCTTTGTAGAGGGCCTATTTGATGTCTTGTTAGTTACTATCTTAATCCATATCTGTTTCCTACAATGAATGTCCTTGAAAGGCAGTTCTTTGTATTGTCTGAATCATGAGTTGATTGACTGCATACTCAAAACACTTGCACTCTTCATTGCGGAGACCTGTGTTGTGAAACCCAAATGGCCATTGAATATAACAGAATGTTGTGAACATAAATGAATGCTGAATATACTTTTTTTTTTTTTTTTAATTTCTATTCAGAAAACTATGCTTTATTAACTTTGTTCTCAGCTGTGAGCCTTTTAAATCTTAGTGTTAACTCCAATCTCTCTCTCTCTTTTTAGGCCTTCGTAATGCAGGAAACCAGATCTCTGCATCTTTTACCTCAGATGGGAAGCATATTGTCTCTGCATGTGAGGATTCTAACGTATACATATGGAACTGCATTAGTCAGGAAGTGTCTTCTACTTCCCCACCAAAAAAAATTAGGTCATGCGAGTACTTCTCCACCAATGCATCAGTTGCCATACCTTGGTCTGGCTTGAAATCTGGGAACCTGGAAAATGGAGGGCAATTTCCCTCTTTAGATGAGATTTCACCTAATACATTGCCTTTCTCTTTGGGTCAACAGTTCATCTTAGATTCTTTTCCCAAGGGATCTGCAACTTGGCCTGAGGAAAAGCTTCCTCCTTCAAGCCCATTGGCTATGCCATCTGCTATCCATAAATCTCAGTACAAGTTTCTGAAAACTTCTTACCAGAGCACATCCAGTTCTCATGCATGGGGTCTAGTTATTGTTACTGGGGGCTGGGATGGACGAATTAGATCATTCCACAGTTATGGTTTACCAGTTCCTGTTTGAAATTCGAGAGGCATGCTGGGTTTTTGGAGAATCAGAGATGAACCCTTTGGTTGGGGACTTTTATTTCATTAGTGCCCTCATAATCAGATGCTGCAAATTCATTGTTGGATTGGTTGGCACATAGAGTTGATTTTGGCATCATCAAACCATCAAACCTGCTGCTTGGATTTGATTAATTCATAGGCATGTGCAGCGAGGTGGAGGTGGATATTTGAGAATTTTGAATTTTTCACTGGCCCCTACTCAAACTTCAAATGTTTATTATAATCGAATTAAGTCATTCCAGGTGGCAGCAAATCCATGGTTGTACCATACTTTGGCTAGGAATCAACAGACGGCTGAGGTTGGCTTATCTGCATTTGGGACATCCGGCTTAATTCTAGGATTCTTTAATTTGTTTATTGGAGAAGTTTTTGTCTGCGGGCCCAGAGAAGAAATAGTCTCTGTTAGGAGAGGCCCATTTGAGATGCATATCTGTATGATGGGTGTGTCCGTGGGACCTTGTTGAACCTCTTTCACTTGTTCTCAAAATGGGACGAGAGAATGCAGAGCTGGTGGCTATAATTTGTTGCAGAAAAAAATATTGAGGAGCCTCTCCTTTTTTGGTATGTTGGCCGGTCTGAATCATTGTGGTATTTGTCTGCCATTTGGTCCTTCTGATGGTGGGGTTTGTGGTGGCTGGGCTCGTGGAAAAGATGGTTGCATGGGCCATTTTCTGCTGAATGGACTTATCATCTCCTCTGTACTTGAAAAGTGTATATAACCATGTTTGATTGCCTATCATGGTTCCGGTTGAGTGCTTTCTTCTTCCATCCATGGTTTGATCCTGGCAATCCTTTTGTTCACTAACACAGCTCATAGATGTCTTCTTAACAAATTTTATTCGACATCTCACTGAACCGGCTCGAGTTACTAATAGGTTTTTTTTAAAAACTTTAATAGAAATATTTTATATTTGGCATTTATATATATGTTAACAGTATCTGTACAGAAATTTAGTAGTGAAGTTTTTCTCCCATTGTAGATGCTTGCAGCAGATAATAGGTCAGTAAACAAAAAGAGAAATGACACAAGAAATGGGCTGTGCCTTTGCAGTGTTGTGGCTTCCTGAAGATTGTCTGTATTTACTACTACTTTACTTGATTTAAAATTTGTCACTTCATTTAGATTCTAGCCAAATGAAAGGATCTTCTGATCATTTGGATTCCATTAGTAATGAGGATTTGAAATGATCAATCAAAGAGAGATTCAATCGCTTATAGGAGAATGCTAAGCAATTGAAATCAAAGTAGGGATTTTTGCACAAAAATAGCATATAGACATACCAAAAATACTTACTAACATGTAATCTACCTCCTGCTGCTGCTGCTGCTGCTGCTATTGCTGCGTTGTGATCAAATTGCAGCAGCAAATGAAAATCATTTCTGCAGTAAGATCAAATTTAGAATACCAATCAAACTGGGCACTCTCTTTCTTTTTATGCAGTCTAATAACAGAATGATTTGCTATTTTTAGAGGGGATGACACCGACAGTTTCCAGTGTCATGCTGATCTAGCACAACAATGGCACAATGAAAAGAGGAAAATCTTGAAATAGAAGAGTTTCTGACTCATCACTCATGGATGGTTAACTGAGAGACTATATATCGTGTTTGTAAAATTGAATTGTTCTTCTAATGGTGACATAGTTACTGACATGGGAACTGAATGGTATAATTATCTTGATTGCAAAAGAGTGGCCTTCCAGTGGACATCATTATCTTAGAAGGAGGTATTTTTTACTGGGTCTGAATTATCACGTGTCAATATACTCTTTTAATAATATTCTATCATCTGTACGATAAACAATTGAAAAAAGTGAGCCGTAATGCATATGGCGTGAGAACATTAGAGGGACGCACCACTCTAGTTATTTACCAGTCTCATTCAAGAATTTTTCATCCTAGGAGGACAAATCATTTCAATGCTTACCAATTAGAGAGTGGCCTTGAAGAGAAATTTTGAAGTGAACTTAGTCCTGATCAAGCCAATCACCATATATCACGTGGAATGGATAACTTGTATGGCTTTACGGGAATAAAAAAAAATTATGTTCAATTGATAAATTATGATTTGTTTAATTCATAAACTTAATCATTGACCGATCCGCCCAAGAATTCGTAATTAAGAGAGATTTTTGAATTGGTGCTATTGCCCACTCCATATTTATGTCAATGGATGAATGCATCATGCATTGATAGAGGCAATGAATAGAGGCCAGTTTGATACGGAAGATTCTTTAATAGGACTAAAACACTACTTATGTCAATGTGCTATTTTAATAATGTCATATTCAGACTCACTTTTTTCAACAGACTGTAACACACATGACATGATAAAATATTATTAGAAGAACATACCACCACATATTACACCATACCGACCCAAGAACTTATCGGTTGGTACACATTAAGATTGTCTTTGAAATGACTTGAATTAATCTACGTACCCGAGTCCTGATTTTGGTTTATAAACATAACCATGATTAAATTTGTCCAATCTTATTATACATTTAGAAATATAGATCATAAACAGAACGGGCATAACAGGTCTGCTTAACACAAACACACTACGAATCTATTTTTGTAAGATGTGAAAGACACCAATGAAATTGCATTACAAATTATTATGAAGTCACTATGACGCCTCATTGTCAAGTAAAAAACATCAAGATCTTTCTTGTGCATACTCTGTTTTACTCGAATTCATACTTCCCAAAACTACAAAAACTTGAACAATTGATGGTGGGTCCAAGAGTTCAACCGATACATTAATAAAACAAAAGCAATTACAGGAACATAAATTGCTACTGGGGGACATATGAAAGGTTTCAAGACAATGATATGCGACTGCCCAGTCTTGCTCAATGACCTGCTGATATGTAGCACTGTAATATAAGAACAGGTTCGATTCCCAAATAAAATTAAAAACCAGTTATCATAATCAATCATTAGCTTTTTGTGCAACATTTCAGCAATCTTGTTGGAAGTCATTATGCATTCAAATCTATTTTTGGTATGAATCTCAAGTGCATAGATAAGCAACCGTCTCCATTTCAGAAAATAGGATAATTAATTTTATGTGTGCACATGCGTGTGTGATATAGAATTATCTGTAAGGTTAACATATTAGATCAACAAGATGGAGAACAAATAAGGATCATGTACTTGACAAATACCCAATTTGACAACTTTCAGAACACACAAACTTCAACACAAATATCTGACCACAATTCAGTAGTACAAATATACTAAACTCACTCATCAAATATATATGCACACGCTAAACTCATCAAGACACGAACCAAATTGTAACTCTTAAGCAGAACATGTCCCTTTAAGTACAATGGAAACCACCCCTGGTTGCCATGAATGCAACAAGTTTCACATGATTCTGATTGCATCAAATTTGTGTTCAAAATCATACCAACAGAACAAAAGCTCACTGTCATCAAATTTGCAAATTACTCCCAGAAAACAACCAAACCATCAACAAGCTTTAGAACATGTCCTGTACTACCTCGTCTCTTTAAATCTTCATCTCAGCCATTTTCTTTAAAAATTAGGAGAAAAAAAGGCTCAAGTCTATAAGGCCCATTAGCAAAAATTTTAGAGTGCTTTACTTACAAGTGACCACCTTCTATAGACTGGATAAATGAGCACAAAAGAGCATCCTCTTCACTACATGCCTAGTAAAGGTTTCTTTACTGCCATTATTTCAACTGTGCCACAAAATACAGATGGACTTTCTTCACTCTGAACTACCACTCCACGTGCAAAGGCAATACAATACGAGAAATTTTACCATGGACCAGGTCAATACCCTACCAATCACATTCTGCCACGTAAACAAATGCTATTTTTATGTTTTCTAAAAGCTGGACATCTAATACAAATGGCATTACATTATAGGCTAGGTCCATACAAAGTCAATGGATCCGGTCCATGTTAGAATTTCTCAATACAATAAGGCTGCTCCAGTGTACTACTGGACATCAGTTAGAACAAACCAAACAGACTCTTTGTATACAGAACATCCTTGATAACAAGTCCATGAAGACATCATTTCGAACTTAACTGTTTATTGCTAATAATATTTTTTTTCCTAAAAAAAAATATTTACTAATACTGCCTATGTGCAAGATGAATATTAGGCAGGGATGTCATGAAGCAGCACCAACCAATCAAAATTTTGTAAACATCACTATAAATTAAGGATTTAGTCACTTAACATCAAGTATCTTTCAAAAATTCATTCAAACAAAGTAATTCCATGAGACTAGTTGCTACTAGCCACCACCTCAGACCTCTATGATCAACCAATATGTCATGGGCCTGAGGTGATCTGGACGTAAGGCCTTAACGTAAGGCCTTCTGGTTGGCTTCATAGGACTTGGTCTTTTCTGTTAAAAGTTAGTCTGTAGTGTTGACCGAGTCTTGGGGTATTCAGTTGTATTCTGGATTATGCAGTTAGTGGGGTGTTAATTGTGGGTTGTTAAGTCAGAGTCTTTTACGCAATAGTTGTGTTTATGGGTTGTTGATTGTTGCTTAATTTCAGTAAGTTAGTGGGCTGTTGGTTATTTGTAATGCTATTTAAGTTGTTATTTTGAATGAAAAGTCATCTAGAATTTTATCCAATACGTGTACTAGGAGGATCCAGCCCCCTCGAAGTGGCTATTTACTCATTTTCTGTTAACAAGCTCCTTACAAGTGGTATCAAAGCCATTGGGTCCATGGCTGAAGGGCACAATACACGCTATTCCCACCTTGCCGAATCCTTGGCTTCGGTTCGGGAAACTCAAGAAATCCAGCACCAAAATCAGGAGACCTTGCAACAAGCGGTTGAAGGCTTGACGGCACAATTACAACTTGTGGTTGCTAATGTGGAGACCTTGGTCCGTAATCAAGGGAAGCAGAAGGAGGATGCTCCATATGGATTGACATCTCATATGGGAAATCCTTTATTTGAAGAGCATGGTAGCATTCAAACCCGGGCTATTCATCTCGACTTTCCGAAGTTCGATGGCGAAGAACCTAATGGTTGGATTTATCGTGCAAATCATTTTTTTACTTATCATCAAACTAACCCTCATCATCGGGTCCTATTGGCTTCTTTTCACATGGAGGGTAAAGCCCTCACTTGGTTTCAGGATTTGGAGGCCTCGGGCGGGATCACTAGTTGGGAGGGTTTCACTTAGTCCTTACTCACCAGATTTGGTCCTTCCATTTTGGATGATCCCATAGAGACTCTTACAAGGGTCAGGCAGACTACAACAGTGGAGGCTTACAAGACACAATTTGAGGTCTTATCGAATCAACTAAAAGGGTTGGCGGAACCATACAAGCTCAGTTGTTTTTTAAGCGGCTTACGGGAGGATATTCGATTCATGGTTTGTATGCTAAATCCCTCTAACCTCACAATGGCTTTTGGTATGGCAAAAATGCAGGAGGAAAATGTCACCGCCTTTAAGGCAGGTACACGGATGGGCTCTACTCCCACACGCCCATTGAGCAATCCCCCCACATTGGATACAAAGGCACTTGTTCCAGTCCAACGCTTATCACCATTACAAATGACGGAGAGGAGGGCGAGGGGATTATGTTACAATTGTGACGAGAAGTGGGGGCCGGGCCACAAATGCAAATCAGCCCGTTTGTTTATACTGGAATGTGCTGATTCAGAGGAGGAGGAGCCTGCAACCCATTCAACACCCACAACTTTTAGAAGCAGCCGATTGTCCTTCAGGTGGAGAGGAGGTGAATCCAGAACCAACCCCCGAGATTGCTATCCATGCTTTGGCAGGTTCTCCAAGCCCCAAAACCATGCGCATTCTGGGGCATGTCAATGGTTGTGCTGTGGTAATCATCATCGATACCGGGAGCACACATAATTTCATGGACCCCACAATTCAGCAACAAGCACATCTACAATCACAATCAACAGCAGGACTCTTGGTTAGAGTAGCCAATGGTGACAGTTTGTTCAGAACAGGAAAATGTGAGGATATTCAGCTTCACATGCAGGGGAACACTTATCACACAGATTTTTATGTTTTGACTTTGGGGGGTTGTGATATTGTGTTAGGAGTTCAATGGCTCAGTACCTTGGGGCCTATTTTATGGGATTTTGTCAAACTTCGCATGGAATTTAATCTCTTGGATTCTAAGCATGTTTTATAAGGCATTACACCCACAGAAGTTTCCTTGATGGATGGGGAGCAGTTTGGAAAGGCTATGAAGCAAAACAAGCGGAGTTTGGTATTACAGCTTCTTCCACCTGATGCAATTCACATTTCTACTCTTGAAACTGACCCCCTTCTTACTAAATTACTTGACCAATTTCAGGTAGTTTTTAGTGAGCCAACGGGACTTCCACCAAATCGTGACCACAACCACCATATTGTTCTTCAACCAAGGGCTAAACCAGTTTGTGTAGGACCATATTGATACCCCTATTTTCAAAAATCTGAGATCGAAAAACTTGTTAATGACATGCTTGGTTCGGGTATCATTCGACCAAGTCATAGTCCTTTTTCGTCTCCAGTTCTTCTAGTTCATAAACAGGATGGTAGTTGGCGTCTTTGTGTTGATTATTGTGCCTTAAATAAAGATACCATTAAGGCCAAATTTCCTATTCCTATTGTGGACGAACTTCTAGATGAATTGAATGGAGCAACTATTTTCAACAAATTAGACCTACGTTCCGGGTATCATCAAATTCGAGTTAATTCCGATGATATCCCAAAAACTGCTTTTCGCACTCATGAAGACCATTACGAATTTCTCGTAATGCCCTTCGGCCTTACAAATGCTCCATCCACTTTTCAATCTCTCATGAATCATATTTTTAAGCCCTTCTTGAGGAAATTCGTGTTGGTTTTCTTTGATGACATTATTATTTATAGCACCAACTATGAAGAGCATCGGCACCATTTAACATTGGTGTTGAATATTTTAAAACATCATCAGCTTTTTGCAAAAAAATCCAAGTGTTCTTTTGGTTGTCATGAGATTGAATGTCTTGGCCATTTGATCTCTAAAGATGGAGTCCGGACTGATCCTAAAAAAATTGAATTTATGTTAAACTGGCCTTTTCCTTCCACCCTTAAATCCTTGCGGGGTTTTCTTGGTCTCACAGGGTATTATCGAAAATTCGTCAAAGGATATAGTTCTATTGCTGCTCCTTTAACTTCTCTACTTCGAAAAAATTCCTTTGAGTGGACTCCTACAGCCAAAGAAGCTTTCACTGCCCCTCAAGGAAGCTGTAACCAACCCCCCTGTTTTAATTCTTCCTGACTTTACTAAACCCATTATTATTCAATGTGATGCTTCTGGTTGTGGTGTAGGTGCTGTATTGATGTAACAGGGACAGCCCACTGCCTTTATGAGTCAGGCCATTCATGGAAAGGCCTCACACCTCTCCACCTATGAAAAGGAGCTCATGGCTTTGGTTTTGGTAGTCAAGAAATGGAGTTATTATGTTTTGTGGCAAACTTTTCGTGTGCAGACGGACCATCAGAGCCTAAAGTACCTACTTGAGCAAAAAGTAGGGACACCCATGCAGCAGCAGAAATGGCTAACTAAATTGTTGGGATTTGATTTTCTGGTGGAATACAAGAAGGGAAAAGACAATCTGGTCGCAGATGCCTTGTCCAGAAAATTTGAAAACGCACCAGCCACGCCGGCTGCCTTGTCATTCCCTTCTGCTAATTGGCTTTCAGATTTAAGGGTCTCCTATTCAGAGGATCCTAAACTACAAAAACTGATTTCTGATTTTGCAGAAGGGGTCTAGATGTGACCAAATATGGCATGAAGGATGGGCTGCTATTTTACAAAGGGCGTCTGTATATTAGTAATTCTACTGCTATCAAGAATCAGCTGCTCCACTTATTGCATGGAAGCCCTCAGGCAGGCCACTCGGGGTTCCATAAAACTCTCTCTCGAGCTAGAGCTAACTATTATTGGAAGGGTATGAAGGAAGATCTTAAGAAATTCATTAAGGAGTGTGATGTTTGCCAAGGCAACAAAACTGAAACCATTCATCCAGCAGGTCTCCTCCAACCTTTGCCTGTTCCCACAAGGGTATGGTCTGACATCTCCTTAGACTTTATTGAAGGGCTGCCTCTTTCTAATGGATTCAGTGTGGTTTTGGTCGTGGTCGATAGATTAAGTATGCGCATTTCCTCCGAGCTGCGCATCCTTACACAGCCACTAAAATTGCACAGATTTTTATTGCAAATATCTTTAAATTACATGGAATGCCTAGCTCTAGTGTCAGTGACAGGGATCCTGTGTTCACTAGCTTATTTTGGAAAGAGTTGTTCAAATTGCATGGGACTGAGCTCAAATTTTCTTCGGCTTATCATCCCCAAACGGATGGCCAAACAGAGATTGTTAATAAGTGTGTGGAGCAATATTTGCAGTGTTTTTCTGGTGATAAGCCTAAAGATTGGTCTCGGTGGTTGCCTATTGCCGAATGGTGGTATAATACAAACACTCATGCTTCTACAAAACTTACACCCTTTGAGGCAGTTTACGGATACCCACCTCCACCATTGTTGGCTCATTCGCTAGGGACAACTGCGGTTCAATCGGTAGAAGACACCCTGAAGAGTCAGGATCAGATTTTGCGCCTATCACGTGGGAACTTGCATGTGGCCCAAGAAAGGATGAAACGTTTTGCGGATTTAAAACGTACTGAATGGAATTTTGACATAGGGGACTGGGTCTACCTTCGTCTCCAACCGTACAAACAACATTCGGTTGTGCAGCGCAAAAATCTCAAGCTTTCGCCTAGATTTTATGGACCCTATCAGATCGTGGAGCGGATTGGTCATGTTGCTTATCGATTGGATCTTCCCTCCACCTCCCTTCTTCATCCCGTGTTTCATGTATCGTGCTTGAAGAGGAAGCTGGGTGCTTGGAATGTGCTGGTAACTACGATTCCTCCGGTGGTTGTTGGTGGTGGGCCCCAAGCTGAGCCTGAAGAAATCTTGCAGCAGTGCCTAAGGAAGAAGAAGGGTCGCGCCGTGAGTGAGCTGCTGGTCAAATGGAAAGGGCTCGGATTCAAAGAAGCTTCTTGGGTTGATTTTCAGAAGCTGCAACAAGACTTCCCTGACCTTGAGGGCAAGGTCTTCTGATGGGGGAAGGATTTTCATGGGCCTGAGGTGATCTGTAGGGCTTAGTCTTTTCTGTTAAAAGTTGGTCTGTAGTGTTGACCAAGTCTTGGGGTATTCAGTTGTATTCTGGATTATGCAGTTAGTGGGGTGTTAATTGTGGGTTGTTAAGTCAGAGTCTTTTGCGCAGTAGTTGTGTTTATGGGTTGTTGATTGTTGCTTAATTTCAGTAAGTTAATGAGCTGTTGGTTATTTGTAATGCTATTTAAGTTGTTATTTTGAATGAAAAGTCATCTAGAATTTTATCCAATACGTGTACTAGGAGGACCCAGCCCTCTCAAAGTGGCTATTTACTCATTTTCTGTTAACAAGCTCCTTACACAATACCTAAGTTCCTAACTTTGATAAAACAAACATAAGTGGCCAGGAAATATAATTCTGCTAATCTATTTATTTATTTTTTAAAACATTCCTTTCAGGATGTAAATATGACAATGGTACGTACTTGCATAAGCAGTAATCTCAATATAAACCAATATAACACCCTAATTGTAATTATAAGAGCATATAAGATCTCTTTAAATCCAAATCCCCAACCTAACTTTATAATTTTTTATTTTTTTTTTGAATTACTGAAAAATACAAAGAGATCCTGAACCTATACAATGAAGGGATTTGTTTATATGCACTGTTCTTCCTTTTTTCTTCTTATTCCTTGGAGTACAGATCTTATTTAAAATCCCAACACCCAACAAAAGCCAAATTTGATCAATCAAACCTATATGGTTTATAATGATAAAAATATGTACCCATCAATTTAAAAATGTAAGAAACTACATCATCATAGACCCTTCTAAAAACCATATGTGACATTAGAACAGAATAGAAATAAAAATGAAAGAAACAGTCCTGATCAAGAGGAAGATCAAATCAATCAACCAATCTGTATTCTCATTGCAATATAAGAAAACCAAACAAATTTCATTCGATCCCCTTGAAATTCTAAAATTCTGAAATCAATTAAAGACACAAGATCAAGGACAATGCAGTGATTTGCACATTCATTTTTAATGGAGGAGAAAAATCTAACATTAAAAATAATCGAACAAACAGCCAAACTGCACTCAGACAAACAATGTCGAACACTAACAAATTCAAATCCCTCGTAAACCATAAAATAACAACTCTAACGAGAAAACAAATAATCACAACTAACAAACTTTTCATTTTTTCACTTTTGGATTTTTTTCCAACAGAGTTCGATTTGATACGCCACCATAGATATCACTTTAACGAGGCCCAACACATAGGAAGCGATATATGTAAAAGATGTACCAATGAGGACCGATTGACTGATCAAACGGGGAGTTTATCGACCGAGCTGGGATTGCTAGGGCTATCGACACTGTTTTGGAGGGAAGTGAGCATAAGAGGGCGATCTTTGGCCTCTTCTTCGTCTTCCTCATCGGTGTCGGAGGTGTTGAGGTTCACGCACGAGAAACGTTCAAGCGATGCGAAGAACGCAGAAGCCACGCTCGTGCCCACCCAATTCGCCAGGCGATCGAGCTTTTCGTACGACAAGAAGCTTGAATTCTCCATTTTTAAGGCTTGATCGAGGAAGGTTTTCAGATAGAGAGTGGAGTGGTATCGAAACCCTAGGACAGAGAACGAAATGGTTAAATCTTTCTGATTTTAGAGAGAGAAAGGGGTCCGGTGTAGATAACCACAAATGACAAATTGAAATTGGGCAACGGGACAATGCGGTGAGTTGACTAGGACTTGGATCCTCTGTAGCTACAATTATATGAAATGTTTATAACTGCCAGCTGTCAAGGAGAAAATGGAAATAATTTTCTCAAATAGCCATATTTATTAAAAGGATAACACTATCATAAATTCGACCTTATACAAGTTAAGTTTTGATGTTTTAACAATAGAAGACTTAAAGATTGACTTTTTATAACTTGTCTCAATAATTTTATCTTTAATTCTAAGACCATGAATCGATTGAAATCTAAATCTTATTTATTAAAAAATTATGAATTAGATTGGATTTAAAAAAAATATGACAAATTTATGAGATGTTAATTCAAATTTGTTAATTGTAGGTTCATATTGGATTTAATCCAATAAATTTTAATATATATTATATTTATATAAAATATTATATTACATTATATATATATATAATTTGTAAGATTCAAAATATATAAAATTCAACTAGACACAATTTTATATAATTTAAAATTTATATGTAATATGATACTTTTTGTATCATATTTGAATAAATACATTAAATTTTGATTAAGATATAATTTATTGATATTTTAATTAATTTTTAGGTTATTCAATGATTAAAATATCTCAATCATATTAACTTGAATTTGCAATAGTATTACACATTAAGAAGATAAATAATTATATATAAAGAATGTTATACTCCTTAAATTTGTATACCAAATGATCGGGACATTAATATGGCACAACCATATTAATGACATGATTTAAAATAATACCAATTATGTAGTGACACATTAATGCTACATAATTTAAGATGAAAATTTGAGATAAGAGTTTAAGAAGTATAGAGTTATCAAAATTTGACATTTTTGTATTATAATAATACTAAAATATAAATTTTACGTGAATAAAATGACATTTAATATTAAAAATGCTTAAGGATGTTCCAAAACTTTAGGAAAATTCATCTCATTTAGTAATGATAAATGTAATTATTTAATTGGCAGGTTTTCTATTATTTCTCTATTTCCTGAATTTAGTATTTTACTCCATTATCCATCTTTCATCCATCTAATATTTTTTTTTTATTTTCTTGTTCTACAGACGAATCTTGACGTAATATTAATATTGTTTCATTCAGATCTAAAAGTCACGAGTTTTGTTTGAATAATGGAAATAACTTTATCTTATAATGACGAGAGTCACGTGTACGAGGCTAACCTTTATTTTTCCCTCTTCAAAATTTTCAAAAGATTTAATCTTTTTTAAGCTTTGGTGGCATCTCACATCGGTTACAGCTAATGTCTGTGATAGAGTTATAAAAATCGTGCAAGATACCTCTATTTGATAGGCATTTTTTGAGTTTAAGGTTCAAAAGGACAAACCAGTGAATTCGTCCTGTTGGAAAAATGAGTTATTGAGCAAGAATTTTAGCCATCTTTGAGCAAAAATTAAAATAGGCCCCTACACATTATTTTAAGTATGTTCACATGAAAATGTATTCTATTTCATGAGAAAATTAAGAATATATATTGGATTACTTAAAACTATTAAGAAATGAATGAAAATTTGTCTTCAAATATCTCTACTTGAAAATGATAAGAATGTGTGAAAAACTTATATTCCACGTAGGATGGATACTAGAATTTTAAAGAGTATATATACAATTATTTTGAATGAGAGTTTGCGCCCTTAGAGGCACCCAAGTTTTGTGGAAGGGGAAGGTTCACCGTACACGTGTGGGCGAGCCAGGTCAGGTTAGGCTTGGGCCACGTTGTATATATCTTTTTAAACAAAATTTATTTGAACTTTCCTTTAAATTTGTTTGTTATCGTTTGAAAAACTCTAGAACATTGTCATTTTAGAATGAAAGACTGAATAGCTGCGTCCATTGAAATAGTGCGTCTGTTCTGTTCAAACTGAACTGTTGCAACCATTCGTCATAAACAGAGACAAATTTTAGGATCAACTAGTGTAACGCTTGTCCTCGTGACTATACTGAACAATTACCAAATTTTCTATAAATACTCCACGCATTCATAGCATACACGAGTTCGAAAATAAATAGTCTACATAGCATATGTAGAGAAAGAGAGTTCAGACATAATTTTGATTAGCCATACACACATGTTTGTAATGCTTCTACTGTGCATGATTAGATCATTGTATCTTGAGAAATAAGTGTCTAATGGCTCGTAAGCACCACTGTGAAGAGCATAAATTGTTTTAAAGACATAGTATCAAACGCTAACTTTAATCACATCTGAATTTCAGTTATGCAAACTTATTATAAGTCCGAGTTTTATTATTTTTTGTATTTTCTCAGCAAGTTCAACTCTGTATTGGCTTCAATTAAATATTGTTTTCTGTTTACAAAAATTGATTATGTTTTCATGAACAGTTTTTGTTTTACTATAAATAAATTTATTTTTTTCTCAAATAAAATTAATAGAGATTATCCAACATGTCCTACTAAACTACTAGGCTAGAAACTTAAGCTCTCCAATATTCTGACACATCAAAATGGATAATATTTTCAAGTAAGATCATAATCATACCTGTCCTGAGGTGAAAAATATTTTTAAGTGTAAGGTCCAAAAGAACAAATCAGTGAGAACGCCACCTAACAAGCTCAATGACCAATACATTCACACTGGGAATGCTAATAATAGTTACAATAGTAATAGGTCATTCAGTGTGGATATTTCACAAGTTTTTCCTATTATTTGATCAAAAATGAAAACTATAATATGCTTTTCTTCTGATATATAATACTAATTCCATAAGCAAAATAAGCAAGATTACCCTGAAAAAGTGTAGTTCTTCCATTGAAGTTGCATTGCTTTTATCATCCAATATCGACCACAGATATATTTAGACAAAAAGAAAAACTGTAAATGCTTTGCAAAACATAAACTCAAAAGTGTAGTTCTTGGTGTGATTTAATTTGAAAAATCACAATGTACAAAACCATCATTCAAATTTGACCGTCGCTATCATCAGTCTCGAAAATTAAATCTTTGCGACGTGATTACATAATA
Source organism: Nyssa sinensis (assembly GCA_008638375.1). NCBI lineage: Eukaryota > Viridiplantae > Streptophyta > Magnoliopsida > Cornales > Nyssaceae > Nyssa > Nyssa sinensis. The sequence goes on along the minus strand of CM018037.1, from coordinate 36,745,178 downwards.
TGTACACATATAATGTATAGTCGCAACCGACTCTAACAATCTTCTTCAAACTTCAGATCCTGAGTCGTTTTGCTGGTGTAGAGGACTCCTGGAATGTCATCTGGAGAGAGTTAATTTTGAGAAAGCCAACCACCAAGGAGCTTCCTTTAAGAACACTGTACTGTCAGACTCCACCATTGATGAAGCCCAACTTGAAGATGCAGCTTTTGAAGACACTTTTTGATCTTCAGAAGCTTTAAACAAATACAACTGTCATGCCCAAGGAAAAGCTGCATGCATGAGATGTCGATCACATCCTTTTTATCCTCTCAAATGATCTATAAAATTTTAGTAAAAAATTATTATAATTTTGATATTTCTATATGTATTTTTGTATCCTTACTCATAACCTCTGGTTTTAGCCATTCCATGTTACAAAGGCAAGTTGTAATTTATCTTCATTGTAGCATTGCTTATAAAAAAATTAAAAAAATTCCATTAGGATCCCTAAATTGTTAAAAAAAACTTGAACTCAAAACGTGATTATTTGATATAATTTTAAATAATTAAAAAACTCGATCTCAAACATTCTATTAATTCTGAAAATTTTAGCGTATTAATCTAGTTCATTACATTTATACGATTAAATGTATCTTTTTTTCTTATAAAATGATTAAATGTTTTTTAAAAGATTGCAATTGATTGTTGATTGCATTTAGATCAAATCTATCCGCCGTTCTTGCAAACCCTTCATTGTTTCTCGATCAATATTATTGACATCTCTTGAGTTATTTAATAATTATAGAGATTTCTCTTATATATATTTTTTTAAATTACACTGACATCTCTCTACTATATTGATAATATATAATTTTTTCATTTCATACAAAATTTGTTAAAGATAAAATAATAAATTTATACGTTCTATTAACATTCGCCTCATATTTGAAATTATATATAAAAAAAAAACTATGCAATTATCATAAATCATGTGAAATATCAATCTAATTATTCTTATTATATTATATATAAAATAATATAATCGGATGCAAAAACCATAAATGAATAGGAGCACTTGTGAGATTGGCAAAAGCTTTGCTATTATTAATCGTGATGGTTCGACTTTCATAATATAATTATTACATATATTTAACGTATGTATATCACGTTAAAAATAAATAAATTACAGCACATTAATTACGCTGCGATGGTTCACCCATCATAACTGAGGATAGCAATTCTGATGGCTATTCGGTAATATATTAGATATTTTTTTTTATGAAACACTCGTGATTTATTGTTACATTATTTGAAATATAAAAATTTTTGAAACAAATAACATTGCTCGTTAAAATTAAAAATTACAAAATGACATGTTTCATTAGGAACTCGTCCCATTCTTAATTCATTCAAGTTCGAGATAAGATTAAGAGATGATCACTCTATCAGGTCCTGTTTATAGTATTAAATTTTTTTTTTCAAAATATATTATATAAAATTAGTTTTAAAGTTTCATAATATAATATTCATAATATATTTTTTGTTTTGATTATTTTTATAATAAAGTTTTAATTTATTTATTAAAAAAATAAATGATTTAATTTACTTTTGAAAAAAATTTAAAATTTTGAAACAGAATGAAACCGAAAATGAAAAATATAAAGAAGGTCCACATCGGAAAAAAACTATCTATCATCCCCTCTCGTTATCCTTCCTAGTTAAACAAATCTACTTATATTGTTGTCTCCGATTGTAAGACATGATGAGTTGGCAGCACAATGTGCTGTGTCAGCTAGGCGATCTCATTCTCCAATAATTGGCAGAAAAGTGTGCTGTCTCAAAAATCTCTCTCTAGTTCAGGATTAGCATTGTATTTAAAGATTTACTGAATTTGTTTCAAAAACAAATAATACTTTTATTTTTAAAGTAAAAAAAAAAATTAATATCAATTATAAGAAATTATTATTAAAGAATATGGACTCAGTATATGTAAATTAAGTATTGAATACATGCATATGTACAATACAAACTTGTAATTAAAATATTGATAATTTAATTCATTTTCTTTCTTGAAAAAAATTGATGCTATAACTTGTTTCCTTATTTTAAAATTTTGTCCAAACAACTCTTCATCCTAAAAAAAAAGAATTAGAGTAAATTATACTAGTTTTTTTTTATAATTTCTAACGATTACATTATCTTTCTCAATTTTTTTTTTAAATTATACTAAAATTCTTATTTTTACTGAAAAATTATAAATACTTTCCTCCAATTATTTATTTTTTAATTGACAAAAATGTCCCTTTAATTTTTATTTTTATTTTTGTATTTTTTTAAAATTTTGATGAATTTTTCTAACTTTTTTTTTTCATTTTCAATTAATTAAAACATTTAATTTATTTTTGTATAAAATGAAAATAAGTTATTTACCTTAACTTTATTTTAATATAAAATAAAAAAATTCTTTAAAGAAAAGTAAGAAAAATTGGTCAAAAATTAAAAAAAATAACAAACTACTTTTGTCTTTTTAAAAATAAATTTAACTGAAAAAGAGTATTTATAGTTTGTCAGTAAAAATAAGCGAAGTCAATGTAATTTCAAAAATTTCGAGAGAGGTCGGTGTAATTGTTAAAAACTTTACGAGAGATTAATGTAATTTATCTAAAAAATCAATAATAATTAATTTAAAAGAAGAGTAAACACAAATATACTTTACAAATGCATGTAGAATGAATATTGTTATACTGTCCAAAATTTTGGTTAAAAAATTATTACTCAAATAATTAATATGGCAGTACTTGAGTTGTCATCTATCACACTTAAATAAGTGAAGAGAAAGTGTCACATTATTTAAACAACATTTTTAGATTAATTTATTTTTCTTTGGTTTTTTTCTGTTGTTTTATACATGAAAAGGATAATATATATCACTTTCAAAAATATTACTGCTGAAGCCTCTGCTTTGTCTCTTCTTTTCTGTTGCAAGGCATAAAACACAATTTTTTTTCTTTTAGAAAAAGGGAAATAGTACTCTTAAATAAATAAACCTTAAAGAAAAATTAATTAATATTGTTTTAGATGTGATATAATAATAAGGTTCAATTGTTTTGAGATTAGATTAATTTATGACATGGAGTTAGTTTGGTCCATGACTTTGAACTGCCATTCCATCAACTACAATTCAATTTCTTCTGCATCTCTAAGGTCTGAACTGATTTTCAATTGTCAACCAAATATGTACCCAAAATATATATATATATATATGTATATTATCAACCAAATGACTTTGAATAGTTCTTCTTCCAAAATACCCTGTTGAGTAAGATGACACTAAAGCAAGAGTAATCTCAGTTGCTATCTGACATGTCAAATTATAACATAATCATTCATTTTGCTATATTTGATAGGAAAGATAACTTTACATGCTATTCTTATTAGCAAAGCAAATGAGTTACTTTGTACATTCCACAACTATATTTCAACTCATTTAATGACAACTATATTTCAACTCATTCAATGACATTGTTTATGAAATATATCATTGGAACATAAATACTAAAATATTATATTTTGGTATTATAACAATGCGAAAATCTAATTTCGACATGGAAAAAAAATAGCATTATGCACAGGACATGATCTAAGAGCTTCTCCAACGCAAAGTTGTTATATCTAAAAAAATAATCAGTCATCCAAAAATTTATGCTCCAATGACATGTTTAAAAGATGTCTCAAATTTTTGACTTTGCCAAATCTCTTCTCAAATATAGCCAGACTTTTAATAGGTTGTTATTTAAAAGAATGACGTGAATTGTTTCAATCCAACAGTTGAAACATTCCAAAGGCACTCTAAAAAAATAGTTAGAAATGATAGTTGGAAGAAAAATTATTATTGTACCAACAGATAGAAATTTAACACCAGAACATAGATGTCAAAATATAGTCCTTTGGTACCGTAATACTGTTAAAATTTAACTTTAGCACGGCTCTAATGACTTTTAACCATCCAAAAAAAATGATAAGAGGGGTAATTCAGTCCTTTAAAAAATGATGTAAGTCCATTTAATATATTTCATTTGACTAGTTTTACTTGTGCCACATCTATCTAATGAAAATGGAGAGTGTTTTATGAACCAAATTCATGTGTCTAAATGAGAAAATTATTGATTGTTATCAAATAACTATTTTTTAAAAACTATCTCATCAACCAATAACTTTTATCATTTAGGCACAAGAATTTGTACAATAAAACATTATACAATGAAAACATATTCATTGGTCCAGTGCATTACACTCAGGTCAATAAATATCTGTCACATCAACAAAATGTGTGAGTCATATAGTATATAGCAGATGTTCATTTACTCAACTACACTAATGAATAACTAACAGAAAATACTATGCTTTTTAAATTTGTATATTGAATAATGTAGCACTGAAGTAGGAGAATCAAAGCAATTACATAATTTCAAATATTTTCAGTAATCTAGTAATTATTAATGACATATCATTTAAGATAAAAATTTAAAATATAATTTAAAAAAATATAGCGTTGCTAGTAGCTAACTCCTACCTAACACACCGACTGTTTGGCAACTAGGTATTTGGGTAGTTAGCTACTAGGTGTTTGGGTAGTTAGCACCTTCTATTTATAGCAACTACCTAGATTTCGGGGTACAATTCATGGATAGCTTAGCTAGCTAGAAAAGGGGAGAGATAGAGTCATCTCTCATCGCTTTTGACAGAGAGACACAGAGAGTGAGAGAGGATGTCATCTTTTGAGAGAGAGACACACAGAGATCTAGACGAGAGAGAGAGAGAGAGAGAGAGAGAGAGAGAGAATTTGTCGCATATGCATGTAGATTTTTAATCCCTCCTTGTAATGTTTCTTGCTCAAATGAGTATTCCAGCGACGGCGGCATTGCTTGAATCTGATCCTTTTCTATTTTCTACCTGTTTTCTTGATCCTTCCATCACCCACATTTACAAATACACACGCCTATATATATATATATATACATATATATCAGTGTATGGTGCTGCAGCTGTTTCTGAGATGCTCATTTGAACAAACAACATTAAAACTGGAGGTCGTTCAAGTGCGGTCTTCCTGTTTGCTCAGTCTGGTAACTTTTCGCGGTCTAAATCAGATAAGCTCCTCCACTTTTCTTGCTAGCCAAACATGATGTTTTTGTGCAAATATTTACTAGTGTAGTTACTACTATATTTGTGAATCCTCTCACTTTGATGAAGGTGTAATTTTGGTGTAGACAATTGCACACACACACACACACACACACACACACACACACATATATATAAATAGAGAGAGAGAGAGAGAGAGAGTGATGGTGACTCAAAATTTTACCTAACTTTAACTTAAAATTTGAATAAAAACTTACTTTAATTTTCATAATCTTTAACAGTCTTATTTAAGTTTAGTTATAGTTATAAATTTGAGTTCACAAACAGCAATACTAATTTGAGTTTTAATAAAAACATATTTGAAATGGATTTAAATTTTGGATCTAGAATATTTTTTTTTAAATTTGAATTTGAGTAAACGGAATATGACACCTAGATTTAAATCCAAGATTTCTCCAATTAATTCATTATAACAATAATAATTTATGTACAGTGAATAAGTTGGTAGTTGGGATCTTTCATGTACTATATTTTTTTCTAATCTAAATAACTATTATATAAAAGTGGAATCTCTAATTCTCGAAAATTAAATTCATCACAAGTATACAATTCTAAAAATAAAAATAAGATTTGTATACATACTTTTAATATAATGAAGGTTTTTTTTTAACAAACAAAATGTATTATATTTTAATTTACCTTAGAAAAAAGGCCTCAATCTTCATTTAAATTGCTATTATCAAAAATTAAATTCATCACAAGTATACAATTCTAAAAATAAAAATAAGATTTGTATACATACTTTTAATATAATGAAGGTTTTTTTTTTTAACAAACAAAATGTATTATATTTTAATTTACCTTAGAAGAAAGGCCTCAATCTTCATTTAAATTGCTATTATCAAAGGAAGTGGTATCTCAATTTTGTCAAATTAATTCATTTTTTATCTATGAGGTAGTTCGAAAATTCTATGAGCTGTAAACATGGTGAATTAAACTTGAAATCTTCAAATTTACAACACATCCCTCAAACCAACTCGTCCACCACCCGAGCTCTTATAACAATCCATACCTACCGCACAAGTTTCCGGTACTCAACGGGGTCTAAGAAATGTTGATGGTAGTTACATTGCCCTCATTTTAGAGAAGTTGTTGCATTAACCAGGTCCATAAATCCATGATAACTATAATATCATGTCATTTATACCGATTGTCAAGATTTTAAGAAACATAAAAGTAATATCAAAATATAATTAATAGGGTTTATGAAAATAGGTCAAGACCCGGTTCATGTACGAATTTATGCTCATTTTACTGTCTAAGATTCAAATCTCATCCTAAATGCTGAAAAAGAAAGGGAAAAAAAAACCCTATTTTCAGCTCTACTGGTAACTCCTTGATCAGTTGTATCTATTCAAACTTAATAAGCAGAAGGAAAAGAAATGAAGTAACAGTTTCGAAAGGAAAAAAGCTAAAATTCAAAGGTTTGTCAAAAGCTGGCCCATGCAATACAACTTTACTCCAAACTCACTCCAAAACTTTCCACCAAGAAATCCCCAACCACAAAGAAAAGCATCTCCCAGAAGTCTTCTTCTTCAGCCATGGATAACCCCCCAACGCACCATTCATCATCTTCACCTTCACCTTACAATCACAGTCGTGGAGCCAACCATGGCCGCACTTTTTGCTTCAATAGTCTGTGCAACCACACTTCTCCTCACATCAACCCTCATTGAAGGTAAGTTATATACTGTGTGTGTGTATATATATATATATATATATATATATATACAGTGTGTGTGTGTGTGTATAATATATATACACTAATCCTATTGTCTTCTTGTCTTAGGAGTGGATGGAACAATTGGTGTCAACTATGGCACGGTGGCAAACAACCTCCCTCCGCCGGCACAGGTGGCGCACTTCCTCCTAGAATCCACCATTATCAACCGTGTGAGGCTATTTGACGCCAACCCAGAAATGTTAACAGCCTTTGCTCAAACTGGAATTGCCATCACTGTCACTGTCCCTAATGAACAAATTCCACACCTTGCCAAGCTCAATTTTGCTCAACAATGGGTGAAAACTATCATTGTACCTCACATCCCAGCCACCAACATTGTCCGAATTCTCGTCGGCAACGAAGTTCTTTCGACAGGCCAATAAATTACTGATTGCAAACCTTGTCCCAGCAATGCAAACCCTCCACACAGCCTTAGTTGGAGAGTCTCTGGACCGTCGTGTCAAGGTCTCAACACCACATTCTCTTGGCATTCTGTCATCTTCAAGCCCACCCTCCACCGGAAAATTTCGACAAGGCTATGACATCCATGTGCTCAAGCCATTGTTGAGCTTCCTGAGAGCAACCAATTCACCATTCATGATCAACGCATATCCATTTTTCGGCTGCTCAGCCGACACTCTAAATTACGCTCTGTTTAGGCCTAATTCTGGGGTGTTCGACGAAATGACACAACTAACTTACGCAAACATGTTAGATGGGCAATTAGATGCAGTCTTCTTAGCAATGAAACTCCTAGGATTTACTGATATTGAAATTGTTATAGCAGAAACTGGCTGGCCATCGAGTGGCGATGCCGGACAAGTCGGTGTTGATGCGGAGAGCGCAGCTGAGTACAATGGAAAACTCATGAAACATGTAACATCCGGTGTCGGCACCCCTCTCATGCCTAACAGAACATTCGAAACTTACATTTTTGCGTTGTTCAATGAAGATTTAAAGCCGGGGCCAACCAGCGAAAGAAACTTCGGCCTGTTCCAGCCGGATATGACGCCGGTCTACAATATTGGGGTCCTCAGGCGAATGGTAGCCTGCCGCTGCCGATGAACACTGTAATACATATTTGTTGATGATAGTTATATATATATGCTTGATTGTTTTGTAAACTTGGCTCTGGCAGGCTAGATCAAACTTTCCTGCATACCCAATTGCACCACCGGTGAGTCCAGTTGCCAGCAACTATGGTAAATAAGTGGTGTCTTCCCAAATCAGGAGCAAATGACAATGATTTGCAGAAGAATATTGATTATGTCTGTGGGTTGGGTTTGGATTGCAAACCAATTCAAGAAGGCGGCGCATGCTTCATTCCTGACACAGTTCGAGCTCATGCAGCATATGCTATGAATACTTACTATCAAGCTACGGGAAAGAATGACTATGATTGCAATTTTGTGCAAACATGGAGCCATCACCACCGTCGATCCAAGTACGTCGAAATTTTAATTAAGTAATTAATTTTTGAAGTTTTCTTGATTTCTATATGATCTGTGTAGTAATTGTTCTGTTGAGTATTGTTTTATAAGTTTTTTTGTTAATTTTTCAGGTTATGGAAGGTGCAAATATTGATGATATGGAGTTATACGAAGGACAAGACCAAAGCGTAGAAGATTGTATTGCTTTATATTTTTCAAATTTTGTATTGCTTTTGAGGGTAGAATAAGACAGAGTAGGCAGTGGCTCGACATGGTGCTTTTGTATGGCAGATGACATCCTAATATATGTTAGTTTTCTTGATGAAGCAACTTCATATAAAATTTTATCCTCAATGAACCTTTGTAGCATTAAGGGTGACGCTGTTGGGAATTTTATTAAAATTTCATAAATAATTATCTTCCTAAAATATTTTATCAATAAAAATATTCAAAATTAAACATAAATAATATAAAAATTGAAATAAAAAATAAATATACAGAAAACTTATCTGTGAGTCAAATAAGAGACATGCCACGTGTTGTCTTAAAATCATAATACCTCTTAATCTTAACGTGCAGATACTATTAGTCACTGTCGACTTCAAGATACAACCCAATAAGCTGAAAGAGAGGGCCGGAATCAGAGTCCTCTTTGACAGATTCAGCCATTACTTTTTCTCTTTCAGGCTCTGTTTGATTGCTCAGAGAACATGACAGAAGAGAAAACATATTGAAAATTTTGAAAACTATTAACAGATAGGGAATGTGATCAATAACGCAAGATTTCGAAGGTTTCTTTTCATTCAAGACTTTCTCAGGAATCAAGTAACCTCATCAACAGAGGGTCTGACAGGAGGTGGTGGCGAGGATCAGACCTCACTCCACTGCAGATTCCATATCATACTTCCTAGACCATATTCCAAACACGTCCTTATGAATGCTCTATTTTCTGGCCTCCAAGGAGAGAACTCCAACCAGCCTATATACAATAAAACTTTTAAATTCATAACTCAAAATTCCATTCCGATCTTCATGCAGGAAAGTTGATACATAGGAGAATACAAACAACATTTCTTGGGAATTACATTGAAAAAGTTGACACATTGTATAATACAAACATGAACATTTCTTGCAAATTAAATTTACAATGCTACCCAGTTTCACCTTTTACATTCTTCCTCATTCATAAAAACATGTATACCTTTCTCCGCCTGGAGTATGGAGAAGAGTACCCTTTCTGTAGGATTACATCTGGGAATTCAAACAACAGATGAAACTGCAAGGCACTCTCCTCATTTAAACTGCTCTAAGTTCCCCTCCCAGACGTACATTTCTCGCACCACTTTAAGGGCCATCTTCTTGGGCTGTAATTTAAAATTAAACAAAAACAATAAAATAAAAAATATAAAAAAATGGGGTGCCATTCCAAAATATTAAAATATGAGAAAATCCAGAATTGCATCACACACACAGACAGACTTACTGCTCAAAATAAATCCCTGAAGCAAGCTCTGGGCTCTCTCAACCTGATCTGGAGTACCCGATATTTGAATGATGATTTCTGTTACTTCTGGCCTATCTTCAAGCAGTTTTATATTGGCTCCTGACAACTGCTTGCATGAAGCAGAGACATGTCAATGGACATACTTGGCCCCAGCTGAATATGACATGATAGAGTATAAGAGTCAGACTCACCTCACTGATTTGAGCAAGCTTGTTTTTCGATTTTGTTATGAGCTTGGGGACAGCATGCTGTGGTATGACAACTTCCAGTATACTCCTAGTGACAAGTGGGACAGGGATTCTAGTAGAAAAATGTACAGCCAGTAGGTAAATATGGCAATGTGATTGATAAAAGACCCCAATATAGGTAAAATGAAGCAAAGGCTCATTAGTCATTACCTATTCAACACACTTGGCACATCTTCATGACTGTCACCGTCAGTCTGCTTCACTATTTCACTACCAGACCCTCTAGAGTCCTACAAAATGAGGGGCACATTCTTAAAATCCAAATGTGAGGGCTTATTTGAGAACTGCAAAAACGGGGCATCTAGCTCCAAAGAAATTAGGGAGTCCATCAGAGCAGGAGCCAAATAGCCAAGACAGTACTTCAATATCTCACTTTCCTTCTCACTTTATTTATTTTTTACATAGCAAAAACAAAGCTGTTATAGAGAAAGCTTTTCAATCCAAGTAAGCAACTGCATGTTTTGTGAAAACAATTTTTATGGTTTCACAAGCTGGGTTTTCTGGTCTCCCAGCACGCAACAGAGAGCAGAAAATATCGAAAGTAATTGCATTAGCTAGTAGCGTAAAAGAAAAGAATGAATAATCATAGCTCCATGAGAGAGGAAAAAAAAAAAAACACAGAGAGGGAGGGGTGGATAGAGAGAGAGAGGAGCAAGTCCCAATCTACTTACCTTTGAGAGAGGTGCTGTTGCCACAGTTTGAACACTTGAGAAGCTGCAGTGGGAGGATCACTACCAGCAGAACTTTCACGAGTTGGAGTTATGTTATTGGCAGAAGCTGCCTCGAGTCCCAATGCACTCCTCACAGGACTTGGTGCAGATACAGGTGGTGGTAGCATATCTTTTTGAAAGAAATCCCGATATAAATAACTTCGTAACCTTGATGTCACTTCAACAAGAGCTTCTCGAGCTGCATTTATCTCCCCTACAATCTGTAGATGATATGAAGTAGTGGTTTAGAAATGCCAGAACTAGAACCGATTCTGCCCGGCAGGCCCTCATTCGATGACCCTGTAGAACCTACGTTTTTGAACACTTTGTTTATCTTTTGAAAATCCTTTTTGGTCAATGGACAATTAAAAAATTGGAGATGCAGCTAATCCATAACACATGGGGGATTTAAACTGGAGTTGCAGCTAATCCATAATACATGGGGGAAGGGGATACAAATCACACACACTAGGGAAAGAAGCATCAGATTGAAAATCCATATGGATATTTTTCTCTGATAAGTCATATGAAGGACATATCTAACATCAACAAATGGAGTAAATGGAAGGATAGATTTATCTGCTGCTCAGTGATTGTTCACCTCCTAGAGCTTGGCATTACAACATGTATCAGGTATAAAGTGACAAACCTGTACAAGCACATCTGTCCCCGATACACACACAGGATGTTCTTCCCTAGGCAGAATCTGAATGTTTGCACCAGTCAATCTCCTCATCTCAGATAATGATCCATCTCTTCCCTCCAAACATCCAATTTCACCTGATGGAACAAGTAACCGAGTAGTAATAATATTTTCTTTTTCTGGGATAAAATCAACTATTCGAGTTTGGATATGCAACAAGGCTTCTTGAGCTGGAAACAGCTCATCATCAGGATCCTAAGAACATATATAAACCAGAACACCATTAGTACCTTTCAAACATTGACAAAAGAAAGAGGTCATTTAAGAAAGAAGATCAACAGTGGCAGCACGTACCAGTCTTACCATCTAAAGATGATAAAATGTTTAAACCTAGTTCTAAAAAAAAATAAACTAAGAATAAAGTTAAGGATATCTTCTCTTCCATAAAACAACAGAACCAGAAAACAGTAAACCTCAACAATTAGAACTGACAACAACATATCCACGTTACTTCAGAGAGAGAGAGCAAAAGCACAAGTACCTCCTCAGATGAAATGATAATTATCTGCTCATCTGACCCAGCCACTGGATCAGCAACCTTAACATCCACACCGATTTCATTTTGAAGCAGTTCTATAATCCCATCTGACTCCCCAACAACACAGTCAACCTTGTCAATTGGACAAAGTATTCGAAATACAAGGTCCTCACCCGGAAACAGCTGTGCATTGTCAGCAACAGGAGCAGCCCCAGACTCAACTGGATAACCAGAAGGACGTGAGGAATAGTTATTGTTTCTGATGCTGGTCAAACCAGCAGACAATCGTGATCCAAAAGTAGCCCCATCCACAGACATCCTACGTGGTGTGTTATTCATGTGAGGGATAAAATCATCATCGGGAGGAAAGAACCGCTCAGGTGAATGTAGTCGACCATGAAAATGACTACGATCACGATGCTGGCTCTCTCTCAATCGCGACGAAATAATAGCTATAGCATTCTTCACAGCATTCATATCACCTACAACCTGTGAGGAAGACAACATTATCATAATCATAAAGCAATTTCATATCAGATTTCTCTTCTCGTGAATAAATAAATCTTCATATCATTTATTCAATAAGTGTTGTAAAGCCAAGCAAACTTTCCCCGTGTTTGGTTAAATAGTACAGACCCAAAGAATCACATAAAACCAACAGATAAACAACAATCCTTAAATTAGTTATGAATATGTTCAATAACAGAACTCAAAATATTGTAGGAAGAAAATATTGCTGACTCATCTCTAATTAGGCTGGTAACTTTGACATATCCACATATTCCAAATTTTTAAAAATTAATATAGTGAGAAAGCATCAGTTCCTTGATGTTTTCCATAAAATATATGCAATTTAGCTTAAAAATAAGTAACAGTAGGCATCAAGCACCAGATATAATGCACCAGAGTGAGAATTTACATATGAATGCTGTTTCAAATCCTTGATTGAATTTTTTTATGAAAGAAGAAATGTAGTATATAACTCAGGTATTACAAGGAAAAGATACACCGCTACAATAGATACACTTCATGTTAACTTCAATGATCGGAATATGGGACATTTATTTGGAAGTACTATCTTTCCAAAGTTTTATCATGCAAAAGGACATAGGCGCGAAACAAATTGAGAGCATGAGCAGAGAATTTCTGCCCCTGAAGCATATGAAATCACATTAGAAGTAACATTTCCCCATCTGAAGAACAACTGGAAGTTACTTCTCTCTTGGTAGGTAAGACAACAGGAAGGTAGATTAGAAATTTCAAGCTCTTTTTTTTTTCCTTTTTGATAAGTAAGAGCAATTTCATCTTAAAGGGTGAAAGAAGACTCCACCAAGTATAAACGTACAAGTCAATTCCACATACCCATTTGGAAATGGCCTATTAAGATCATTGTGACAAAAGTATTGATCTCTACATATCAAGCTATAATAAAGATCAACTACTACAACATCATAAAATAAAAATCCCTCCTTGAATTGTCAAACTTCCCTTAGCTACTTATCCACACACACACACACAAAAAAAAAAAATATATATATATATATATATATATATATAATGTCAGATCATATCAAGATTCAAAAACATGTTACTCTGATTATGTCTAGAGTTACTTCAGATGAAATAGTCGGCGACCACAATCCGGATTGAATAAATCAATGAGCTTTATAATGGCACTTTTGCTACAGCCAAAAGCAGGAGAAAGAATAGGACTAATGGCAAATCAACCCCGAGATTCATAAAGAAAGAGGAAGCGAATTGTTAAGAACAAAGAAGTGCTTTGCCAGGGAAATAAATGCATGCTATGAAACATCAATCAAACTCTCCACTGCAATCTCTTGAAGACATTAAAGTAAAAATGTGGTTCTCTCTACTTCCCTAAATCCATGTGTTACGGTGTAACACGAACATTTAAGAAAAGTGCGAGTGTTGGACACAACCCTCCTCCAGCACTCTTGACCCTTCAAAACATGTTGAACATGGCCAATTCTCCCCCCCCCCCCCCCCAAAAAAAAAAAAAAAAAAAGGAAAAAAGGAAAGAAAGAACAATAATGAAGTTTGTTAAACTCGGTTGACAGAATGAAGCATGAATAATATAGGGGTAAAGAATGAACAATTAGATAGCAGTATGTATGCATTATATAATTGTTGGTGCAATTTTTGTTGAGCTTCAGTCTTCTAAGCTATGAGATTGTTAATATAGATATATAGACAAGGTGATTAAAATTATGTCCTTGTTCCATTTGATACACACATCTTTATAGACAATGTTTAGATGTCACGGTGCCCCTGTTGTGTCCATGTCCTACTTTATCAAAATTTCCATCTTGGTGCATCTGCGACATTTTGTGTTATTGTCCCAAGTCCGTGTACCATGTCTATGAATGTGCTAAAAAAATGAGATACAACCCCCATTATGAACCAAATTTAGTCTAGAATTTCTCAAAGCTGAAACTGTGCATCTTGCACGATCATTTGTGCTTGTAGTGTTGATATAGCTGTTAAGTGCACAACCCGGGTGTACCAATCACTGGAAAACTCAGCTGCAAATTACCAATGGAAAAAACAATGTGATAAATCTTAAGAATTCAGGGCACAATTTAAGCTGTCCTAGAAGTCCAAGACCAAATTTTGCAATCAGCTTTAGCCAAGGTATAACCAGATTGTACCAGAAAGGTTCAAATTTTAGACATGCAAGATGCAACTAAAGACTTCAAAGATGAAATGACCAAAACCTGAACAATTTCCTCCGACATTGCAACACACCGGGGCAGATTATGATCTCTAGGAAGAATCCTAATCTGGGTCTTAGTCTCGATCCTCATTTGCTCAATTATTTTCCCCCCTTTCCCCAACAAACACCCCACATGCAGCCTTGAGACCACAAGCCTCGTTGCCACCCGGTTACCGCCTCCCCGCGGTCCATAATCCTCGTCGTCGTCACCATTACCACTTCCAAATCCCAGATTATACCCGCCACCATCACTCTCAAGTATCCTCTCGTGTATCAAAAACAGGGCCTCTTGAGCCGGGGAGAACGACGGCATTCGCCCATCCGGGTCCCGTCTCCTTGTGTCGGATATCTCAATGATTCGCTCCTCATCGCCCGGAATCAATTCATGCACATTGATCCAAGCCCCAGTGTGTTGTCTAATCGCCTTAATTATGCTTCCTGACTTCCCGATCACGCCACCGGCCTTAATGTCATGGCATAGAATCCGATAACTCGTCGTGACCATGAGTGAAGGATCCTGAACCTTCCGACCGCCTGCAGCGGATCGGCGGTGGTGACCGGCTGTGTAGTGGTGGCTGCTATGACTATTGTAGCGTTGCTTGGTCCTCGGTAGGGTTTCGGAATCGTAGTCTTGGTCATAGTAATACCTCTTAGATCTTGATCTGTCCATCTCGCTGTGTTCAAATCTGCAGTGGGTTTACACAAATTCAAGTACAGTAGTCAATGTACGGAAATCTGGGTCTTGCTGTTCCAAAGTAGAGTTTTTTAGGGTTTTCTTCGGAAGTGCTTCTGAGTTGTCTTTCACCGACTGTATCTTGAGTAAATCTAAGGAAAAACACAAAAAATGTTGAAACCCTAGAGAAGAAGGAAAGTGAGTTTAGCAACAGTCATGGGTTTGAGCAATTGAGCTCGTGGAATGTGTTCAACTTCAGCTTGATTACTGCACACACACTCTCTCTCTCTTCATCCCCCCTCTCTGTCCCGATTTTGTAGTTCTCTTTGGGAGGTGGATGACGTGGCAGGTGTAAAATTTTACATCAATAATTCAAATATTAATAGTAAATTAAATTATATAATTAATGTACTTACTTATATTAATTAGAGTGGATTTACTTATAATTAATATTTAATAAATTAATAAATTTTTAAAGAATGAATTTAATTTTATTGTCTAATAATTAATATTAATTTTTTTAAAAAAATTAAAATATTAATTATTATATAGATAAAATAATTATATATATTTTATTTATGACATGTTTTATTAATTATATTTATTAAGTTTAAATAATTAAAATAAAAAATATTATAAGTAGAAAAAATTAAAAAATGAACAAACACTAGAAACATAATTTTTTAGTTCAAAAAAATATTTAAACTTTTTTTTATATATATATATATAAGTTGAATATTGTATGTATTTTAACAAAATATTTAAATGTTATTGAAAAGATGCGTATAAAGTATTTCTCTTTATACATATAAAAAATATTTTTTAGTTAATAAAATTAAGAAAATATTTAATAATTGATAATTTTAATAACTAATAAATTTTTTATTCCTCACATTAATTAATTATAAAAAAATTAATTGTATATTATATTTAAGAAGATTCATATATTTACAAAATCTTTAAAACATATATGTGACAATAAAATATTAAAGGATCTAAGACTGTTAAGTAAAATCTTAAGAGTAACTCATTCCTTAAAACATCATCATTAAAATATTTGAAATAACAAATAAAAAAATATTGGCCATTAAAATTTCAAGTATCATTTGGTAAACTTCTTTTTCCACTAAATAAGTAACAAATAAATTTCAATTTCAATTTACTCGGAAAAAAGTGTATTTTTACTTTGTATATCTATTGGTTATTTTATACGTAGTTATATATATATATGTACTTAATTAATATATTTTTATGATATTTATATATATATATATATTTATATACGTATATTTTTTGTTTTAAAACTTAACCAATTCATAAAGTTGTTAATTTTAAATTTTTACTAAAGAAACTTATTTTCTTTTATTCTTGTAAGAATTTGAATATTATTCTATTTTTAAAAAAATAAACAAATAATGTTACAGGTTCGATGCCAACACCTATATATTTTTAGACATACTTTTATATATATATATATATATAGAGAGAGAGAGAGAGAGAGAGAGAGAGATTTTTATGTCAATGAATTTTTGTTTATGTAATTTATTATTGGTGGCCGTGGTATGCTACAAATTCCTCTGCATATTGCTGCAATCTGGAATCATTTTTAATATTTAATGTTTTAAATTTACTTATGATATCATAATGACATTTCGTTGAACCTTAAAATATTGAACGTGTCGTTTTTTACGGGCTAGTAAGCTGTCCGGTTGTGAAAAAAGGTTCCTTCAACGTAAAAGGGTGGTATTTTCGTAGTTTCTGCGAAACTCAGTGGTATTTCATGAGGAATCGTCAGTGAAGTCGTGCGATGGAAGAGCGGTGGCCGATAACATTTTGAAGATGAACGCAGCCATGGCTATATCGTCTCTAACTTTCACTGCCTCACTGCCTCTGCATTCACCGGTAACTGCTTTTTCTCTTAAAACCCTCCATTCCGTTTGGTTGCCGAGAAAATTTAGGGAGAATTTTGACTCGCGAAAAAAAGCCTTCGTTTTCTTTGGTGTCAAACAGTGAATGTTTTACACTTTAAAACATTCAATATATTTTCTTTTTATTTAGATTCTGAGTAACCAAACATATCCATATTATTATCGGCTTGAATTTTTTATATATGATTCCTTAATGCAGAGGATTGAGATGAGAACCGAGAATCCGTTGCGTTTGAACTTCTCTGTTAGGTCGCAGGTTTTGAATCTTGAATTCTCTCTGAGTTGCACTTTTTTTTTTCTTCCCAAAATTTCATTGATGTAGTGAATTTATGTTTTCTTTTATAACTGATTATCAACAGAATTTGTCACGCTCGCAAAATGATGATGGTCGTGGTGGTCGGCGAGTTTGGAGGCGAAGAAAATTGGTACAAAGAAACAGTAATTTCTTAGTTTTATTATTGACTATATATTTGGGGATAATTGTTTTATATTTTTAGTTAATAGTTCTCCAATTTAGTGACCAAAATCAAGTGAATTGTGTCTCAATATGATTAAACTATCCATCCTCAGGATTCTATATATATAGTGTAGTGTTTAAAGAAAGAGAAGGAAGCAAGCAAGCATCTTTAACATTGGTGAGATGGCTTAACAAGACCTTAACCGGATACTACGAATAAGTTTTTAAGATGATATTGGAAGAGTATAAGTGAATACTGTGATGTAAACATATATTTATTTCTCAGTGATCGAAGTTTAGGGAAATTAATAATGGAAAAAGAACTGAAAAAACAAAGAAGTCTTCACTGAACTAGAGAGAATTATGGTCATCAGTCACTCAAGCAATAGTGCCTTTGTATTGAAATGTAGTTTGTGGCCTATCAATGTAAGAGCGAAAATTTGATAAAGTGGTTTTGTTAATTTCCTTTATATTTACTAATTATCAATTTTGGAAGCATAGCCACCTATCACTAGAGCTTATAAAAGCACTGCAAATATGAAGGTAGCTTTGCGGTTGGGCCTTCTGTTTTGTAAAATATGGTAGATATCACCCAAGGGTATAGTCCCCTAGTTCCAAGCTCCTCAGCCCCCGCTGGCAGTGCTCTCCTCCCCTAAGGATCATTGTCATAAAAAAAAAAAAAAAAAAAAGGGTCAATTGTGAGATGAACCTGTATTTAATTACATGAAATGAACAAAGGCGGAGTAAAAAATAAAAATTTAGGGGGGCCAGAATTTGTTTGGAAAAAAATTTAGGGGAGATTTTTTTTTTCATGTAAACTTTTTCTTTTTTGGGGGGGGGGGGGGCCTAGATTTACATGTTATTTTTTTTTGCAAAATTTGGAAGAAAATTTTTTTTTTCAAAAATTAGAAGTGAAAATTACATTAAAAAAATTTGAAAAATTTGGGTGGGGGGCGCTATAGCCCCCCTAGCCCTCTTAGTGGTTCTGCCTTTGGAAATAAACTCATGATTGGAAGTTATAATGAGGTAGTAACACCTAATGTGTTATGAATATGAATTATATTGAGGAATTTAATGTGATTTGATTCATTTTTTTTTTTTTTTTTTATCTTTAAGTCATTTATTGAGTAGTATCAAGGGAGTTTTTAGTTCAATAATGAATAAAGTTAGGAACTAATTCTATCGTTCGGTTGAAATATGAGAAAAAATAAGGTTATAAAAATGAACACATTCATTCATTGAAATCAAGGGGAATCCTGACTGGGGAAAACCAGTAAACTTTTTGAGTTTAGGGGTAGTGTAAATAGGTGGAGAAGTAATAGCATTACAGGGCGTTAGATGTCTATATTTGATAAATAGTGGTGCTGGTGAGATGTGAAGAAAGTTAGAAGTCCCTAATCAGGTAATGGAGGCAGAAAACAGAGTGAAAGTTATTTGTACTAAACACATGGTTTGACGTGTTGAAATTCCATAATATTTTTTCTAGGATAGAGTATTGTTTACAATTTTGTTAGAAGTTATGAGTGGCGTGCTCTATTCTCCTCATGCTAATGTGTTAAAACCATGGATTTAAATCGCGGTCGTGGGATACGAATCAGTCGCGATCGCGGTGTAATAGTATCGGGAGTATCAGGTCATTCGTAACGGGAATCGGAAACCGCAACCGTGAATTTTTTTCAAACACTAGCAAATCTCTTAAAAATCATTGATACACATATCTTGATTACAATTATCATATTTTAATCTTTTTTACTATTAATTTTTAAATTTCTAACACCTAAAAAGATATATATTTTTTTATAAATAACACTTAAAAGATATTTTATTATTTTATATGGATATTTTAAAATTGAACTAATAAGAAATATTATTTAATTTGAGTGGCATTACAAAGAATAATATAAATAATAACAAAAAATAATTATAAGCATGAAAATCAATTTTGATAATTAGTTATGGAATAAAAAAACTTAAAAATTTTGAGGCCGACATGGCCTTTTCGAGTTCGTATTGACTCAAATATTTTGCTAACCCATTTTTTTTTTTTTGAATTATTTTGTTAAGTATCTATTTTGTATATAAATGTTATAAAAATAAAAATCATAAAAATTCTGTAGAAAATAAAAAATAAGGAAAATTAAAAAATTAAAAGAAAAAACATAAAATAGATGTAATAGTCCTATAACAGCCTATGATGCCCATAACGGCCGATACGTAACGATATCGGCCGATACGGTTATGAATTTTAGTAACATCGATACATCGGTCAGTATCAGTATCGGAGGGTCAAAAAACTGATACGAAACATAATGACCGTTATTTAACACCATGGTTAAAACTGAATCTGGTTCTTCTATATTGTAAACTTTATGTCCTTGTATCCCTGTTCGACTTCTGTTGTGAAGAGAATGGAGAAATTGCAAAGGACTTTCTTTGGAGAGGAATGGGTGAGAAGAGGAAGGTTTACCTAGTAGCTTGGAGGAATATTTGTGCCCTGATGCAAGAAGGAAGGTTGGGAATCAAAGACTTAAGATTTTTCAATCAGGATTTGTTGGGGAAATGGATGTGGAGATTTGCTAATGAAAATCAAGAGTGGCGTAGAAGAGTTATTGAGGCTAAGTATGGTTGTATGGGGGGTTGATGGTAGTCGAAGGAGGTGGAAAGCTCTTATGGGTTGGGTTTGTGGAAGAGTGTTAGGAAGTGAGGAGCTGACTTTTGGAGGCATGTTGACTTTGTGGTAGGGACGAGGGAGAGAGTTAAGTTCTGGTTGGATGTGTGGGCAGCTAAGGTGGCCTTTAAGGAAATGTTTGCCCTTCTTTTCCAAGTAACTTCTAATAAGGAGGTGTGAGTGGCTGATTTTGTACATCATCAGGGAAGGGAGGTGTGTTGGACCCTGCAGTTTTGAAGGGCATTCTAGGATTGGGAAGTGGAGGAGTTGGCTAAGATGTTGGAGATCTTGCAAAAGTCAAAGCTATATTCGCATTATGGCGATAAGATCAAATGGGTTCCTGTGAAGGGTGAGAAATTCTCAGTCAAGTCTTTTTACAAGGTCCTTTCGAAGAGTAGGGGTAATGATTTCCCTTGGAAAAGCATTTGGAATACTAAAGCATCACTGAAAGTGGCTTTTTTTGAGTGGATTGCAGCACGAGGGGCTATATTGATAGGGGAAAACCTCAAGAAAAGGGGTTTCCTCTTGACAAATAGGTGTATGATGTGCAAGAAGGAAGAGGAGACAATGAATCATATTTTGCTCCATTGTGAGGTGGTAAGGATCTTGTGGCAGTTTGTGTTTGTTTTGTTTGGTTGCCTTTGGGCCGTGCCAAGAACAATTTTTGAGCTTTTGGCAAGTTGGAGAAGTGGATGTAAAAACCGACAAATACAGAAAGTTTGGGATATAATTCCACTTTGTTTTTTGTGTATTTGAAAAGAAAGAAATAGCAAGATTTTTTAGGGGGTCGAAATTCCCCCATAAAGTTATGAGTATTTTTTTTTGTATACTTTGCAGGTATGGGTTAAAGGGTCTTGTAATCCCTTGGTAGGTGATATGGTAGATTTCTTAAGAGTCATGAGAGACTGTTAATTTGAGTCTTCTCCTTTTGTACATGTGAGCACCCCCCTTGGGTGCCTTTTAATGTATTTACAATTTACTTATCGAAAAAAAAAAATTGTAAACTTTAATTGGATGCAACTTTGAAACCCTTTTTTTTTTTTTTTTGAATGAGCAATTTTCAAATGAAATTTAGCTTTTCACTTATCAAAGGAAAAAATATGTGTGTGTGTGTGTGTATATATATATATATATATATATATATTTTTCAGCCGAATCTTGATTAACATAGTTATAGGGAATCAAAAGAATCAACTAGGCAGGTAGATCTTTGGTGCTTTTACTGCTTCTGATTATCTATCGAATGGATGAAAGAAATGTCATTGAATGATGATAGAAGTTTTTTTTTCTTTTTGTCGATAAGTGAATGATGATAGAATATTTTTTGTAGACCATTGGAAATTATGTTTTAATTTCATCATGTAAGAGCAATTTTTTCCTTAGCATTAAATTCTATCCTAAGACACTTCGGCTCATGGATAGCAATACATGCTCAATTTTCTATTACTAGTTAACTAAATAATGGTAAACTGTGAAATCACAGTAAATTTGAAATTGGGAGTTTGAAAGGACAAAATTGATAATTTTATAGTAATAGTGTCTATTAAGGTGGAACAGAGGCTACACTATCATTCTAAAACTATTTGGATCTTTTTGGACTTTGGTTATGGGATATATCTGTGCTTCATACCCTTTTTTCAGAAACTTGGATATGATGCTGGAATATCAAAACATCCTTTTGTCATATTGCACTATAAATCCCACACAAATTATATTTTGAGAGCATATCCTTTTGCAACATGTTTGTCATGCTTTTTCTGATGTTAATCTAGGCAGAACCGCCTTCTTTGATGATCATGGGCATTAACTGGAATAACTAATGCTGAAATTCTCTTTATTTCAGAAAAAGAACGATGAAATGTTGCAGTACAAATTGGAACGTGTTCCATTCCTTGAGGAGCAGGTGAGGAAGATAAGGGAAGGGGGGAAACTCTTGACAATGGACATAGAGAGACTACTACTATCAGAGGATAACCGGTTTGATTTTGTGAATGAGGTGGCAGCTGAGGCAAAACAGTATGTTGAGAACAACCGAGATGAGTATGGTGCAAAGAAAGCGATCCTTCATGTGCTAAGCAATCGTATGAATGATGCTGGGTTTTATCGCCCTGAGGCATACATGGAATCTGACCCCTTCAAACCCGGCCCTGGATATCTAAGAGAAGAACTTTGACATAAATATTCTACTGGGTATTCAAAGGTAGCATGTAACAGCCGTTATGCGGGGCAGAGAACTTGTAATGTTTATAAGCTCTAAGCTGCAGCATCTCTTGTTTATGCTGCAAGAGTTGGAATTAAGGTGGGTTTTTTAAGGCTTTTTGTTCATAGGGTTGCTTACAAGGGTTGGTAAATTTCCTTTATGCTCAGCCATAATATTTTTGCCTGGTGAGAAACCAGGGAAACCAACTTTTCATATATTATGTGAGATGCAGAGATATGAAACGGAATCTTTTATTTGGAGTAACGTTAAACATAATGAATTTTCTATTCCATTTTCTCATCCCTAGATATAAGGTGATGGGATTCTACATGCATCAAGTATAATGGGTCTTATACTTTGTGTCTAGGAGAGAGAAAATAGAGTAAAATAATATATTATGTTTAGCATTTTCCTTTTGTTTTTGCTGTTAATTTGTGTGATTGATGAATACTCTTGAGGAATATATGGGTAGGAAGATGTGTCAATTTATTTCATGTATTGGTTGAAATTGTTTGCTAGTAAGAGCCCATTTGGCTGGGCTTTAGGGTTGTATGGATCCAATTTTGTAGACACAGGAAAAAGGAGCGTTGACAAAATTAGCGCTGTGGTGCTGCAATTCTTGGCCTCCGGAAGCTTGGCCAAATGTCTCTAAATAATGGAGCAGTTCAGATTATGTCAACCATGGCCGACTATAGAAGGAAACTTCTGAAACCCAGAAAGAAATCAAATGGAACAACAAAAATGGTGAAGAATAGGTCTTGAAGAGTCCATGAAGATGTTAGGATTAACTGAATTAATTACTGCTAATTAGAAGTTTGATGCTGAAGGTGAAGGGCATTTTAGGCTTGTGTAACCCATGGAATTTCTGTGATGAAGAGATTAGGTCTTTGTCTATTGAAAAAGCAGGCTAAGTAGTGAGAGAGAATAAGAAATATCTATAGCTGGAAAAAGTCATTAGGGAAGGGAACATCTGTATCTTCCACCATCAACAACCTTCAATTGTTATCTGGTAGCATGCTCTTGCATTGGTTGGGCTCCCTACTTTGATCACTGTATATATACCAACAATATATTATCATACTCATTTAAGACGTCACAAGGAAACCTAGGTTCTGAAATTTCATTTCTTAAATAAAAGGGATAATTGCATAAAATTATTTTCTGTTATACTGACTAATACAAATTTCTCCCTTCTATACAAAGTTCATCATTAATGGTATTAGGGATTTAACTAATTTTTTTATATGACTAAAATAGTATTATATATTACACTGATCTTCTCTACTGTAATTATTAAATATAATAAGGGAGATCAGTGTAATTATTCCTAAGAGTAAAATAGTAAATTAATATTTTCCGTTAACGTCTATTTCATGACAGTTTTGATAAAAGATGTCATTGTTATATCAAAAATCACAGGGTAAGTCTTGTATAGGATATCACGGGGGTGGTAAGTGCAATTATCTCGAAATCAAATTATTGGTCAAATCTTATGATCCTAAGAAGAAGTTTTGGAAGGAGATTTAAGAAAGAAGGAAAAAAAAAGTCTTCAGAAAATTTCATCTTAAGCATCTGGACAAATACCTGTATTTTTTACCCACTAAAGGGGCGTGGAACTTGATCAGTTGAATATTTCTGGTTCATGCAGTGATATTCATATCTTGCTGATTTTGAATTTGGCTCATACAATCTTCAGCCATCATCTTGATTGTTCTATTGGTCTGCTGTGAAGCATAGGCTGAAAATCATGTTCAAGTTACTCAAAAATATGATTTGACTTTGATTGCACACACACACACACACACACACATATATATATATATATATATTGTTATAGAGATATCGAAGATTTTGAAGGGATAATTTCTAAATTACAATAAAATTTTAGTAAAAAGGAAAATATTTTCAAAGTTTTGGAGGGTGGTCACCCCAAAGTCCCCCACTGCTCATGTTATTACTAATTGGATGATAATGATCACTTGATCAATGGTTCGAGTTGCGCAAATGATTCTCAGGTTGTAGAGTAAAATGTTGCGCTGCAGATAGAGATATAAGAAAGAGTTCGTTAAGAATGTGTTATTTGAAAATTTTTCATTTCCTCCCGTTGCCTTACCTTGGATATAATATCCCTCTCTCTAATTGGTGATTTAGGCGTTCTCTCTAATTGGTGATCCAAGCATTCTGCAGATCATAGTAAAGAGAACCGGCTATTGGAATTTCCGGGACTGAAATGAGTAATATATAATCTAGTAATTACAGCTTGGTGCTCTATACTAATCTTTTTAACAAAACAAAAGAAACTTAAATATTGTTATATGATATATGACATGAACAACAGCCAGAGAAGTACAGAGAGAGCCTTCTGAAATATTATTCTGAGTCACATTCTGTAGCCTTATATAACATGAGCAACCGGGCTTCAACAATAGTAATGTTGAAGAAACTCATATAAATTGGTACAAATATTACGTCTCTCATGCATGATAAAATTCTCTGGCTAGTGTCTATTATTTAGTTCAGGCTCATGGGTTCCTGCCATTTCCACCACCAACTGGTTTCCCCTTCCTGGGGTCATGCTTAGGGTTGGATCCTGCATAGTCATAATCTAACACTTCATGGAACACCAAAAGCTTTCTTGAATTCACTGGGACACCATCCTTCACAAGACAAAATAGCAATAATTAGCAAAAATTGTGCAATATCTATTCATTAGACCAGGATTCACAGAAAGTTGATGGAAAACTGTAAAAGAAATCATAATTTATCAACTTTTTTTTACTTCTATCTTGTATCTATATATCTGCATTATGTGATACTACTTCTGATACATTAGTCTATTTTTGTGTTGTGTGTGTGTGTATATATATATCATTCTATTTTATATCATGTTAATTCTAGTATATATATAAGTTAGCATTAAAACTACATAAAATGCATGATCCATTACCAACATCATTAAACCAGTACCTTGTGGAGTGAGTAAATACGGTTCGTGCTCTCGCCCAAGCCTTCAACTATGCCTAGAGGAGAATGAGAATAGCAGTTATATTACATCATTAGCTAATAAAGAATTTGGAGATGTTGTTGTAATATATATGTGTGTGTGTGTGTGGAGAAGTAGCTCACCTGAAGAAAGGAGTAGTAAGGAGAGAAGTAGCAGCGTGGTGTTGATCCTAAGAGCCATGGCTGATCACCTTCTTGTTGTCACTGTTACAAGAATGTAAGCTAGCTATGGTTTTTAGGATGGGAGGGAAAGGGGGAGGGTGGGGGGCGCCTTTTATTCTTGCTCAGTGCTAAGGAAAGTGCCATAAGAGCTGTTGTCATGGTGCACCCCACCCAATAGCTATGCAATGATGATGAGAGGTGCATTACCTATAAGCCACAACCTGGAAGTCAACTGCACTAAATATATGTTACATCAAAATACACACACACACACACACACACACACACACACATATATATAAGCAATAATAGCATGCATGTGGACAACTCAATCAGTCCCTTGCATGGCTCAAACTCTGCCATTTTCAGCTTGACTTTTGGTTTTTGTCACCTTTTTTTGATCTACAAGTCAATTAACCTACTTTTCTTCCCCTCCACACTATCATGCCCCCACTGGCAATTAGGTCATGTTAAGGTGCCAATCAATTTTCCATTACTTTTAGTGATCTCAATTTTTTTTCAGTGGTAAAGAAGACTATTAAGGCTACATTTTCCGAGCATGGCATAGCTTCCTTTCCTCAGCGAGTCATGAAATGTGCATCTTTCTTTTCAACAGAGTATGGACCTTATAGTGCTTCAACCATATGGGGGAGTGATTAGTGAGAGAGAATCCCTGAAACCATTTTCTAGGCTACCAAACAACACCTTAATGTATGGTGCCTTCGATCCTCATATTTCGGCTTTCGTCACTCTGTAATCAAATGGAGTGGGAGACAAAAAAGGAGAGTGAACCTACAGATGAAATCAATATGAAGGATTGTCTAGGGTTTGAATTTTGGAGAGCCATTAGTGGGGAGCACAAGGAAAAAGGAGAGACAACAGAAAACTTTTGAACTCTCAGCACTAATTCTGTTTTAATCATTCCTTAAGACAAAAGATTAAATTAATCATCCTCAGACATTGGTGTGATAGAATAATTAACCTAATAAAACTCTAAAATATTCTACATTAATGATTCTAGGTTGTCGGAACCGAATTACAGTGGTCTATTACAAGCATGGCACGTGCAATGAACGTGATAAAAAAAACAAATTAATCTTAAGAAATATAATGAAATACAATGGGAAAAATCCCTGGTTAAAAATGAAAAATGAAAATGGACGTTAAAAATAATCCCTAGTTAAAAACGAAAATATTATGGACTTATCATGTAATTTCTGATATTATACTGATTTTTTCAATCTTTTTTTATCAAAATTATCATAAAATAGATGTTAATAAAAAATATAAATTTACCGAGACATAACCACTGTAGTGATCAAGATTTGAATATGAAAGTTAGATTTCTAGGAGGGGAGCTAAGCTAGTCAATGGATGGTGGATTAAAAAGGCTGGAATGAAAAGATAAGTGCAGTGCTTAGCAGTTGAAGTCACTAAGACATGCAACTGTTTAATGTGGTACATTCTATTCATTTCCTATGCTTACCATATTGTTTCTCCTTGTACGTATAGGTGTGTATATATTTATTTATATATTTTATTATATAATATATGTGGGTTGGTCGTCTTTTTTATTAGACGATTTTATCTTTCACGTATTGATTATTTACGAAATTGTCATTTATTCCTTTTTTTCCCAATGTACGTGATTGTTTTTGTTAATGGAATCCATAATTTTTTCCTGCATGTATTTATTATTTAAGAGATTATTATTTGTTGATTGTTTTTAATAAATGTGGTTGTTTTATTGGTGAAGTTTACTATTACTTAGATGTATCATTATTTTTATTGTTGAGACTCACGATACACAGGTCACCGACTAGTGCGTGTGTGTGTGTGTATATATATATATATATATATATATATGATAATGGCATTGTATGGTAATGGGGAGAAACCTCACAGTTTTCACATGGAAGAGTTCCAAAAAAGGGAACTGATCTACCTCCACTACTTTTATATAAGCATGGATGGTGGTGGCAGTCGTATCACCAAAATTCATATCACCTTCTCTGAATGACCTTCAGGACTAGAAGTTTAAAGTCTAACTTACCTCCTCCACACACACACACACACACACACATATATATATATATATATATATAACTGTTGGATGCGTTTGGGTACAATAGCAATGGTTACACCTTCTATTTGCTTTTTTTTCTTTTCTTTCTTTGGTCTTTCTAATTTCTCCTCCCTTTTTAGGTATATTCTGTATAAGATCTATAATTTTCATTCTTTCACCAAAACTACCCTCCTCACACTTATTGAATGGAATTTCTATGAAAGATCACTGGACTTGTGCAATTTTTTCTATGCATCAATTACCCTGGAAGAAGCCTTAGGGTATGTTTGGCGCAAACACGGGTTCACGAAATCGTGGGAGCATAATGCAATTCTCCTGCACGCTGATGAGAGTTTTGTTAAAAAAAGGCAGACCGGGCCACATTTTCTTTGTCACTGTCGCAGGGCCAAGCATGCTCTAAATTATTAATTCTACAATCTAGTCAATGTACCATAGTGTGTTTCCTTCCAATATAGTTCATCGGCAAGGTTCCCTCGGCTCCTTCCAGTAATTGTTAGCCCAACTCGTACACTTCCTGAGTCTTCATCTCCCTCTATATAACATTTTTATGCAAGACTGTACATGAGCCGAGTACATTATTGTATTGTTCAAATCTAACTCACTAAAATAAATAGGATCAGACTAACCCATTCTTCCCTGAACCAGAATTGACCTCAAGACCTCTGGTTTGTAGCACGTACTTCAAGCCAACTCAATTACTACCCAGCCTCAGCCCTTTATAATAAATTAAGTATATTACAAATCTCCCCACCCCACCAAAAAATAAAAAGAAGGAAGAAGCAATTCAAGAAGGCCTTGAATAATTCAGACTACTAAATGTCATCCAAAAAGTGGCTTAACATATGGCACTGACACAACTTTGAAACAAATAGAGACCAAAATAGCATGGTACAATAAAATGCAAATTCACAAAATTCCATAGGATCATAACATCACTCGAAAACTGAACCCCCCCCACCCCACCCCCCCCCCCAAAAAAAAAAAATGAAGAGGCAAGAAGACTACAATACACTGCCTCTTACAAGAAGCTGACACTTGATCCTCTTCCCAGTCCCATTTCAATATACCACTCTACAGATTGAGAGAACCAAAATATGATATACACATTCCGAAGCATGTGAGAAAAAACCTATACTTACAGCAGGAGAAGGAAGCCCGCGCGATTTCATGAATGTATTGAACATTTCATTGTATTTGAACATTTCTGACTTCTAAAACAACCTACTGTTAACAACTGGTAAAACTGACATGAATCATGCAGGATTTAACGCCCTCGATAGAATTTAGGTAAGCCCCAAACCTAATCGGCTAAATAACTGAATGAAAAAGTGCAACCTTGACCATAACAGACAAGACATTGAACTTGAAAACAATGCAATATGCAAATTAACCAAAACATGAGGGTGGTAAAAAAAAAAATGGAACAGAACAGAGGAGGAAATAGCGCTGGGGTGATCTTGAAGTGTCAAGACACCCAAACCAACTAATCGCCGTTATCCATTCCAACACTTTCAACCACTTGGTGAAGATGGCATCACCAGGGTGGTATGAGGTATGTTCTTATAAGATGAGATCCCAACCAACCACCAGCACCCCAGCAGCCTAAGTTATACCCATTCAGCACGTCATCCCCAAAACCCCAATCTCCTCCATCATAAATAATGATATCATTATTTTATTTTTTTCAAGGAAGGCCTTCACCCATTTCTGACAAGCTATCAGTACCCGCTTCCTCCATGTCAAACGAAAAGAACCCGACCCCATGGTGCTGATGCATGAGTTAGTGACAACTCGAAGATCAATACTTCAGTTGTTTGACAATGTCAATGACCTGACGCAGTGAATGCAATCCCAGACCCCGACTCGACACACCCGTATGCATGCAGGGAATTCTAAAAGGAAAATTATACACCAACTGGAGAGGCAGCCTCAAACAGAAAGGGCACGGCTAATGGTCAATTTGGCCCATTCAGCAGATTCCTTAATCAAATGGTCATCTGAGGACAAGCATTCATTTAAAAAGTCTTTGCTTGACAGAGATTGCTGAATCAAAGAACCTGCGCTACTTCCCAGTGTATCTGCTAAATCTCCGAGGACCCCAATGGCAGTTTTCATCACCACATCATCCCTGAGAGTAAACAGAAGACAGTTCGAGCTTAAATTTGAAAGATAAAAACTAAATAAAAGACATCTCAAACCAAGCATTACAGCTACAAGAAAGAAATACACTCACATGTCTTTCTCCATGTATATGCTATCTAGGAACTGGAGGATGTGAGGTGCGTAAGGAATCAACAGCTGGGTTTTAGGAGAGTTCTTAAAGCCTTGAAATATCCCAGAATACGCCTCCAAGATCCCATTTCTCAGAAGATTGGTGTATTCTGTCATTTCATCATCAGCACCCGACGTGTGTGCAGACAACTCTGCTGCACTCTGAAGCATAGGCATAGCATACATCAAGTACTTCTCAAAATTCTCTCCTATTGCCAGTGCTATGTCACCAAAGCATGAAAAGATGGGAGGTTTCACAGATCGGTGCAACTGGTTGCTGGACAAATCTTTGAGGAGCTGAGTCATAATCCCATCACAGTAAGGCAGAATCTTATCCTCCAAAGCCCTGCATACATCCCCCACAACACCAACCGTAACAGCGCAGACTTGGTACTCCTCAAAGTTCTGCAGACCCATTTCCAAATACTTGTAGAACTCTGGCATGTATTTTGAAAAGTCTGGGCCGGTAGCATAGGCAAGGGCTCCAATAGCAAGCATTGCCTCCTCATGCACAGTGGCACTTCTACAAGCAAAAACCCTGAGGAAGAGATTCATGATCTGATCTGCGTACTGCATGAAGACATACTTAGTTGGCTCTGATGAACCTAACTTCTGAATAATGACCTGTAAGCACCCACAAAGAAGGCCTTGTAATTCATTCTGCTTCTCTCTCTCATCAGATGACATCTTTTGTGCCTCAAGAGTCTGGTGAAGCTCCATCATAATAACAGGAACTAATTGCAGTACCATGGGAGCCGTCTCATCTGTTGAACACCTTACCACTTCATTCAAAGTCTCATATGCAGCAGTCCTTAATCGTGACTCCCCAGCATCTTCTCTGTGAGTAACTGTAAGAAGGGACTGAACAGTTTCCTGGAAATAAGGAGTTAGGGGAGATGATGAGCTCACATCCTCATAACCTTGAGCAAGAAAATAAAGAGCACCACAGGCCTTCTCAGCAACATTTGGAGCGTCTTTCATGCTCTGAAGGAGAACGGTGATAATTTGTTGGCAGTTTGCCTGAGTAATAATGGGTGTCTCCACAGCTGAACCATGAAGGAATTCAAATATTCTTCCAAGGGTCCAAGCCGTTGTGTCCTTCACATGGTTATTTGGGTCATTCGTTAAAGCAGCGAGCATGAAGTTCAGAGCAACGTTAACAATAGGTGTTAACTTGTCAGGTGAAGGACCCTCCAAGATGGAACCAAAGGCATAAGTGGCTGCCTCCCTTTGCCTCCAATCAGGTTTTGTTATGTTTTCTTCAATAAATGGAATAACAAGTGGGACAATATCGTCTCCAACTGTTCGTGCCACCAAGCCAAGGCAAGTGCCACCAGCCATAGCCAAATTCCAAGCCCCTTCATCCTGATCCTGATCCTCCTCTTGCTTAAGAAGTGTCTCTAAAAGCATAGGGACAAGTGCAGGGAGAGCCTGCTTGATAAAATAAAAGCAAGGAATGTCAGAATCTCCAGTGAAATCACCCCCATATTCTTCCAGTATATCTATCTCCTCATCACATATTGAGCTCCAGAATTCTATTGCTTGAAGAGCGACAGGCTCCTCATCTTCCCTCACAGCCTTTGCCGTGATGTTAAAAATATCCTGAATGTAAGGAGCTAGTTTCTCATAGTATGTCGAAGAAATGGAGACCAAACACTCGAAAGCTGCCTGCCGAATCTTCACTTCTGGCGATAAAGTGGCCTCACAGACAACTCTCATGATGTAATCCCGCTCCATATCATTTGTAAAATTTGCCTGAGCAAAGCCAAGAGCATTATATAACTGCTCGTGTAGCAACAAGCCTAATATCATTGTTGCCTTCAGATGCATTCATACCCTGAACCACAGCTGTAAGTATTTTATTTACATGATCTTGATCTACAACATCTGGAGAAACTTCTTCACAAAGATAGCCCAGAGTTTCCAAAGTGGCTTGCTTGACATGAGATGGAAGCTGGTGAATGTTTGACAAAAGTGATCCTATCAGCTCAGGCCACTGCTTCTGTGGCAGCTCAATGCCTGCTACCTTTGCAATGACTTGTGATGCAGTTGACCGAGCATCTGGTACAGGAGAAGAGAGTGTCTGTAACAAGTATGTCTTTATCTGGGTCTTCACAGCCGCATCCAATGACAACCATCTCTGAACAAGCTCAAACTTTCTATGTTGCTCCTTGGCATCTAAGGCATTCTTAAGAATCAAACCTGCTAATTTGCGACTATCTACAGGTTTCTCATCGTTAGCAAGCTCTCCAGAGAGAGATATCAGGAAACCTGGAAGGTTTTGCTCCTGAAACTGCTTCAAAGTTTCTTCCGCATGCTTCCTCACTGTTCCGTCCACAGATTGTGCATTCAAAAGAACCTGGGTGACTTCCATCGCTATGTTGTATCTAACAGCATCATATTTTGTATAAATTAGATATAAAGAAATTCAAAAGCAAATAAGATACAATACCACATAAAATACAATCCTAAATCCCTTATATATTCTCAGGCCCCAAACAATGAGAACTTTAAAGATCAAAATTTCAACTTATTTCTTTCCAGAGATTATTTCAGCCACCAAGTGAAGAATACTTAAATCAAACTTCCTTGAGAACCTATACAGGGCCAGATCAATAAGCTTGACTAAAACCGGATTAATTTCCAGCAAAGTAAATGAAACAAATAATAACATAGCCACAGTGGAGAAGCAAAAGAGATGGATCCAAGCAAGCAATAATTTATAAGCCTAAAACAGGTTTTAGAAAGGGAAAAATAGTACAATAAGTAGCAACCAAAACACAAAGACAGCAAAACCAGATTACAACAGCGAGTGATTTCACTATCCAATCAATCAAACTAACATCCAACTTTTCACTAAATGTAAATGTAAAAGCTAGCAAACACTTCAGAGTTACAATTGAATCAATCGCGAAAAATACATCATGTGAGCAAATTGAAGATTACCAATTAAATCGGACGATGCCAATAAAAAAAAAAAAAGTAGGTGTTTTGGAAAAACTCAAACCGATCCATGACAAAACCCCAATTTTACTAAACAGATCTCTATATAATAAGCCCATTTAAACTTGAACAGTTCAAATTTCCAAAAAAATTACCGATGAAAATTTTCGATCTAACAATACTTAACACGCTAAATAATTAAAATCAGTCAAATTTACAAATTTGCTAGACAAATTTATATCCCGAAATCACTGATAACCCATTTTTTGAGGGAAAAATAGTGATCAATATCTGAGAAAAACACAGATTAAAGCATTAGAAAGGAAATCAGATCAATCATATACAGATCGAACATCCAAATCAGTAGCAGACCTAATTAGAAGAAAACTACACGACAAAGAGAGGGGTTTAGTAAGGTGATGATAAACTTACCTGAAGCTCGATGATGATGAGTTGGAAACTCCGTGAAACTTCACTCTCGGATCGTGAAGGGCAAAAGCGGCGCTGTGAAACCCTAGGAGAGAGAGAGAGAGAGAGAGAGAGAGAGAGAAGACGACGCGAACGTCAAGCCCGACCTGAATTGCAAATCTATATCTGTTTTTTTTTTCTCATGTCATTTATGGGTTAAGATTAGGTGGTCACGTACCACCATTGTTATCATACTATTATCCAATGTCACGTATCACTCTTACCTAAGATAATCTGTACCGTTGATCCATGGGAAAGTCTATGTTACGGAGAAATTATTGTATCATTAATTCCCACCAATCATAAATTCTTGTACTCACAAAAAAAATAAAAATAAAAATTAATAATAATTTTTATACACATGAATATTTTTAATTGACTAAGATCATTCATCACTCAATAACCTTATACCAAACAAAAAAATTTCAATCCAAAAAATGATTAAATTATAGTGAATTAGATCATTTTAACAACCAAAATTATATCTTAACTTTTGTTCGACTAATTCACTTTTTATCTTGGTAGTTCTAGATCTGGTCCAAGACGAACTAGTGTAGGGAGTTTATTGAAACCATTAAATTCGGAATATGGTAAAGTAGCTCCTGGAGAAATCATTTTTCATGAACAGTAAATATAATAAATTAAATTTAAAACTTTCAAATTTTGTCATCCATCATTCAACGTTGATCTGATCTATTGCATCCGAGTTATGAGATACAACAACAAAATATGTAAGTCCTACTAATCATTTAATTGATGTGTCTGCAATGGCACACCAATGAATACTTGATCAATCTATAAGAACATATTTTTTTATTTTTTATTTTTTTTCCTGAAGGGTGAAAATTTGGAAAATAATGGTTGAACCCAATAGCCAATTTAATTGGTATGGTCCGTTCTGGCTTTTCTTGGATTTCAATCTAAAGGGAACATTACAAGAGAGGGGCATTGCTTACATTTAAATGTCAATACATATGTACCTGGGTCTTGATATATCAACAAAATACATAAAATTTATTAATAATTTTATTAATGTATTAAACATTTATTGACAGAGTGTAATACACAAAGCAAAAGAATAAGTCTTTCTATTAACCTTCAAGTAAAACACTATCACAAATCCGGTGAGAAGTCATGAAAGAGCAATGGCCAACCAATAATGCTTTTCCCATTACGCATACTTTGCAATCTCTATTTTTCCATTGTGCAACTTGCATTTCCAACTTGCTAACTTTATCTTCCAACTTTGCATTCTTATTATATATTTGTTTTTTACAATCTTATATATATATATATATATATATATATTTTATCAACAGAAAATATATTATACAAGCATAAATTATTACTTTACACATTTACACAAGTATTTCAATCTTTTAAATGCATTATTAATTAGGATCTCAATTTAAGGATAATTTCCTTAACTCCCCTGAAAAAATTCACATTTGCCACTAGGCCCTCTCCCTCTCCCTCTCCCTCTCCAATAATCTCCCTGATATCTAAGTTAACAAAATTCAATCAATTTCCAAAATTTAGGCTTATTGGATATCTTGCTTTTCAGTCTTCTGTTTGCTGGTGCTTTCCTTGGTATTAAACTCCAAGGGTCCAACAAACATTTTAAATTAAATATTGGCAGGCCACATAGGTACAGAAGAAAAGACACGAAAAGACATTGACAAGCCATATTAGAAGTTGCAAATTTTATTTATTTTATTTATTTTTTTGGATCAATCTGCAAAGCTTTGGCATTAAAGTAACCACTCTTAATATATAAGAAAAGAATATAGTATTGGAGGCCCATCAGATTGCTAGAAAGGCTAAGAGAGAGTGTTGTGTTATCTTTACCAAAAACTAACATTGGTAGGGGGAAAAAATATATTAATAAATATGCTAATCTTTTACTATTATATTGATATCACTAAGAACAGTCCCAAATGTAATGGGATTTAAACAATAATAATATATTCTACGAGGGCCATTTTCTAAACTATAAATTAATATGGCAAACTTAGCAAGGACAAAATGCTAGTTATCTTCTTACTATTATATTGACATAATTAACAAGGGTCCCAACTTTAATGGGGTCTAGACAATAATAATATATTGTCAGGGTCATTTTCTAAACCTTGAATTAATATGACAAACATAGCAAGGACAGAGTACTAGTTATCTTCTAAATTCAGCCACCTTCACAAATGATAAGAAATCATGATACAGATGAAGAATGGTGTAAAATTACGTAATGCCCCATGTCAGTAATTCATGAAGATGAATAAGGCTTAAGGGTCGTATAGTATTTATATCCACCAGAAATTGTCAATGATTTCATTACTTGAGAGGAGAATTGCAGGATAAATCATCAGTCAGACAGGCTGGCTGGCTGGCTAGTTGCTTTTTGCATCCAAGGCCATTTCAACTCACAGAGATCAAAAGGTGTATTGCCATCATTGTCCTTTATATCTGTAGCAGCATTTTGCTTCACCAAGAACTCAGCAATGGCTTCTCTCTCACAAACAGCAGCATAATGCAGTGGTGTTTGGCCTTCGTTGTCCTTCCATTAACACCAATAATATTAAGTTATTGAAAGAAATGAATAAAACCAATCTTAGATTTAATAATTCATTAAAAAAAACTTCTTTATTTCACTCATTTAGACCAACAAACACATAAGCCATAATATACATCTCAAAGGAATGAGGAGTCTCAATACAGCTCCTAAAATTGGGAAATAAAATCCTCATAAAATAACATGACATACAGGTTATTCGTGCTCACAAATACAAATGCTATATAAGAGAATCTCATGTTCTATGGAAAAATACCTTCTATACATGAGTTTCCTAAAAGCAAGGCTAGGAGTTTCAATTGTCAAAGTTTCAGTAGCTGCCGAGTGTAAAGGCTGACATTT
The DNA here is from genome assembly GCA_008638375.1 of Nyssa sinensis. Lineage (NCBI taxonomy): Eukaryota > Viridiplantae > Streptophyta > Magnoliopsida > Cornales > Nyssaceae > Nyssa > Nyssa sinensis. Next base: position 36,708,694 of record CM018037.1, on the reverse strand, counting down.
CTGAGACGGACTTTGTTGGAACAAGAAATTTTGTAACATACAAGTTCAGCTAAATGCAAAAAAATTACTATGTTAAACTTTTTGCATGAAGCCACATTTCTATTAAACTAGTGGCTATGAAGCACTGAACACTTCATTTTAACTCACGTGTCCATATTGGACACCGACACTCTTGGACATTTCCCGGACACATGTCCGAACACTTGAATCATGAAAGTTGATGATAAAATAAAAAAGTTCTTTATTTTTTATTTAATGACTTTATTATTTTAATATCTTAATAATATTTTAAAAATTTGTGTGTTTTTATATTCAATTTTAATTAAAATAACATTAAATTTTTATTATATGGTCATATAAAAATATAAAAAATTTACATATATTCAACGTGTCCGTGTCCGTGTCCTACTTTTTTGAGAAATAACGTGTCTGCGTGTCCGTGACCTGTGTTGTATCCTATGTCCTGTGTCGTGTCGTATCCGTGTCCTGTATCCGTATCCAGTGCTTCTTAGACTAGTGGTAACTTGTGGCCACTAGTTTCCAATCAATTTTCATCATATGTTGACTTTCAACAGTTAAATTGGTGTCCCCTACATGTGCATGTAGGATGGTAAATATTCTTTGTTAGCACTCGATGATATAAAGTTCGATGTAAAAACTAAATACATGTTTCAAATCACCTTTGGATTTACATCAGCATTCCTGCTCACAAGAAACTCCGTCGTGTTAAGATACCCACGATCTACAGCCCAATGCAATGGGGTCCGACCCTCACTATCTGCAATTGTTCCAGGAAAACTGTTTTAGAAGGTCAGGATGTGTCCATTATCCATGCATGCACATAAATGTTCTGCAAACAAGCTCCCCTTTACCTGCTTTCAATAGATGATGAGGGCATAGTACACAAGAAGAACAGAGAACACTAGGTTTGTGTGTAATTGTGCAACAGAAAATTCTACAATTTGCAGAATTATATAGCTCATGCGTGCAAGCAAAGAAAGTTTCACAAGCCATACTTAAAACTCAAAGCTAGTGTTCCGCATTCTTGACATCTGAAAGGTTCAAGAAAGGATAGATGCTCACATATGCACCTCCGTATATGTGATCTCACATGCAAAATTACCACAGAACCAAACGAGCCAAACCATGTTTTGGCAATCCAAGCTTCATTAGTTGAAAATTGGATCAAACCAGAGCTTACCCTAGGTCGGCAAGCCAATTAAAGATAAATAGCTATTCTCAAGGGTCCAATCCAACATTTCTTTGTCAAATCCTACAATCCTCACTTTACTAAGGGTAGGGGTGTCAATTCGTGTAAATGAGTCATGTTTAGGTCGTGTCAAGTCATATATATTCGAAAATGTGTCAACCCCAACCCGACACAATTAATTAATCGTAGTCTAGTTTCAAATGACAAATACGACTTATTTATTAAACAGGTTACACGTGTCAACACGATTAACTTATTTATTTAACTTTTAACCTTTTAAATGAAAAAGTTACTCGTCACTATTTAATGTTAAAATAATCTCCAAGTTTGATGAACTTCGGATTTGGGATAAATTAAAGTGAAAATCTCTTTTATGAATAAAAAAATCTCCCAAACTGTGGTAGGCTTTCGATGTGGAACGAATTACCTTGACTCATGATTTTTTTTATTATAATTAAACGTGTTAAACAAATTGACAAGACTAAAACCCAAACATGACCCATTTATTAATTGTGTTAAACGTGTCGACCTGTTTATGACACAAACCCATTTGTACTCAACCTAAACCAGTTAACTCCGTGTCATGTTATTGCATCGTGTCAAAAAGTAACACCCCTTATTAAAGAAAGTTAGTTATTAGAACACACCCCAAAACTATACTTGATTCTTTGCCATACCTCATTGGCTTCATTCAACAATTTTTTTCCCTTTTCTTTTCTTTAAAAAGAATTGGGCATTCGACTATGTTTCTTAATAAGTTTGGTCCAAGACACAGAGCTGAGACTGCTGTTGCGGAAGCTTGGCTCGTCAAGCAATCTAATTCATAACTCAAGCTTGGGCTATGCTTAGTTAACTAGCCAAGCAGCCTAACCAGCTCCTTAAAGAGCCACCTGAGCCGTTCCTGAGCAATCAATTGGTTTAACTACCCCAAGATTACTTTTGTCAACTTTATAACTTAATACTTGCGAAATCTCAAAATTGATAAAACAGAAAGTTGCAATTTAATGTCAATAAATAAGACAACTATGAAGTAACAAACCCTTCAAATTCACTGGAACACCGCTCTCAATACATTTAAGCAAGTTCTCCATGTCTCCTTCTCTAGCAAAGGCATGTACTAGCATCCATTTTTCTGAAAAGAAAACAAGAAACCATAAACATGCATAACAATTTCATTTTTCCAAGACATAATTATACTGGATAAAAAGGAAACGTAAATAAGTAAAAAAGTCATGTATCTGACCCCTAAATAATTGGGATAAGGCTTCGTTGAGTTGAGTTGAAATAAGTAAAAGATCCACAATTCCACATATAGATGAGCAGCTGTTCAAGAAATTCATTCCTAATACAGACATGATGCATGCAGTCATTAAAGACACATTATTCCAGAAAATCACACATTCCAACTTAATTAACTTAAAAGACGTGTGCTTTGCATCCACACATATACATGTTTTTTCTTACAAGTCATCATATCATTATTCTCTAATCCAACCCAAGCCCTTTTGATGTGTAACAAGGATAACACTAAATAGCAAAATATCAAGAAAAGAACTAAGAAGATTTGCCCAAGGCCATCTCCTCCCACAACACTTAGAAATGCCTAGTCACAATACACTTGTAGAATTGGTACTGCTTCTATATAATAAAAGAACCAGGTAGGGATGAGCCATCGTACTTGCATCCTTATCTTCTCAAACAAAGTAAATCCCAAATCTATCAAAACTAACAGTTGAAAAGACTAATCTTTATGCTAAGTGACTCCACATTTTACAATTGACAAGCATAATTGTATAATGAAATGAAATTTTATATATTAACATTGTAAATGAATCTTCAATATTTTTAGTAAGTGACATTGTAACTCAAATATCAAGATCATAAGGTTAACTTCATCCCCAAATCAGGGGGGAAAATGTACAGAAGTTGCTTGCTATAGAGCCCGATGTACATTGCAAGAGGATACTTGACTACAAATGGGAAGAAGCATGGCGATACCCCCCTCCCCCCCCAACCCAAAAAAAAAAAAAAAAAAACCACCCCAACAACAATGCTTTTGCCTCATCTCATATAAAGAAGTAACTAAGTAGTCGGTTCAGAATTTATAACTAGACTCTAACATGCCTTCTCAGCAGTATTTTGTATATTCTAGCACAAAAATAAAAATAAAAGAAGCCTAGATTCATTAATGTATTAATGCAAGTGAAATTGAACTGTATGGGGCTAAAACTTGGTCAGGCTCAACACAATCCAAGCCAAGCTTAACAGCAAACCTTAGGCAGCGTTGAATTGAACAGCCTTTCGGCAAAATCAGGTTGACTAGGACTGAGATATCCAGCAACCCAACTCAATCCAAACCTGACCTACACACGCTCTTTATAGAGTAGATACGCACACAGATATTATATGTATCGTATTTTTATACATATGGTTTGTTATTATTTTTTATTATTTCTAGCCACACAAATCTGGATGAAAGAAAAAGGTGGTAATAGAGAATCCTACAACATTTAAAAGGCCCAAACCCTAATTCACTAAACTAATAGTCTCAATTCCCAAATCCACTCTCTGCATGTTTCAAGCCATAGCACCTCCAAGACAACATGACTCAAACACTCTCCATTTTAAACCCCCCTAGTTTGGGAATTGAGCCATGAATGTCTGTCACAACTCAATCATCTAAGGTTAGGTTCTAATCTTTAAGGTTAAGGGTCTATCTGTCTCTCTATCTACCATCAAGGAAATTTTCTTTCTGCTTTCACATTTATTTATTTCTTTCACCCTACCATCTAAAATTTATTTTTTCTCTTTTGTCTTCAATAGCTTGGCATGATGCTGACACCAAAAGGGAATTGTTGTTGGAGATTGATTGCCTCCATAATCTTCTCTTTGAAACTTGTGCTTTTCTCGTAATTTAATATGATTAACTTATGGTATTATCTTTCAAGGGGGTGGGGGTGGGGGGGGGGGGGGGGGGGGGGGAGAGAGAAAGAGATCAACTTGATGCAACCCAACCACACTCAAGGGTAATCTGGCAACACAAGTTCGTAAATTTGAGCCCGGGCTATGCTTGGATTGAGTCGCTTGAGTTGACCGTCAGGTTGCATTGGCCTTTCTGCAGAGCCTGTTAAGTCAATTCTCACCACTCACCACTAGTTAGTGACATGCACAAACACTCAAAACAAAAGGATTCCACAACTCCAAAAGGATGTTGACCTTGGCTAAACAAAATCAGAGCAGGTTTAATGCACATATGCATGCACACATTCTGACATGTCTGTTCATCATTTCAAACTATGTATACACAACCACATGAAGGTGCATGAGACCATTCTTCACATGGAACAAAAATACTATTTGATAATAAGCCTCATTCAGGTACCAGTTTGAAGAAGCTTACAACTCATTTCCAGATTCCTCCTCAAAAACAAAGGTACTGAAAACAGGTCCCATTGATCCTCTAGAATCTGCACTCGGTACATCACTACTATCTCCATTTTTTCTCTTCTGTTATCAGTGTGTTGAATGAGGAACAAGAACTGGAAAAAAAGAAAATGTTCAGTTGCACAGTAGTATGACAAGAACAGCATGTTAGTGAATAGAAAGATTATGATCTCACAATAGTTGATCCAGTTGCCCAAGAAGGATATAGCATCAGTAACAATCTCAATATACTTTTGCATTGCCTCTTCTGTGGGCATAGCACCCAATTTCTGCCATGCTTGCCTAGCAAGTGTCACCAAAATAAATCTTTCTACCAGTCAGACACAAGGATCATTAACTAAGATATATCATTAATCCACCCAAAAGAATTATACAGAATAAGCTATCAAACAATAATTCTGAAAAATTAAAATTTGTATTTTCTTTCAATTTTTTACTATTACCCCATAACATTCACAAAAAAAAAAAAAAATCTTTAGATTATATAAGACATTTATATCATTCAAGAAAATATCTAAATCTTGTTTGCCTGTCCACTTAGATATACATTATCTTAAAATAATTCATAAGAGCAAACAAAAAAAAGTAAAGGGGCAAGAAAATAAAGTACATGATAGGATATGGTGGTCCGCTCTGAAAAAGGAAATAATATCCAATTCATCCTCACTACCTCAGTTTAAACATATATGCAAATCAGAAGAAGAAACAAGCACGCACATATAGATTCCAATATTTATCAATACTCAATAGTGGGATTGAGGGTCCAAAATTGCACCCCATTCTCAATCTCCAGTTGTCCCCAAAAGAAACTAGAAAAATGATAGTAATTTAATTAATCATAGAAATAGATGAATCAACAGTGCACCTGCTACCTTCAAGAAATAATAAAAGCTACTGTAGGACTCATGCAAGTTTAAACTTGGATTTTCAAGCATATGTCCCCTCTTTCCCTCCCTCTCTCTCCTCCTGAAAGGTGCCTAGCCAGGGACAATGTGTAGTTAATATCTTCAACTGCATGGATCTAAATGGCAAACAAATTTTGGTTTTTATTCATTCTATGAATCAACGGAAAAAAAAAATGAAAAATGGCATTGGAAAGTTTTCTTTTAGGTTCAAAGTATCCCGAGTCCCGACATTAGCCATTGATTAACAATGCATTTCCAATACAATGGACCTCAAACCCATTATAATCCATGACTCCCCAGTTCACCAATTAATTAGCCAAACTTGACTAATATGTCACTTTTCAGTTTTCCAGTACCATTAACAGGGGATAAAGTTAAAAGTTTAGGAAGCACAATATTTATTAACAATGGCAGCTACCTTAATCAGAAGTAGTTCATGATTTCCAGCTCTATACAGGCCTTCTCTAACCAAATTCAGACCTTCCAGCTACAAATGTATGCACAAAGTATGACAAATCAAGTCCTTTTGTAGTTCAACGCCAATACCAGGCATCCAAATATATCAAGAAAATCAGTACTTAGAGACTCCAATTAAAAAGAAAATGTCATTTGAGTGAATTTTATCATAGAGCAATACCACTTTGCACGAGCCGTCATTTTGAGAGCGGATGGTTGCGGTGTGCTGCAGGGTCCTTCAGTGGCAATCTTATAGAGACCATAAAGCTGTAATTGCACATCATTTGACACTTTCTGGGACAACCGATCAGCTGCGGCAGCAGCCACAAATGATGTAGCAGCACTAAATGCCTCGTCTAATTCAGTACTCTCAACCCCTTCCCAATCATCATCACTATCATCATCACCAACCAACGTATTTTCCGATGCCGCTTTGCCCTTATCAACGACTACCGACTCCTCAGCATTAACCCTAGAACTCTCCGCCTTTGAATTTCCCAAATCGTCTAAAATCAATTTTGGCTCACTTTGCAAGGGATTCGATTGGTTCCCAACAGAATCGCCGCGAAGATTGTGTTCTTGAAAGGAGAGGACTATGGAGATGAGTTTCGCAATAAGGTAAGAAACAATTAGGCCTATGAACACTGATTGCACGAATTGACGCCACTCTCCCATGGCGATCAAATCTTCAATTTGAACTCAAACCCTAGAAACTTGTAATTAAAAAATTCAAATGATTAAACGATACCGTATATATCTATATATATATATATATATCTATAGTTTGAATTATAGTTTGTTCCCTAAAATTTTACCCAATTTTTATTTTAGTCCTTATTATTTCAATCCTACGAAATCTCCGTCATGTTAAGACGTTTGTTTTGGACGGAAAGTAAACATTTATATCATTTTTTTGAGGTGCAATTTAAATCACTTTTTATAAGTTCACCGTTACATGTAATTTTAGTTAAGTTGTGAATATTTAATTAAATATATTTAAAAAAATTAAATTATATGTAATGTTTAAATAAATTGTTCAAAATGTTAAATAGATTATAATTTATAAAATAAATATTTATGAAATAAGAATTTAGAAAAAAAATATACAGATATTATTTAAGTTTATTTTAAATATATTTATTAAAATACTTATAATTTAATATAAATTATATTTTTTTAAAATCACATATGTTTTACTGCTCATTCAAATGAGTATTAATATTTTATTAAAACAAATATTTAAACTTTAAAATGTTCAAACAGACATTTTAAAAATATCAAAATAAATATTAAAATATATATATATATATATATATAAATTTGATTTAAATTTTACATTTATTTTAAAAACACTGATTGCTCATCCAAATATGTCTATTAATATTTATCTGATTAGATAAAAGTAATTATAAATTCATTTACAAATTTTAGGTTGAACATAAAAGTGTTAGTTGAACTTACACTTTCAAGAATTAAAATCATGTTTTGTAATGACAATTTTAACTTTAAACAAAATTAATTTTAAAAAAATGTTTTTAAATTTATGATTTTAATCTTTACAACATCTCTGGAAATGAAGATTTATATATATATATAAGTTTAATTTTAAAAAAGTAAAGTTTAAAAAAATTTAGTCAAAATTTTACAAATGCAACAAAAACAAATAAAAAATGAGTAATTTTACTATTTTAAAAAAAATAAGATTGAAAATTTTTTTTTTATAATTTTTTACTAAAAATATAAAAAGTCAATATCACTTAAGATATTTCAAGATAAATATTTATAATTATCAAAAATTTAAAATAACATTTGTATAATTTATCTTATTAAATATTAAATTATATATTTTAGATATCTCAAAATAAATATTTGTAATTATCATAAATTTAAAATAAGAGTCGTGTAATTTATCTTATTAAATATTAAATTGTATAATTTTTTTTTCACACAACCGGGTCATCCCCGCGGACTCTACCTTCTTGCAAGTCGCAATGAATCGAAAAGTGTGTTTCAAAGAGCTTTTGGGAATTTACCGTGTCAATTACAGTATACATGAAAATGAAATGGTGGACCTATCACGCAAGAGGCAAGAGACAAGGAAGAGGAGGACCCTTATCTCTGCCTTGAGGGAAGACTTTTATCTCTTCCTTGGATTCTTCTTTAGATATTTTCCTTAGATTCATCTTCCAATCTCAAGAGACAAGTTCTTTTGTCCAGCGAATGCACAGCACAGACAATCTCCCAAGTCCTAATGTTGTTGATCAGGTATATTATTGTTCTTATTAATCTTCGGCATGTACATATGCATATTCACTTCTCTTCTTTCGTGTTCTGATTTCCATGTTTCACGAGCCATTGAATCATGTTTTTATATACCTTTGCTGTATAAGTATTGTAAATGCATATTCAACTGTTGGGATTACTGGGTTGTTTCTTGAAAGCACAATTAATGCTAAAAAAAATTGGGGGGTGTTGAGGCTGGGTATAAGTTTGCGCAAAATTTCCCTAGTGAGTCTGTAAAATTTTCATGTGAACTTCAGTAGCATTTTTTCACTAGATGTTTTGACTATTAGGACGAGTCTTAAGAAAAGAATGGGAGAAACTGGACGAGTTTACAAAAGAAAAGCTACGCAAATCAACACACAAGCACATATAGATGGAGAGAGAGAGAGAGAGAGGTATTTGTTTAAGGTCATCTACCCATATTTAATGGGAGAAACTGGAAGAGTTTACAAAAGAAAAGCTATGCAAATCAACACACACGCACATATAGATGGAGAGAGAGAGAGAGAGAGAGAGAGAGAGAGAGAGAGAGAGAGAGAGAGAGAGGTATTTGTTTAAGGTCATCTACCCATATTTAACTTAAAATTTGAGTAAAAGCTGGTTTTGAGTTTCATGCTCTCCAATGGTCTTACTCAAGTTAAATTATAGTTATAAATTTGAGTCCATGAACAGTAAGGTACGGATTTCGGTTTTAGTTTGACTAAAAACAGATTTGGTATAGGTTTGAGTTTAGGATTGGAGAATGTTTTTTTTTGTGTGTGTGTGTGTGTGTTTTGACTCAAATTTAAATTTAAGTTTGGGTTTGCCCTAATAGACCATAATTGACTGGAGATAGACCCATGTAGCCAGCCCAAAGTACATTGAGATTATGGCTTGTTGAGTTGGATATATGTGTAGAATACCATGATTGACATAGAGACAAAAATGAAAAGGATTTTTATATGTTGTAATATTAACTGATATAATCCGCACACAAATGTGAGTGGATAACACTTTTGCAATGACAATTTAAATAAATACCCCCGGTTTCTAGAAATGAAAGAAAATCTAAGATTGCACACATAAAAGATGAATGTATCCTCTTTGAATTTAAAGGCAAGCTTCTCTATAAAGCATTTAATTTATTTAAGAAGCAATATTGGTTCGAAAAAAGAAAATGATTAATCAGATTACAACAATGTGAACTTTCCCAGTTGGCTAGCCAGATGAAATATCCCCTGATAGTATTAATTTATTTTCTTATTTATTTATTTTTTGAAGGAAACACAATATGTAACTTTCACTGACCACAGAAAAACGTTTATTTTTTAAAACTCTCTCAGTTTTATAACAAACAGATATTGGTACACGGGTACTACTTACTGGAGAGAACGTTAATGATGTTCAGTCTTATATAATAAACAACAGTTGGCTTCTTGTGAATTCAAGTGGGAAGTGACATGAAGCAGTAACATAGTTGAATTGGAGTACTGTTTTTGTAGCTGTTGTAGGCTATTGAGGATTATGAATGTATTGAAAACATTTGAGAGGTGTGTGGGAACCAATTCTGTAATGAAGTGGTCATTTGCTGCTTCTAACTTTATGGTTGTTTTTTAATATACATCATACATGGCTATTTTTACTTAATCCCATTAACCTTGCTTTCCTTTTTTTTTTTTCCCTAAAAACAAAAGACTGTGTGAATGTGTGTGCGTATGTTTGCGACGACTCTTTATGCTGCTACTGGTTTTTGGACTTGCCAGTTTGAGAATCTTTCCCCTTGTGGATTCTCTTATTTGCAGTAAAATATGATTCAATCTATTAAGATCTCAAGAGAAAATAAGCTCAAAGAAGAGAGTAATTTTTTAAATTGGTTGGATTTTAAGCTGGAGCTTTCTTGGGACCTTTTAATACTCAAGGTTTTGTCTTAATTGAGTCCTATTTTATGTTTATTTTAGGTTAGAATGATGTTGGTCAGTTTCTTATGTTTTCTTGCATCTTTATGTATGGTTTTAAGTAGATCTATATAGGTTTTATTAGTCAAAAGTAAGTTTCCAATTTTTTGATTCTGAGTCCTATTAGAGTTAGGAATTGTTAGAAATGTACGTATAGTTATTTAATGCTTGCAATTCAATGGAAAACAATTTAGAGGATTTTTCAGAGTTTTTGAATCCTGTTGGGATTTTTCTAAGATTATTCCTATATTATTCTTCTCCTCGTCCTCTTCTTTTCTTATTTTTTAACAGTTACTGCCTGCAGTCAGACCTAGTTTACAGCTACTTCAGCCCCCTAAAAAAATACTTTAACTAGCCATAACATCCTTTGAGACAACCCTGACAACCAAGGAACCACCAAAAGAAGCAAGTTATTGTTCATGTAGTTGTTCACCAGTGCTGAAATAGTCACATGACAGCCACCAGACCTCGCTTTTCCTTGCCTAGTTAAGAGGCTCAAACTATTACCCCTTTGTTACATCACATATAAAATCCTAAGACCCAATATTCCTACAACTTTTTGCTGAAAAACAATCAACAAAACATCTCCAAAAATCCCTTCTTCTTCGCTGCCCACATTTATTTTAGAGTATAGCTTGTAGGAGAGTGTACCCCATGCACATCCTACATCAAAATCAGTTTTTGAGAAGTAAGGATTCATGTAACCGATCATTGATGGTTGTGACAGTTAATATTTTTCTTGAGCTTTCAAGTGTCGTTAATATTTCAACGAACATGCTCTTTTCCACAATTTTTGCCTTTTTAGATTCTTATTATGGTACTGCTGTAAAATTATCAGAGGCCAATAGGTAATGGCTGCGGCAGAAGCAAGGGCTGTTTGGCGACGGACTGGTAACTGTTGCTTCGTCCAAGATGATGCTGGGAGAGGTCCAAAATTATCTCGCTGCTCATCATCTTCATCAAAATCAGTGACTGATGGCAGACCCGCCAATGCTGCAAAAGGTTCAGATAATCCCATACCCGATTGCATGCCTTATAATCACAATTCAGCAACTCCAAATCTGCCTGCTAACACAAAGTGGTGGTTAAACCTGCCATCTAACTGTGGACACCAGAGAGAATTTTTACATGAACAATTAAATGCATTGGAGGCAGAGCTTGAAGTTTTGAGTGATGAGTTTCTAAATCAAAATGCGAAACTTAGTGAGGGGAACCAACCCATTAAGGAATATGGTACTCAACGTGATCCAAAAAGTAGTGCTAGTTCTTTCTTGTACCAGCCGCAGAATGCCTCAGGCACATATATGAAAAATGACCAGGATAATGAAATGCAGGAACTTAAAGCTGTAGTCAGTAATGATACACAAAAAAGGCTGAACAGTAAGGACATGGGAGAGCTCTGGTATGCAGATGATCAAATGACAGACTTGGAACCTGTCAACTGCTTAGTTCTAGAACAATCCAAGAAGCTTTGTTCTGATCTGGGATCTGATTGGATTGGAGTTGAGAAGACCGAACCTTGGTGGCGTAATGCTGATAAAGATGAGTTGGTTTCCTTAGTTTCTCATAAGTCACTTGTGCATTTTGAAAATTGTGATCTTCCGCGACCGCAGACCAAGCATTTTGTGATGGGGCCATCTGCTTGTCCAGAGTGTTTTGATCACAACAAATTTCTCAATTCATCTTTAGATTGGATAGCAGAGAAAGGGATCTCCACTCTGGCTGATTGTATACAGAGAAGTCCCGGTCCAGGAAGCCTGGAGAAAACGCGATGCACTTTGGGTAATGTAGGTTGCTCACTTCATGATTCAGACCGACTATTAAGGTATTGTTTAATGTAGTCACAACGACTTACGAGTTCCATTATTTTCTTTTGAACTCTTTTTATTAGGGTGGTTTTCTTAACATTCATGAATCAGCCCATTGTAAATAAGAGCACATTGCCATAATTGCCATGAAATAATATTGAGGATGTCAGTAATCGTCTTATTTCAAACTAGGAAAAGGTTGTACTTAGTGCACAAGGCTCCTGTATTCAGCAGGGTCTAGGAAAGATGGATGGTAGGCAGTCTTACCTCATTTTTCAAAGGTTGAATATGAGGACTTGAACTTGCAGCCACTGTATTGAGATTGCCATCAGCACCAAGCGACAGCCTCTTATTTCAAACAAGAGTTTAAAAAAAATTGATAACCAAATACACTCATTTTATTGCAATTTGAAACCCAAAGGACTCAGTTGTGGATCTTATCTAAAGATCAGTGGCCTTGTGGAATCACCAGCCAAACATCCAAGCCCCCCTAGTTTCGTTGTTTGTTAAAATCAGTGCCAAAATTGAGAGGATTTGGCATGACTTCTCTACAGGCCTCCTATTTTACGTTAGCTAACAGATGTAGAGTATTTTAGGATATGGGTCGATCATATTGTGTTTGAATATTAGTTTTTCTGCCCTTCCATATTAACCAAGAGGTTGGGATATGTATGCTAGCAATTGAAAGAGAGAATTACAATGCAAAATTACTTATTATCCTTGTGAACTCCAAACTTCTCAAAAGCAATCTACCTTGTCATTTATCAACCTCTTTTCCTTTTCAGTTTACCTTTATGCAGATCTCGAAATACATAATGGAGATGGTTTCATTTATTGATATCAATGAAACTAATCCTAATGTTTAAAATAAGGGAATGCTATTGATATAAATATTAGTATAGATCTAACCCATTTAAAGCATCTTTTGCATATTTGTATGTAGTAATTTTTGCTACTAACAATTTTGCAGTAAGAGTGGAGGGGATTTTACTTTCCATAGCTTTGCCATTTTCCATCATATTAATCCTTCTAAAACAATTTAGGTAATTCAATTTTACTATGTGCTCTCAATGTGTGCCACCTTTATGTTGTAGGTCTGTAACTATCTATTGACATGACTATGGGCCATGGAATTCTGTTATTCTTATAGCCCCGTTGAATCCTTTGAGTTTCCTAGATTATTATTGTTGCAATCTTCTGTTGGCAAAGATATAATAAGACCTCTTTCAAGATCCACATCCACACAATACAATGCCATGACACCGAGGACAGCATCATAAAACTTGCCCATCTCCATTCGATATTCATCATGAGTTTACTACTACAAGTTTATTAGTTTGTGTGTGTAACGCAGTTATATCCTTATAAAAATGTAGTATTGTGTGAATTTTTCTGGAACACAGATATTAAATCAACAAATTATTCACAATGTTTCCTATATGTTCTGAAAATTTCATATGCTCATGGAAACAAATTTCCTTATTTATTCCTGTAACAGTTGAGATTCTTGGAATATATGCTTGCTACAACTGGCTTCTCAATTCTTTGACAATATCTTTGTGAATTGCAATTTTTGCCTATGGCCGAATAATTTCCAAATGCAATACCCAAAAGGAGGAAAAGAAATTCTCAAATGCATGAAGTTATCCCAATAGTTATATCCATTCGATCTCTAAGCATCAATTGTGCACTAGTAGGGTGAAAGAAATTTGTGGACCTACTCTGTTCATGTTATTGACAAACCTTACGGTTTATCTTCAATGTTTGTGGTTCAACCAATAGGGATAAGGCCGAAACCCATCACAAAGTTGAGAGTGATCTAAGCAAAGTTCAGCTGTTAGAAGCACTCTGCCATTCTCAAACACGAGCAAGGGAGGCTGAGAAGGCAGCTCAGCAAGCCTATGATGATAAGGAACACATCATCAAGCTTTTTTTCCGACAGGCCTCACAACTCTTTGCTTACAAGCAATGGTTCCAAATACTACAGCTTGAGAACCTCTTCCTCCAGCTTAAGAACAAGGACCGACCTACTTCCTCTCACCTTCCAGCTTTCTTACCTTGGGTCACATGCAAAGGCAGGAGACTGAGGAAGGGCAGGAACAAGGCAGCAAAGAGGAAGATGCACCCTCCGAGGTACAGAATAGGCAAGTGTGCTGTCGCTTTTGCAGTGGGCTTGAGTCTTGGTGGTGCTGGTTTGCTACTTGGTTGGACGATTGGATGGTGGTTTCCTGCTTTTTAAATGGCTCCGAGGTTATAACTGTATTATCTTTCAGGAAATGACAATTATTGGTGTGGCTCGGTACATTTTTATCGCTGCCTGGACTGCATTCGGTCATAGCCTTGAAATTGGAAACTAGGGTACGTGTCGTCTGGTTGATTGTGTTTCTCGTGTTCTGTAGTTACATGTGCACTTGTTCATCCTATGCAGATAAAAGCCTTAAAACTCTCATAAGAATATGTACGAAGGCTGTGATGACTTGTAAATCTTTAACTATTGCAATTCGCAGGACACTGGATAGGTGCTGTTTTAGTAGGTTATTGAAGTCAAGAGCTGTCAAGTTAGATTGATCTAACTTGGGAAAATAATTAACTGAACGAACAGAAGAACAGAAATAGAGCTTTCAAATTGGACCTATATTTCTGTTTGTTTGGAGCCCCAGCAGACTGGACCATTGAATTCAGGTCAAAACATCCTCTTTTCACCTCTACATAGTATATACAAGTACGTACATACATACATACATATATATATATACATCATACACTATATATATATATATATAACGTGTATATGTATGAATGAGTACATATAACATTTTTTTTTTGGTTTAATATGTGAGTATTATATTTACATTTTACAGACAAATAACATATACTTGCAGAAATATATACACACACTGTGGTGTAACTTGTGAGAGTGCTTAGTTGCTTGCATTGGTGACAGAGGAAAGAATACCCATTTGTGACACCTCCCAAACAATTTTACAAGGGCATGGATAAATTGTTAGCACCAAAATTACAGTAAAAAACTTAGGATAGTCAAAAGGAGTAAATCAAGACCTTAGAGAGCATTTCCAATATTAAAAATTATTTGGGTCATGTTAAACTTAAATTTTAACATTATTACAGCACGAAAATATTATATTTTAATATTTTTTACAAATGATATTTTCAAAATATAATTATATTATTTTTGGGCATTGAATTGTATAATTGATGGAGAATATAGGCCATATGAGTTGAATAACATCCTTTATTCTTCTGGCTAAATATGATAAAACTTTTGAGAAAATTAAAAAAATATAAGGTTTTTCAAGTCATGCATTGAAACTGCTGGTATAATATAGATATAGCAAATGTAATGTAGGAATTACTCTTATCATGTGAAAAATATTATAATTTAACGCGTAAAAGCTACATGTTTGTGAGAGTAACCAACATTATTCATAAATTTTTATTTATATCGAGTTTAAAAGTTAATGACTTTTTGTAAATTTTTATTTTTGGGCAATCTAATTATTAAATATCCTGCTGTAGTTTCCAATTTTGAGGCTGAGTTTAGGACTCTGGAAGAGAAGTCTTTCTTTAACCTAACCCAACAATTTTTTTTTTAAAAAAAGTCACAAATAATAATTTATTTGAAGTGCTTAAAAAGTATCGTCAAATTAAGCCAAATGCGAGATGTCATGATCATTCCCTTTTTAATTGAATTATATTGGGTTAGTTGACATTTTCACCCATCAACTAAACCCCATTACCCAATTATTGGCATTTGGGCCGTTAGGAATAAATTGGGCCCCCATTTTCCCTATAAATTGTGTTTAAATAAAGAGGACAAGAAAAAGTGCATTTGACTTTATTATAATAGTAATTTTATTTTTTTATGTAATTAATTTATATTATATTTAAACATAATTTAAGACTTATTATTAATTTATTTTAATTTAATAAATTATCAAGTACTTTAATACTATATTATTAAGTTCAATTGAATAAATTAATAAGTGAATTAATATTATATAAAAAATTAAATTACTGAAACTTGATTCATAATTCGTTTGATTAAAAATTTATTTAAAATTATTTCAAAAAATTAATAAGTCGAACTTACACATAATTTAAAATTTATATATTTTAATAAATTAAGTTTAAATAATATACCCTCGAGTCATTCTAATTTATTTATAAAAAGAGATTTTATACTTGAATTATTATTTCTTATAATTAAATAATATATCACATATATAATTACATAATTACCGTATACCAATTAACATGGGCCATATTAGCTGATCATCTAGAGATCCCAAGAAAGGAAGCACCGAAAGTCAATTCTAATTAAAGATGGATCAGGTTGTCGCTCTTCGTGAACACTTTGACTTTGACCCCAGCTGCCACAGCCGACCATCCTACGTGGCCTACCCACCGTTAATTATCTGCCACGTTTTTGTATTACCCGTTCCACCCTCCACGACCCATAGATTCTACCTATTAAGGAAACAAAAAGGCATTTTTAAAAAGGACAAAAAATACAAGATATATATATATATATATATATTTGTGTGTGTGTGTGTTTTCATTTCTGGAATCTGAATTGAAAACAGCTCAACGTCCTCGTGTTCTCTCTCTTTCGATCTTTCATTTTCCTTCGTCTAAACAATCTCTTGATTTCAGTGAGGAGAGATGCCGTTCTGTGACGTTGGCACTTACCAGAACGGCGGAGATGCGGCGGGAAGTAATGGAGTCAAGATTTTCTACAGAAAATATGGCCACGGACCCGTCAAAGTCCTGATGATCATCGGTTCGCTATCTCTATATATATACTTTTTTGGTGTTTTCCGAATTAGGTATTGGTTTGATTTTCCTGGGAAATTGATTATTTTGTGGTTGATGTTCAGGATTGGCTGGTACCCACGATTCATGGGGTCCACAAATCAAGGGGCTGGCAGGGACCGTGACGCCCAATGATGATGAACTGGCGGCCGTTGATCGGAACCTAGCTGTAGCTGAAGATGGATCTGCTGGAGAAAATGGTGGGGTGGAGGTCTGTGCTTTCGATAAGCCGTGGAATGGGTCGTAGCTCTGTACCTACCAAAAAAGCAGAATATACGTAAGTCTTGTCAATAAAACGTATTTCAATTTTATTCTGTGTAATTGGAGATATAAATGTGTTCGGGTGTCTGTTTGTGTTTCTTGATGGTTTATGTTATTATTGGATTTCCCGATTGCTAAATTTCATCCCTAATTGCATATTGAGGAATCTAGGAAGAACATGAACTGCTGATCGTTTGGTCCTTTTACCTTTTTTCCTCTGTTTGGTTACTGTGAATTTTTTTTTAATTGATCAGTAGTGGTTGCTGTGAAAATGTGGGGGAAAAATTGAAATTTTTTCTTTCTAGAACTTCCTTTTATGTGGGACTGGAAGAACAAAGCTCTCCACTTAACTTACACCAATACTGCTATTGGGATCAGTTGAATTGAGATTTTAATGTGTTTAGAAATCTAAATAACATGAAACTGGAAGTTTAGTGTGTGATTGGATAACTGGGTGGGAAAGGGAAGGAATAGGATAACATTTCTGGATGAAGTGATTTGGAGTGAGAAGATAAGAAAAGAAACATATTGTTAGTTAAGAGAGAAATGAAAAGAATGATAGTGATAGTGATTACCCATCATCTTGTTTGGATAAATAGGAAAGGATGGTGCTACTGTATAATTCCCTCCTCATGTTTGAGAAATGTGGAGGGAAGAAAAGAAAAGCATTGTTTTATTGATGCGAGTGAAAGCGGTAAAAAAGAATCCACTTGTTATAAAAATGGGTACTTACTAACTCCCTTATCATTTCCCTCCATTTCCCCCACTTTTGGATGGAAAGCAAAATGAGGGTTTGAGGGGTTAAGGACCCTCCCTTTCCTCTTCATTTCTAATCCAGATATGATATAACTTATACGTCAAATTACTCAATCCAAATGTAATGTAAAATATTTTCTTTTCTTTTCTTTAAAACAGAGGAATATAGTTCTGGAATATATGTATATATTCTGTCAGTATTTCGGGATTATATTGAAATTAAAATTATATTTTTTAATAAGTAATATTGAAATTACAATTATTGTTCTATGTTTGTGGGTGCAGCACTAAAATCATGGCAAAAGATGCAATAGCTATATTGGATCACTTGGGTTGGAGAAAAGCCCATGTTTTTGGCCATTCAATGGGTGAGTCTGTCATCCATAGCTTTCAGTTGACATTATTGACTAGGCTTATCTTCAATAAGTTGAAGTCTTAAGTCTTACTCTTGAATGATGCCTAAAAATTAGAAAATAATGGACTGAAAGGGTGCATGCTGGTGTTGCATGGTTCAAAAGGTCCCCTTTCAATTCTTGTAGACCAAGTGGTAAGATGAGATTTAGTTGGCCCAAAATTTTACATTCTTGCTGTGCCTCGTGATTGTTTTTTTCCCACTATACATAGCAATACCCATTTAAGTTTTTCTTGCAATATATTCATGAATCTGGTTATTTGAAAAGTGTGAAAACTTTTACCTGAAAAAAAAAGAGTGAAAAGTTGCTCATTTGGGATGGAGTTCAATGATTTAAGCTTGTTCCAACTTCTGTTAGCTACCCTTTATTTTTAAGATATGCTTAGCTTTGAATGAAATTGACCTAGTAAGGCTTAATAGCGTTATCAATTGTAGTGCTGGTTCATCATGTTATGGAATTGGAGAAAAAGTGAGTCAAGTTCACACTGCAGGAAAATTGTTGATAATGATTGTTTTCAGGTCAGTTGTTTTTAGTTCACTTATTCATTTAATTTTTATCATAACAGGGGCTATGATAGCTTGCAAGTTGGCAGCAATGGTGCCAGATAGAGTTCTGTCTTTGGCTTTGCTAAATGTAACCGGTGGAGGTTATGAATGTCTCCCAAAGGTATCACTTTTTTTTTTTAACCTTACAATTGAGAACGGACAAAATATATAGACTGCAAATCCTGAATTTAAGTTGCATAAAACGAACAGAGAGCACATGAGTTTCTTTTCTATTGTATAAAGACCCTAATTTTTTGCTCCACCACCTCAATGATATTGAGGTAATACCTTTATAATATAGTGTCGTGTAAAACCTCAATGTTCTCAGACCAGGCATGAAATATCTATCAATATTGGATGCCATGATTGGATCATCCCAGATTTGAGTCTTCCTGTAAATTTTGCATGCATTTTAGTTGATTTCTTTCAGGTACATTTAGCAGGGAACATATTTCTTCCCTGTTATGCCATCTTTATAAGATTTCACTAAGAACAAATTTTTCTTTTTCTTGAATGACCAAGTGAGGGGCCTAATTTAGGTGGTACATCCTGTTCAATTCCTCATTAAAAGGTCAAATATTGTGTCTATTGTAAATAGAATAAAAGAAATGTGATCCAGAAACTACCTTTTTGAAAATAAAAAATAAATAAATGTAGTGGAAAGTTCACGAGCTACAAACCTTAATCACACGGATATTAACACGTCAAGATGGTTAGCTCAGACCTAAGATTGCCACTGCCAGCTCAGTCTGTCACCTCTTCTTCCTTAATTATGCATCACAAGATTCACAATAGACACTAATTGATTTCCCAGGCTTCTCTACTTGAAAAGGTGCAAATGTTTTACTAATCCTAATCAACCATCTCCAAGTATTTTTTTTTTTTTTTTGATAATTAAAATATTCAGTAGCAAGCACCAAAGAGGGCACAGCTCATGTACACTGGTTGTTTCCGTGTAGAACTTATCTCTGACATGGGATAAATATGTCGATTCCAACTATATGCCCCATCACCTCCGTGAGCTGTATGGACGGCACCTTAGCCAGCAATTTATATACAGTTCCCACCAAACTAATGGGTCTATAGTCCTTTATATTTTCCGCACCATCCTTCTAAGGAATTCATGCAATAAAAATCGCATTTATTTTTCATAATAATATGCTAGCCCCTAATTTAGCCCTCAAAACCCTAGTATATTGGGCTCTAATCAGCCTTAACTCATTCACCTCCATTTGGTCTTCAATTTAACATCCAAACACCAAAATTGGCTGCTGTTCAATAACTCCAGCACACTTCTTTTTTCAAATTGAAAATCCTGCAACCTACCACTTTAAAATCAATCCTATTTCATCCTCTTTTCGTCCCAATGCAGACAACCTTATTCTACCCTTTTTAGACCCTAAACCCGCAAACTTTCCATGGAAAAACCTATCACAAATTCATCTATAGGCAACTTTACTACCAGTTTCCTAAATTTGTCCTCTTTAGTTCAGTATCAGAGTAAAAGTTTTACTGAAATGGACAGTGGAGCACTGGCATTTCCTGGCCATCCCCAGAGAGGAAGGCAGGGTTTAAGTAGGGGCAAGATTTTTTTTTTTTTTTTTTTTTTTTTTGGGGGGGGGGGGGTGGTTGTTGGTTTAATTGGGATGTCATTACCATCAACCCCAGCAGTATCCTGGGCTATCCAAATACATATACATATATATATATATATATATTTGGATAATGCAGAGCTCGCTATATATATTGGATATCTTACACAATAAGTTTTCTTTAATCCTTTTACCACCACAGTTAATAATGCAGAGCTTGCATCAAAGTTTGATGTTTGAAGCATTCTTGAAAGATTATAAAGCTACTAAGGAGAATATCGCAATTTGAAAATGAAGTACATATTATTAATTCAACTTTAGAGGATTCGAAAGGATCCGTTGAAAGATAGTCGGTTACTTTCCCAGGTATGGATCTTACTGCTACTCAGAGTTGGAATCTTGTGATTGTGCACCAACTTCAATCTCCATATATGGACATAGTGAAGATAAATATATAAACCATCAATTTGGTGCTGACAAAACAAAAGTTGAGGTGGCTGCAGTAGGAACTAGGAAGCATACAAGAATGCTATGATTATGATGCTAAAGCCAATAAAGTCAAGGTGAAGGATGAAAATATGGTTGACGCTTTTGTTCTTGACCAATCTAAGGGTGTTTATGTGCAAGTTATTCCAGTCTTTTATTTCATCATTCCAAATAGATTCAATGGTGCAACCAAAAAGACCAGCTAATTTGATTTCAAATTTAAAATGTCACAAGATTTTCAGAAGCAGGGTTTCAAAAGGGCTGGACTGCAGCTATTTCAAGGTTTTATAAGTTAAATCAAAGTTCAACGGACAGGGTAATGGGTTGGGGCTGATTAGAGCTTGGTATGGTGGGGCTTTTGGGGTTGAAATAGATACTAAATTAGTGAAATTTGAGGAAGAAGAAGAATCATCATCTTATGCTTCACCCTTGCAAGGGTTAGGTACATCACACAAACAAAATACAAACTCTTATAATTCAACTCTATTGAATAAAGTAATTACATCAATATTTATGTGGCTTCAACTAGGACTTTTAGCTCAAAAATAGGAAACTAGAAAACTTGAACTAATAAAGAAAATTTTAGACTACTTAGAACTCCAAATAAAATTCAAATAATATAACTTGACCCAAAAACAGACCCATGACCACAACTACAGCTCATGCCCAGCCATATACAGAATTTACCAAAATACACTTGATTCCTAAAACTTTATAAAATAATAATAAATCTGACAGAAACTTGCTAATATAAAATAAATATGAAAAAGACTCAAACTTAGCACAAAACTTGATTTTATAATGTCCAAATTGTTCTCCTTTTGAAATTCCCAATATTCTCATTTTGTTGTTAATTTGTTTTTGCATCATCTAATCAACATAAGGACCGTTCAGCCTTCAATTTAACATCCAAACATGAAAATTGGCAGCTACTCCAGCACACTTTTTTTTTAAAATAAAATAAAATAAAATCCTGCAACCTGTTACTATGGGAATCAAGCCAATTTCATCATCTTTTTGTCCTCAAGGCCTGAGGAAAAAAGTCTAATGGTAAGGTAGCATGGTGAATATCCATAGTCATTCAAAACAGTTTAAACATGTGACATAAATGATGTCATACTGATGCTCTAATTTAAAATATACACCACATGTTAGAAATTGATTTGAATGATCACAGAGTTTCTGCATATTACCTTACCACATGACTTTTTTCCAAGGCCTGCAACCTTTATTCTACCATTTTAAACCCTAAACCTACAAACGTTTCACAACAAAACCACCACAAATCCCGTTTGTAGGCAGTTTTACTACAAGTTTTCTAAAACAGTCCTACATCACTGTGTCTACATTTGTAAGTATTAAGAATTATTATCTTTTCATTATATGAACAGGGTGATGCTTACCTAGAGAATACTGTTTCAAAATCAAACAATTAAGTAGTAACTTCCCGTAGGTCCCACTACCAAAATGCATTGGATAATACATTGTTTTTCAGAGTTGGAGTTGTATGTGATCACAAGTACCAATCAAAGTTAAAAAAGTGAGTTGGTCAACTAACTGTAAAGAAAGATAATATTAAAAGATGAGGTGCCTGTGTACAAACTCCAAATAATTTTGAGTTTGAAATTTGTGCATCGCCCTCATGTAGTTGCTTGCATAATGGTTGGACACATGAATCAGAAGGAATTCTGGCAGTGTTACTTGAGAAGAGCTTGCAGGAGCTCATACCAAGAGAGCAAGGTGAAGGATTCAGGTCTTAGTGTTATTAACAAATGCGAGGTGTGTCGGTGTCTGCAGAAGAAAAGATGTCCAACATTAATGCAGTATATGAAAGTTTCCTGTACTGAAAGTACTACTGATATGCAAGTTTTGTAAGCCATTTGATATCTTTATGACAATTAAGAAGGAAATAATGAAATCTTAAATTTGACGGCCCATCATATTTCCCAACTGCCATTTCCTCACAGCTTTTGGATTTGTCCCTTTGCCATAAGCTTAATTTTTGTTTACATCCATTTTAACGGTTTTTTTTTTTTTTGGGGGGGGGGGGGGTGTTGGGGATTGTTAAAATTCTCTTTATTTTGAAGCCAGTTCCCAGATATAATGGTTGCATTATTTTTCCTTTTTGCAGTTTGACCATAAAACTTTATCCGTTGCAATCCGTTTCCTGAGGGCAAAAACTCCCGAGCAGAGAGCAGCGGTTGACTTGGACACCCACTACACAAAGGTTTACATTGTTCTTCATCTTGTCAGTCATTTTTACATTCTATATGCCATTAAATATGATTCTTGAGTATATGTCTTTAAAAGTAAATAGTTAAAATTTGTATTTTTTTTGTTTTTTGTGTGTTCCTGTATTTTTTAAAAGAAAAATATTTTGTCCTCGTTTCATGGTCAGAAGGATAGGGGTGGGGATTGGATGATTGTTTGACAGTGAGTTATAATTCAGTTTAGAGTTGCTTTGGCATAAATAGTGTTTAGTGCCCTACGATTGTCTTTGCTTTAAGACAATAACATGTTGAAGATGACTCTTGAAGTTAGAATAATTAATATGTATTTTTCTCTGCTGAATATCATTATAATTTTTTCAGTCAGCCATCAGAAATTACATATACAACTAAGTTCCAACATGAAGAATATGATTGCATGTTTTTTTGTGGCTGCATGACAACTTATAGGATTTCATGTTACATCTGCTGTGCAGGAATATCTTGAGGAATATGTTGGACCTAACACAAGAAGAGCAATTTTATATCAAGTAAGGAATGCCAAGATATCAACTTTAACTGAATTTTGCTATATAATCACATTGATACATACAACTTGATAAAATAACTGTTTTTCTTTTCCAAAGTTTTCCATAATATGTTGCTAACCTTTTTCAGTCAATTGTTTGATTTTCCTGCTTAACTGGGAGGCACTTATTAAAATAGTGAAACAGCAACATATCCATAGCCTATTGTAACTAGATGGAAGTATTGTACAAGTAAAATAAAAAAAGTGAAAAGGAGATAAAAGTTATATTGATAAGCGAGCTTTAAGAAAGTATCACCCTTTGCTTCTGATACAGTTTACTGAGTTAACTTCTGACTTGCAATGTTTCTGAAAGATGAATCAGAAGTGCATGGTAGCATCAGTAAAATGAGATGAACATGAACAACTGTGGTACAACAAGAAGTCAAGAAGTTTATAGAAGATATAGCCTGCTTCCAGAGTCCTTTTTTTTAAAAATAAAATAAAAATAAAAATCTTGCAATCATCAATTGAAAGATCTAACTTCTAAGGTAACCAGAAGGATTAAGTTTGGCTTGGTAGTCTTGGCCTCTCAGCTCATTGGACATTCTTTTCAGGCAATGCTAATATTCATGAAAATGTCTCATCTATGTGGGATTCTTCTTTTCACTGAATGACCATCACTTCCAGGTTATCTTCAACTATGTCTTTGGCTCATCATGACTTCCGAACTGTTTCACGAAGAATGTCTACTCGGTTGTATTTATATAAATAACATTAAGATATAGTCTTCAAAATATTTATACGTACTTATCACACCACACACACACACGTGAAATTAAGATATCTCAATAAAAACTTGTTTTTAATGACATTGGAATGTGAACTTGAGGTTGCTTTCATATTTTCAGATTTGATATCCTTATTTGGAACACATTTTTGCAGGAATATGTAAAAGGTATATCAGCAACTGGGATGCAGTCAAATTGTGGTTTCGATGGTCAAGTTAATGCATGCTGGAAACATAAAATGTCACGAACAGAACTTGAAATGATCCGCTCTACTGGATTTCTCATATCAGTCATTCATGGCAGGTATGAGTAGCTCAAAAACAATTCTCTATCTTGAAAAACTAACCAGATTTCTCATATCAGTCATTCGTAGCTCGAAAACAATTCTCTATCTTAAAAAGCTAACCAAATTTTTCCTAAATGAATAGGCATGACATAATTGCTCAATTATACTATGCAAGGAGACTTGCAGAGAAGCTGCACCCTTTTGCTAGAATGATTGAACTTCATGGAGGGCATCTAGTGAGTCATGAGAGGACTGAAGAGGTATTTGATCTGTTTGTGATGGACTTGTATTTGATAAAGTTGGCTATCCAATTATTGGCTTGGTGGCAACTCAAAAATTCGGGAATTATTTTACTCTACTCAACAAGGCTACCAACTACACATTTATTTTGGCCATCTACCTACCCCACTACACTTTCTAGACATTTTCAATATAAGATTGTTGTAGCCCTCCTCGCTTCTACTTTGTGCAGCTGAGTTTTTGTAATATATGAGTGGAAAATCCAACAGTTGACTAGATTAACTTGTGATTGTGATAAATGTGTTGATTTTGTTGCAAAACTTTAGGTCAATCAAGCTCTTATTGAGTTGATCAATGCATCAGAAAAGAAGATAAGCCCACATGACTGGACAAATTTACCTAAGCAAAGCTCTGGTAAGTATTAGACACTCGAGGTGGATGCCTTTTTTTTTCTTCTTATTCTTCTTTCGTATGTATTTTATACTAGTAGTTGGGACTAGCACGGCCTGATTGCCTAAAATGCTATAGTGTAAAGCTTCCTAAACTTCACGTTTTGTTTTCTTTGTCTTGGTGGGGGTGGGTAGAGCTTAGAAGGTATTGTGACCAGGAAAAAGTCCGTGTACACAACCCTGCATGCTGCAGCTAGTCCACCTACCCCTCAGTAAGTGTGGATGCCTGACCATCCTATCAGTGGGGGGTTTAGTCCTGATGCATTGGCTATGGACAATTGAATTAAGCAAGCCTTCTTTTATGGATCTTTTAACCTGAATGGAGCTTAATCCAACGCTAAAATACATCACATGATGAATCCTGGCTAGACTAATGCCTGCTGATGTTGAGAGGAGGCGTTTAAGGGACTGTTCTCATGCAAAGTGATTTAAATGTTTTATGCTTTTTCTAGGACCTTTTTCAAAGAATTGCTCTCTATGTGCTAATATGTGATGTTTCTTTTGTTAGGGTGGGCAGTAATGCAGATGTCATATAGCAGAACACATTCCGAGGGAGGAAGCAAACTGTCTGTCATGGTTGACATTTTAGAAAAGCTGCATCTTTGCCTTTTATACCTCTTTGGCCTCTTTGTGTTGGCATTTGAGTATTTAAGAAGATGTTTGAGAAGTCTAAAACCAGTCAGAGTTGGAGCTTCCCTCACATAAACTAGCACCGGCGAAGCCTTTTTTCTGCTGGTACTTCAACCCCATCCTTTCCAACACTTGCATTCTAATTACTTTCTGTTTGAAAACATATCTACTTAGAATGAGAGGGAACCTGACCACTTGTGCCACTTCTCTTTGCAGGGGATTTTCTTAATTTGTGACCTCAGTAATGTGACACATTCTTGATACAAGAGGACTGATACAACACCATTTTCTGATGACAAAACAGTCATGTTCATTATGGTATCTTGGATGCAATTAAGGAATGGAAGGAGATAAAAACAGCCAATATTAAGAAAGTTGATAGCCAGCATCTCTTTCCTTGCCCTTTCAGTTGCATCTGTACAATGCCAACTAAGCATTTTTCATATAAAGTGAATATTTTTCATACTTCCTTCGCGGCAGATCTTGAAAAGGTGTAAAGATTATTGTTTATTTTATTCTTTCACTAAATCCTGTTTCCTGAAATATTGAGAAAATTGTTGTGTTCTGCATCTTGAAATGGAATACATCCCCAAAAGCTGTAATAAAATGGTTTTTGAAGTGATGAAGTTTGACCCAAATCACAGTTTTGATGTGAATGTGTAAAATCCAATGTTCTCAGAACCGGACCGTTCATCTAACCGGAAAAATGACCGGGTTATCGGTTCAACCGTCGGGTCAACCGGAATCAAATTGTGATGTTATAATTATGTAATTAATAAATTTAATAATACATATTATTGATATTTTAAATTTAAAAAATTATATAAAAATTATATAAAAAAAATTTATAAAATATGAATTTTCTTAATAAGTAAAACTTCAAGAAAAAAATGAAAAAAGTATAATAGACATATTTTATTGTAATATTGAAAGTTAAAACTTCATTGCTATTCTTCCATAATCGCAAAGACCATAACAAAAATCAATTTAATATCCAATCCAAGTATAATCCAATAATTTAGTCTTCAACTACATGAAAAAAAAAATATATAAATTAATAATCATGCATAAAATAAAATAAAATACCACATGATACAAATATATAATACTAGAGTTTCAAACTTCAAGGGTTTAAAATTTTAAATACAATCCAAAATAAATTTAACCAAATACCAATTCAACTTAGCCAAAATTCAGCTAAAAAATTACATAAAATTTGAGATTTAAAAAAAAAAAAATCAGCCATGAACCGGTTGAACCGTCCGGTTTTACCGATTTTCACTTTTTAGAACGATTTAAGCTTCAAGCGGTTTACTGGGCTAACCCGGACCGGACTGGGGACCGGTCGACGGTTCAACCGGTTGAACCGGCCGGTCCGGTCCGGTTTTTAAAATATTGGTAAAATCAGAGTCCACCAACCATTTAACTATGAAGCCAAAAGCACATATTAATTGAGCAGACGGAAAGCACTCAGCTTACTTGGGGTCAAGGAGTTGACTACCAATTTTAGGGCCAAGCTCAATTCAATTATCATTCACTTGATTTCATAGATTTCATAAATCCTATCAATCACATTTTAACATACAGGGTGTTATTTTTTTTGTCTCTTAAAAATTAGACAATTTATTTACATGGCACGATATTATCAGTTGAATTCATAAATCCGATCAATACAAAAAATCTCAGTTCAAAACAAAAAGAGAGGGTGGTTAGGAGTTGTTGTTTACTATGATAAATAAATATTTATAACTTATAATTACAATATAAAATTATTATTACAAAATAAAACATTAAATGAAGAGATAAATAAGAAAGATCTATCAAGTGAGTTGTGAAAGTAACTAAATTTTTCGTATTTTAAAAAATCGTCTTTCCTAAAGTTGTCCAAAAAAAAATAATAATAGAAAACAATTAAATTAATATTCATCTTTTAAGTGCTCGTGCAGCCACCACCTCCATTAACCAATGTCATCTTTGATTGTTGTGGCAATGCCTATGGAAGACTAATCTTCCAACTCATGATGAATCATTTACAAATGGAAAATTTCTTTTATGATACTGCCTACTAAGGTGGACGTATCTATTTTTTAATAATGCCATGTTATATGTATGGTGACTCAATTTTTTTTTTTAAGTGAATTATAACACACATGATAAAGTATTATTGAAAAGAAAAACAGTAGTCCATTATTAATGTTTTCAAAAAAATGAATAAAATTTTTTTACATGAATTAAATTTATTAACCAGTAAACTCTGTCAATCACATCTTACCATATAAACAAGGTGTTACTTTTGTACTGTATTTTTTAAAAATCAAACATCATGTGATATTATACGACAGGTTCATGCCAGAATTTCTGGAAATGAAGCATATTATTCTACTGAGTTATCTCATGGTCAACCACTGGTGTTAGGGGTGTGTAAGCCTACTATTCTACTGACATGTCTCAAGGTCAACTACTGGTCTTCGGGTGTGCAAGGAAAGTGAAAGAAAAAAAAAGGGGTAAAAACTCAAGTGGGAGATTTTCATCGAATAAATAAATCAGTCTTATTTATAATCAAATGATTGATTTAAGAAAACAGTATTTTGCATCAACTCTTGTTTCCATACGCATCATACTGATAGCGATCTGCCACAAAAGAGTCTCTCGTTCTAATTAAAGGGAAACAGGGATTCTCATACATACATATATATATATATATATGTTCATATTTTGTTTTGTTTTCCTTTCACTTATCTTTCTATTGAGCACGTTTGTTAACCTCTCCACAGAATAAGCATGTACGATCAGCAATAATCAAAAGAAAAAAAAAAAAAAAGAGCAGAATAGAAACGTGAACGGAAGGAAAGCATAACAGAGACATGAGATCAGAGGAAAAGAGGAAGGAACTTGCCTGAGACATCATGAACATCATCATACATCCATGGTGGTGAAGAAAGTGAAAGAAGGAAAAAGAGGGGGGAGAGAGAGAACGGATAGAGAGAGAGAGAACAAAAAAAAAAGAGAGAGGATACTAGCAAGCTAACTATAAAACTATAAATCATATAAGTATGATATAGAAATTACCACCTGTACCAATCAGCAAGATGCCTGTGGAATATACTAATGTGCCTCCCCAAGAATTTAAGGCAAACAAGTAAGCTTTACTAAATGCTAATGGTAGCTTCCAGTCTTTGTATTCCTTTTTTTTAAATAATTAAAAGAAGAAAAAAAAACAGGCGCCTTGGAAGTTGGAACCTTTGATCATTTTGTTAGGTGACTAAATGATCACGGACATGGTTGTTCCGGATGTTCATTAGGTGATGCTTGTCTTATTTTAAGTAGTTGAACGATTATTCAAATGTTTAGATATTTAAGTTATCTAAATTGCATATTTTTATTATTAATCAAATTTTATATTTTAATATATATATATATTAATGTTAATTGATTCTTATTTGTTTATCTTATGTTGTTGAAGAAAAATAAATTATATTTATGATGTATTTAATAGTCATTGTTTTGAATTTTTGTTATGTTTATTTAATTTTATTTTTAAAATTATCAACAGATTTTATTATTTTAATGAATTAACTTTCGTTCAAGTATTTTCTATTATGTTATTTATTTTATTTGATTTATTTACATCTGTTTTAATATTTTTAAAATTAAAATTATATTTTTATTTGCTGATACAAAATATATATTAATAAATAGTTGTTTTTCTTTTTTATATATATTTTTATGTAAGAGTAAAAATATTCTTTTTATTGCTTTAAAATTTTATACAAATTTGGAATGGAAATGGTGGCTTGCCTCGATTATATAATAAAATATATATAAATTTTTGTGTTTAATAACCACCCAACGTTAATTCTAGCATGTTGTGCCAAAATCCGCCCGGTTGCCATCCCGGGTATATGTATCCGTATGTGATGGGGCCTTCACATGTGAAAATTCTTCGCGACCCAGCCAAAACAAACCGAACCGAAATCTGGGTAGTGGGTTTTCTCTCTTCTTGCCCTAATGGTCCCCCTTGGCTCGCTTTTCTGGAGAAGCCACTGATACTTTTGCAGCTGGTTTTGCAATTGTTGGCCTCTAGAAGATGGATGCTATTGCTTCTGGCATGACAGCAGATGGCCAAACTCTTCCCTCCCCATGGAAGTTCAGCTGGTTTGTCTCTGTTTTATCTCTTATATTCTGTAGAGTTCTACTGGGTTTATTGTTCTTGTTTCATTATTGTGGGGCTGTTTTCTGCTTGTGTATTCAATATTTTAGTTGATAACCATATATTGGAAGTTGGTTTATCTGATTTTCCTGTTAATTTCACATCCTATTTGTGTTCTATAGGTTTATATGAAATTTCTCAGGTTAGTCTTTTAGATTTTGCTTCTTCTCTTTGTTTCTCCTGTTCGTTTTTGCATCAGAATCTTTTAAAGTTTTAGTTTTTGGTTCGAAATTAATTGTAAATTTTAGTGACAGTAGTCAAAGCAATTGTGAAGCAACTGCTTAAATTGCAGATTGCAGTGAAAATGGTACTATATAATCTTGGAGAATTGTGATTCAGTTCAATTTTATTTGAATCCATTGCATATAAAACTTTAAGCCAAATGATTCAAGGCTAAGGATTTATGCAATTAAAAAGTAGGACTACGATTATTCAAAGAAGCTAGTAGTGATTTCTGTTGATTTTCGGTTGGCCAGCACAACTCATGAATTGGATAATCCAAATTAATTAGATTGATAATGATATGATTTTTAAAATCTTGTAAATGTAATCCAATTGTTCTTGGAAGCTGGGAACCAACTTAATCATTAAATCAACTCTGCAACCTCATTAAACTTAGAATAATTTTGTACATTACCAAATCCATATCCTTCAACCTCTCTGAACCTAGGGCTGCCAAAATCATATTTTCCACTTTTTCCAAACTACTACATGTTTTTCACTATGTCGTTTGGAACCTCCTATAAAAATTGTGTCCAACATTTTTGTTCATCACACAATACCCCCCCCCCCCCCCCCCCCTCTTTCCTTAAAACAAAAATAATAATAATTTTTTGTTGATCATGAGAAGAAGCACTTGCATTGGCTGGTGGTTGGCCGTGTAGAAGAGCTTGCACTCTGTCTGAGATACATAGAATTAGCGAGACCTGATTTTTTTTTACTTCGTGATTTTGGGCTGATAAGTTCTTTTTGGGCAGAACTGAATATAATCAAGTTGTGTGGGGATGGGGGGGAATATGTTTTTTTTTTTTTTTTGCGTACATGCTTTTTATGTTTATAGCTAAGTGCAGGTAGGGGCACAAATAAACTCAGCTAAGCCAGGTATTGGGATGTTCAAGCTCAGTTCTTTAAAATTTTGACAAGTTCAAGCAGATGCTGAGCTTTGATCTATGCTTAAAAAATGTGTTCAATCTTGGTTCATTTATATTTTCCTAAGCACAAGTTTTGTCCATGAGCCTATTGAGCTTGTCGTATAAACTATTTAACACACAACTCTACATTAGAGTCGATCACATTTAACATGACTAATACAAATTAGTGATTATTACTTTATAATATATTCAAGAAAAAAAAACTTTAACTTTTTTCTCATAATTAATTAACTTTATACTAGCCAACAATTACTTGTGTTGTATTTTATTAATATTAGTTTCATAAAGGATTTCACCAACATAACTATATGACACCTATACAAATTGTTCACCTAAATGAGTTGAGCTTGGTGTTGTTCAAGCTTGTTTCATTAAC
The DNA here is from genome assembly GCA_008638375.1 of Nyssa sinensis. Classification (NCBI taxonomy): domain Eukaryota; kingdom Viridiplantae; phylum Streptophyta; class Magnoliopsida; order Cornales; family Nyssaceae; genus Nyssa; species Nyssa sinensis. The sequence continues at coordinate 36,676,902 of CM018037.1, read as the reverse complement.
CAACCGAGCTTAGAACATATGTTCAAGCTTGGTTCATAAAACTAGTGATCAATTTTCTTAACAAGCAAGCTTGAGTTGTTCACGAGCAGCTCAGTTCATTTGCTGCCCTAAGCAAGGGATATGGCATATGTAAACAAATTCTGGAATTGGGACTTTTGTTCAGCAGTGGGATCTAATTTAGAATCCAGGACATATTTTGAATTATTGTTGAGAAAAGTCATGAAGGCACAGTCACGACAATTGGGAAAGTTTATTGGTGCAGGAAAAAATATATATATATCAAGAATGAATCTGAGCAGGATAATGCTGCCCCTACAAGTTTGTGTACTATGGGCTATGACATGACAAAAAATTTACATTGGCAAGGGAGTGTGGTGTGTAGGAGGGATAATGTGTCATTGTCTATTATTATCTTTGTTTTTTTGTTTTTTCTTCTTTTTTTTTTACCTGATTGAAAGAATTTTTTGCAGCAACTTGGAAGTAGATTATGAGTCTGAGGAAAATGCTCAAATAGTTTACTCAGCATTGGCAGTTGATAAGGAGGTAATGTTTGTTGATGTTCAAACCATCTTTGCCAATGTAGATGTGCAATTAGATTCTTACTGAGTTTTTTTATTCAATTGCAGTTACAGCCAGACAAGGTGAAAAGGCATATGTCAGTCTCTAACTGGGAAACTTTCAGTGTGAGCTCCCTTCCTGTGACAACTGTTAGTTGGAACCTTTGTTCATTCAAAAATTAGTTTCGATATTTTTTTTTTCCCTGAAAGATTACTTTATCAGTATGCATAATCCATCCTTTTGAATGCCTTTTAGGGTTCAGTCTGTTCTTATTTTCCCCTAATTTTGGTACAGGCATTTTGAGGCGATCGAGGCAAGATTTCTTCGTGCATCATTTAGTGCTTTTGTAGACGTTCTAACACTTGCCACGAAAACAATTGAAGAATTCGGTCAAGGAATGGAATTGTGATCATCCATTTTACGATTCTCCAAATTGTTGGTTTTTCCATCATTTGGGATGTAACTTGAGTTAATACTTCCCTTTATGGAAACCGGAGCTTCAATTGTATTGTGACTTCTTTGTTCATGTCTTTCTTGGATGCTCATTTTTTCCAGGTGCTATATTCTAAGTACTTCGTTATGTTGTCAACTTTTCAAATATGGATGTCCTTATAAAAACTATGGAAAATGATGAAATGCCCCATTTGGTTTCTAAGGAAAGGTGGACATCCTTGTAACCTGATTTGCAGGTTTCTGTGTTAAGGGAAGACATTATATGTTTGTTGAACCTTGTAGTTATTGTGAAATTGAAGTAATGATTAGTTGTGTGGAAGGTACCATAGCTTAGCAAGCAAAGTCTCTAAACACTCAAACTAGGGACCTATGATTAAATCCTGCCTTCATAAGAGTTGCTAAGGATTATATTTTAATCATGGTCAAGGTAGATGCCTATAATTGAATGAGTTTTTGACCCAAGTCAAGTAATTTTAATCCAAATTTCTCGAATTCATTGTTTTAAATTTATTTTCCAAACTCATGGTACAATCATTCACATTCAAGGGACTACTTTTGCAATGTGTCACACGATTATGGAAATCATGGTTATCAAATTGCTCAGGTGATCCTAGACGGTAGGTACAGTGTATTGTCTCGCCCAATCAAAAAACACAATACAAAAATGATCTTATCATTATTTTAATATTGACTTTATTTGTAATAAATTAAATAAATAATGAGAACATTCTTATTCCTATATAAAAATATGAAGAAAAAAAATCACACAAAAGTAATTATGTATTACTAATGTTTTTTTTGTCAGCAAATAAAAATACAATTTTAATTTTAGAAATATTGTTGCATATTCAAATAAATTAGATAGCGACAATGCAATAAAAGTACAAAAAATAATAAAATAATAACTTAATTATGTATTAAAATATAAAATTTAACGACTAAATAACAAATATTTACTGTAAGGACAAATTGAGCGACCGGGACGATCACTCAATCAGATAAGCCACCGTCTAACTATTTGAGAAAGACAATGCAAGTGCTTAGGCAATTTTCTTGAATTAATAATGTCTAAGCCGATCACCCATAACAACTATGATGAAAATGCATGTTCCCTCAAATGACTCAAGCCGGTCAGTGTTCAGGTAAGCATCGACACAGCTACAGTTAGGCTAATAGAAAATCAAATTAGATTGTTCGAAGTAGAAAGCTGTCAGTGAAATGCATTAATGGAATATGATCTTCAAGCTGAGTGACTTGAGTAATATTGCAAGAATGAATAAACCTTAAAAGAACCTCATAATGGTTGCAATTAACTTTATATAACATGTCAAAAATATAATACAACACTGCAGGGTAATCCTGAAAATGGGTACATGATGGCACTAATGCTCAGAGAATAAGTGAAATGGAGAAGGCTACAATTACAAAAAGGAAAATAAGGGAAAATTTGAAAAAGCAAATCCACATTCATTTCCTTGCTACTATGGCCTCTCTTCTTCTTCTTCTTCTTCTTCTTATTTTTTCCCCTTAAATCAATATTCATCTATGTAAGTATATAGCATGTCATCTTTCTTTGACTTGCGCCGGCTGAGCAAGGCCTTGAGGAGACGTTTACTTTTGCTGGGATATTGTTCAATCTCTTTGGAATTTCCCTTCTCGGCATGGAAACGCATTGAAGCTGATTTCTGAGGCTCTGAAGGACCCTGGCACAGATGAAGCAATTTTCGAGCATTAAGAAAAAACAAGATAGTGAAGAAAGCAGTGAGTTCAAAAATAAAATATGATACTAATAAATTTAAAAAGATGGGTGGAATGTTGTTTTATTGGCAGATCATAGAGTGAACATTTCCTTTACTATTAAGAGAACATGTATAAATAAATAAACAGAGATATCTGGGGATTACCCGTCGTCTTCCAGTAGAAGAGTTTGGAGTGGTTGGGCGACTTGAATTTGGGGTAATTGACCTTGAGTTTCGGGGTAGTTGACCTTGAATTTGGGGTGGTTGGCCTACTAGAGAGAGATCCAGAACGTAAAAGAGGAAACCGAAGTGGTGAAACTGTTCGCTTCTCTGATTCATTAGCATCGTTGATAGAACATCAGTAAGCAGCAGTTTAAATGATAACTTTTACAAGGAAGAAAAAAATTGAAGAAAAAATGTTGCAGTGGAGTTCAAGATATAAACATAATTTAAGATGCAAAATGCAAAATGCATATGTACAAACCTAGTTCCTTTTTGGGAGTGGTGCCAGTGAACAAAAAAGTTCCAGGTCGTTGGGAAAGCCGGAGAGAAGGTGATGGAGAGCACCCTTTTCTGCATCGCATGTAACTTAATATATTTATGATCCTAACAATGTGGATAGCTGCATGAAGGTAGTAAGGTAATTATATGATCTGTTATAATAGCATATAAATTTACCTGACTGATGATGTTGGCGTTTCTCTTATTGTAGCTCGAACAGCTATGGAAAAATAACCAGTTTATAAATACGATGAAGTGGCACCAAAATCATGGTCAAGAAAATACAAACAGTGCAGAAAAGGTTATAAGAGAAGAAGCACACTACCATTCCTAAATTGATGCCAGTCATCTTCATCATCCAGGCTGCGTCCTTGATATTTTGATTTAGTGCGGCCGGCACCATGCATGGTCTCCCCAACTGAATGTGAAATTTGAAAAATTGACAACATTCAAACAACTTCATCTCCATAAGTTCAAAGAAAAATTATAAAAAGAAAAGAAAAAATGTTCAATGAGAATTTCATGGACGACAAAGAGATTAAAGTGTAATTGCCTGGCAAGATGTATCGCTTATGGTACTTGGGAGTATTTATCACCAATGTCTGCTCGGAGAGACCCTCTCGATCAATATACTCTTGGCATGTCCGTAATCTCTATTATACCACAGCAAAGGAATAAAGAGAGTCAATACTCTGCATAAAAATCATGTTTCCTTCCCATCAAAACCAAAAGCATAGTTGTAGATACAGCTGGGACTTTCATTCAGTGTAATTATCAATGCACCAATATGCTTTCATAAATGCATTGGGGGTGGAAGAAAGGAAGAAGTTGTTCTCCCAGCTAGTGTTATGTACATGTCTGCATCTAAGTACCACAAGTTCTCAGGTAAAAATTTGACTACACTGTTTGGTCTGCATCTCAAGTCTCATCATCAGTATGGCTACCCTATATATTAGAAGGCGCATTTGGGAGAATAATGCCGACCCCAGATAATTGAAATAAGGCTTTGTTGAGTTGAGTTCAGTTGAGTTGGGAGAATAATCCACAAAAGTTTTTGATGTAAAACATACAGTCGAGGCATTTTGCGACCATTTGGATCGCCAGAAGTCCAATTGGTTGTCGATGTTGTCATGGGAAATGTGCCGGAGGCCCGGAATAGTGCACATCAACATAAGCATATCCAAAACTACCCAATGTCAAACCGAAATGGTGTGGGGATCAAAAGTCACCGCTTTGCTATGAGCTATGCTATTTTCAGGCAGATTCAATCGTTTAGGGCTCAAAAACTGCTTTTTTGCTATTTTAGGAACGTTTTGTTTCATTAATAACTTTGTCTTGGAATGTCTGCTTTGAAAAGTTGTTCTAGGATTTTATATTTCCAAATTTGAGCTTAACTCAAGATTGCCATTTTTAGTAAATTTTTTTGGTATTTTTTTATTACTTTCGTGTTTGACAAGGATTAGGGTTAGTTATTCATAAATAGGGTTGTAAGCCTCCGTTAGAGACATTCCAAAGTTAATAGAATACAGAATTTCATTTTTTCTAGTTGAGAGTTGCGTCTCTATCTTGGAGGATTCCAATGATCATAGCTTCCACTTCCACTCCTTCAGTTTTCATTAAAGTATTTTGTGGAACTTTCTACCCTAAGATTACGTTTTCTGCAGCACTAAGTATTTAGTAACCCACCTATTTTTCTGATTTTCAAGTAAGAAAAGTGAGATTGGAATTACAATTTGTGCAAGAAACTTGTTAGAGTAAAATATACCAACATGTGACGCATTGTATAATGTGATTATCAATTATGATCTGTGGCTTCTGGATGTCGCATAAGTGTGCAACAGTCCTTAGTGCCCTACAATCCTTTTGTTTGATTTCAGCACTTTACAAAATGTGAGTCTTAATGTGAGACTTGCCAAACACCAAAGCTATGAATGAAGTAGAGATCAGACGAGAAGCAATTCATGTCATCTTTCACTGTCTAACCATAAGAATATATAGCTCCGCTACAACAGACCTGGAGGATACTTGATTCCAAGACCAACCATCCTCCTCAATATCATGATTTAATCATTCCAAACTTATCCAAAACTTAAACCTTATATGATTGTAAATCTTTCCAAGATTTCCAAGTAAATAAATCGGATCTATAGCATATTAACAGTCATTTTACTCACAACTCAACAAAGACTTGTCCCAACTATTTTGGTTTGGCAGCTGGTTACATGAATTCTTTCTCCATTCTACTCTATCTAGGATCATAACTTCAGTTAAACCAATGTTATTAATTCAGTATTCCCCTTCTCTATATCTCCAACATGAATTTCTTCAAATAATAATTGTTTAAAACAAAAAATAAAACCCATAAATGTTTCACTAAGTCATTACGAAGCCCGAGAGTACCTGTTCAATGCAAGATAGCCGAAGCACTGTTCCAGAAACTTCATCAACCTTTTCATCCAAGAGATCATTAACCTTACATGTGACAGAGCCCAAAGAGTCCACAGTATTCACAAGAGCTTTAATGGCATAATCTTTCAGTGTATCCACCACTCTGTACATGTAAGAATAATTGAAAAACTAAATGAGAAAACAATCAAGATGGAATGGAAAATACTATTATCCACATCTGTAAAATCAAGTGCGCTAATAAATTGGAGGAACTCACATCTGTTTTTGGTCATCGTTGCTGTAAGATAATTCAAAATACTCAGCTGCTGAATACAGCTGTGTTCTCAGATTCTTCAATTCCTGAAAAATAATATGAAGAAAAGAATTTAAAACCATATTTTAGGAAGCTCAACTGCAAAATCTTTGGATGTTTTTTAGACTCAATGAAAAATGTATGCAATATGAAGGGCACGTGTGCTACCATAGAAGCACAGATACGAATAGGGACACAGATATGACACGACACGGACACGCAGGCACGTTATTTCTAAAAAAAAGTAAGACACGGACACATTGAATATATATAATTTTTTAATTTTTTTTATATGACCATGTAATAAAAACGTAATATTATTTCAATTAACATTAGCATAAAAACACATAAATTTTAAAAAATATTATTAAGATATTAAAATTACAAAGCCATTGAATAAAAATTAAAGAACTTCTTCATTTAATCATCAACATCCATGATTCAAGTGTTCAACACATGTCTGGGAAGTGTCCGAGAGTGTCAATGTCCAACACGGACACGTGAGGCAAAATAGAGTATATCCGTGCTTCATAGTGTGCTACATTATATGGATGGGTAGTTGCCAACTGTAAAAAAAAGTTGAGAGAGAAAGAAGCTTGAATAAATGAGCAAGATGAATTAAAACTCCCCCAACCACTTGAAATATGGAGAGCTATGTGTCTGTGTGTTAGATTGGGAATTAGCTTCAAAACAACAAGCACATTTCGATGAAATTTGAATAAATGATCTGGCCTCAAAACTTAACAAAACAAATGAAGATGCATCTCTTAGATAGATAATATAGATGAAGCTTGCATGCTAAATCCTTAACCCCGCTTAAAGCATCTCCAATGCTAAGAGTCATTTAGGTGATGCTAAACTTAAATTTAAGCATTGTAACAGTACCAAAATGATCTGCTCAAATGTTATTTTTTGGCACAACAACCATTCTACTTCCCAACTATTATTTTCAAAATATAACTATATCATTTTCAGTCATTGGATTGTAAAGTTGTTGGAAAATATAGGCCATAGGATCTAAATAGCATTTGCTATTCAGCCTATTCTTCTTGCCATATTTGACAAAACTTTACACAAAATTAAATTATAGGGGCTTGTTTAACAATGCATTGGAGCAACTTTTTCACACCACTTGCTAATATATAGATATAGCAGGTTGTTTAGCATGTGCGTTGGACTCTTTCTGAAATTGTTGTTCCATCTGAATTTTAAAAATAACTCAACAGAAATGTTGTTTTGTCTTCACAGAGAATTTCTGCCCTAAAGACAACCATTCAAATTCCCATTTTCACAGTTACACTAGATACTAACAATTTGATTTTTTTCGGAAGATTGTAAAAACTCCGTCGCATAATTTCAAATTTAAAGAATAATAGTCACTAATTTGCGAACTTAAAACATAGGATTAGGTTTTAAAAAAAGGAAGCAAAATAGAGTGTACCCTGAGACTATCAGAGAAGAGCAAGCTTTGCTGCATAGAAACCTCATCATAATTGGCCGGCTCTCGAGGAAGGGGCAATGAAGCAGATGAAATCATGGTCTCCATGAAGGAGAAGATTGTAATTAACAGTTCTTTATCCTGCAATTATCACTGTGACCAATATAAATACAAGCATTCCTCCAATCTATGAACCCAAAATGAAAGGCATGTTTCATCTCTGAGAGCTTTACACTAAAAAACTCCCAAAACAATAAAGAAAAATAGAAATTATCAAGAAGAAAAAGAAATTCAAAGGAGTGAGCTAGAATAATGCTTTGTCATACTTCTGCAACTGCCCAGGAAATAAAATCAATAAATCAAACAATGGATTTTAAATACTTCCTAAATCTTTCAGGAAAAACCCATTTTGTCTTAATCTTCAACAACACACTCTCATTGTTCCAAAGAGTGGCATTCAATCCTTAAAAACATTAATAAAAAAAAACATTTGTTTGTTGAGGGAACAGAGAAGATCAAATCGAGACAGAATTGTAATCTCATGTTTTATACAGATACGATTTACAAACAAGTAAAAATTCACCTAAATGTGCTGCATTGTATGAGTAAGCTAAAAATTCAAATTTGCATATTTCTTTTCTTTTCCTACACTTTCTCAGCAACCAAACGGAAATACTAAGAGCAGAGTGGTAGTCGGGATTTAAATACTACACTTTCTCACTAATGACTCACCTGTAAATACTTACTTACTCTTTCAGAAAAAAACCCATTTTGTCTTAATCTTCAACAATTAAAAAAAAAAAAACATTTGTTTGTTGAGAGAACATAGAAAATCGAATTGAGACGGAAATTTAATCTCATATTGTATACGGTTACGATTTACAAACAAGTAAAAATTAACCTCAAATATGCTGCATTGTATGAGTAATCTAGAAATTCAAATTTTCAGTTTTTCTTTTCTTTCCTTTCACTTTCTCAGGAACCAAACAGAAAAACTACGACCAGTGTGGTTCCGAAGAGGCTAACCTGGAACTGCTGCTGCTGAAGCTTTACCCCCAAACTCACTCACCATTCAAATTTGTTTGCTAATCAAATGTTGAGACCCATTTGGTGAAGAAAAGCTAAGATGGGGGTCATAAATAGGCGAGGCCCCTCCATTGTCAGAGACTGATATAGTGTTTTGGGATTTAGAATTTGAAAAATCAAGAAAAAACAACAACTTTAGTTTCGGAAGGTTTGAAGACGAGAAACCCATTGACACGGACGGCCTCGCCCACAAACAATCTCTCCATGCCCTTTAAAGGTACGCCAGATCTCACTCTTCTCTGTCTGTTGGGTGTAGCAGAGAGGAGCTTTGACCACGCGACAATTTGGTGCGTGGTGACAACCTCCCACTCTTTCTTCTTTTTCCTTTTAATTTTTTATAAACTTAAAAACAAATCATTTTAAGTTAATAAATGTGATAAATGAGACGTTTTGATCTCAAATTAAAATGGACTTTATTATTTATGAGAGACAAAAATAAAATGACTTAGTTTTAAAATTAATAATATATAATAAAGACTGCATCGTTTTAGTTTTTTCTCTCACAAATAAATAGCCTTTATTTTATTCATAAATAGAGACATTCCGGATCCATAAATATGGTCATATGTTTCATTTTAGTTAAAATAAGAAAAATAAATAAATTTGGCCAAATATTTTTATTCTTTTTAAATCATTCTAAAATAATTATAATCAAGCTTTTTAATTCAATTCTAATATGAAGTTGTCTGATATATTTTAGATGATTTGACTTAACATTTTTATAAGCTTAAAAACAAATAATTTTAAGTTAACAAATGCGATAAATGATATATTTCCATCTCAAATTGAAATATACATTATTATTTATGAGAAACAAAAATAAAATATGTAGTTTTAAAATTAGTAATGTGTAATAAAGACTGCATTGTTTTAATTTTTTTCCCTCTCATGAATAGATGTTTTCTCTTCTTTTTCTTTTTTTTTCATAAATAGAGACATTCCGGACTCATAAATACGGTCATATGTTTTATTTTAGTTAAAATAAGAAAAGTAAAGAAATTGTAGTGTCTTAAGAGTTTGATATCTACGCTCTTCTTGGGAGAGTTGGGTAAGCCCACGTCCTGCAATATGACCTTCCAGACACCCATGAGTTGGTCGCAATTCGTGGCCCAAAAAAAGCGGGCAGTCATCATTTAAACGTTAAAAGTCTCGCTCTCTATCAATCATACGGCTCGCATTCCTTGGATTGTCTTACATACCCAAATGGTACATCATCCTCAATGGTCCCTCAACCAAGACCATTACATTTTGTGGTCCCACAAGTTTCAATCAGTGTGGACAATCTAGGCCGTTGAGTCTCAAACTCACCCTCTCACAAAAATTATCTACCCAATACCAATATACGCTGATTGTTTATTCTTTATTGCGGTATAATATTCAACGGCGTTGATCCTGATTTGAAATGCATGGTGGACCCCGCAAACTGACAGATTTTTTGGTGCTTTAGCTTTTGTCAAAACAATGGCGGACTTCATTTGATGGAATTCGAGTTTGAATCCGTGATTGTTGGGATTGTATTTCTCTGTTTGAATTTTGTCGAGGTTAGTCGATTTTCGCGAATTTCTTTAGTTGTGGTCAGAGATTCAGTACTTACCCTAGTCGATAAGAGTAATGTTATGTTTATATAATAGTTTTATTAAAAAATTTTATACAATTGATATAATAATATTATATTAATTTTATATTATATTATTATATGATTTAAAATTAATAAAATATTGTCTTATTAATTATGTAAAAAATTTTGTTAAAATTTTATAAAAAATTATTTTATGATTTTTATATTATATTATTTTTTTTTGTCAAAAAGATTGCAATCTGTGTATTATTAATTTATTAATAGAATAAAAATATTAATAAATTTTTTAAAAAAAACTCCATAATTATTGAATAAGTTAGAAAATGTCAATAGATAAATTAAGTACGGCTAAATCCTCGTCGCGAAGAATCTAATCACGCCGTGAATGGTGGGGGTGGTGTCCCACCGCAGGACCATAATGATTGTTCATTCTTTTCTCGTGCGAATGATCCTCCTCGGGCTGAGAGATCCCAAGCCTAGCCACGCTGAGCTCCCTCCCAGCTTGGCTTCTATTGTTGGCTTGGCTTGGTCTTCCTAAAGTACTCAATAGCTTGGGCTGGAAGGCCCGAAAAGACACACTAATTATCACATTTTCGGGCTCTGCCTAACATGAAAGCCCAAACTAAGATATCCAATTTCTTTTTTTTTTTTTAATGCAAAGTAAAAAGAAATCGGAATTACATAACTTAGTGAGAATTTAATACTTATACTATTTAGATATAATCATAAACCTATAATAGGCAGCCAATTGAACAGTATTAAATCAAAAACATATAAGACATTGCTATTTACCCTAAAAATATTACCAATTGAACTAATTCACAGAATCAGTGAGTTTGGGTCCTCTCAATATTATTTCATATCACGTGTACTATAATTTTATTGAAAATGATATATCATAACATAAATAGCATCATAATATTAAATAAAAAAATTCATTAGAGTGATGTGCCAAATCTAATAATCATGATATAATAGATACGATATTATTGTAAAATTTGCAACTTAAGAAAGTTATTTATGTCAATTCAAAAATTAGAGTCAACCCTTCTATTCTCTAGAAGCTCATTTGGAAGTTTTGAGAAAAAAAGAAATAAATAATAATTTAAAGCAAAAAGAGAAAATAAAATAAAAAATATTCATTTTTATAGGAAAAAAAAACACTAGTATGAAAGAAATAAAATAAACTATATTAAATTATTTGACAAATATATATTTTTTTATTTGACAATTAACATAATTTTTAACTCATACATTTAAGAATATTTCTTACATTTTTAAAAAATTTATTAAATGAATGTTATTTCTTTTCAATAGCAAATTAACTATAACACGATCACCGAAAGGGATGTCGGGCGTTGTTGCTGCATTGTTCTTATTGTCGTTTGGAGAGGGAGGGAGAGAGAGAGAGGATGTGGTTGTCGATGAAGCTTGGTGGTCACGGTGGTGGCTTTCGATAGGGTGTTAGTGGTGTACGCCGGTGAGGTGGTGGGGCAGGTAGGTGATGATGTTATGTTGTGATGGAGGTTGGTGGTGGTATTTATGGATGTCTGATAGAAAGGGAGTGAGAAATAGGATTTTTTTGGATTGGAATTCAATATAGTACATGATTTGTGAGCTTATTTGATTCAACTAAAAGTTTTGATTCTTGTTGTCTTTTTTGTATGAGGTTATATCACGATGATTAACATGTGTTAATATTAGCATGAAAAAATATAAAGAAATTATTATTTTTGAATTATATTCAAATACATTTTTACAATTTTTTAAAAATTAATTACAAAATTCTAAAAATTATTTTATAAAATTATATATTTGAATTATTATTCAAAAGCAATCTGTATTTTTAACATAGTTGGCTATGTTATGAATTTGATTTGACAACACAGTGTACCAAATTGACAAAAGTCACAAAACAACTAACCATTTACTCGTGAATTTCTTTTTAATCTTCTACCACACTCAATCATCGTTAATGCTTTAGTTAGTTGTTTTCATCAAGGCATTTTCTTACTCACGGGATTTTACAAACATTGGCACATATATATATATATATATATAATCATTATCTTAAAAACATTCTGAATATCTTCAATATTTTTGTTCTCATAAACTTAAATTCAAATATTATTATATCCAAATACATTTTCACAATTTTTAACTTAGAAATAGAATTTTGATTATCATAACTAAACGCATTTTCGCAATTTTTAAAAATTCAATTACAAAATTCTGAAACACATTTCAAAAATATTTTTTCAGAAAATTATATCTGAATCACTATCCAAACGCATTTATGACTCTAATTTAAAGAAAGGATAATTTATTTATTTTTCCATTGCAAATATAAAAGTATGGGCCCTAAAATTCTAATGAAATTGAGGGAGTAAGAGCAACTCCAAGAGGGAGTGCCATCAGGGGTGGCAACCCAATAATTGCCTGGTAACTATCGAAATGCTACCTCAAATTCAAAATTTTTCACTCAAACGGGGGTGGCATTCAGGGTTGCAAAATGGCACAAATGTTCTTAGGGTGCCAGTTTTTCAAACTCTGAAGAGAGAAAATAAAAGGTGTCATTGAACCGTTCTGTCATTTTTTAGATTCTACTGTTCCAACGGTTGTAATTCAACGGCTCTATTTGAACAGAAAAATTTTATAAATATAGAAATTTTGTGAAGATGAAACTCACCAAATCCTAGAAATTCATATAAAAATCGCTTGCCGTGAAAATTTCTGTAAGTTTCTTACTCCCTGCTCCTTTTTTTTTTTTTCAAACCTTATGGTTGGTAATAACAGATCTAAAGAATGAGGCACAGAGAGAGAGAAAGGGGAAGGAGGCGCAGAAAGGGAAGGGGAAGGAGGAGGAGGCACAGAGGGAAAGGGGAAGGAGGAGGAGGCACAGGAGGGGCAGAAATACAGAGAAATTGTGCCTCCTTTGCATATATATATATATATAATTAATTTTAATTTAAAATAAATGTTTTTATTTTAGTTAATTGCTAGAATTTAAATTGAATTTTTTAATTAAATTAATTTTTGTAATTTAAATTGAATGTTTTAATTTTAGTTTATTTATATATGTTTGTTAATTTAAGGTGAATTTATTTATTTAGCTAATTTTTATAATTGAAGAATATTTTTTTCTATTTTAGTTAATTGTTATTTAGGATTTAAATTAATTTTTAATTAAATTAATTTTTGTAATTTAAATTGAATGTTTTAATTTTAGTTTTTTTTTTTTTAATTTATGGTGAATTTATTTATTTAGATAATTTTTATAATTGAAGAATGTTTTTTTCTATTTTAGTTAATTGTTATTTAAGATTTAAATTAATTTTTAATTAAATTAATTTTTGTAATTTAAATTGAATGTTTTAATTTTAGTTTTTTTTTTTTAATTTATGGTGAATTTATTTATTTAGCTAATTTTTGTAATTGAAGAATTTTTTTCTATTTTAGTTAATTGTTATTTAGAATTTAAATTGATTTTTTAATTAAATTAATTTTTTTAATTTAAATTGAATGTTTTAATTTTAGTTTATTTATTTATTTTTGTTAACTTAGGGTGAATTTATTTATTTAGCTATTTTTTTTACTTTATATATTTTTTTTTTTAATTAAGGGTGATTTTATTTTATTTTCGATTGATTATTTTATGCTCATTCTTTAAATTGATTATAATTTTTTTTTTATATGGATTCACAATTTTACGGTTCTTTCACTGATTTGCTTGTGAGCGACTGATCTGTCGTGGAAATCAATAAAATTATCAAACTAAACTACTAGTATAGTAGAGAAGTAAGGGTCGAACCCACAGAGACTGTTAATTGTTTAAAAACCAAAGTTGAGATTGATTTCAATTCAAATTAACAAAGATTGATTGTTGTTGATTTTCTTTCCTAAAATTAAATGAAAACTATACTTAAAGCAAATATTTAACTGAATTAATGAGGAATCAAATTAAAAGAGAATTCCTAGGGTGTTGAATCCACCACTAATCTTGTAACTAGCTTCAATTGTATTAATTCTTGGGTCATTCAATTTGGATGTAAAAGACGTATTTTGGCTACAAGCCTCAATACAATCATCAAAAAAATCACGCACCGAAACCCTAAGCACGAATCATCTTTGGTCAACACAAATTGTCTACGCTAATTCTAAGGTCATAGTCACAATTTGTTTTCCCTGAGTTATGACTCGTCCTACGGTTTTGATGTATGTACACATATTACTATTATATAACCACATAAACAAAATCACAGAAATTGATTATGTGAAATTGAATAATACGATCAATGCTTTAATAAAATCCCAATGTTATACAATCAACATCCAAGACTAATTAACTCAAAAATAAAATACAAAGAAACAATATTACTTGACTAGGGTTTCATCTAAACCCTAGGAATGAGAGAACTTAGCCCATGATAGTGGAAGAAGAGACCATAGCCATGGAATTCTTCATCTTCTTCTTTAGAGTTGTCTCCTTCCTTCTTCTTTTCCTCCCCAGATCTCCAAGAACGGCTTCCCCTTTTTCTAAAACCCTAGTTCACAATAATATCCCCTCTTTTCCAAAAATGCCCCCCACAAAATAAGAATTCAGGAAAAAGAATAAAATCTCGTAATTAAACATTAGGGGCCCAAAAAGGGAGTCTAAAGTGCTCCAAAATAGAGCCTATAATGCTAAAATAGGCCATGGTCCACCAACATATGGACCAGGCCTCTCTTCTAACCTAAAATCACTTGTTTTCCACTTCTTTTAGCACTTCAAAGCCCAATATTTTCCTTTTGCTCCAAATCCACCATTAAATCATCAATTTTGACGAGCTTTCTCTGCAAAAAGATAAAATAAGAATTAACTAGCAAATGCATATAGATTGAAGAAATTAAAATAATAAAAGTGCAAGAATATCTAGGGTTAACAAAATAAATTTGCACTTTTTAACCAAGTTATCAGCCGACACCGATTTATACGATGATGCTATGCAGACCAATCCCGTAGTATTGGCGCCAGTACAAAATGAAGCCGTTTCAAAAGTGAGAAAATCGCAAATGACAAAAAACTTATCTCAAGAAGAAAATAAATTAATTGTGTCTCCGTGGCTTAACACGAGTAAAGATGCAATTACTGGGAATGAACAATAAGGTGATGCTTTCTGGCATAGAATATTGAAATACTTAGAACTTCACGGAGGCAATCAAAAAAAGCGTTCACAAGCTTCTATTAAAAGCCGTTAGACTGATATAAATGCAAAATGTGACAAATTTGTCAGTTTTTATAGTCAAATTGAAAAACTGCGATAAAGTGGACACATCAAACAAAATAATGTAATGATTGAACTTTTTTAGATTGACACTACTATGATTTGATATTTGAACTCTTAACTGAATGATTTCATATGTTTTTGAGGTTGATGAAGCAAAAAAAAATGTTTGCTCAGATCATTGAAAGACCATTTCAATATGAGCATTGTTGGAATATATTGAAAATGGACTGATAATTTCACCAGCAATAAGAGAGCAAAAACTCATTCAACTGGTAATCCTACTGAATCAAATCATGTTGAATATTGCTATTCAACTCCATATTTAGCATATGACACTGAACCCTCGTCCACTCCTAACCTCGATAAGCCATTGGGCAAAACGGCTTCGAAGAAACAACTTAAAAACAAAGAGAAGCAAACCGAGACTGAAGCATTACTAGATCATCACCACTGGAATCAAAAAATAGAAATGGAACGACAAAAAGTTGAACGTCACGACAAAATGTATGCTCAACACGAGATAGCATTGGAGCAACATCGTAAACAGTTAGAAATCGAAGAAATGCAGAATGAAATGAAAATCATGGAAACTGACACTACTGGCATGGACCCAATCTCTGCAACATATTAGAATAATTTGAAGATAAAGATTATGAAAAATAGGGATTTTAATTTTTAGTTATTATTTATTATGCTGCTATTATTTTTTAATTTTTAGTCATTATTTATTATGTTGCTATTATTTATGAAAAACTATGTATTAACTTTGATTGTTATGAAAGTACTTGCGAAATTGAAAATACAATTTAAAATTGAAATTGAAATTAAAAATACAACTTAAAATTGAAATTGAAATTGAAATTAAAAATACAACTTGAAATTGAAATTGAAATTGAAAAAATAACTTGAAATTGAAATTGAAAAAATTATTCTTCGGCATGTCATTCCCACAAATGCTCGATAAGATCTGACTGCAATTGAGAATGAGTTGCATTGTCCTTGATCTGACAATAGGTTTGCACGAAGTATTCCAATTCTGATGTATACGCATGCGACACTTCTATAGGCAGATTTGCATCACTTCCATTGAATGTATTGTTACCAATATCTCTTTCATCCTCAATGACCATGTTATGCATTATTATGCATGCTTTTATAATATCTACAAGTGTTTCTTCATCCCAAAAGCGTGCTGGTCCACACACGATTGCAAAACGGGCTTGAAGTACCCCAAATGCCCGTTCTACATCGTTTCTTGCCGATTCTTGTGCTTTAGCAAAATAATTTTTCTTCAAACCTTGTGGACAGGGAATTGTTTTTACAAATGTCGACCAATTTGAATAAATACCATTAGTTAGATAATATCCATTGTATATTCAAAGCCATTAATTATATAGTTTACTAGAGGAACATGACCATTTGCTAATAATGCAAAAACAGGGGACCTATCTAGAACATTTATATCATTAAACGAATCAGGAAGCCCAAATAATGCACGTCATATCTAAAGATCTTGAGAAGCCATAACTTCCAAAATGATTGTTGGTTCGTGACAATGACCAATATACATACCTTGCCATGCGGTCGGACAATTTTCTCGCTTCCAATGCATGCAATCAATACTCCCTAATATACCGGGAAAGCCTATGTTATTCCCCCCGTCTGTAGCAATCGACCAATATCGCTATTGTTTGGTGACCTCAGGTAATGGTCGCTGTAATACCCCGACCTGGATTGGCACATATATCGAGGCAGCCAGGTCGGGCAAAACTATATCAATGGTATTTAGAACTGCTGAACCTTATATCTTGTGAAATATTAACCGCGTTGCATTGTCTAAATAGAAATCTTGCCCATGTATAAACAGTGCCGGGTCAGGATGAGCGATCCGAAAACCAGTCTTGAAATGCGTGCACACGTGCGGCCATGCATGCATGCATACGTATACACGAGCAAACCGTCAAAATTAAAATGCACACGTGCAAATATGAATTAGGAAGTATATATGTAAACATATACGTATAATTATGTACATATATACGTATAAGTATAGTATAGTATATATATACATGCAAGTATAGATATATATATATATATATTTTATTAAAATAAAACAAAAGAGAAAAGAAAAGAAAAATAAAAAGGGGTTGTAACAGCCGTGTGTGTGTGAGTGTTAGGTATATATATATACATATGTATATATATATATATAATAAATACAAATCTCACCTAACAAAACCTAATAGGTATGGGGAGGTAAGGTAGGGAATCAGAAGAGGTATGGAGCAGGTCAGAAAAGGAGAGGAGGAGAGGAAAAGAAGGGAGAAATGAATGGGCATGATATGACATATATATGTAAATATATATATAGGTACAAAATCTCCCAACTTTCAGAAAAAGGGAAATCAAGGGAAAGAAATCGAGAGAGAGAACTGGAAGAAAGGAGAGAGAAGAACCGAGGAAGAGCTGGAAGGAGGAAGAAGAGTTGAGGTCTAATCGTGGGAGAGAAAATCAGAAAAATACAGTAAGTGATTCATTCTGTTTCAAACTTTTGTGTCATGATTAGTTTAAATCTGAACATAGGGCCTTAAAGAGTATGACATGAGGTTTCAAACGCAACAAAAATCATAGAAAACCATGAAGGAATGAGGGAGAAAACCCTAGTTACAGGTTAGAGGAATAATTCGGATTTATTGTACTTCATGATTTAAACGTTGCTTAATCTACTTAGGAGTGATCATGAGAAGTGCAGAAAATGTTAGGAAGGAAAATGGAGCTTCGAAACAGCCCCAAACCCACTAGCCGTATGAAAACCTCCATAGCCGACCACTTTCAAAATGGGTCTGAGCCAACTTGAGTTTGGTTTTAGTTCTGCATGTACGTATATGTAAGAAATGATGCAAGGGTTCCAAATCCGTTAAAATCAACCAAAACGACCAAGAAACAGCCATGCTAGAGCAAACGATAGCCTGATCGAAAAACCGAAATGGGTAACTGAAAACCGTAAATTTTGAGGTTTAAACCAACCCCAAAATGATGCCCAGTGTCCCTAGAAATGTTTTGGTGCAAAAATCTTGAAAAACGGACGTGAAATTCGTGAGAAACAGTGAGGAAAGCCTCATTGTCCGTACGCCGGCGCCAGAAGGACCGCCGGAAAAGACGACCAGAATATCGTGGGACATTTCGGGTTAAGACGAAATCGGATCCGAGTAATGGGTCGGGTTGAAACCCTGACCGGAATAAAGAGGCCCGACATGGCGTCGTTTTACTTAAAAGGTTTTAATTTTAAAATGTTAGGGCTGACGTCATCATGACGTCAGCATTACGTGTTGAACCGGCCTAAACCGGTTGGTTCAACAAAAGCCCAAACCAGTTTAATTAAATTCGGACTGAACCAACTGGTTCAGACCGGCATTTGTGATATTTATAATTTGACCCCCCACTATTTCAGAGATTTATAATATGGCCCAGTTTTTAGAAAATTCATGTAATTAAGCCCCTGGAAAAATAATAAAATAATAAAATAAATTATTTAAATAATAATTTATTAAATAAGTAAAATTTCTATTTTACCCCTGAGTCACAACTAAGTCAAACGAAGTCCAAATAGGGTGAATAAATAGTCAAACTTTATTATCTCGGGCATTCCGGATCCAATGGTGAGGTCCATTTTACGAGGCAGGACTCTAAATGTTAAAATACACTCAGAACAAATCCTAAAATGACCAAAATACCCCTGTGTCCTAAGAAGGCAAATTATATAGGTATTCTTACTATCTCGGACCCACTGAATCCAACGGTGAGGTCAAAATTATGAAAAGAGGTCCCGAGAATAAAAGTACTTACAAAGTACAGAAGACAGTTTTGCTCTTTTCAATCCTAGGAGTCTGATTTAAGATCGGTAAAAACCTAAATCGACTTTCTTCGACGTTTCGGACTTAATGGTAGGGCCTATTTTAGGAAAAGAGAAACTTATTAAATAAAGACATAAAATTGATGAATAATATCTTACAAATGATGATAGACTGAGATATGTTTCATGAATTATAGGAACACAGAAAGACAAGGGAAAAGCAGTCTAAATCATTTTAGTTCAAGGACGGTAGAAGGTAAGTAATCTCTGATCTCTGTATGTGTTATAGTTCGAGCCAAGTCATGCTTTCTTGTACATACACTATTGTTGTACTTCTTATATATTTTCAGAATGATTGAACCACATTGATATTGTTCTATCATGTGGGAAGCATTGTTGATGTTACATGAATATATCTTGATCTGTAGTACATTTGTGCATTGAGTTCTTGTTGTACACTTGTACTCAGGGCCGGGAAGGCTAGATAGTTATATTTAAACCATATATGAATTCATTTCATTCTTCACAGAAGATAGTATGATCTTGATATATATCCTTAAGTACTGGATTTGTGGTCAGTCACATCTCCATCCGATGCCAATTATGACCTTCGGGTCTAGACATGACCTTCGGGTCCGAATTCGGGGAAATTATTATTTATTTTATATTGTGGACAGAGCTGTACCCTGACGAGGCCTAAGCGCACCAGATACGTGTTCAGAGCGGTAGTATTTAGCGAGGCCTAAGCGCACTGGATACGAGCTCAGGGCAAGATCACTCGGCGAGGCCTACGGTCCCGAATGTGAGCCACTGGGGTATCCGGGCCCCACCATTATCCAGGCATCCCAAATTTATTGATATCATTATCTTGTGTTGTGATACTTGGAACTTGATCGCATTGCTTCATTATATTGATCATGAGATTTCACGACACTCATTCAGAATTCAGTGTATATTATCAGGTTGATTATCATTGTTGATTATTTGAATTCCTACTGTTGGCATTCATTGATGAGATCTTTATTTATGACTAGCTAGTACATCTGCATTTATCCTATTTCCTTGTGGAAAATGCCTTTTCATATTCTTGTACACATGACAGAGCAAAGGAGAATTACTTATTGAGCTTTAGTTAGCTCACCACTTATTTCCCAAATTTTTCAGGAAAGGAAGCTGTAGACGAGCAGTAGCAATAGCAGTGGACATACTTTTGCAGTACATGTGTAATACTTAGTACAGATAGTCTTATGGTTCTCCCATGTTGTCCACGTCTTGGGTAGATCAGACATATGAAAATTATTTTTGTATTCCGCATTTTTGAGAACAATATGTATGACATGCAACTTTTGTAATTAAATGTTTTTCAAAACTTTCATAATTAAGTTGTTGCATGTTAAGAGCACGGTTTGTGTAGTAAGTTAAGAACCCTTGGTTCGGTAGAAATGTCGGATCGGGTGCACGACTTGAGATCCGCAGAGGGCGGGTTTAGGGTCGTGTCAGTCGCCAAACACTGTAATAACAGCTTTTACAAACCTTCTCAGACTCTATATGACAATGTTTTCTCAAATTCTGATGTATTCGTCCATAGAATATGTCGATGTTCGATAAGTAAGAATTCTATTAGCAACTCTTATCTTATCTTATGAAGGGATGACAAACCGAGAATTCCAACGACATCTATTGTTTGGATGAAATATGGGTCATGCTGTTCAACCTCATTTACAATTCGGAGAAAAAGTTGACGACTCATTCGGAACCTCCTTCGGAAAAAAACTTCATATACACAAGGAGGTAGCAAAATAGTCACGGTAGAATCTTTCGTGACCTTCAACTCTACCACGAATTAACTATTCTGTGGCCTAGAATGGAACCACCATGATTAACTGTTTTGTGGCCTGGGACGGAACCATGATGCCTTCTTATCGGTCCCTGACTAGACCCTTCTGACCTTTTGGTTACAGCATATAAGATATTCAGTTCATCATCATCTTCTTCCTCAAATATAGGATCTCTCCTAAATTATTAGGATAACGATTCATATAAATTGATGAATGAAAAATGAAAGGATAAATAGTTAAAGAGAAATAAGATATTGAATTTATAAAGAGAATGTAATATAAATGGATGAAAACATGAGAAAAATGATCATATTTATAGACAAATTTTACTTTTTTAAAATTTTATTTAGGCAGGTTAAATTTTCAAATTTAACTTTCAATAGGTTGAATTTTGAAATTTAAATTTTGATGGATAAAATTTAAAATTTGTAATTTTGACTATAAAAATATATTTATTAAATTACGATCGTTATGAAAAATATATTTATTAAAATATAATTATTAATTATAATTATTTTTTTAATTAAAAAATATTAAAATATTAAAATGACACTATCATTAAAATTTATAGTTCACAAAGATTATTTCAAGATTTGTTCCGACGATTTTGCCGCAATTAATCAATGTCTCCCCCTTCTTGTTCGAAATCGTTTCGTTTTCAAGTTTCAAGCTTTTAACACACCAAAACCCAGTTTTATACTTTCACATTCGATCAATTTCTAGGGTTTCATTTCGGTAACAAAACCAATGGGTGAATGGAAGATAGAAGAGATGTCTCTGCCAGCTTTATTCGAACAAGCTCGGAAGATTCATCTTATGGCCTCCGAATCTGGCGTAGATCAGGTAATTTTTTTTCATATGCACATTTGTCGTATGTATAGATATATACAGGTATTATGTATGCGTTGTCCGTGTAGGCCTTTTTTTTTTTTATCCCCTTTAAAATTATTTGATTTGTGGCTCTTCAGGAGACTCTGAGACAGAGTTGCGAAGCTTTGCAACAACTGCGAGGAAATGACTAGCAAATTAGGGTTGTTTTCCTCCAATGAGACGAAAGATGATATTAGCACTGCTAACCTTAAATATCTCCTGGTAATAATTGTTTCTACGGATTTATATTCCTAAAATTATTTTCTTTTGATTTTGTGGATTAATAAAATTTATATTGTGGCCTTCTCCCTTTATTATTTCCTTACGGTGTTTGGTGGCCTTGAAAAGTTAGGAGTGAAGTGCAGTTTAAAGTGAATATTTTGGATTCTCTATCATTGAGTTACCTGAGGAAATGAAGATCACAATAAATATAACTTTTTGGGTTAATTGAGCTGAGTTGCACCAAGAGAAACATAAAAGATAACATGCAAAATTCAAGTTTCTCCTCTCTCTATCTCTCTTTAATTGGCTTATGGGAAACTGCAGTGTTAATCTATGATAACATGCAAAATTCAAGTTTCTTCTCTCTCTATCTCTCTTTAATTGATCCAGATTAGACTAAGATAATCGTAAACTATTCCATGCAAGACTCAATATTTTTTATTGGCTTATGGGAAACTGCAGTGATAATCTATGTTAACTGGGTTTTGAGAATTTTCGTAGGGAAAGATTTAACTCTTTGGTGCTTCAAAGATAATTTCTTGCGTTTGTTTTTGTTTTGGAGTAGGGAGGAAGATCCTTTGTATTTAGAGAAGTTTATAGATTTTTTTTTGGGGATCTTAGACTTTGATTTTGTGGCAGGTCCTCTTTTTTTTTTTTTTTTTTGTACATGGGTTCGCCCCTTTAGGTGCCTTGATGTATATATTTAAACACACACACACTCTTCCTTACTGAAAAAGAAAGGCTTTGGTGTTTTACTCACTATATGCTTAGAAAACTTGGTGGGTGGATCAAGGATTCACTAGGGAAGATAAAGGAAAAAGGCGCCTTTAAGGTGACAAGGTCCAACATTGTCCAAAAAGTGAGATGACATAGAGTGAAGGAAAATTTTTAAAAATAATAGAAGATATATTAGATATTAAATGTTTATTTATTCTAAGTTACTAAGTTAAACAATATTTTACGTAATAATTTTTATGTAATACTAAAAAGTTAAAAGCTAAAGGATGACATAATGTATTCATAGCCCTGGATATCGGCTTTAAGTTGAATGTGAGGGTCGTTTTTGCTTTTTTGTATTGTGCAAATATTGTTTATACAAAAATACCCTTACTCTTAAAACAACAAGATAAAATATTTAAGGACGTTTAAGTAAAATAAATTATAATTAAAAAGGCTCTCACCTTAATGTCTTTTGCCTTAGTTTAGGCAATCTTGTCTAGGTGACGCTTTATTAAAGTTGCTTCGCTTGGAGTGTTTTGAGGTGTTACCCCTAATCCTTGCCTTGCTTTATTGCCTAGGCTAGTGCCCGGTTGCCTTTGATTAGACTGATTGTATCTTTGTACTTAAACATCGTACTTGGGTGGAATTAGACATCCTGTGAGAACTGAATGGCACCATTGTGTATTACAGCATGCAAATGTGGGGAAAAAAAAACTGAAGACCTCACCTCAATTAAGTTAAATAATGTACTTTCTCTTCTTGAGTCCCAAACAATGGTAAATTTGATGACCAAAATTTCAAAGAATCTTCTCTTTTTGCACTTTCTCAAGAATTAAGAGAACTGTAATGAGAAAGGCGTAACATGGAGTTGAGAACTTGAGAGAGATTGATTTAGAATTTCTATGCGTATAAGATTCATCTATTTATTCCTTACCTGGAAGTATTTTAATTCAGCCAGGTAAGCATGAATCTAGGATAACACTGATAGATGACTATTGCATCAAGACTTTGTATTAATGCTCAAACACAAGTGTGTTTGGTAGCAATTTTAGCTTAGCATTTATTTGTAGTATGACATCATTGTGAAATTATTTGCACGCACTGATTTTTCTTCCTTTTTTTGGATGATTTTTTTTTCCCTTTAATGTAGGGCGAGAGAAAATGTTTGTACGTGGTAGGAGTTTCAGTTTTCCACAATTTTTCTCTTAGTTACCTGGAAATGCTAATATCCTCAAATCCCCGTTTTGGTATGCATGTTTGAAAACAAGAACACTCGTGTTCCAAAAAGAGAATTTGGTATTTTGACTTTCAAGAAATGTTTTCTTAGTTCTTTCTTTAATTTTCATTTTAAGAGAAAAATAATAAGAAAAGGTAAAGCAAGTCAATAGACCAACATAAATAGGTGCACTCAGTTCAATATTTTTGCATGTTTCATTCTAATTTTACCGATAAAAAAAAGTTTCATTATAATTTAATATGTTTCTATGTATACATAGACAACTTGCATACTTTAATGATATTATTCTCATTATTCATCTCTGGATGAAAGAATAACACTCTTACAATTTGACCTACTCTATCTTATTCCATTTATGTTATCCATATAAGTATGCCCCTTACTGTACCACATACAGAGTATGTTGCATATTGCATTTTTTTTTTTTTTGGTTTCACACACTATAATGATCTGCGTTCAAGGTGGCGTTAGTTCTGCCTATTATTATATTTGAATTGAAGTGCATAAATGGTACTCTGAAATCAGTTTGGTTTTGCCAAGATCATGATATATATATATATATATATATATATTGGCAGATGTTTACATTTCTTCTTCTTCTTCTTCTTAATCAGGTTCCATTTTATCTTGCTGAGTTGACAGAGAAACTCACTCAGGATGACAGGACACATATTATTAAGATTTCTCTGGCAAAGTTAAAGGTGAAGGTTTCTTTGCCAAAATTTTAAATTTAAGCATGCTTGTAAATATAGCATTACAGCCTTAGACGAATGTTGTTTTTCCATTTCTATTGTCTTGAAAAAATATTTTTAACTTTCGTTTTGAAGTTTGTAATGTCTTCTGTTAATATTGAAAATTTTCAATATGTCTACATTTTCCAAGAATTCATTTCGTTTTGTGAGGCAATGGAGCTCGTACCTGAAGAGGAGTTAGAAACATCTACACAAGGGGGTCCAAATTCCTTTTGCGGATCAAAGAGCTAAGAAGGTGATTTTGAGTTTTGTTATCAATTAGATTATATTCTCCCTTAAGCTCCATGGCCTTCATGATGATCCCTTTAATTATTCTCTGCAACTTAAAATCGAATGCATCTGGAAGCTTTCAATCATATTAAAGTGCCGATTCTAATTGTTCCACTTCAGATTGCTCGGTTCAAACGTCATAGAGCTGCAGAGTCAAAGCTGCTGGAAATAAAGGAGTGGAAGGAGAGAAGGGGGCGTTCAACCAAAGCTTCTGCCTTATCTGCTCCTGTTGAAGCAGGAGAAGAAGATGTGTTGGATGATGGAGAGGAAGAAAGGGAGGTTAGTTGTTATCTCTACAAATTGTGTTTAAGTGAAAAGTCTATGAACGATCACCTTTTCAAGTCTAGTGCCTTCTGAGCAATTTGTGTGCTGACTTCAAATGAAATCTAATTATAATTGACTATGAAACTTTGCCAAAACTGTTGTAACATAAGAAAGAGTATTGGCATAACATCTAAAAGGAAGGAGTGGGGTTAAAGGTTGGGTCTTATTGCTAGCAATTTTAAAAAAGGCTCTATATAAAGTATTTTATTAAGCTTTTTGTGCTCGAAGAAGAAGAGAAACAAAACATTACAACAATTTCATCCCTGCCATCACATATTTGGTACCGAGAGTCTGAGACAACCACCACCACCTGTCAGAGCATGGCATTTCTGCCATTACTGCGCTGCCGCTGCCCCATCATTACTATAACTTCTGCAACCAACGGACAAGTATCAACACCACCACAGATGTCACTAATCCATTACTAATTGGACTGCCCTACCATTGCTACTAATTGCATTGCTCCACATTACCAGCATCATAGCTTTCTCTTGCAAGGTACCATTCATTTTCAACAGCTCTGTTACTATCGCCGCAAACTAAGAAGCACGGACACGAGACATTGATACGACACGACTCAGACACGAAGACACAAATTTGTTTTTGAAAAGTAGGACGTAGTCACGTAGATACATCAAGGACACGTTGAAACATTACAAAACTTTAATCCCTGCCATCAAGTGTTTGGTACTGAGACGCCACCACCACCACCACCGCCAAAGCATGGCAACACTGCCATTAGTGCGCTGCTGCCACCCCATCATTACTATAACTTTGGCAGCCAAAGTACAAGTACCACCACCACAGATATCACTCATTCATTACTAATTGGACTGCCCAACCATTTCTACTAATTGCATTCGCCCTACATTACTAGTATCATAGCTTTCTCGTGCAAGGTGCCACTCATTTTAAATAGCTCTGTAGCGCGAGAAACACGTACACGGACACGACTACAATACAACATGGACACGTGAATACGGCATTTCTCAAATATGTTAAAGACACGTTGAATATACATATATATATATATATTTTTTATATGACCATATAATAAAAATCTCACATTATTTTAATAAAAATTGAAATAAAACACATAAATCACATCAATATTATTAAGAGAGGAGAAAAAAAGGAAAAAAAATCCAAAAAGAGAAAACGTTTCCAGGACATGCTCGAAACTCAAAAGAAAATTTGTTAAAAAATGGACTCTTTTTTCGTGTGTTTTACATGGATACGTAAGGCAAAATGGAGTGTTCGTGCTTCATAGGTTGCAATCGCTTGGCCTCCTACCCAAAAACCACTCCATAATTGTGGCAAACCACCATTGGATCTTGCAAATATATTATTGGCCATTATGGAAAGTCTACTAATTTCAACTATGCATGGGCCATTTGAATTAAAAAAAATTATGGTAATATCATGGCTTCTTCTTATTCTAGATTGGTTTACTCACATTTGTGATCAGTGATCTTGTTTTTAAATCTTCGGTTTGATTGCTTGTCTTCTCACAGTTACAATTATAATTTTTGTGATGTTGTATCAAATTGGGTCATTCTTCTTTACAATACAGAACTGGCAATGGTCATCAATTATTCAATTGTAGATTGGTTTTCATATATTCATGTTACAAATTTCTTTCTCAGCTGAAAATATTTTTTTTCCCTTCAGAAACTTTATGTTATTTTATTTTATTTTGGGTGGGGGGGGATTCAGCTGGAATTGTGTTACAGTGGATAAAACCATAGATTTATTTATAATGTGTGTTCATTTTCTGATCTCAAGTACTCTTTATTCCTTCAAAGGCCTTTCTATGCAAATTTTTTTGTTTCTGCCAAGGGATGTCATCATCTGATTAGATTTATGTAGCATAGGTGAACCAAAATTCATGAAATTAACCCTTAGCAGATGATTTAGGCACAAGGTAGTAATATATATCATCAAGAGTATCCTTCAATGACCTGGAACTGCAACTTAACTTCAAAAATCGAGTTGATTTGATCAATTATATGTTTTTCATATTGATTCTCTGTGAGAATGAAAGTAAAATAAATGTTGTGCACAGTAGTAATAATACTGGATTCAGAATTAAATGTAATCCAATCGTTGCCTGGTGCAATATGTTTAGAAAATATTAGTTTATTTATTGGTTATTTTGAAACTTTCAGTTCCTCTGTGATCACAGTATTGTTTTATGCAGGCATGGCTTACTACCATCTCTCTGGCTCTTTATAAGGTTGGTCTAATAAAGTCTATTCTCCGAGTCCAAGTTCTTCCTTTATGATCATTTTCATGTCTTGCTTATACTTTTCTTTCCATGAAACCATATTGCAGGCTTTTGATTTAATGGAAATGCTAATGAAAGAGGAAGAAATGCTGTCAGCTATAAAGGAAAAACAATTACAGGTATTAATATATGTAGGTTTATTTTTGTTGATAAGTATTAAAATTTGTAGTTCAAAGTAGCTGACAATGCTTTATATTATTAATAATTGTTTTGAAACTTTCTGCATCTCTCTCTTTTGGATTTCATCACTTTGTAATATGTTCTTTTCATAAACGTACTCTCTGGAACAAAAAAATCAAATGTCTCTAAGTTGAAAACCTGATATGCATTGTTAAGCTCGAGGACAAGACTTTTCATATTTTTAATGTCTCGGAATTTACAATAAGAGTACATCCTTGGAAGATTGGGGTTTTAAGTCAGATAATGACCCCATTTTTAGGGAATGTTAACATATAGCCTGCACTATGATAGCCCTACAAATGTAGAAATAACTTGTCTGAACTGAAAAGCATGTCCTTCATAGGTAGGACAGATCATTGACATCCTCTGTGCTGTGGTGTATTTTAAATTTTATACTGGTTCTACTAGTTCAAACATCATGGGTCTATCAAGACTAGTTACTTTAAACTCAGACTGGCTGGCAGCAGATAGTAGCATCATCCTTTCTCTCAGTGAACTATCAGTTTTTAGTCTGTTTAGTACTTCAGCAACCACTAGCCTGTGAATCTGTCCTGTTTTTGCATCAGTGAATGGTCTGGAGTTCGGAAACACGACCAACACGTTTGTTTAAACTGTACATTTATGTCAACCAGCTTTATAGTTCTTTATCTATGTTGCCTTTGTGGTGTTCAACTCTTTTGTTTGTTATTCAACATTTTTTACTGAAGATATCATGAGGTTAGATATTATTCCAATAGCAATTAGAATTATAGTTGTTAGTATCTTATGATACGTTTCGTTATGAACATAAAACGATACATATCTTATAGTTGTATATTTTTACACTGTATCGCACGATTCATGATATGTATCTTATGATACGTTTCTATACACACAATACGTGCAATACCCACAATTAGACTGAATGATGTCGCTTTGACCTTCTTCTTTTTTGTTGTGTACATTGAAACGATCTCGTTTTTGTTTTGTTTCTTTTTATATTGCCTCTTTGAAACATTTAGAAATCTTTCCTCAAACATAAAGAAGGAAAGCAAGTATTTTTAGAAAATGAAGATGAGGATGAAGAGTGAGGACATACAAGAAGTTGAAGAAGAAAAAAGGAAGTGAAGAATTGTTGGCATTTGATGATGATGATATTGATTCCATTGAAATTAGAGACTTAGATGAAAATAGATGGATTATAAGAACGAATTATTTTGGATTTTGCCTTTAAATTTTGATCTTGATAAACTATGTTAGAAACTTGGATTATTAAAATTATGGTTTAAAACTTGTCCATTGATAAATCCTGATTCTTGTATTATGTGGACATTAAGTTGATTGTTTTGATAAATGAGTTGAAATGTTATTTATATCATTTTAAAAATTGTATATAAATAAAATTTCTCAGCAAGCTGGCAGGTTGGAAAGCTCAACTCCTGTCTAAGGGAGGCAGACTCACCTTTGTCAAAAGCACTCTAGCAAATCTCCCAACCTATTTCATATCCCTTTTCCCTATTCCGAAGACTCTGAGCAGGAGGCTTGAGAAGATTTAAAGGGACTTCTTATGGGGTCATGACGGAGATAGCAAAAAGCTTCACCTAGTCGCTTGGGATAAAATCAAGAAGCCGGTGACTCACAGGGGCTTAGGGGTTAAAGACTTGGGTACTTTCAATACAGCCCTATTAGGGAAATGGTTATGGAGGTTTGGGGAAAGAAATGGGGAGATTTGGCGGGAGATTATTGCTGCTAAGTATGGTTGTGATTCTGGCGGATGGTGCTTGGGCAGTGGGGAGGGGCTAAGGGGATGTGGTCCATGGGGTTACATTAGAGACGGATGGTCGAATTTTATGGATAGATGCCACTTTGTCCTCGGAAATGGTGGTAGGGTGAAGTTTTGGGATGATACGTGGACTGGGGACGAGCCGTTGAGGGCGAAATTCCCTAGATTATACAGTCTAGCTAGCAATAAAGAGGCTTGGGCTAGCGAGTGTTTGGAGAAAGTTGGGAACAAGCTTATCTGGACTCCTCGATTTCGAAGAAATCTTTTTGATTGGGAGCATTGAAGAGGTGGGCTCTTTTCTTCGCTTCCTTAATGATTTCTGGGCTTTAGAAGATAGGGAGGACAGGAGAGATTGGAGGCCGGATAAGAAATCATTTTCTGTCCGCTCCTACTATAAAAGCATGTTCGGTTTGGTTAGCTCTCCCTTCTCTTGGAAGCTCATTTGGTCTTCCAAAGTCCCTCCTAAAGCCTCTTTCTTTGCTTGGGAGGCTTCTTGGAAGGCAATTTTAACGGTGGACAATCTGAAGAAAAGAGGTTTTCTCTTGGCTAGCAGATGCTACCTTTGTAAGAACGAGGAGGAAAGGGTAGATCACTTGCTCATCCACTGTCATGTCTCATGGAGCTGTTGGAATATCATTTTTGCTCTGTTTGGTATCTCTTGGGTTATGTCAGGCACAATAAAAGATCTCCTTTTGTATTGGGAAGGATGCAATCTTCCAAAGAACATTAAAAGAGTTTGGAGGATGGCCCCAATTTGTCTCATGTGGTGCATTTGGACTGAAAGGAACAACCGTGTTTTTGAAGATTTGGATCTTGCTACTGCTCTCTTTAAGGATGCTTTTTTGCATTTATTATTTTTTTGGGCCAAAGAGGCTTTTCCTGTAAATGTATCTTCTTATGTAGATTTTTTGGATTCTCTAAATCAGTTGTAAGCTTTTGGGGTTTTTGCCCCTGATGCCCTTCTTGGGCATCATTTTATATACAAATCTTACTTATCAAAAAAAAAAAAATTGATTCTTAGTTACGATACATGATACACGATACACGATACATAATTTTTGAAAAATGATTCTTGTTACGATACTCGTTTTGATAACTATGATTAGAAGTATGCCCTTTGTGTGTCTCTCTTTGCAAGTGACTCTTTCATTTTTCTTAACATTGGATGGAATGCAATTTACTGCCTCATCCTTGCCTTACTCATGAACCAGTTACGTGATATTTGTTCATGTATAGAGATCTAGGCACCATTCATGTTGTGCTAGTTTCTGCAGGAAGGGGACAAGGAAATTTCACAGGCTATTCTTGATGAGCGCACCAAGGAAGCAGAAGCTTACCATCGTCATGCTGCAGCTTGAGCTCAATATACAAAACCGGCACAACCTATTACATGTGCCACTTTCGCTCAAGATGTTTTAGAAGGGAGAGTAAAGGTTTCACAGGCTCATGAACACAAACACAAACCACTGATATTTGGACCAGCAAGTCTTGTGGGCAGAAACCCAACAAGTGAGAGGGAAAGGATGGCGGCACACGTTTTTCAGCCTGGTTATAGCTATATTTCGTGCCTTGATACCAATAATTGAGCAACTAGATAAATCTTTAGAAGGTCTTGAACTCCTTTTTTTTTTTTAAATAAATTTTTTTTGGGGGGGGGGGGGGGGAATTGTTAGATTGCCAACCATGAGCATAGAGGAAGCTGGGTTAAGGGAGATGGAGATCATGAATAAATGGCAAGAGATAAATGCTAAGCTCTTAGAAGAAGCCAACTCGTCATGGCACAAGGACAGTCGAAAGTTGAGGCCTGATGAAGAGGATGAAGATGATGATGCTGCCCAAGAGAAGGCAAGGGCATGGGATGACTGGAAAAATGATCATCCTCGGGGTGCAGGCAACAAGAAGCTCACCCCTTGTGGGTAAGAGGAGCAGGTAGTTCAATTTCTGTCGTGTCTTCTTTCCAAATTTAATAAATTACTTTTTTTATTGATTAGTTTTATCCAAATTTTTGTTATGGTGTTATTCTTAGCCAGAAGAACTTGAATGTATGTAGGTAGTCTTGGTAGCAGTAGTATTAGCAGTTCATAAATCTGTGAACAGGAGCTGCTGGTAGTGTCATTAGTCTTGAATGTACAAGGAGCACTCCTTTGTTAAAATATGGCAACTAAAATTAATTTTGATCAATCTGGCGTTATGCAGTCAAGGGTTTGCCTCAGATCTGTTGCTACAGAGATATCGGATGACAGATAAATGAACAGGGTATGTTTAATCTATTATCAGGAATCAGGGCTACAACTTTTTAACAAGTAATTCTCCAACCGTGGAGAGAAATAGAATATACCATAATCCATGAACTATCATCTTCAGGATGATAAACATTATGTGAGTAACTCTCCATGTGTTGATTGGCCTGCTTTCTCTGTGTGGTGGCTTTGTCTAGCTTGTCCCCTTATTCTGTTGATTTTGGTGATCTAAATGCTGATCTGCCCCAAAATCTGAGACTTGTGAAGGCCATTTTGTTTCTACGCTTCTAGTTTGGAAACTGAATGAGCAGCTAGTCTGCATCATGCATCATAAAGGGCTCTTCCAAGTGTGGAAGTGCTGTATGCTACTCATGTCAC